>BSDF01000020.1:10326734-10926734 GCA_027925045.1 Hypotaenidia okinawae | reverse complement strand
CTATTATTTCCGAGTGAGTTTAGGCCATGCAGATCAATTATATCACCAGCTCTTGCTTCCTGCCTGTACCTGAGGAACTCCACATGCAAACTCCCACACTGAACACAACCCACACTGGGTAACAGGCCAGTTTAAAAAAAAAAATGAAAATAAGGAAGAAAGAAGTTCCCTTTTCTCTGCAGCAGTTTTACTACCTCACATCAACTCTGGTCCTGTTACAAGCCTGTCCCAAGGTAGCTTACAGCTCCTCAAGCCAGCACGCGTGCCTTTAGACCTTCATTAACCCAGAACTTTACTGCACTCCACCTCTCCTTCTCCCAGCACTTATCTGACTTATAAGTAACCTTTGCTAGTATGACAAAGCACTTGCTTTCTTACTGCTGCTGCAAGCCAGTGACATAAAACACTCTCTTCCATATTTAATAATTGATCTGACGAAGTTCAGTATTCAAGGAGAAGGCTCCTACGTCACCATCCTCATGGAGCCAGATAGGGAATGAGCAGGAATCCCTTGCATACAAGGCACTCCACATCCCTTGCTTGGGCCAGCTCATGGAGGAGAACCCCTCAGCTGCTCTCACCCCACCCCCACGTCTCTAGAGATCACACAGCCCTGCCTTGCAGCTCCTTCCCTTCCGCCCAACCCTTAGCACCAGTACAGTTACTGGTTTCATCCTGGCTCTGCCAGATGGCTAAAACAACCCTCCCAGCCTTGTGTCCTTTGCAAACAAATCATGCTCCACCTTCCAGACATCAGCTATTAGCAGGAATTCAGATGCTGATATCTGAAGCTTAGAGCTGCCTGCAAACCCTCCTCTGTCCCCTCCCAACACTCCAAGGAAGCACATGGCATTCCTCTCACCAACTCCTGTGCTAAGATGGTCTCAAACCACCTCTGGCAGTGACAACTGTTTGTCCCTTCCCTTTGCCATGTGCTCCTGATTGATAACCTAATCTGCCTCTTCTCTTGCCCTGCTAGTCCTGGATAGCCAGAGTAAGCAACAGAGCTATCCCCAAAAGGCCACGTGTCCCACCAGCATCCCTTCTGCTGGGAGGACTGCACTCCAGCCTGATGCTCCCAAGTGACATCCTTAGAAATCAGTCCTGGACAAGCTTGGGAGGCTCTCTGCAGTTTCCACGGCTCATCTCCATCTTTCATCCATCTGTCCCTCACAATCTCCCCTTGCCATGTTCCAAGACCTTAAACTTCTTACAGTATCTCCACAAGACAGGCACACAGCTTCACCCACGGCACCAAGGCTTCTTGGGCTCCCCACAAAGATAAATACATAGGAAACAGATGTGGGTGAGAGGTTAAACTCGGGAAAACAAGGAGGGGGAAACAGGGACAAAGTAGTAGTGGTTTCCCTGTGTCAGCACTCTACAGAGACAGCTCAGCTGTGGAACAGAAGAAGGGTGGAGGGACATGGACAGTGCAGTGACCTTAAAACTTCTGGCTGCACATGTCAGCCCTCCCCACAAAGAGATCACAGAGGAAAAGTGTTTAACTGGAATTCATCTACTCCAGCTTTAAATGTATCAACCTGTACAGTTCCAACAGGACCCCAAGGAGCTCCCACAACACTTGCTAACAGACCCTCGGATAGCAACACAGCACGGGCAGCAGCACTGGGAGGGGAAGAGGACACCACTGAGAAAAAGCAAGGAAACTTCGCCCTCTCTGAAGGCTTGCTGCAGCCAGGAAGGCTGGGCACAGGGCACTAAGCTCCAGTCCCTGCTTGTACCAACTACCTTGATTACAGCTGCTCATCACCAGCTCCAAGGAAGGGCCAGGCAACAGCACTACATGGAAATACAAATCGTTGGTGAAAATAGAAGCAGCCCCTGAGCAACAAGAGAAGATGCACTGGGGCGTAATGGAAATTATTCAAGCAGCCCTCTGCACCGTGCCATCTTCTGATCCTTTGAGCCACCTCCATAAACAGGACATTTTGGAGGGGCTGCAGGTACGTGCAGCATGCACAAGGACCAGCCAAGAGCTGTCTCGCTGGGGAGCACAGATCCACGTGCCAGCAGGTCATCAGTACCAGAGAGCAAGTGGCAGCATATGACATCCAGCTAGGAGGAGATTAATGGGCAGAGAACCTGCCTAACGACTCACCCACCTAACTACTCACCTACCTAATGCACCTGGCTACAGCAAACAGCAGTTTCCCTCAATCAGAGCTCAGATCCTGCTCCAGATCAGCGCACACCACACTGCTGGGGAAAGAAGTCTCCTACGTGCCTGGCTCCATCTGCAACAGCGCTTTGGGGAAGGGCTGCCTTGGAGCCAGCAGCAGTGCCCTCCCCAAATTCTCCTGCCAAGTCTATCTGCCATGCAAGGGTGCCAGGTCTGACAGGCAAGAGTGCCACCCGGGTGAGCGAGCAGCAGGGGCTGGGTCCCTGTATGCTCACCGCTGCCTCACTGCCAAGCTAGAAGAAGCTGCAAGTCTTTATCAGCAATTACAAGAACATTCTGCCTATTTTTACAGCGCTCCCGCTACAAGCAGCAGGATTTCTACTGCCCAATTAGTAGTTCAAGTTACTATTTAAAGAACGACAGCTTAGGTGAGAGGAAGGCTGCCTGAGTAATCATTTATGTCAAACTCATCGCCAGGATTTGTTCAGGCTGGTACTGGAACATTTAAAGTCATCCTTTCTCCCAAATTAAGCACTGTAGGTTTCATGAGAGGGTCAATTATTAACCACTCTTTACTGACCTCTTCAAATCCCAGGCACACACTATGTTACTGGAGGAACGAGCCTGGCTTTTTCAAGAGGAACTGCCATCTCAGGCAGCAGAGAGGAGGTTTCCTTTCATCTGGTGTCATGGATCAGAGCGAGCCAAGGAGGGAAGACACCCCCAGCCACCCTGGCAATAGCTCCGTGGAGGGAGGACAGCCTGCACAGCTTCACCTTCCTTCTTTTAATGAAGAAAAAAATTAAGAGGAGGGAAAAAACCCCACAAGCCAACACCACCAAAACCAGGGCCAGAGAGTCTGGGAGCATTGGGTAAAAAACCCAAAATCACAGTGAAAGACATGTGCAAACAACTGAGCTGCAGCCTGCCCACATAAGAACATGTTTTCTCTTTTTCAGGATGGTGTCATACTTCTGGGAACTGGGAGGAGATGTTCTTGCTTTATACCATTGCGAATGCAATTTTTTTTCTGGGTTTCCCCCTCTGTGCATCCACTTGAACTTCCAGGAGCCCCATTTTGGGCACCTGCCTCAAAGCCTCATGTACCAGGCACAGCCTCTGGTTACACTGCCATTCTCTCCCAGGTGTGATTTCCTTTCACAGCTGTTCTGGCCCTGGGCACCTCTCATGAGGCTCTGTGGTACCACCACCAGCTGCTAACCAACACAGCCTATTTCCTGCCCAGGCTGAAGCTCACAGCCTTCACCTTTTTCCTGTTTACAGGGTCGTTTGCACAGCCTTTCCACCAGCCCTCTTCACATCTCAGCAGCTTGAAAGGGACCTTCAGGCTGCAAGTTCCCCACCACAGACCCCAAATCAATACGAAGAGAGCTGTAGGGCAGCATCCTCTTCCTGGGCCTGTGTCAAGGCACCTCAACCTGAGTGAAAAGCTAAATGAGTTAGCTTATCCTTTTGGTTTCTGCTGCCCTGACTCAGAGGAAGGCCCTCTGTCCAATGGGCTCCTTATCTCTGCTTTTCATGAGCAAATTATCACATGCAAGATTTCTTTCTTTTCTGAAAGCACATCTCAGGCACCCAAGCTTTGAGCCTCCCCATCCCAGTAACATCAGAGTGATGCAAAACCCTGAACACATCAAGTTCCCCAGCAGCTGATAAGGCTCAGATCCTGATAAAGACTGTGAAATCAGCACTTGCACTGAATAAAAGATGCTGCTTCAGTTGGTTAAAGGGCACATAGTAGCGTAGTAAAATTAAAAAGGGAACAAAGTGTCACTACCAGGCTCCTTGTCAGCAGATTTCAAGCATACCTTTCAGGATGTGGCCAAACCTGCTGGGTACAAACCCCCAGCCCCCATTCAAACCCCATTGCACAATTGCTTTAGAAATATTTGTTAGGGATTTTGTTTCCCCAGTTGTTCACCTCCACCCCCACACAACCAAACTAGAGGCCAGCAGACCCCACATCTTCTCATGGGGGCTGAGTCAAATCAATACCAGAAGCCAACAGCAGACAGGGAAAGGGAAGGGTTCAACAGAAAGTGAAGGAGACCTTCATGAGCTGCAGTCACTTTCTGGGCAGCTGCTGCTGCCTCCAGAGAGGCGCCTGCAGAAGGGACAAGGTCTAGTTTTCTCTTTTGTTGAAGGCATCACAAAGTGCGAGAGCTTTTGCTGACGAACAAAAACCCTGCCAAGAACCTTTGGCTCATTAGGAAAAGTCTTTCCCCCCCGCAATACTTACATGCACACAGCAGCATTAAGGACAACAAGTGCCCAGAGGCTGCTAGTCACAATTTGTTTGCACCAGCCTTCCAGCCAAGCACCCAGCGAGGCTGAAGAACTCAATAGGCTGTGCTAGAAGGGCAACTGCTGGGCCATCCTCACCCCAGCAAAGGTCAGACTCAGCTTGGTGTCGGTCATTCCATGACTGCTGCAGGGTGGCTACAAGCCATTCCCCTCTCCCCACACTTGGAGCTGAGCCTCTTCCCAACCAAATCCCAACTGTGGTGAGTACAATGGGGAGAAGAACAGAGAAGGGGAAGTATGGATGAATGAGGAAACTGGCATAACTGGTCCTCGATGCTCATCACAGACCATCACTGAGCCCAGCAGTGATGGCCAGGTATTTGATGATAACATTTGACTACATACATTTCTTTCCAAGGATTATGTTGTCTTGCCTCAGGGCACAGGCTGGTCCCTGGGAGGAAGAAATTCCCCCCAGGACAGCAATTTCACCACTGTCCAAACATCTGCATCTTCCCTGCGGTCTGTGGCACGGGTGCTCCCAAGGGGAAAGCCAGACAAACCACAGGCTGGCAAACACGGGTGAGGAGCCAAGGGGAAGGTCCCTGATTTGGGGCAAAGGCAGATGAACTGAAAGCAATCAAAGCAAAGCACAGGAGGTGGGCCCCAAGTGAAGCAGGGCCTCTTGTCAGCAGGGCACATCTCAGGAAGCAGATAGGAAAATGGCTGCTTTCAGAGACAGTCAGCGTTTGCTTATCAGCTCCCCTGTATTATCTTGGTGGCAGAAAGTCTCCACCTGATAGGCTTAATGAGATCTCTTCACAGGCCTGTGACAAAGTCACCATGGCTCCAGCCACTGAGGACTCTCCCTCATTCCATTGCACTGCTGGGGACCCAAGGGGCACAGGCACTACACAGGGAGCACAGGATGGACAGTAAACAGCCAGCTACAGCTGGTACAAGAGGAACTCGTGTTTGCCAGGTGCACCAACTCAGGCTCTGCAAGACAGAGGCAGCCTGTGGGCACAGGCACAGAGCAGAAAAGGCCACAGCAAGCAGCTGCTGAACGAGGAAAAGAATAAAAATATCACCACAACTATTTGCAGTCACTTTTTGCCTGGACTTTGTTCAGCTTCCCCCGCTGTTCTCAGCCATTACACACTGAAAGCTCTGGGGTCCATGCTCTTTCCACCTCCTTCTTCCCCTACTGCTTGCTGCTCCATCTCCATGCTCACCAGGCCTAAATGGGCTGATCAACCTCACCTCATCCACCATCACACATCTCTGGGCAGAGCCCAACCACCTCACTCCTGCCGCCTCTCTGGTCTGCTGTTCTCTTCTCCAAGCACATGCAAACCTCTTGCCACTACAACAGCTTTCCAAATCCATACCACACCTTTGCCCTCACATTCCTTTCAGCACTGCTGTCCACCCTACCACACCCTGGGACTCCCCAGTCCAGAGGTCTCTCCATGTCCAGGCTGGGAGTATACCTATGTCCACCTTCATGTTACTCTTCCCAGGGTTATCCTTCCCGTGCCACAAGACCATCTCCTTCCCTGCAAGGCTGCGTCTGCAACATGGACAACCACTTCCTCTGGCAAGGCCAGAAGGTGGATCTCAAGCCACCAGAGACAGAGCCTGGTTTGAGCACATCCCAGGCATTTGAAGGGGAAGAACAAAACATCAGTCAAATTAACTTCTGCAACTTCAACAGCAGTGCTGGACTTGCCCAATCTCATTTTCACTCATGCTCTTTTCTTTCCTGCCACTAAGGAAAGGGTGCCCATTGTTTCCTCCTACAGTCTCAGGACACCCACCCTACAAATTGTCATCCTCCAGAATGCAGCAGACCTTCCCTTGCAGATATCAGCCAGGCCACCATGCAGAGGAAGAACTCGTGGCCAAGTGGAAACAGCTTTCCAGGAAAGCTTTACCTAGTCTTTAGGGTTTCTCCTCCGATCTCTCTGCAAAGCAACACCAACTACAGAGACACTACAGCATCACAAGGATGCCACCTGTCCTGGTTTTGGCTGGGAGAGAGTTAATTTTCTTCCTAGTAGCAGGTATAGTGCTGTGTTTTGGATTTAGGGTGAGAATAATGTTGATAACACACTGGTATTTTGGTTGTTGGTAAGGCAATGCTTACACCAACTCAAGGGCTTTGCAGCCTCTCACACCACCCTGCCAGTGCAGAGGCTGGTGTGCAACAGAAGCCACAAGAGGAGATGGCCAGGACAGCTGACCAGCTGGACAGAGGGATATTCCAATAATCCATCCCACGTGACATCATGCTCAGTTACAGCTTGGGGGAGCTGGCCAGGGCTTGGAACCATGGCTGAGGAACTGTTGGGCTGCTGGTGGTCTCTGGGTGATGAGCAACTGTGCTGTCCATCACTTGTTTCATATACTCTTTTATTATTATTCTCTGCCTTCTCTACCATATTAAATTGTTTTTACCTCAACCCACAAGTTTTATCTCCCCTTCCCCCCCCCCAGATTCTCTCCCCATCTCACTGGGGGCAGTGACATGAGCAGATAGCTGTTTGGTTTTAGCTACCCAGTGGGTTAAACCACACCAGCATCAGTGTTGGAAAGGAGCACACATCCCTTCCTTCCACCCCAGCACTGATCTAGGGCTCAGCCCTACTCCAGCCAGTTCCACACCACTCTGGGACAGGGACACCAACAGCCTTCAGCAGCAACTTATTCACACAAGTCTCCAGAGCATCCTTACCTAACCCGTAGCACAGGTAGGAATAAAACCCTTCTGCCTTCAGCATGATGAGGAGGGAGCCCCAGCCCAGCAGGACAGCAGAGAAGAGCAGGTTCTCAATGATGGCTGTGGATGCCATCCACCAGCGCCGGCGATGGGCGGTGGCGAGCGTGGGTGCCATTGCTGCTTGGGGAGGTGGCCTCTTCCAGAGCCTCAACCTGCAGGGACCAGAACAACGGTGAGTGAGGCCACAGGCATGAGATACAGCACTCAAAGAGAAAAGGAAAAAAAAAAAAAAAAAAGCAGCCTGGTTTGAGAGGTGTCTCTGCTGGAACACAAGCAGAGCTGCTGCTGAACGCAAGGCACTCAGGTGCAAAGCTTGTTCTCACAGGTATCAGCCAGTTTGCAGAGTTACCTGGAGATGGGAGAGCACAGGTGCCCTTGGAACAGCCCCTCCAGCACACACACCATGCTACAGAGGAGCATTCAAGGACTCTGTTCCACTTCCTGAGCAACAGGTATGAAAAGGCAGCAGGTATTGACTGCCCAGAGCCCACTCCCCCATCACCTGTATGGGTCAGGCAGCAAAGAATCACTTGCCAGAGCGGGGGGCTTCAGCCAGCACGCCAGCCTCCCTCCCAGCTGCTTGCAAGCAGAGGTTGGGACCTGGGTGGCAGCCCCACAGTCCTAACAGCAGCTTTAGCAACCTGCCAGGCCTGCTCTGCCCCACACAGGAGCACAGATCAGGTCTGGAAGGTGAGCACGGGTCCTGTACGTGTCATGGGTCCTACATACACAGCTCATACCACAGATGGCTCATCAAGGAGCCCTGTTTGGTAACTGTGAGACCACCCAGCTGGGAGATAAGGTGGGCCACATCCTGCCCCATCCTAACTGTGCAGGCAGCCAGGTGCACTGGCCAGGACAGCTCACAGCACACACTGCTCCACCATAGCACACTGGCACCCCAGGCTGCCCCACAGATGCTGCAGCAGGATTAACTGTCTCCAGATCTGCCTACCCTGGTCCCTGGGGCTCCCAAAAGCAAGCAGCTGTTTCAGGAGCAAACCTGGGTAGCCAAGGGACTGCTCCAGGGAGCTCTGAGGTGCACAGCACCGGGGCCAACCCTGGGTCATAAGGCAGGTGGCCATTTTAGACAAGCTGAGCCTTTTCCCAGCCCACAGCATGCCCCAGCCAGGCACTGTGGGGAGACTGGCTGGCTGCACACCACCACCCAGGACAGCTTCTCAGGGCTTTCCATAGGAGAGAGGCCCCAGCCCCGGGTTGCTTGTGGGGGGTAGAGCCCAGCTCCCTGCAAGCATGCCAGGAGGACAGAGACACCCCTCAGCCACCGAAACTGGTGCAGAGACCCCCACCCCGGGAAACCACCCTGCAGCCAGGTCCCCACCACACCCACCCACCACACAGGCCCACTCCCCCAACACAGTCCATGACACATCCCCCCCACCACCTCCTCTTCCTCATCCCTGCATCCACAGCCCCCCACCTCAGCCCCACACCCCCTTCCTCAGCATAGACCCCCCCTACGGCAAGAGGGGCCACCTGCTCTCCCCCCTCAGCCATCTCACCTACCCCACTCCCCCCAACACACCCCACTCCCTACCCGCAGCCCCCGCACACACCCTGCGCCCCATCAACCCCCCCAAGCACCCAGCCCTCCCAAACACCCCCGCCGCACCCCGCTCTCCCCTTCCCCGACCGATCCCCCAGCGCATCCCGCTCCCTACCCACAAACCACCCCCACCCACCCAGCTCTCCCCATCCACCCCCCGCCCCCCTCCAACGCACGCCGCTCCCACGCACGAACCCCCCTACACCCGCATCACACCTCGCTCCCCCCCAACGCGCCCCCTCCTTCCCACAGCCCCCCCCCACACGCACCCTGCTGCCCCCCACACAAGCCCCACCCCGCATACACCCCGCTCTCACACCCCACGCAAACCTCACCCCCACGCAAAGCCCTCCCCTGAGCCCACACAGCCCCCGCGTACCCCCCGGCCGTGCCGCCCCCCACTCACCGCCGCCGCACCCCGCTCCGCGCCGCCGCGGTCCCACCCGGGGTTTTTATCCGTCCACCGGAGCAAACAGCGGCCGTCGCTGATTGGTCGCCGTCCCGGCCAATGACCGCGCCCTCCGCTGCCGCCGGGGCACGTGCCGGGGCCGCGCACCCCCGGGAACCCCCCTCACCCCACCCCGGTCCCTCCCCCCTCCTCTCCCCCACCCCGGTCCCTCCTCCCCGGTGCCGCCGCACCGTGCTGGGCACACGCCCCTTCGGATGCCGTAGCCGCTGTTTGCGCGGTCGGAGCCCGGGGCTGGGCACGGGGCACCCCGGGGATGGGGGGATCCCTCAGCGGGGACCGTGGAACACCCGAAAGCCGCGTGTGCCCCCCCCAGCCCCATCCCCGCACGCTCCCCGCAGCGCCGGGCCAGCGGCTCCCGAGCGGTGATGGGTCTCGCCGCTTTCCGGGGTGCGGGGGGAACGAAGAGAGAAAAGGGATTAAAACGGGACCGCCGGCGGCAGGAGGTGATGCCGGGCGCGGAGCCGGAGGAGGCCCCGCCGGCCCGCCCGCTCCACCTCCCGGCACGGCGCGGTCCCGCAGCGACAGCGGGAAATTCGCTGCGGGGTTTGGTGCCGGCTGCGGCCGGTCTCCGCCGGCCCCGGGCGGCAGCCGGGAGAACCGCACCGCGCTACCGCCGGAACGTACAACCCCGGCCGAGCACCGGAGCCATCTCGGGAGCGGCGGCCTCCCGTCCGGTTGCGGTTACAGGCACCGGAGCCGTCCTGTGAAACCCACCCATCCCAGTCCCCCCACCCAACCCGCGGGGTACCGGTCCCTCTATATTCCAAACCCCCCTCCAGGTCCACGAGCACAGCCGGCTGCGCTGCACAGTGGAAGTAAAATCACTGCAAGCCACAAGACGGCTCTGAGCCCGGGGCACCCGGCTCTGCCCCATTTTCACATCAAATTGCTTTCCGGGATGCTCCTCCACGGGATTTCTAGTCCTGCCTGAGACCCCTCCCTCATCAGCAAGGTCCCAGGCTTGGAGGAGGTGGCCATGTACCCCTGGAAGTCGTTAGAGGGCACGTTTTCTCATCTGAAGGGGATGAAAACAACGCTCGGGGTAGGTAAACATCTCTGAGCCACTCAGCAGAACCGAGGGCCCGGGCAAATGGACGTGAACCCATCCCTGCCAAAGGGGCACGGCTGCAGCGGGTGGGAAGAGGAAACTCCTCGACCTCTGCTGTGGAATAAGGGTAAAAGCGTTGCAGCAGCTGGAGAGCAGATTTGAGCCAAAGCAAACAAACAAATAAAAAAAGCCCAAAGAAAACAAGGCAGCTGGGATCAGAGCTGGGTGTTTTTCGCAGGGGCTGAGGCAGCACGAGGCCCCGGGAGACCTCAGCACCCAGACCTGGGCACTGTGTCCAAGAAACGTGAGCTGCGATGGGAACGAGCACGAGGAGGGTGAGGAGGCTGGCTGGGGACATGGGAACCCTTCGCTACAGCAAGAGTGTGGTGAGGAGCTCGGTTTTCCTCTCCTAGAAGGAGAAAAGAAGCTATCAGGTGATCGGCTGCAGTCTATAAATACACCCGGGGACTGAGTAAACATCATGGAGAGGAAAAAATAAAGTGAAGCTGGAGCCCAGCACTGGCACAAAGACACGTCTGTAGGAACCGGCCAGGGATGAGTTTGGGCTGGGAGGGAGGTGGCAGCTCCTGCCCCACCACGCAGGGAGGTCCTCAGCAGGCTGGGGCAGAGCCACGACACGGTGCTCTTCTAAGGCAGAGCTTGGACAGGTTGGGAAAAGAGATGGATGATAAGGCTGTGGTGATGGGGTCAGACCCCTTCGGCCATGGGGCATGGCTCCAGCCTCTCCCTACCTCCATGAGGCCAAGAGCTGCCCCAGCAGAGGACAGACCTGCACGGATACCACTTCCCACTGGCGATTCGGCAAGTCAGAGATGCAGCACGGGAAGATGTTAACCCCTCTCTCACCCACCAGCTCTGCCTCGCAGCCCTCCCACATCCCCAACTAAAGCCACAGCAAAGCCGGCCTGAAGCCATCCTTAGCCAGCAGGCACAGTGTGACCACACCATGGGCCTGTCCAGGGGCAGCCACGCGCCCTGAAAATTCACCCCTGGCATTCCTCACACCGCCCAGCCAGCGGGAAGACACTTCATCTGCCAGCAGAAGAGACATCCTGCCTCACAGCCCACCAACACGAAAGGTTCTGGCAGCGCCAGCAGCCCCTTTTCTCAAAGCCCAGCGCCTGTTTGGAAAGGAAAGGCTGTCAGGTTGTTGTCAGCTATTTACATGCCGTGCCCAGGGTGAACCGGCTCACGTGACGCTCACTTCTGGCACAGCACTGCTCAGCTCACAGGCTGAAAATATCCAACTGGTTTAGGAAAAAAACATTGCTGCTCATAAATAAACTGCGGGGCTGTGATAAACCAGCATCAAAACAAAGGCTAGCCTTGCAGAGCCGCAGCTTTGGGCTGTACACCAGGATACTTGGTGTTACAACCGCAGCAGCGGGCGATGCCAGCGAAGGAGGGAGGGCTGCATGCTCTCTGTAGAGCTGGAAGCCTCACCCACGTGGGACAGTGGGGATTCAGCGCCTTGCACTGAGGGGCAGCACCCACAAAAGAAGCCAAAGGAAAGAAAGCAAAGCTCCTGCTGTTTGCTGGAGCACCCCAAGTCCTGCACCCCAACTCAGCAGTGCCAGAGCAGGAGCGGGGTTATTCACACAATGCAGCCTCCGTCCCCTCGCAGCCCGCTCACCGTCCCTCTGCCCCTGGTCTCCAGCACTGCAAGAATTCAGAATTAGCTTCAACAGAACCAGAAAATGAAGGGAAAACATCCCAAAGCCTGAAGGTGCCACCAGTTTCCAGGCATTGGATAATATTTCTGGCCGAGTCTTTCAGAGGGCAGGTGGGAACCCCAACTCCCGAAGGGCTTTGGTAAAGTTTAATTTTCCATCCAGAGGTTTTTTCATGCCCCACAAAACAACAGCAAAATACACAAGAAACTTCTACCACTTCGATACATCTAAGCCCAGTTCACACTGCCAGCCCTCTTGGGCATCTGGACTGCCTTTGCCCCGGGCAGCAGAGCCCTCAGGCCCGCGCTTCCCGAGGGGCTCTGGCTGTGCCAGAGATGCTGCAGCACATTCCTTGTGCCTCAGCCAACCCGTTAGCGATGGCGTGGCGGCGGCAGGCCCGCGGCGTAGGCGCTGACGGGAGCCTGGGGCAGAAATGCTGTTCTCTGTGCAGCTTTTGTCCTTATCAGGGCCAGCCGGGCGCTCTGGGTGCACAGGTTGATGGTCACGGCCCGGCTGCCACGTTTGCTCTTGCACAACTGCAGCTTGGTATCGCCTGGGGTTTAAAAGGCCGTCGATAACCCAACCCCGTGGCCGTGCCACGAGCCTGTCCCTGTGCTCCGTGCATGTGGATGGAAACACACGGCGCCCCCTCACACACACACACACACACCCCCCATCCCTTTGGGATACGAAGCTAAAATGCCTCTTCCACGAAGCTGCTTGGGATGGCCCAGCATCTCTGCCCCAGCCCAGCTCCACAGATTAATCCTTGTCAGCGGCAGGAGGCTCTGGGCAGCTTTATGGGAGCTGGGATGGGGGAAGGTGAAACTGGGCTGCTGTCCCTGCGTTTCCCAGCACAGCCCCTCCCCAGCCCCAGCTGTGAGGACAGGACACATCTCCCTATGCCCCGGGGAAGGGATGAAGGTGCCGCTGCTGCATCCAGAGCATCGCTGTCCCTCCGGGTTGCGGCAGACACAAAATGGGACACATGGTGAGGGAGGAGGGTGTTGGGGGGTGCAGAAAATAACCCTGAAGCACGGCAATGCCACAGGGCTGCCACCACTGCGGGTCTCGGCATAACGCATCCCGACGGCTGTGCTGGCCAGCAAGGGTCCCCACCTGCAACACGGCACCGAGGAGAAGGGTCAAGGGGAAGGCTCGATGCCTCTCCAGTTCACAGCTCAGGGGAGGAAACCTCAGCTCCCCCCATGCTGGGGTCTGAGGGGGTCCTGGGATCCCGCTGCCCCAGTCCAGGTGGGGGTGGCTCAGGTGGTTCTGGGGGCAGCCAGCAGCTCAGCAGTGGGGCTGGGGGGTGAATCGGCACTGCTGCTGGCCACGTTCTCGTATTTCGGCTCTTCCTCCCGGGCAGCCTCTCCATCCCTTTCCAGACTGGGGTCTAACTCAGAGGTTTTGCCCTTCTCCGTGGCACCACTGGCCCCATGCTGGGCCCCAGTGTTTTTCAGAGAGGAAGAAGAGAGAAGGAAGGACAGTCTCTTCCCAGCAACATGCTGGTGCTTGCCAGGGGATGGCTCAGAGGGAGCCTCTGGGATGCTTTCCCTCTGCTTGCAGCTATTCACTGAGTCTCTGTGCTGTGCCAGAGCCCGGCGGGGGGTTTCTGGATGGCTTCAGCACTCCTCCTCACCTTGGGCTCTTCCTTTGTGGCCCACTTGCCTCTCTGCAAGCTGCCCAGACGCTTGAGCACAGCCTGGACCGGTCCGTCGCCACCTGTCTCTGCCTTGGGGTCCTGCCCAGCCGTTCCCACCATCATATAGATGGTGGTGACGTTGGGCTCCTTCCCCTTGGCCTCCCAGCTGCTGGATTTTGCAGCCGCTTCAAGAGCCTCCACTCTTTGGGCCACGTGCCTGGTACCAGAGACCACCCGCCGGCGGCCCCCGGGGTGGCCCGGGGTGATGGCCGATGGCTTTCCTCCCCCTTGCTGAGGGGCTCAGGACTCTCATAGCAATCACTGGCCGGCCGTTCAGTGGGGGGATCCACTGCTGTGTCCCCCAGGGGTGAAGACAGCTTGGATGGACCCCAAAGGGTCTTGGGCTTCCGCCCGGGGCTGGGGGTCTCCACCGCCCCAAATTTTGTCCCCTCAGCAAAGGACACAGATGGCCGCTTGGCCTTGGCGATGCTGGAGGTGCGAGGGATGGTGAAGGGCTGAGAGACATCCTCACAGTTGAAGGCAGATGGGTCTGGCAGTGCCTCGCCGAGGGGGGACACCCCATCCTGCAGCTCGGCTCCCCCCAGCAGTGGGACGCCTGTAGGAGAAAGGGGTGAGTGTTGGGGCTGCCACAGCTTCCCCCTGCCTGGGGACACATCAGGACAGGGCTGATGCAATAGGATTGTCCCTGGGAATGTTTTCCTGGGAGGAGGTTGTGAAATGGGGCTGCCCACGCTGGGCACAGCCCATCACGCGAGGCCAGGCCTGGCCCCCACCGTGTCCTTGCAGAGAGGAAAACGAGGGTATGAAAATAACTGCTGCTTGCACCCAGTGTCTGTCCCTGGGACATCCAGGGTTGGCAACAGGGCAGGACTGACCCTGGGCAGCCCAGAAGGGCTGCGGGTGGCTGAGGAGAGGGGAGAAGCTGTGGATGTCACCTTCTCTGGGAGGGACGGAGTACTCAGGTCCCTCGTTGTCGGTCTCGAAGGAGGAGGAGAAGGAGCTGTCTGAGACCCACGTGGCTGAGGGTGGCTCGATGAAGCTGGGGTTGAAGGGGATTTCCGTGTCGTGGTGGGAAACTGGTGAGGAGAAGACACCCAGCTGACCTCAAGCACCCCAGGGTGCTCAGGGCTGGGGCAGGAGAGCAACACCTGCCCCGAGATGTGTGGTGGGACAGGGTGTGGGTGGAAGTTGCAGCCTCCCCCCACATAGTGACAATGTGGGGTGGGGGTGACAGCCTGGAAGGGCTTTTAGCAGTGCTATGGTTTGGGTTTTTTACCTGTGACTTTGGGGAGTTTGTAGCCACCCAGGGAAAAGCAGGGTATCATAGCGCTGAGGTTTGCCAGTACCCCCTGCACGTGGTGCTTCATCCTGGCCACCACGTCGTCATCTGGCACAGCCGCCCTGCACAGGGGAGACAGGCATGAAGGGATGCAGGAGGTGGCTTTATGTCAAAGGTTGCAAAATACAAAATTACCCGTCTCTAGCATCTGCGGGGCCAGCCCCACAGCAACAGCAGGCAACACAGAGCAGCAGCAGCAGGAGAGGGACGAGGATGGCAGCTGCAAGTGCCCCATGGTCCTTAAGACCTGTGCAGAGAAGATGCCTTGAGTCCCGTGTCCTGTAGAGCCATCCCACATGGACAGCACAGCCTGCACCAGGGCCAGGAGGCACCAGGCAGGACCAGGCTGCCTCGCAACCCCCCAGCACCTCCGTCCCCAGCACGGAGGAGGAAGCTTGTCATTGCTCTTACTCAGCACGCAGTCTCCTCGCATGGGGTGGCAGGTCCCCCGGGAGCACTGGCAGGGAGAGGAACAGTTCACTCCAAAATACCCCTCTGGGCAGGTGTCGTTGCAGCTGGAAGAGAGAGGAAAGGAAGGAAAAGCCTCTCAGGGAGAGCCCCTTGCCTCTTGGGGCTCTCCCCCCAGCCCTGTCCCGCTCCTGGCCTTACCTGGCTCCCCAGTAGCCTGCCTGGCAGATGCACACTCCTGACACGGGGTCACAACTCCCCTCAACGCACTCAGGGCAGAGCAACTGGCATCCGTCGCCGAAGGTGCCCGCGGGGCAGGAGCTGTTGCAGCTACCGAGGCAGAGAGCAGAGCATCAGGGCACTGAGCCCCGGTGCAGGGACCCCCAACAAGGACCAAGGGCTGGCCTGGGCGTACCTGGGCCCCATCCAGCCAGGGTCACAGTGCAGGCAGGACCCGGTCTCTGGGTCACAGGGCTCCCCGTGCCGGCAGCGAGGACATGGCTGGAGGCAGTCCTCGCCGTGGAAGCCGGGCGTGCAGGGCTCCTTGCAGAGGGTCCCGTTCCAGCCGGGCTGGCAGGCCAGGCAGAAGCCATCCACAGGCGAGCAGGGCTGGCTGCGCTTGCAGTTCCCACAGCTGCACGGGCAGAGGAGGCAGGGGTGAGGTCCTGACACCCATTCCCCCTGAAACACAGGTTTCACCCCATACCTGTTCGGACCCTGGGGAAATGCCCTCTGGCCCGTCGCAGCAGGGAAGGAAGCAAGCAGAGAGAGCTGCTCCTTTCTCGCCCTGGGGAGCCACACCGAGGGCGACTGGACTTGGGGATGACACCAGAGCTTTGTGCTGGCATCAGTGGGATGTCTCCCTGGTGCTGCAGCCAGCCAGGGCTGCTCAGCATGCTCTGCTCAGACACGACTGCAATTGTTTCCCCCCTCCAAGGTCTGGCTGCAGCCCCTGGGAACCCACTGCCCACCCCCTTCCTCCCCGCAGTGCCCCCAGCTCACCTGTGCACACACTGAGACCCGTATTTCCCCGCTGGGCAGGGGTCTCGGCAGCTCCTGCCCTGGTATCCGGGGTCGCAGGTGCAGTGCCCGCTGAGGGGGTTGCAGGAGCCGTACAAGCAGTCGCAGTGCCGCTGGCACGACAGCCCCCAAAACCCAGCCTTGCATTGGCACTTGCCCGTCTCCTGGGCACAGGGCGAGAGGTTGCAGGAGCATTTGAAGCTGCACCTCCTGCCCCACCAGCCCGGCAGGCAGCGGCAGTGGCCGGTGAGCGGGTCGCAGTGGGAGCTGGCAGGGTTGCACTGACATTGCTTCTTGCAGGTGGGTGCCCACCAGCCCGGCTCGCAGCGGCAGGCGCCAGTGAGAGGGTCACAGCGACCGTGGGGGCCGCACTGGCAGGGGAACTGGCAGAGCCCTCCCCAATGGTTGGGGTCGCAGGTGCAGTGCCCGCTCACTGGGTCGCAGCGCCCGTTGGGGTGGCACGGGCAGCTCCGCTTGCAGTCCGGGCCCCAGTACCGCTCAGGACAGGCTGCAGAGAGAGGGAGATGGCAAGGATGGGGGGACGAGGGGGAAGCCTGGCGGTGCCCCAAGTATCCAGGCTGGCAAAGAGGGATGGTGGGGGCTGATGGAGATGTGGAGAAGTACTCACGGGAGCTGCAGTCTGCGCCGAAGAAGCCAGGTTTGCAGAGGCAAACCCCAGGTCTCACGCACACCTCGTCGGCCCCGCAGGCGTCCTCCCCCTCACACAGTGCTGTTGGTGGCAGGACAGGCATGTCAGCACGTGATGACACCCACCCCAGGTCGGACCCTGCTGCCAGACCACCCATGGCCGGGGCACACCCGCTGAAGCAACCTTCCCGATGAAACCGCCATCCCGCTCCCCGCTCTGTCCCTCTGGCCAAGCAGCTTCTTCAGTGGGAGTTTGGGGGAGTCCTCGTGGTGCAGCACCCCACTGTCTCTGCTCAAGGAAAGCTGTCAGGCTTCTCCCTGACACCCAGGGCTGTGGAGACGCCGCGCGGCCTAGCACAGGGCCCGAGCTTTGGGCTTCCATCACCATCCATCACTCACCAGCTGTGCACTCCCGCCCTTCCTGCTTCCAGCCGGGGCAGCACGCCGGGCCAGCGGGGAGCCTGTGGAGAGACCCAGGGTCCATCAGCCTGGGTGAGGGGTACTGGGGCTGGCGGGGGTTTGTATGGGGCTTCCCAGCTTTGGCTAAGGTGAAGCGAACGTGGGCCTGCGGGGCGGGGAACCAGCACGGCCCTGGAGGCATTGCTCCGGAAGGAAGCCAGCAAAATGGAAGGAAATTTAGAAGGCTGCAGCCCGAGCGGGTGGTGGGGATGGGCAGTGGGGATGGGCAGTGGGGCAGCCTGGCTCTGCCACTGTGGAGCCTGTCTGGGTCCCCTGTGCTCTGGGGGTGGCTCAGGGCTTTGCTGGTGACACAGCAAAGGTGCTGAAGCGAAAGCGAGCAAAGGCGCTACTGTTGATGCCGAGAGCAACCGGAGAGGTGACGCAGCAGAAAAGCAGAGGAGACTTCAGCTTCAAAAGGCTTTTGGGGTTTACTAAACCTCCATTTCCCACCTGGGGCACAATGAGGGTTGTGCCAACACTCTCACGTCTCCGATTGCCGCATGTGTTGGGGTTGCGTGAGAAATAACCCTCGGAGAAAGGGTCTGGATGCCCCAAACGCCTGTGTGTGCCCTGACCACCTCCCCAGCATCGCCCCAGTCTCAGTATCCCGATGCTGTCAGCCTCAGATCTCTGTCCGAGGAAGGACAGATGGATAATGACCCTCTGGAGAGGCCCCGGGAGACAGAGGGTGACGAGCGGGGACCCCCATGGCACCTACCTGCAGACGTTCCTGCCATCAGGGTCGAGGTCCTGGGCAGAGCTCTGCACCCACAGCCACAGCTGGAGGCAGAGGATGGGCCGGGCACTCCCCATCCTGGTGAGGCACAAGGGCCCAAATCCCAGCAGCTCCCAGCCCTGCGCTAGTGTCTGTCTGTCCTGTCTGTCCCGTGCTGTCCCTCCTGTGGTGCGGCCTCTTCCTCCCGCCAGCCTTGGGTTTCTTCCTGAGGAAATGTGGGAGGAGGCGCCCCGATCCAGACGTCAGGAGCGGGGCGGGGGGGGAGAGGCCAGGAACCACAGAGCCACAGTGTTAGGGGTTGGAAGGGACCATGAAAGATCATCCAGTCCAGCCCCCCTGCCAGAGCAGGATCACCCAGACTAAATCCCACAGGAACACGTCCAGGTGGGTTTGAATGTCTCCAGAGAAGGAGACTCCCCAACCTCTCTGGGCAGCCTGTCCCAGGGCTCCCTCACCCTCACAGGGAAAAGGTTCCTCCTCGTGTTCACATAGAACCTCCTCTGCTCCAGCTCGCACCCATTGCCCCTTGTCCTGTGGCTGCCATCACTGTGAAGAGCCTGGCTCCATCCTCCTGACTCTCACCCTTTACATATTTATAGACATTGATGAGGTCACCTCTCAGTCTCCTCTTCTCCAGGCTGAAGAGACCCAGCTCCCTCAGCCTGTCCCCAAGAGGAAGGTGTTCCACTCCCTTCATCATTTCTGTGGCCCTGCACTGACCTCTTTCAAGGAGTTCTATGTCCTTCTTGAGCTGAGGAGCCCAGAACTGGACACAATATTCCAGGTGCAGTCTCAAATGCCACCCCATGGGCTAGTTTGGGCCCTTACTGTCACCCCAGAAGCAGAAATGGGTGACTGTGGGCATTGTGTGACCACGTAAGAACTGGCACCCACCCAAACATCTCACCTGTGGCCGCCTTGTTCCCCTGTACCATCTTCCATCACCCCCCAACCAACATGAGGCGCCCGCTGCCTCCCCCAGCCCTGACCCCTGGGACCTGCCCCATGGCACTGCCCACCCCTGGCAGGGGCTGAACCATGCAGCCCCCACGTCCCTCCGTGGGGACACAGCCTGCCCCGTGCTGGCCTTTGAACCGCTGCTGGCTGTCATCCCACCTCCCCATCTACCCAGGAGCTTTGTGTCAGCAGATGCAGAGGAAACACCTTTTTCCTACCCAAGGCCAGCTTGGCCAGCGGCTCCAGGGCTGGAAGCTCCCGCCGCCGCCGTGCAGGACTTAACTCCATCCTGCCCGGGACCGCAGCCCCACTCCTCAGTGGAGTTTGGGGTTCTGGGGTCTGTCACAGTACTGCCAGCCCCGGCCCTTTGCATCAGCACAGGACAAGTGGTGACCACGCTGCAGCAGCGCGAGCAAAGGCCGGCAGCATCCCCCAGCCCTGCCCAGGGAAGGAGTAGAGGCAGCAGCAGGTTCCTCCGGGGAGAAACGAGACCGATTTATTTCTGACTGGTCCTAGAGCTAGAAAGGTCCTGACTCAGGAGGCCCAACTCGGCCCCGTGAACATGAGGATTGTTCCAGTTTTGGGGGTCCCAGCAGGAGCAGGAAGAGGTCCCTGGTTCACCCCACTCCTGGGAAGTGCGTGAGTGGCACTCGCGGTGCTGATCTTGACCTTCCCCAGACATGGGAGCACCCTGACACCCAGTGCAGTGTGCTCAGCCCCCTCAGCTGTGCTGTGACCAGGGACAGCACCCACCGGCCTGGGCACCCCCAACTCCATCTTCACATTGCAGGGATTCGGGGAGGGATGGGTGGAAAGGGGTGAAGCCCCGGCAGGGCAGAATCCCACGATGGGGTCCTGGGCTGTGAGTGGAGGTGCTTGGCAGAAAGACCCACCAGCAGACAGAAAGAGCCCTGTGGGGTGCAGCAGCAGGAAAGGGGTGCGGACCCCCGCAGTGCTGAGCAGCACGGAGAAGTGGTGAGTGGGGGCACAGCTGTGCCAGACCCTTGTGGTTAAACCCTGGGCACCACAAAAGGGTGGCTGATGGGCAGAGATGCCCCACGGTGCCATGTTGTCCCGTGCCAGGCTGGCACCCTGCGGCCGAGCATCCCGGGCAGGCTGCAGGAAGGGTGCCCATGCCGCCGCTCTGCCGTCACCACAGCACAGGGAAGTGGCCAGGGCTGTGGTGCTGCTCTCGAAGATGCTGAGAAGCGCTGCTGCGAAGCCAGGTTCGGTCCCTGTTCAGGGGGTCAGAGGGGTGGGGTGGCTCTGTCTGGGCAGCTGCCCGCTGGCTCATTCTCTGCCTCTGGCTCCAGCTGCGTGTCCAGTGAGTCGATGATTTCCCAGGCTCCGGAGCCGCTGGATGCGGGGGGTCCTTGCTGCTGCCCTGATACCACAGCCCAAAACTGCAGAGAGAGCAGATAACAGTGGTGGGGGAGAAGAGCCTTCCCAGGGAAGCGGCCAGATCACAACTCCCTCTGCGTTTGGTGGCAGGGGGGACATCACCTGGCTGTGAGACCCCAGAGGTAAGGAGGGCAGTGAGACACGCCCCTGCCCGGGGCAAGGCAGAGTCCTTGAACCAAGCAACCCCTGCTGTGGCAGCATCCCTGACAGCCCCACACAGGGCAGCCTGGCTCCATCCCCTCATACCCAGCAGTGCAGGCACCAAGCTCAGTGGGTGCCAGGTCCGCAGCTGAGCCCCAACTCTCCTCGCTGCTGGCAGAGCCACCCACCCCCAGCAGCAAACTTACAAGCTTTTAATTTTGGATTCGGAAGGCTGAGCATCTGCACAGTCCATGCCACGAGCAGGGAGCCAGGAGCCCTCATCTTCATCACTGCAGCACAAAGGAGTGGAGAAAAACCTGTGCTGAGTCACAGGCTCCTCAGCGAGTGCCAGAGCAACCCAGGGGCTCCCTCCCAATCCACGGGGTGTCTGCTGCAGAGCTGGGTGTGTGGAGGTGGCTGCCATCCGTCCCATCAGGCTGTGACCTGCCCCAAAGCCACAGCCAGCTGCAGCGATGCTCTTGTCCCAACCCTAGCTCAGTGACCAAGAGCTGTGAGGCTCTTCAGACACCAGGCTCAGACCTCCAGCGCTTGGTTCGCAGGTGGTGTGTCCCCAGTTGCCGCTGCAGTAGAGTCTTTGGGCATCTCACCCCGCACAGGAGGAGCACGCTCTCCAGGGGAGCAGCCTGACAGTCGGCATCTCCAGCTATGGCTCGGCGTGAGGCGGGTGACAGCCCAACACCGAGGGAGGTGACAGCCAGGCCTCGCAGAGAGTAGGATACCCCAGGAGAGATGACCGTGGGGGTTCATATGGCAGCAGCTAGCCTCACCAGGCAGGGAGGTGAGCGGGCAGGACCCAACACCCCCAGATCCCCCTGCTGCAGCAGAGACGCCCCGCACAAGCAAGCAGCAGGTTTCAGTAGCACAGAAGAGCTCGTCCCCCTTCAGACCTTCATTAAAGTCCCTAAAAGCCAGCGAGACCCAGCTCTGCCAGTGCCACGGGGCAGCTTTAGCGCAGGCTCTGCCCTACCACCTCTGGCAGCTGCAAGGAACAGGGGCTGGTCCCCAGCAGGGTCCTGTCCTGTCCTCCCCTTCCCGCTGCGATAAGTCTGCTGGAGCCAACACTGCCCATGAACATGTCTTGGAGCCTTCAGGGAACGTCTCTACTGTCATCTTCAAAGGCTCTCCAGCCGACAGCCTCCAGCTGTACTGCACAGGGACCAGCCTGCCCCATCCGGCAGTCCCAGTGCCACCACCTCCCCTCCCCTCTTGCTATACCCGCACAGGGATAAGCAGCATTTCGCTGGTGGTGGGGACAGGCGAGCGGCAGCAGAGACGGGCCCAGCTCCTGCAGCGCTCCCAGGGCTCAGCCAGGACAAGACAAGACAACCGCTGCAGCCATTAAACCTTTGATCTCCGGAAGGAGGCAGGGAGGAGGCAGTTTTGGCCTGGGAGTTCCCCAACGGGCATCACACCACGTGAAACGCCGCAGCCGGGCTGTCCTGCCCGTCCTCCCCCCGGGAGCAGGACTCACCTGCTTGCTGACTCCTCCGCCGTCCCCAGCATTTTGGCCCTGATTTTTCTTCTCTGCCTTTTGATAGTCGATTTCATCGCGTGTAAGAAGAACCCGGGAACTCTCGCTTCGTTTAGCAGCTCTCTGGTAAAGAGCAGCAGCTGGTTAACCGAGAGCCCGGCAAAGAAATCCACCCCGAGGGCGCCAGGAGCAGCGTCTGAGGGACCACGGGTGGCTTCCGGGGACAGGAGGCATCCGGCTCGCTGCCCCACATCGCCGCAGCAGGACTCACCGCTGGTAATAGGCCAGCTCCTCCTGCACCAGGAACAGGTTGGTCTTGTGCTCGTTCCGCTCTTGCAGGATCTGCTGCAGCTCTTCCTTGGAGAAGCAGCAGTGAGCAGGGCTCCTGCCCGCGTCCTGGCGCTGCAGCTCCTCTGTGGGTGACGGTGTTCCTTCCTGCAGGGACAGAGGGTCAGCAGAGAGGGGAGACGCTGAATCACCAACCCAAAGGCTGGGTGCCACGGACAGGCAGAGATGGAAGACTCTCAGAAATGAGTTGCTGGTCTGGGGCTGCTGCAGCCCACCACGGACCATGGCAGCTCCCCAGGTCAGCCGGCACCCACAACCCATCACCTCACATGGTAAAACCTCCTCATCCTTCAGGTCCCTTCTGCCTTTTCTTCCCATTACAGTGCCTTGCTTGCTACTGGTCCAGGGGTGCCAGGAGCCCCTGGAAGTGCTGGGAAGGTCAGGCTGGTATGAGCAATGCCACATAGCAGCAGGGACACAGACTTGGACTCACGGGGCTGGGCTTTGGCTGCTGGATCTCAGGGCTGGTCCTGCTCCTCCTGCTCATTTCCTTCTGGGTTTGCAGCATCGCAGCCTCCAGGTCTGACTTCTTCTCCAGCGTGCTCTTGAGCTGAGCCTGCACCACGGCCACCTTGTGACGCAGCTCCTCGTTCATGGCCATGAAGCGATGCAGTTGTTCCTGCAGCTGGAGGGACCAGGGCAGCTGAGAGTGAGGCAAGGCAGCAGCTCTGGGCCTCCACCCAGGGACATCAGCCCACAAAGAGCCATGGGAAAGGCATCTGCCCCAGCAGGATCACTGGCTGTGACAGCCTCGGGGTGAGGTGACATGAAAGGAGGTCCCCAGGCCCTTTACCCACCACACCCACAAGCTCCCAAACGCTCACCGCCTCTGTGTCTCGGCTCTTGCAGACTATCTCATGGGCTTGGGCACGGAGCTCATCCCTCTGCTTGTCCACCACCTCCTTCAGCCGCAGCATCACCTCCCGCTCCTTCCGCGCCGTGCTATCTGAGCCCAGACATGGGCAGACAGGCGTGAGTGGCCCCCCGGACCCAAGGACTCCCCCAACCCCAGACCACTATGAGGTTCTTTGGTGCTTCTGCAAAGCTGAACCACAATGTTCCTGGCAGGTAGCAGAGTAGGAACAGCAGGAAGAGGGGAGCTGGGCGCTTCAGGCTGTGCCTGACACATCCTTGTGCTGGCAACAGCAGCCTGCATCCTCCCACACCTTCCTGGAGGTTTGGGATGTGCTCTGGGGGTTCAGGGTCCCTATAAGCTTGCAATACTCGTGCTGCTCGGTAGGACAGGTCTCCAGGCTGAGCGGCTGGTTCAGACCTGCACCCAGCCTGTTGTCCCCCTCAGGGTCACACAGTAGTATCAGGGGAGCCCAAACCCACCGGGACACCCACCTTCGTGGGACTGGCTCTCCGCGAGCTGCCCCAAGAGCTGCCGGTTCTGCTCCTCCAGGCGGGCCAGGCGGCCGTGCAGGGCTCGCTCCCGGTGCTCGGCCTCCCACAGCCGCTGCTCCGGGTCCTGGGGGACGGCCACAGCCGGGTCGGGGACATCCCGGGGAGCGGGGACAGCGGGGTCAGGGCCGTCCCGGAGGGGGCGTGGGGACTGCCAAGTCAGGGCCACCCCGGGGGTGGAGACAGCTGGGTCAGAGCCATCCCGAGGAGCGGGGACAGCCGGATCAGGGCCACCCGGGGAGCTGGGACAGCCGGCTGAGAGCCAACGCCGGGAGCCCGGGGCAGCCGGGTCAGGCCCGTCCCCACGGGAACCCCTGCAAGGACCAGCGCGGGTCAGTGCCGCGGCCGAAGGGCCGGACGAGCCCCCCGCCCCGCTCACCTCCGCGTCCTGCCGCCCGGCCGGCGCTGCCGCCGCCTCCCCCTCGGCGCCCGTCGGCGGGGCCACCAGCGCCTCCAGCAGCTCCAGCAGCCGCACGACGGGCGGCACCAGCCCGGCCACGGCCTCGGGCCCGAAGCGGCCGGAGAGGCGGCGCAGCTCGGCGCCCAGCGCCCCCGCCATACGGTAAATGTGCGGCGGGCCCAGGCGGTCCGGCGGCGTCCGCCACAGCGGCTCCGCTCCCCGCCACGGCTCCGCCATCCGCCGCCGCTGCCCCAGGCCCCGCAAACGCTCCGCCCTGCCCCGTCCCGCCCCGTCCGTCCGGGGCCGCCCCCTCCCGAGGCGGGATCTCACGGGCAGCGCTCCCGTTCGTAAAAAATTTATTGAGCCAGGGGAGAGAACACAACAACCAGAGAGGGCACGGTGCGGGGGGAGCACGGGGGTGAGGAGCAAGGGCCGGGCAGACGGAGGATGTTGAATATCAACAGTACTAAGAGTGGGGGGTAACAGTACTGGGGGCGAGGGCAGGACTAGGCGTAGAGGTCCTCCCGGTCCGCAGAGTAGACCTCCCCCTCCTGCAGCAGGGCGAAGTTGAGGAAGTGAGAAGGGCGATGGACCTCGTGGTAGAACTCCTTGGGGTTGGCGAGCTGGAGCTCGTACTTCATGTTGGGGTCGTGGCGAACACCTAGGAGAGAGAGGTGGGTGATGGATTTAAAGTCCCTCATCATGAGTGAAAGTCACTCAGCAGCAGCCTAGCAAAGCTCTCTCCCCTCACACGGTTAAGGTTGAAGCACACCCTGCCAGAAAAGAGCGTTCTAAACCCACAAAATCATCCCACTTCGGGTTCCTCCCTGTAGAGTTACAGAGCAATGCGCACCTAGTCTGTTTCTGCTGGACAGGAGCCTGTGTCTGCCCCTCTCCTCCTTTCCTGACTCCTTCTGCATACCAGAACCTCCTGAGCACAGCTTTCCTCCTGTATTTTCCATTACCATCTCCTCTGCCTGACGAGGGATTAATTATTCAGTGGCAGTAAAGCAGACACTATGCTCCAGGAAGACAAGAGGTCTACTTTTCCCCTCTATCAGTTTGCTCTCTTCCCACAGAAAACTCATTGAGAACTGACATTCCAGTGCTGGTACCAAGGAAAGGTCAGACCACAATGCTGGTAAAACTCTGCCAGGTGCTCTGAGGAAGATCAAGCTTTAGAAGGCATAAGGAACACATCCCTGAGGTGCTATTTCCTTCTCTCATCAAGCTATTTATGTTGTGTCCCTTCCTGTCCCTTTCCCAGGGTGGTGGTGGGGCAGCTCACCCATGAAGTTGTAGTTCCAGGACCCTTGTGCTGGGACCATGAAGAAGCCAAGGAAGCGATCTGAGAGCAGCATCTGCACCCTCTCGTAATGGGATGGCAGGTAGCCCTTGGGGTTGTTGCCTTTGTCAGTGTTCTGCCTGCCCCACTCGTAGCCACTCGGGGTCAGTTTGTAGGCTGTCAGCGTGCAGGAGCCTGGTGTAAAGCTGAAAGGAAGGAGACAGGGCAAGTCAGACTGATCTGGGGCAGAGGGAAACCAGAAATGAGCCAACACTCTTTTTTCTGCCAAATTTTTGGTCTGAGATAACGTAACTTGTTCCCAAGAGCTTCACCCACAGGCCCCCCTGAGTGGAGGGGGCATGGGGAGGCCTTGCTGTCTCTCACCTGCAGGTGATGATGATGGTCTTCTCCCCATCCCAGGAGGGGTTGTCAGCCATGACCTTGGCATGGGTGGTGACATCCTGCGGTGAGAGCTGAGGGGACTCGTTTGGTTGGGTGTGAATCCACCCTAGAGGTTCCATTTCCTGAGAAAAGAGTGTTTTAGAAGGGAATGAAGATCGCTCAAAGCATGGAAAAAAAAAAAAAAATCACACAGCAACTACAGGCTCCTCTTTCAGCTGAGCCCCTGAAGCCCCACACATCCAACAGACATGTTGGGAAGCTGCCCCACCACCTCAGGTCCCCGTTACCCAACACAGGGATCTTCCACCCACGCTGGGAGCAGAAGCTCAACTCACCTTGAGATACTCATGCTGCGGCAGCTGCCCTGGGAGATGCACAGTCTGGTGTGTTCCCCACTGGGGCACCATCACGATGCACCGGATCTCCTTGACTTGGGGGTTATCAGGAGGGCTCACTCCATACAGGTAACCTGCAATCTAGAAACACACACCCTCCTTAAAAGCCCAGAAGAGGACTCTGTGTAACCTCGAGAGCGAGCGGGCCCTGCCCTTAACTCCTGAGGAGATTATCCCTTGGCTAGCAGGTTCTAACTAGAGGAGAACATCACAATTTTGCCCACATCTGGCCCACAAGGAGCCATCAGGACCTGGTTCCAACTTGTGTGTTCAGCCAGTGTCTGTCTCCAGCAACAAGGGGTTCACCTCAATCTTTGACATCAGGTCCCAACTGCCCAGGATGGGTGCGTGCCCCAGCAGCACAGGCTACAACTGCCACTGACTCTGCCCGCTCACCTGGGCCCGCAGGTCTGAGATGCAGATGAATTTCTTCAACACATTCTTGGGCAGAATGTAGGTGTAGCCCGTTTCCTTTATGTCATCCGATGAAACGTAGATGTGGTTTGTTCGGAGGTGGAGGTTGGCAGCAGAAATTGCTCTGTGAAGGAAGAGGAGACAATGTCAGCGGGGGTGCAGATGCTTCCGCGAGCCCTCTGACCTTGCACGACCGCCCTGCCTGCCCTCCTACCTGACTCGCCACTCAGTCTTGGAGGAGAAGGTCTGGGTTTCGTAGTTGCTGGTTGTAGAGGTGATGATTTCATCCCCGTGTTTGTTAACGGTGCGGGTCTGTGTGGCTGTCAGTTGTGACTGCTCCTTGGTTTGCTTCTCAATTTCTGCGATCTGCTGTCTCTGCTGAGAGGGGGCAGAGATCTCCATGCCCAGGATAATGTCTCGGATCTCTGACTGCGTCAGGGATGCGACGTTCACACTGAAAGAGAAAATTCACCCACCTCAGGCATTTCAAAATACATTCTGGACCCTTCTTGCTAAGGAACAAGCTTAGGGTGTGAGGAGAAATGAAACCAGAACTTTCCAGACACAAGGACAGACTAAATCACATGGAAAGGTAAAGGGCAGACATTTTTATCTGTCTTACTAGAAAACAATGAGCAGTAACAACCAGATTCTCTACAAAGCTGGCAGTTCATTGCCAAGGGCCCATGAAAGTCTTCTACTCCCTACAAGAAGCACTCTGGCCAACAAGTCTTAGAGCAGGAAGGATTATTGCAGCTGGACAGTGGCTTACTTGTTCTTCTTGCCGTAGTCAGCAAGGATGAGATCCTTCAGCTGCACCTCCACCTTGATCCACTCCTCATCTGTCAGGGTTGGCCAGATGTGGTGAGGCTCTGTTATGGTTGTCTTATCTGGCTTCAGAATAACTTTGGCTCGATCGTTGTTCACATGCAGTGCCCGGAGAATCAGAATCAGGCGAGAGAATGCCTTGGAGGAGAAAACAGAAGCTGCAGTCAGTCAGGAAGAAGGACACCAAACGCAGACCCTAGCAGAGCGCTCCTGTTTGGCCGTGCTGACAATGCACAGGAAGTGCCAGTGGAATCCATGTGAAGGAAAATCCAGAAGGACTCAAGAGCTCAGTGCTCCCACGTGACAAACTGCAAGGGATCTCTGCAGCCTCAGCTCCCACCTCATTTAGCAGCAGCAAAGCAAAGCGCAGACGAGGCACGCTGTGCTTACCGTGTAGGAAGAGATGGTTTTCAGCCAGTCGTCGTACAGGTTGAAGAGAACCATCTGGGGTTCAGTTGCCTTCAGGATGAGATCACCAAACTTCTCCACTTTCAGACAGGCCTGGAAGGGCAGCTGCAACTCTGAGCCTTTGATCACAATATTGGGGAAATCCAGCAAGTGCACCTGGGGTTTATTGAGAGGAGGAATTAGCTCACAAGTACTGCAGAACACTGATGCAGCTCAATTCCTTCACAGAAACACATGAGTGTCTTATAATCCCCCAAGGATTTCATGTCCTCACAGAGCAGTATCTGCATTGTTACCTCAAGTGGGTCCAACATGCCCTTCCGTGTCACTATGATCTGCTTCGGCTGCTCCTCCACAGGAAGCGATCGAATCAAGGCAGCCACTTCTTCAGCTGTCTTCCACTTGGCCAGCTACAGAAGACAGCAGGGTTAGAGAAATATCCCTCTGCTGACAGCAGCGCCTCCATGCCACTGGGATTTACAGACTCAAACCAAATTCTAAAAATACAGCTGAAATTTATGGCTTGTTCCAGTTTGGTGACAAGACCCAGCATTTTCTTCTTGCTGGTCACAGAGGGCAGTTCCCATTCCTGGAGTTGTTACTTCTGACTGGCTCAGAAAAAATAGCTGGCTACACCTCCTCTCTGACTTTGCCACCTGAGAATCTTCTCACTGCACTGGATGTACGGCCAAATGCAACATGATTTGCTCTAACAGCAAGCACACCGCTGTTCCTCCAGTCCTCCTTGAAGATATTAACGCCCTTTACACCTCAGAGCCTCAAAAACCTTCCACCACCACCGCCTGCACTCTTTGACATCCCGTGCCAATGCTTGCCTGAGCATGGATTACATGCTGGGAAGCAGGGAGATGAAGACCCTCGTGATGTTTTCTGCTCAATGAGTGTCCCAAGCAGTCAGAGCTCAGCCCAGAGCACAGCAGGCAGCCAGAACCTACCTGTCCTAGACGCTTCTGTCCTGCCCACACAGACGTATGGATGATCTTCAGGAAGAGCTGCCCAGTTCTGGGATTGAAGATGAAAATGGCTCCATTGATGGGTTTCGTGGTCAAATTCCCTTCAAAAGTCTGAGAAAAGAAATGGAAGTGAGAAGTACAGGCAGAGAAGTGTAGCCTATCCACACCTCTATGCAACAGCCGAGTCGCTGTGCGCTTGGAGCAGGAACCACACAGGAAATGCAAGAGCTGTTCTGTGCACACCACAGAAATTTGGCTCCATGCTGATTCCTAGTTTTCCATCATGCATTCCTCCACAATCACTCCGAGCACAGGACATTTACAGTCCCCATCCTTTCCCCTCTGGTCTTACCTTGTGGATGGTCACTCTGTACACATTGGTGTCATCCACAAACCAGATGATCTGGTTGGAGAAGAGCTCTCCATAGTTCTGAGAGGAAAGGTAGGGTTCTGTGGGCTCAGAGGAGTACAGCTGCAACCCCTTGCGGATTCGTTCTCTCAACACATACAGCGCAGGATTTGCTTTCATGATTTTGGCCATAGCCTGCTGGATCAGAGGTTTGCTTCCAGGGAACCAGTTCCCATAAGCGCTGGAGAGGGAATCAAACAGGAGACCTTGTTGTTGCCACCAGCTCTGAGATGAAGGGATGTCTATGCATAATGCTTTCCACACAGCAGCGGGCACCTTTCTGCCTGCTGAACACCGATGTATGATTTCTCTTGCTGTGTCGTGGGAGCTGTTCACCTACAGCTTTTCCCTACAGCAGGAAGCCACAGTGCGCACACGCTGCAGTCCTTGAAAACCTGCATCTTTAACAAGCACACTGGAGCAGAGGTCTGCTTGCTGGGGCTTCTTCCCCCTAGATTTCCAGTGAAGAACAGCTGTCCCCACTTGAAGGGGGCCTGAAACAAGGCCTGTCCTTCAGCTCCAGGAACAGTCTGACAGAATTATCTCCTAAGAGAACAAATGACTAACAAGCTGGGAGAACTGAACTGTTCCTCAACAAGCAGACAGCTCGTAAGCAGATGCCTTATCCCAGTCACTGCATTCCATCAGCTTCTGCCTTCTCCCCTCATCCTCCAACCCAGTTCAGAAACACAACAAGACACAAACTAGAAGCTGCAGCCAAATGCAGAAGGTGCAGATCTCACCTGTGCAAGTTATAGGCCAGGTCAATGGCAATGAGCACACCAGTAGGAGATGGATAGATACTCATGTTGTCTGTAGTGTAGTCCAGGAACTTGGCTCTCGCATAGCGCTCGATATCATGGGAATCATAATCTCCCCAGCGCAGCTGGATATCTATCCAGTACTTCTGAGTGGTGGTGCTGTCCATCACATCTCTAAGGAGAAAGCAAGCCAGAACAATTTAATCTTGCACAAAAAACTCTCCTGCAGTCGCTGCATGTCTGACAAAGAGGCCAGCTATATCAGCAAACCCTCCTGTCATGGGACTCTACCACTTTCTTCATACAGCTGCTGAAGGCAGAAGCTGTTAAGAGAAACCCTCAGCCAAATAGGTTCAGCTGCAGGTTTAAACGAAACAGCAGTTACTCCCCTACTCTGAATCATGAGGGTCATCTGCCCTGGGGATTGTGTGGTGAGGATTCAGACAAACTAAACACAGCGTGGGTGCAGATGGTGTCCAATTCGCTCCAGATTCTGGCCCCAGGACAGCAGAGCTTTGTGGGGTTTCCTGAAGAACCCTTCAGAGCTCAGGGGAAAGGTCAATCGGAGGAGAGAACACAAGCAAAGTCTGTCTCCACATTTTGCTGAAGGCAGTGCTAGGAGATGCTGCAACTACCCACCCAAATGAGCCCACCACTTTGCCAGGCATGATTGTGTCCTCCCACAACCCCAGAGAAAATCAAGCCTTGCTCAAGAGATAAGGGCTTTGGCTTAGGATGACAGGCTCAGCAGCAAGATCATGGAGAGGGAAAAGGGAAACACTCACTTGGAATCTGCGAGCAGTGACGGGCGTGACACATTCCACTTATAGGAAGCAAAGAGAAGGATATCTGCACATGAGGAATTCATCTTGTACGACTTCCTGGGATGGATTGTCTCTTTCTGCACCGTCTCAATCTCCAGAGCATCCAGCTCTTGATCAAACACCTGAGAAAAAGGCAGTCAAAGATGAATCTATCCTCAGCATAGAACTAAACCAGGCACCCGGGAAAACCCTGTTTCCTCCCCCTTCCTTGCCAAACTGCTGAACCCCTGCTACAACCCCTGGGCCAATCTCTGCTGCTAGCAGGAGGCCTTTCTCAGCACGCTGAAACCAACCGAGTTAACACACTGCTCACCTGGCACAAGTCCATGACAATGCTCTCATGGATCTTCTGCCACAAGTGAGCTCGGAAAATCTGAATGAGAGAAATCTTCAGCGTGGGGATCTTGCCGTGCATAAAGATGCCTGTCAAATCCAGCTGCACCTGAAAACCAACATACACCTGCAAAGGAAAAGCAGCTGTGAGCACAGGAAACTGATGAAGTTTAGAAAGCAGCTCCTGTTGTGGAGATTTAGTTCACCTGTAAGAGTTGCTCTGAAGAACGAGTTAGATTAACTGCACTCAGTTCAGTAGAAGTATCTACAGGTACAAACACCAGGTACTCACGTTGGCTCTGTTAATGGTAGGAGACCACCACAGGGTGAATCTTCTGTTTGGAATTTGGTTCAAACCCGATCTCTGGGCATTTGTCAGCTTCTTCCACTTCATGGATTCCTCAAAGCCACTGGCTTTCTCCCTAGAAAGGGCAGACAATCAATTACACAAAACGTCCCTCACTTCTGCCACATGTCACAGAGGCAGGGAACACACACCAGGAACAGGGACCCAAGGTGCCCTCCCAACTGAGCTATACAGTGTGCTCAAGTGATGACTGAAAAATGTAAAAGACTCAGCAGAATCAGTACAGCAAGGACTGTATTGGGTCAAGGACTCCTCCACCTGCACCACTAAGCTCCACTTTGCAGAACAAGGCCCCACGTCAAGGTTTCTCTTACCAGAAGAGACCTTCCCATGTGGGGAAGTAAGTGCCCTTGAAGAGAGTGTGCTCCAGGATCCCTTCCACTCCACCGAGTGCCTGGATCATATCCGTGCGGTAGTTGTTCAGGTTCCAGAGCTTCCCGTCATGGCGCTGATGTGTCCACCAGAAGGGGTTCTGTTTCAGGACCTGCAGACAATAGTGCACTCGTGAGCAGCTCTGTATTCAGATCACTTCACCTGGCCACGCTTATTTGAGGAACCAAGACGATGAGGACTGTGTCAGCCAACAAGTAAAACCCCTCATGGCCTCAGCCCTACAGGACAGTCTAAAATGTGAGAGGACATTCTAAAACGTGAGTTCAGTCAGTGAACCTACTGAACCTATGCAATTCAGACTGGGTGGAATCTAAGATGGTATTTTTTTCTTTCAGGGACTGAAAGACTTTCTACAGAGGCACCATTAAAAGTTTTTTTATAATAAAAAGTTTCTACTGTTGTTAAAGCTCAAAATTCTGGAATGTTTCTTTTGGAACATTTTTTTGCCCCCTCTCCAGGGCACATTTTGGGAAACTCATCTGTGCCCAGCACGGTGTTCCCCCAGACACTGCCATCTACCTAAACACTTCAGAAGCCACTACAGAGAGATTTTGGAGCATTTGGTTCTCAACACCCTCTACTAGTACCAAGACACAGCTCCTACAAGGGAGTAGACCTGCAATAACACAAGGCAAAAGGACACTGTCTGAACCTCACACTCAGCCATAGAAATTCCTGGTCAATACCTGATACTGTTTGAAGTCAGTCCTGACTCTCCATCCTTTATCATAGGCCAGGGTGTGCCGGTCCTTCTGGAAAAGGGTGTTAATACGAGGAATTCCCCTGTCCCATGAGTCCTCCAGATCCTCCAGCGTCAGACGCCTGTAGAAAAGAAACCCACCTCGCTTCGTTACCTCTCAATTTCACAGTCAAGCATTAATGACTATTTCAGGTGACACTAACACAGAGTAACACAGGTCTCAGAGCTCTGGTAGGAGATGGTCTAAAATGCCAAGCGCTCAGAGGCTCAGCAGAGCTTCTATAGCCATCACTACGAACACACTGATGTTCAACAGCCTGAAGGAAAAGCCTGCCCCCCACAGTGCATAGAAGTAACTGCAAATAGCTCTGACATCAGCTTTCCTGGCACCACCTGGGACACCATTTCCCTCGAACTGTGCCACTGGTGAACTCTCTGCTTGAGGAGTCCGTACCTCCTCCAGTGGTAAGACAGCAGCTTTGCAGGAGGCCTACTGCATGTATCACGGGTCCAGCACGTTTCTCTAGAACTCTGAGACAGTGCAAGACTTCAGCCCTCTGCTTGTCCCCACACAGAGAGATGTGACTGCACATGCAAACATACCTGTTCTGGGCTATGGCCTCTTGTCGCTTGAGGGCATACTCTGCCCATACTCTCTGAGAGTCAATGAATTCACTCTCCCATGGCTGGATGTAACGATACAGATTTGGGATGAGCTGGTCCTCTTCATGACTCATTCCTGAGCGGAAGTGAGTAATGCCAACATCTGTCTGCTTGGACCACCTACAGCACGGAGGCACAAGAGGCAGGAGTAATAGGAATCCACAGGTCATACTGCTATGACCTAACATAAAGGCAACATAACTCTTTAGCCCACCACCACCTAGCATTGTCACCTATTTTTATGGGAAAGAGCATTCAACAAAACACCCCACTCACATGGGCATCTAGGACAGAGCAGCGTAACTCACCTCAGGTCAGACTGCGGGATGAGAACGTGGCCCATGGAAAGCATGCCCAGCCCTCCCAGCTCTTTAGGGGTGTAAAACACCACGGGTGGGAAACGACTGGGCATTTTGGAATTCAGACCAATTTTGATTCGAGTCTGGATTTTATTTTCACATTTCACCAGCAAATCAAGCAACTCCTGGGTATTTACAACAGCTTCCCGGAAATAGGTCATCAAGCCAATCAGAGCTGTATTCCATTTATTGACAATCTGGAATGGAAAGCAAAGGATCAGCTCTCAGCCCGTTCTCTGAGCATCTGCAGCAACCTCAGTCACACATCTTCCTCCCACCTTACCTTGGTGAAGGTTGTGGAGCCGGAGGCCATGAGGATCTGCCTCACTCTGTTGTGAAATCTCTGCATTGACTCATCGTCCACACGCAAGAAGCACTGAGCTGTGCGCTCCTTGGTGACCTACAAGAGGCACAAGGACATCAGTTCCTCCCTGGAAGCCTTCCCCAAGCAAGGTGAGCTCTTGCCATCTAGGTATTTATGAAATACGGGGAGAGGAGAGACTGAACAGCAACTCTACAGTTTCAGGTCTCTGCTCATTTCCAGCCAAGGATTTCCCATCCAGCCCAGTAAGGAAAGTCTATACCCAGTTCATTTAAACTATCCTGCTAGTGGTCCCAGCTAGAGCTGCCAAAGGTGTGCTCTTCAGCATGCTCCACAAGTGGGTACAAGCCCTGCTTTGCTGGCAGGCACAGGCCAAGCAAGCACTGCTCTCCCAGACCACCAAACCCTCACCCTACCTCATTCTGCAGGTTCCAGACCCCATCCTTGTGGGTGAACTCCTCGTAGCTGGTGCGGCACTTGGGCAAGATGCGGCACTCAAACCCACACATGTTAAAGAGCAAGTTGGGGTTATCCTTGCTGTAAACGGACACGAAGCTGTTCTCCCACTGCACTGTGGTGACCGATCGAGGCAGACGGTTCTTGATATCCCAGAATACAGCACGACCACTGAAAAACAAGATGTGCAGTGACAGGCTGTTACTGAAGTGAAATAAAAACCAGGCAAGTTCTCAGCGCTGCCCTAGCACTATACAGTTTCTCACACCCATCACTCACTGTCAGAATTACAGCACAGACCCCTGACATCTTACTTTTCTTCCTGAGCACCTGCCCATCAGCCTCCGACAGTTATTTATCACAACTATTTTTCCCACTATCCCACCACTTGTTTTTTCCAGGCCACACCACTTACAGGTTCACATCATGTTTCATGAGGCGCATCCGAGCATCCCGGGGCCAGCACTTCTTGTTGTTGTAGCCTACAATGTTCTCATTGTTGGGATCTGGATGCTCTGTCAGGTACCGCTGAATCAAGTCTCTTGCCTCATCTGCTGTAAACCTGGAAATACAGAGAGGAGGATCTGGAGTTACATGACCAACTTCTCAGAACACCAGTTTCCCACACAGTAATGGCTTTGGATAGCTTATGGATAACAGCTTATCCATGTTCACCACAGCATGTCTGAAGGTAATGATCCAATTTCTGTATCCTCCCATGGAAGGGGGCTTTAGCACAGAGCAACCCAGAACTGTTTTGGTTAAAATTTGATGTCTGTTCATGGCAAGGTAGTCAGAAAAGCCATATTTAGCCAGTGGAAAATCTCTAACAATTGAATTTTCAATAGTGTTGCTGATTCAGTAAAGCTACAGCAAAGCAGTGAAAGCAAAAGATTGTTCTGGGAATTTTGCTAATTCAAGTATTCCTCATCTTTCTTAGAAAAGAGAATCAAAGCCTACAGTAGGGGCATGCAATTCCCACATTCACAGCATCTGCTGCGAGATGCCAGAAGAGAAATTCAGCTGAGGAAAGCAGGGCCCTGGAGCTCTCACCTGAAGAAGATGTGAATACGGTCGATGTATCTGCAGAAGAGGCGAATGGGATGGGCCACCTCAGTGGCGATGTCTTGGAAGCTGAGGAAGTCATTGGGCATCTGGGGAGGCCCGGCCATTTCACTGGCACGGTGCAGACCCAGCACCAGCAGGTCCATCACAAGCCCGTAATACTGGACGATGAAAGAAGCAAACTGCAGCCCACGAATAATCCCATAGGAGTTTGTGTGATTCATGTCCTGAGGAAACAAGGGGAATTGTGAGAACCTGACTGTCATAACACGTGACAGACCTTCTACCTGAGCAGTTGCTCTCTATTTACTAGGACCCAGAAGGGCCTTCTTTGTCCCTCATCTCTTCTTTCTCTAGCAAGTCTTGTGTCCCCTCCTTCCTCATGGGTCCAAAAGCTCTCAATTTTACAGTCTACACACCCCCTTTCCTGACAGCAACTGTTACCTTGTAGTTGATCACCACATTGTTCTTGGCTGTCATGTAGTCAGCGATGTTGTGATCAACGATAAGACGCAACAGCCTGTTGAGCAACGTCAAGTCAATCTTCTCATACATCTTCTCAAATCGAGACTCCAGCATCACATTGCATTCACCTTCACTTGTTTCCCAAACGTCTTGGAGATTATTAATGCCTGCAGAGACACACAAGCTTGTCATGTTATGTGACAAAATGCCTTCCTCAGAGTGCAGAACAACCCTCCTGGGCACAGGACATCAGTGTATTTTATGTAATGCCTGATTTTTCTGACACTGGGGCTTTCAGACTACCCAGAAATGTGAATAGAAATAAGCAAAACAACCACAAATGGTATGAAGTTCTCTTCCTCCAGTATATATATATATATTAAAAAATATATAAATTTACAAAATACGGCCTTTTATGACTGCAAGTTGCAAATACAAAAGCTCAGCTCCCAAGGGGAAGCAAGCTCCTGACAGGAAAACTCATTTTTGCACAGAATACAAAACCCCACAAACCTTGGCACCACTTGTACACCAAGAGGGGAGGAGGTTCAGTGTCAGCAGGTTTGATCCATGGAGGGAAGAGTCGGCGCTTATCGGCCTCATACCACAAGTACTGATCCAGGTAAGCATCTGTGATTTTCTCCAAGGGCTCAACATCATAAACAGGAACTAAGTGGCTGTAGAGATCCATGAACTCAATACCCACCTAAAAGAGAAGCAGCAGAACTGAGGCTTAGAGCTGACAGAGAACACAAAGCCCTAGTGCCATCCAGTTCCTGAATGCAGCGTAACTTTTAGTATGGTCTGGCTTTCACCAAGACACTTACCTCCTTGAAGGCTCTCTGAGTTAAAAGGTGTCGCTTGATTCTGGACAGAGCTTCATGAGGGTTATCGTAAGCCTGTTCAATCAAGCCCAGTTCCTCTCTCTGTGACTGATTCAGGCGAGATTTCACACTGAAAGTGAGAAAGGACAGCTCATACACCCCAGCGTGAACAAACTAACAGCCACAGCATCACAGAATCCCAGAACCACAGGGGTTGGAAGGGACCTCAAGAGATCATTTGGTCCAACCCCCTGCCAAAGCAGGGTCCCTAGGACAGGTCACACAGGGCAGTGTCCAGACAGGTCTGGAATATCTCCAGAGAAGGAGACTCCACACCCCCCTGGGCAGCCTGTCCCAGGGCTCCCTCACTGGGAAGAAGTTCTTCCCCAGATTGGTGCAGAACTTCCCATGCTCCAACCTGAGCCCATCACCCCTTGTCCTGTCCCCACAGACACTGAGAAGAGGCTGGCCATTTCCCCCTGTGTCCCACCCTTCAGATATTGATAACCACTGATCAGATCCCCTCTCAGTCTCTTTTCTCCAGGCTGAACAGCCCCAGCTCACTCAGACTTTCCTCATAGGGGAGACGCTCCAGGCCTTTAATCATCTTTATAACCTCTCTCGCACCAGGGAACCCAGAACTGGACACAGTGTTCATCAGTGTGATGAAATACACATTCAACCAAGCAGTACTACTGAGATCTGGAACTCTTCACGATCCACATCCCCGTGCATGGCACTGGCTTTGCCTGAAGTAGCAGATCCCATGAAGAATCTGCAGCCAATGCTTGGCAGCACCACAACCTCTACCAGTCCATCAGTAAATGCTATGGCACACTCAATTCCAGGGATAATGGATAACAAAATGGCTTGAGAAGCTTTTCCCAAGACAGACACCTAAAGATGACAACCGCTTCCCACTGCTTACCTGTAAGCTTCCTTCAGCCTCTCCAGAGCCAAGATAAGCAACTTGGTGTCATGCTTGTACGACAGTGGGGGGAAGGGAATGGGTGAGAACCTCCTGCTTTCCAGCCAGTGCACGGTGGTTGTGTACACAGCAACAGCCTCTTCTGCAGTGATGTAAGGCCCATCCTGCAGAACCACACCACCAGTATTAGTCAGTGAAAGCTTCCCTATGAAAATAGCACCCATTTGGGCAACCTCAGGAGGACAGAAGTACCTTCAAGTAATTATGCTGCCGCTCCTGCTCAGCTTTTAAGTAGAGTCTGGTCAGCCGGCCCAGATTCTTCTTACAGACAGTTTTGTCTACAGTGGCACCCCGACGGATGCGCTCCCTGTTGTAGTGAGCTGTGTTTGTCCACCAGTCAGCTTTTGCCTTCACATACCTCAGGATCATGTTTTCAATAGGAGTTGGCAGCCCTGGTACCTGCAGAGTGACAGCAGCATGAAGGAGGCAGGAGTGAAGAGCAGCTCTTACCTAGGAGATGTTAAAATTGAACCGAAAGGCCAAGTGAGAGACTCACCTTCCAGGGGATATTGGCCTTCCAGCATCGCCAGGCCTCGCTCAGATGCTGCAGGATGGTTCTGGCTTTGTTCTGTTTGATTCCTTCTGGCATCATGTCCAGAATGTCATGCATAACAGCTGCCCTCAGCTCCAGGTCAAAGTGAGACTCCACACGCTGCTTTGTGACAGTCTTTGCTACACCCTTGGAGTGACGGCCTGGGAAAAGCAAAGTACTTCAGCAGTTCTGACATTACTGGGCAGTGCTCCTCTTCTTCCTGATACAGGAGTGCACAGGCGTGCAGGGTGTCTGAGGAAATTACACTGCCACAACCTCGCTGATGAGTCCGGAGTCAACAATTAGGAAGGTACAGACCCCACAGCACTATGAGGCAGGGAATCCTACTTCAAACTGGCATCTTTTCTAAACCAGTCAGAGCCCATGGCACGGATGTGGAGCACGGATACAGACCCCCACTTGGAACAGCAAAGTGGCATTCAAGCCGGCAAGCGAGCAGTATTAATCTTTACCATGCACTCTTCCCACGCCCAAGATTCACAAGACATACTGACCTTCAAACTGCCTGGCCAGCAGATTCCCCAGCCAGCGTTCCAGCAGCGGCGTGATGCCCCTCATGAAGAACAGCCATACTCTCCAGCCTGGAGCCCAGAAGCCACAGCCAGGACCTTTGCCCACAGGCCCCTGGAGAAAGAGAGACATGGTAGCAGCAGGTCACTTACTGACACTCCAGAATTCCTCCCTTGGTGCTCAGTTTAGCATCACCGTCACGTGGAAAGGTGGAACTTACTGTGTTAAACCTGTAGTAGATGAGATGTTTCAGGTCCTTGCACATACGAATCTGCCTCATCAGTTTGTACTTGTATCGGTACATTCCTGTCAACTGACCCACATGGGCAAAGATGTACTGCAAGCCATCTGCCAACTGGAATGCAGGGAGCACAGTCAGAGGTAGCAATAAGAACTCTTTACATTGTCTCAAGAAGCCAGGTTTATTTCACAGCCAAGGGCAGAGCATATCAGGCCACAGAAAGCTCCTACACTGCTGATTCATACAACGATCAATTCTTATAAACTAGGGTAAAAGCAGAACTTCATGCAATGCTGCACACTTTCATCATTCCCTCTCCTCCAGAACACTTCAATACCCTGTCATGTAAGCCCACCCAGATATCCCACCCCTCCCTGCAACTTCTATGCCTCGCTTTTAAAACAAATGCAAAGACAAACAGAAGAGCTTACCTGAAATGCATCCACATTTCCAAGCCTGTATTGGACATGGCTGTCTACCACCAACTTCGTGAGCCGCAGCACCTCTCTGCACAGATGGAAAGCATTACCAAAACGAGACTTTTTCCTTTCCTGGAAAAGATAAAAAAACCCAGGGTTTATGTAACAATGTTATGTAAGTGTGAAACAGTTCTGATTTGGTCACTCTGCACAACAACAGAGCAGTTGAGGCACAGTGGCCTGTCTCACCACACTAGCTACTTAACAATCTTCAGGTAAACATTACTGTTAAGTAAAACAGCACGTGGACCAATACCTTAGTGGTGAGGGTCTTTACAGGCTTCAGGTTGAAGTTGTAATCCAAGTGAAGGTAGTTCAGGTTCTTTCTGTGGATCAGCAAATTCAGCATGTTGTAGCCCTGGCGACACACCTGCAGGCCCACTTCCACCCAGTCCAGCTTCGTCGACTGGAAAAACTTGGTAGCCTTGAAGGAGCGGAACAGGTACCTGGAGCAAGAAAAGAACAGAATCAGCTGAATTCCCTACTCAGAACAGCAGTTCCCCACCAAACAGACCCCAAATTACCTCTTCTTCTGGGCCTTGGGGGGTCTGTGCTTGAGCGCATTCAGGACATAGTATTTCAGTAGCTTTTGATAGGAGACTCGCACTTTCACTGGCTGGCCAGCTGGGCAGTGCTCACGATACCTAGGGATAACGCAGGTAATTCACATTCCTGAGAGAAAAGTCTCCAGAAACTCTCCTAAAAATCTCTGGAATCCAGTCACCACAGGGTAACTTTATTTTCACTGTAACGAGATATTCTGGTGATTGTGACATTATTATCCCTTCCCCTTGAAAGAACTCACCAGTTTTTGACCAGTGGGATATCAAGAGCTCTCCGAGTCCTCCCAGATCTCAAGTTGAAGGGCCGTGGGGCCCACAGCAGGGCAATGCCATTGGCTGTGTTATCTGTGTAGAGTGGGGTATCCTTCAGGAAAGGTTCCACAAACTCTGGCAATTCAAACTCTTCATCATCATCGGGCAACGGTTCCTGACTCTGAAATGCAGAAACCCCACACAACATTTTTTCTGGTTGCTTCAGCTCAGTTGTCAGAGTTAACAAAGGAAAAACCTTTTCTTTGCTTGTATGGTAGCAGGGTGAGAGTGCTGAGGATTTGGAGAAGCAAAAAGAAGTCTACAAGGCTCAAGAATAACTGTGGCAACTGAAACCAAAGCTAGGTGTTACAGAAGTAACTCAAGGGAGATGTCACCTCCATGAATACACCAAGGACACGCAAAACAATCAATAACCTATCAGAAGACTCTGTTAATTACAGATTGGGCTTTATCCTACAGAGACCAAAGGAGACAACTTTGTGCAGAAAAAGGCTACAGATGCCAGCCAGCCATGGGGGGTTTTGTGGAAGGGCTATTGCTTTGCTCCTCGGTACATATGTGTGTGTGCCACCACCAGAAGCAAGGTTACAAACAAGCTGCTGAAGCCATGTCACCTCCACACACAGGGTTTATCACAGGCTCTCCTGAACAGTGACTCACCTTGACAGAATGTCTGTGTGAAATGGGGTTGATCAGTGGATCGAAGTAAAAAGCTGGGAGATCAGGATCTTCAGTTTTAATGAAAACAACGTTTGGAGTATGGTACCTGTATGATACACAGTATGTGTTAGAGCACGTCGGCAGCTTTCCCCTCCCCTCTCTGCTCTTGAGGCTGCTGCACTTACCAGGTCAGGTGGACATGGTGTGGCAGGTTATTGTACAGGTATGGAAAAGCAATTTTGTACTCAGTCCTTATGGGCTGCCTGATGATAATTTTGTTGATGTCATTAAATTCATTCCAGTCTTCATCCCTCAAATGAGACAAAAAAACCCATTATATGAGCATCCAGAGGACAGAAAGGCAAACATTCTTGAGTGAAAACAGCACATCACTGCTTTTCCTTTAGCTTTCTCTTCACTCTAACAACCATTCAGTGTCCAAAGCAGCAAGTGCATCACAGACCTAATGCTAAAGAAAGCAAACACCTAGGAATAGCTCACCCAAGGCAAGAGACTTGGTAACACATTAACCTTCCCAGCCCTTTTCCCAGATAACCACTTCTCTTCCCTCTTACACCCAACACTTACTGAAGATTGATGTCTCTAACAAGAGGCTCAAACTTGGGACCTCCAGGGATAGCCATGTTCAGTGCCTTGGAGGTGAAGAATGCTTTCAGGTCAAACAAATAGAAGTAGTTGTCATCCACAAGGTCAGTGAGCAGTTGATTGGCCAGCCGGTACAGCGTGGACATCATCGGGAGAGTGAACTGCCAGCGCTGGTATGTTGAACCATTCACATACCTGCAGAAGAACAGAGCACAAGCTGGAAGACAACTGGGCCTTTACCAAAGGGACTTTACCAAGGGCCCTCCTAGACAGACAGAAAGGCTGCAGGACTGCTGAAGACTATTATGGACTACATCTGCCCAGAAAATACCAAGTGCTTCAGTTCCTCTGCTCCATAACCAAACAGTACACAACATCTGATATTATAGCAAATATCAATTCAAATTCCAATAGAAAATCCAGATCATTGTCTTCACAGATAGTAAGAAACATCCAAGTTTTAGCAGTTAACTGGGCAGCAGCTCTCCTGGACAGTGAGGCCCTGTTTGCCGTCGCTGGATTCTGAAGACAAGAGGCATAGCTTTACAACAATCAGGTTCTCCTGCCCATCCTCGAGGGAAGGTTTTTCTCTCCCCACCAACACCACACACAGCCCAGCATAACACAACCAAAGGTTGTCTATGGCCGTGTTTAGACAATCGATGTGGGGCATTTGTTTCTTTCTCCCTCTCCCAGAAAGCTGTGCTACCAGAGAGACACGTACTTCCTGTTGTCTTTTAGTGGCTGGTGGTCATAGAACCAGTCCAGCACTGGAGCATCTTCCTCTGGATCCAGCTCAAGCTGAATTGCTTCCAGGGGCTCCACATCCAGGATGTTATCAGCATAATCCAGAGGGGGTTCTTCATCATCAAACGGAGGGAACCTCATCCTCTTGAAGTGACGCCTATCTCTCTTCTCTCGCCTCATCATAATCCACATTGAGCTGGAAAAAACCCAGAGACCATTAAATGTCACTTTTATTGTGGATGCACAAGTGTTTGCTCGCAAGTTCCCACCAGGGCAAAGGAAGAAGGCACTTACCCCCACTGAGCAATGTACACTGGCTCTATCACCCAGGGGATCTCGTTCACAAAAGAGATGGCGCCCGTGATATGGTACAAGACTGGAACATCTCTGATTTGCTCCCACGGCATGGGCATGTTCTCCAAGAGCTTCAGAACAGCATGAGGCATGTACTTCAGAGCACTACAATGAGACACCAAGGAAAACCAGGGTTGGAATGGATCTCAAGAGAATCCCTCTGCCACAAACCCATAACCTCTACACCTTTCATTCCTGAAAACCGTTCATCAACCCTGTTCATAGAAGCCTCCAGTGACAATTCCAAAAACTTCCTGTTCTATCCTTGTGCTTCACACATCACACTACCAAAGTTTTCTACTGGGTTGGCTTCCAAGACTGTTACACGTTAAGAATGTTACAAATGAGAACAAAAACATTTCAAATGAGCTTCTGGAGTTTTCTGATGTGTAATGGTTAGTGTGATGGATCATGATGCTGGCTACTTCACACTCTACCCCAACTTCTAACACAATGTGTTACCAAGGGCAATGTTTGTCTCATAAATTCAAAGCGACAACGTCCTTCGCTTATCCTCTACTGCTATCCTAGTACAACTGATGATCCCATTCTCCTGAGGGAGGATGTTTTATATGCCCAACTGATGTAGAAAACCCTTTGGAGAAGGTGCTCTCCCTTCAACGAGGAGCTGTGACAAGGCTGCAGAGCAGGGCTTGGCTTCTCCCCTGCTTGTTACATAGCGGGGAGGCGGGGGGGCTCTCTTACCCCAGATAGACACGCTTGTCGTGACGGAACTTCCTGTTGGTCATGTCACCGTGATCACGAATGATCTTCCGGACGTGCTCGGGGGGCATGTCCTCCTTCTGCGCGTCCACAAAGCCAAATTTCCTCTTCTCCGCATAGCGCTTGGCCTGCAGCTGCTGCCATTTGCGGGCTGCAGGGACAGAGAGGTGGCAGTCAGGCCCAGGCCCAGGCCCCGGCCCAGGCCCCGGGCCCGCTCAGGAGGATGGGGATGCGGGGGCCCGCACTACCTACCTTTCTCTTGCAGCTTCTCCTCAGACATGTAGTCGGGCAGCGGAGCCAGCGGGGTGGGCACCGGGGCGCAGCCGCCGCGGTACGGGAAGACAGCGGCCATGGCGACGCACCTGCGGGGGTGGAGAAGAGGGGCTCAGGGCGGGGGCAGGACCACCCCCGGCCTCTCCCGGCCATCCCCAGCGGCACCCCCCGCCCGCCTCCGGGCCCCCGTCGGCCCTCGCCCTCGCTCACCCGCAGCCGCGGCACCCCGCGGAACCCCACCACAATGGCGGCCCAGCGTCGCCGCCACCGCGCTTCAGAGACCCGGATGTAGGGAAGGCGTGCAGTCAGAAGGCCTGACCAATCGGCTTTCGAACAGCCCCGGAGACAAGAGGCGTAGCCTATCAGAACGTAGAGAAGGGACAGGAGGCGGGACCAAGGGCAGGAGTGGAAAGGAAGCTGTGGCCGTTGCACACTTCCGGTGCAGCGCCGAACCTTCCTCGGTCCCGCCCCTCGCTGCTTTCGATTGGCGAAGAGAGGCGGTGTTGACAACTCGACGCCGGCTCTGATTGGGCAGCGTCTGGCGCGGATAACCTCATGCTACCTGTAGGGAGCGCGACGGGGCAAGCGGCGCCGCGAAGGGTCAGAATGGGTCTGGATTCCCCCCCGTGGGGCCTCGGGGCGGGGGTGTGGGGCAGGCCCGGGGGCTGCTGTGCCCCCTCAACGAGGACGGCGCCCGCTTCGCCTCCCCCTTCCCCCCGTGTGCCCCCGTCGGGGGCCGTGCACCCCCGAGTCCCCAGGGAGCGATGCCTTCCACCCCTGAGTGCCCCTGGCCGTGCCCACCCAGCGCCCTGCGAGGCCCGGGGCGCTGCGGGCAGACGAGGGGGTTCGGCACGGCCCCAGGGGCCGTTCTGCTGCCGGGCAGTCGTTTGCCTTGGGGCTTTGGGCAGGGGCTCCAGGGAGATCCCCCGGGGAGAGACACGGGCCTGTGCTGTGGGCTTCTCAGCTCGAGGGATGTGTGGTGGCACCGAGGAGGGGGTGGGATGGTGGGGAATGGGGGTGTTGCTCCCCTGCAGCTAATCACTGAAGGGAGATACTCCCTCTAGCCCCATGACCCCCCATACAGAGGGGTTAGAGGGGCAGGTCCCTTCCCAAAGCCCCCCAGGCCAAGGCTGTTGATGCTTTGCATCAGGAGGGACAGGCACTGGGTACCCCCATGTCTGGATGCAGCGAGCTGAAAAGCTGCCATTTATCCCACTGCAGCACTGTGGGAAAATCACGTCTGATTAGAGGTTCCCAAACCGGGCTTCCCGGGCCCTCAGCCCCACGTTCCCCGGGGTACATGACATCCACGTGACGGCCGGAATGCGGTAACACAATCTGGGCCTTGAGAAATGCCTCTGGTGTGGGCAGAGGCTGGAGGACAGAGCAAGCCTTGCCAAGGGGGTGCAGAGGCTGTGCTAAGGGCAGGAATGGGCAGAGCAGCTCCTGGAAAACTGGCTAGAAAAGGGTGAAAACAAAGCAAGAGACCTGGGTGCCAGCTCCGCTCCAGATGGGATCTGCAAGAGACACACTGGCACTTAACCACTGCTCAAGGTGACAAACTCAAACACAGAGTAGGTGTCTCCAGCACCTGCGAGCTTCCCTGTGCTCTCCACAAATAGAATCATAAGCAGCTTTGGCCACGAGTCGCCTCCAACCTCCCACTGCCCACATGCATTGCTCGTCTTTCCCTGCCTGGGCACAAATGTGTCTGTTCCCTTATTTTCCTCCTTGAAACAAGTGCCACCTACTCCAAGCAGCACACTGCTTCAGCCTGTCCCCCAGCTTTTCAAAGCAAAAGAGACATTTTTTCAGTTAGAGGTTATTTGCCACACAGATCCAGTGGATTTCTCCAAACCGGCACACGTGATCCCGAGTGGGATGATCTTGCTTTTATACACAGCTCTGGGCAGTTGGGGAACAGTTCAGCATGTGGGAATCGGTAGGGAAAGGGAAATGTGAGGGGGAAAAAAATAAAACCACCTGATTCCCCGCCCCAGGAAGTCTCCAGGGACAGGCAGAGTGAACCAAAGGATCCCGGCTTTGCTGCAAGCCAGCGTCGGGAACGAGAGCAGCACAGCCACGTGCTGGGTGCTCTGCCTGCAGCCTGCCCTATTTCACAGCCGGCGCTTTCCCAGCCCTGCAGGTCACAAAGTGGCTCAGTGCAGCAGGGCTAAAGGTGACACAGAGCCAGGGCAGGAACTGGCACCAGTCCTGCTGACATTTCGCCTCCCGGTTGCCAGCCCCAAGGAAAGCACAGCCTCCCCCTTGCCTATGAGGGCAGGAGAGTGTTGGCAAGAACCAGAAAAACCTTTGTCTTTCTCCATGGGAAAGAGAAGAGGGGGAAAAAAACCACCCAGGAGAGTTACACTGTGCCATTGACCAGCGTGTATGTAACGTGGGATGAGGAGCGGTGAGGCCCCTGGAGCTGGCTGGGATGCTGAGTCCCTTTTCTCCTGTAAGCCCCTTCCTCTCGAGCCGTTCTGTGTGCAGCTATTTATTAAATGCTCATGTTAGTAAGAGCCCTTGCTGCTGGGTAAGACTGTTACCCTGGGCTCTGCAGCAGGACTTCCCGTTCGTGCTAGATGCCTGAATCTGGCCCATCTAAACTCCTCGTCTGTGGGAGGTGACCATCACATAGCATCATCCCAGCCAGCGACTCAAGCTCTCCCATGCTCATTTGTGGGCGCTTAACATACCTGGAAACAAAACAGCATGGAAAAAGCTCCAGTTGTCAGGAGAAGTTGTCTGCATGTCCCCAAGCACAGCACTGCAATGTCTGGGGCTCTGCCCCCGAGCCGGACCCCACAGTGGGCAGCAACCCACCCAGACAGGCTTCAGCCTCTCCCTCCATCACCCACCTGGGACAATCTCCTCAGGGAGGACTCATGAGCGCAGGATTTGGCTTTTACCGGCCCTGGCCTTGAGGGCAAAGCCTTGGAGCCTGCCTTGCCAGGTGGTGCTCCCATGGGACATGCCACAGAGAACGCAGGGCTGAGTGCAGTGTCCCCTGGCTGACATGACGCTGCAGGGCACAGCACCAAAGGGGTTAGTTATGTGCTGTGGTGTTTGGGTTTCCTGGAGAGCAGTGGGGAAACTCCCCTTCCACTCTCTTCCCATCTCAGCAGTGCCTCCGAGAGCTGCAAAAACTGTTAGGGCTTCTCTGAGCAACCTAACCACGTCACCCAGAGGTGCAGGAGGAGCAAAGCCCCAGTCCCTGGTCCATGAGCACCTCCCCTGCAGTGCAGGGCTCAGGATCCACAGCCACGAGAGGAGCCCAGATGCTCTGTTAGTGTGGACTCTCCGAGCAAGGTGCTGAAACAGCCACGCTCACTCTCCACTGCGCTTTGCTCTCCCCCTCCTCCGCGGGCTGCTCATCCCCCAGGGCCCCGTGGGGGAAGGAGGTTATTGCTCCTTCTGCTGCAGGTCTCGGCCGGGCTTGAAGAAGTCACTCCGCAGCAGGCGGTAGAAGAGGATGATGTTCATGGGGGTCATGATTGCCATGCCCACTGTGCCCACGGCGTACGTTGCCAGGGGCACGTTCTCCCGATTGAGGAAGAGCCAGCGGGTCATCCAGGCCAGCGTGGCAATGCGAAACACCACGTAGGTGCCCAGGTTGACGACGCAGTTGAGGCGGTAGCAGGTGGTGTGCACCAGGTTGGCCATGAGCAGGATCTGCCGCAGGTGCAGGAAGATGGAGTTGATCTCCACCAGTAAAGCCACGAGGGCAAACCCGACGTACTGCTGGAGCAGCACTGCAATTCCAAAGCAGACAATCACCTGGGGAGGAGGAAAACAAGAGCCTGAGCTCAGGAGTTGGTTTCTCTCAGCTGCTGCAAGCTGGAGCCCTCCATGCTTGGGCACAGCATGGAGCAGAGGTGCAAACGGTTATCATGCCAGTGCCAAACAGCTGGTCACCACCCCACACATCTCTGCAGCATTGCAGCCTCCAGCCAGCCTCACACACAAGATAAAGCCTCCCCACTGCTACATGAAACCTGAGCGGTTGGTGGGTTGTTTTTTCTTTCCAGCTGAGCAGGGGAGAGGGAAACACTTCCATAAACTCCAGGTTGGCAAAGGAGACAGAGCAGCCAGACCTAACCCTGCTTTTGTGGCCTGCGGAATGCAGCTGGTTGTGTCCCAGCAGGTTTTTCCACAGAGGGGAGAAATGTTGAGCAGGAAGAGAAAGGGAGACATGTAACCCAGGGCTACGGTTGCTGCTGGCTCAGGGATTCTCCCCACACAGGCACCCTGCAGGGATTAAGTGGCTTTGGTGCCTCTGAGAGCCCCGTAGGATGCCCCCAGCCTGGAGAGATGCACCCTGGGCTGTTGGATGCTGCAGCAGAGGATGGGGATGGGGCTGCTGGGGGCAGCCCGCTGTGATTCCTGCCCCACACCCTCCCTGCCAGGCAGGAGGACAGGCTCTGCCTGCCCACGCTTTAGTACACTCAGTCCTTTCTTCAGTTTATACCATTAATGCTGTTCTCTGTATTGGCTCTTTAATGAGATTATCTGCTCCCTGCTCGCTAAGTCGCTGTCTTGGCCTGAATTAGCTCTATTGTGGAGATGACCTTTTGACTTGGAGCAGCAGCCCGCAGAGCCACAGGGCTCGCTGGGCTCTGCCAAACAGCAGGTCTGACCAACATCTCCCTCATCTCATCCCAGGTAGGTCCCAGCACTGTCCCTGTCCCACATCCCCAGGTCCAGCAGACCCTGTACCCCCCCTTGCACCCCGCATCATCTTAGCTGTTCAGCTCCAGGCTGTCCCAACCCCCACATCCAGACATCAGAGGTGACCAAAGAGAACCCCATCCAGGAGCGAGGGAGGTGCTCCTGCCACCCCAGCCCCATGGGCACGACTCTGACCCGACTGAGAGGACCCTAGGGAGTGGGAGGTGGAAGGAGGCGATGTGCAGCCCTTCCTGGCGGATGCTTAAGTGGCCCAGAGCTGGCAGGAGCCGAGCGGCTGTGCCGGCGGGGACACCTTGGTCACTGCCTGTTACGGATCAGTGCCCTGGCTGAGCTCTCTGCTCCACCTCCCTGTGCACACTTGGGTTATTTGCCTTTCCTATCCCACCTCTGGGTGCCTATCTGCAGACCCTCAAAGAGCCCATGAGTCCCACAGGACCCAGAGGAACTGGGCTCCCCTCCCCAGGCAGGAAAATCCTAGTTTGTAGCAGGCAGCACACACCCCCCTGCCCCATCCCCTACCCCCAGCCTCCCTGGTGCCACAAGTGCCAGGGTCTGTCCCTCAGACATCAGCTGGTGGACTCACCACAGAGTGATGGAAGAGCAGCTCCCAGGACTGGTGAAGTTTCTGATTGCACAACATGTCCACAAAGTCTTCAAGGAAGTAACCTGGGATCAGAGAGGCTGTGAGCAAAGAAAAGGTGGGCAGAAAAGGCTGTGCTAAGGGAACACCCCAGCAGGGCCTGCACCTGACAGCCCCCTCCAGGGAAGTGATGGTCACAGCTCAGCCCAAGCCCTGGGTGGGTGGTGGGTTGCACACAGAGCAGGATCGTGCCCAGCAGGAGAGGGGAATCGCTGTGGTGTGGGGTCCCTCCTGCAATCCCTCTGAGGGACATGGTCCTAGGGAGATGCACCAACTGACTGACCACTTGGGTGTGCAAAGGCAGCGCACAGACCCTCACCCAGGTTACTGTCCCAGGATTGCATCCCACCCTACATCCTTTCAGCCTGGAGTCCTTCAGAGCCACAGGATTTGCTGCCACCAAGCTGACCCCACGATGGCATTTTAGATACTCAGACCTCCTTGCTGAGCTGTATCCATGCTGGGAAAGTCTGTTAGCACTGAACACAAGACTGGTGACAGATCTGCAAGAAGGTGACAAGGAGAAGGGGGAGGAAAGGCTTCACACAGCCAGAGGACTCAAAGCTCCTGGCAGGTTGGGATCTGCATTGACCCCCTATCATGGGCACTTTTGGGATGCTCCAAGCCCCGGCTGCACCATGAGGACAGTGGTGGGTAGCGTGGTGCCCAGTACCTCCTGGGGGTGCCCTGGGACAGAAAGGAGCCACTGTCCTTTGCCAAGAATAGGGCGATTGTCTGAGGTGTCTGAGACATCTCCGACTGCAACGTGGCTCAAGGGGCTGGTGTCAGGCACTGACGAGTCCCTGGAGACCCCCCGGGGGGAAGAACAGAGGGCAGCCCACTCCCCCCACCTCACCTACAGACACGGCAACCAGGCTGTGTGCCCCGGGCGGGTGTGTGCCCACCAGGTCCTCGGACAGCCCGGGGTGGAGGTAGAACCTATGGGGAAAGGTGCTGTGAGTGCTGGGCAGTACCTCTGGTCACCGGTTCCCTTCCAGAGTCCTTGGTGCCACCCTGGTGCTGCTGGCTCCCCAGACCCCTCCTGCCCCCCTCCAGACCCCTCTTGTCCCCCTAGTCCCCCCATGGCCACCCCTGTCCTGTTTCTCCCAGAGTCTCCCTATCACCTTCTACCTTGGTGCCTCTGTGTGCCGTACTCCCCCTGTGCCACTCGATCCCTCCACCATTTCCCAGTGCCCCCCAGTTTCCAGGTCCGCATCCTCAGAGTCCCCCCAGCACCCTCACTCCCTCCACCCTCCTCCCCACCCCCCCGTGGGCTCTTATCTCCTCCAGTGCCCCCCCGCCCACAGGTTCCCATCGGGGTCTCCCGGTCCCCCCCGGGCAGTACGGTGCTCCCCCCCGGTCCCAGGTGCCCTCCGGGGTGCCCGGGTCGCTCACCCGGCCAGCGCCCCGCCGCCGCTGAGCACGCTGTGAGCCAGCGACGTCCAGATGTTGCGCCACTTCCAGCGGTTGCGCCGGGCCGAGGGCGGCGGCGGTACCAACCGCTCCAGCTCCCGGTTCAGCAGGCGGAAGGCGGCGAAGGAACCGGCCACCACCAGCAGCCCCGGGCTGAAAGCCATCGGGCATCCATCCACCGGCCCGCAGCCTCCCCCGGGCTCCCATGGGCACCGGTGGCGCTGCCCGACGGCTCCGCCTCGCCCGGCCCCGGGTCCCGCCCTGCCGCCTCCCTGGGCCACCGGGCACCCGCCCCGAGCTCCCCGGCACCGCCTCGCCCCACGCCCGCCGTGCGGTACCGCCCTGCCCCGGTCGGGATGCTCGGCCCCAGAGCCGGCGGGGCGGGGACCCGGGGGGAAGGGGGGCAGGCCGGGTGGGGGGGCCGGGAGGGGGAAGCAGCGAGCATCGTCCCCGCAGGGAAGGGCCGGGTGGGCTGCGGGAGCCGCCCCGCTGCTGGCGCTGGTATTTCCCGCATCCTTCCCCCCTGGGCAGAGCTGTTGTAAACACGCAGGGCAGTGCTTCCCCCCCACGGGGAGAGGGGGCAACGGGAAATGCGCACCCTGGGGTGTGCGTCAGACTTCCCCCGGCACCCTATGGCAGAAACGACAGCCAGCCCGAACGCAGAAAGGGAGCCCTGGGTGTCCCGTCACTGTGCTGGAGCTGGAGATGCCTTCCTCATCCCCCTCCTCCACCTCGGTGGCAGCAAGTGGCTGAGCACCTCACCCAGGGGTTGCTGCAGCCAGTGGTCCTTCACCCCAAAGCATCCCCGGACTGTGACACAGTTTGCAGTGCTGCACTGTGCTGGAGAGCCCAGGCACACTCTGCCAGGCCTGGTGGCACTTGCAGCAAACAGAAAGCTCCAATTGCCCTGCCAAGAAAAAAACCCAGAAGTTCTGCCCACAGCAAGCACTGCTGCCCTCCATCCCCCTTCCTGTGCCTCATCCCAAGAGGGGCCCCTCACTGGCCTGGGATACCCCAGCTCTGCTGTCCGGGGTTTGCAGGAATCCAGGATCCTGTACCCATGGTGGGTTTAGTCCCATCCTACAGCCACGCTGCTTCCCCAGCTTCCCGGCTCCCTTGTTGCCTTTTGATGTCTCCACCAGAAGTGTGGCTGCCACACATTCTCTCCTGCCGACGGGATGTGTCACCACGTACACACTGATTAATGTCAAGCCCTGCCTCTCCTCCAAGGTATTAATTTTGGATGAAACCTTCTCCTTTCTCTTTGCTGAACAGACACGTGCGGAGCCTGAACTCTCGGCCGCTGCCCCGGCTGGGGTGATGGACACAAACACTAACAAGCCGTACGCTGATGTAAGGGACGCTGAGAAGGGGAGTGATTACATCAGATCTGAAGGAGAGGGTTGAGCTGGCCCTGACTGATAGGAGAGTATCTGTTCATGCTGCAGAAATTTGCTTAAAAGCCGGACAAGACAATGTAATTTCATAGCGGTTAAGTGGCGGGGAGACGCTGCCTGAAGTAATTGGCAGCCCTGACTGCTCAGGGGATTATAAATAATCTCATGTATTAGGACTTGAGGGATCACATAGGCTAATCTGTTACTGAGAAAGCCAAATGCAAAGACACTTCTGTTTAGCGTTAAGATATGCCGAGGAAAGGGAGACATGCCTTGGAGACATGCCGGGCTGCTGGGGGCACTGAGGAGGGAAAATCATTTAACAATCAATTGCAGGGTAAAATTGCAGAGGGCTGATTCCTAATGAGAAGTTGTCTGCAGGGTTTTCTAGGCTCAGAAATCTCGATCGCCCCTTTCCGTGGGGACAAACCTGCCCTTCACCTGCCTGCAGGTAGAGCCCCAGACCACCAGACGCCTGCAAGCCCGGCCCTGTTCATCCTAGGGGCTCCTCTGTTGGTGGTGTTACTCTTGGAAGGATGAACACTCTGCCAGGCTGGAGTTGAGGACAGGAATAGTTAAAATGCTTCTGGACACTGGAGAGCTTTTACCTACCACTTCTGCATGGGAGGAATTTAAGCCGTGATTAGTTGAGCCTCTGGTTCAGGGGCTGTGATCCCGCTGCTGCAGCACCAGCAGGAGCTACATACATAACTGCTTCTGGGGATAATTTAACCCAGATTTTATTTCATTTTACCAGGACTCGTCATTGGGCAGCGGTTCCTTACAAGCTCTGTTTTCCACTCTTCCTTCCCCTGCACCAATGGCATTGACAGGGGACAGTTTCGGAGCTGGAGGCTTCCAAGCCCTGTTTCCACCAGGTCCCTTGACACCAGACCGGGCCAAGCACTCACCACCGGCCCGGGGCCAGGCTTGTCCCCAGAGAAGCCGGACAGAGCGGGGACAGGAGCTCCCGGGCACGGCTACCACAAGAGGTCCCTGCGCACTCGCCGGAGAGCTGGGGAGAGCATCCCCAGCTGTGGGGCTCCTCGTTCGCACCTTATTTGGAAATACTGACTTTTTTTCCCTTCTTCTTTTTTTCCATTCTTTTTTTTTTTTCCCCCACCCAAATTTTGAGAAGTTTCCCAACACTCCCCAAACGGCCTCATTTTCTTCAGGGAGGCAGCTCGGCCTGGTGATGGGTTGTTCCCGGTGCCAGCTCCCAGGAGGGCAAGGGGCTCCTTCCAGATGTCAGCAAGGATGTGCCTAGGTTCATCCCGTGGCGCTGTGGGTACCACAGCTAACCCCACAGCTGGGGCTTTGCAGCACCGGCCAGCCTGTACAGTGAGGGTACAGAAAGTTATTTAAATAGTTGGGGATCAGCTTTTTTCTCTCTCCCAGAGGTAGGAGTTTCTGGGACAGATCACCCATTTTCCCAACTATACAGCCATCACTTCTTCAATAATACCCTGTGTGAATAACGGGGGAGGTATAACAACACCAAGTGCAGAGTGCTGCACATGGGACAGAACAACCCCCTGCAGCGCTACAGGCTGGAGGAGACTGGCTGAAGAGCTGTCAGGCAGAGAAGGACCTGGGGGTGTTGGGTGACTGCAGGCTGAACATCAGCCAGCAGTGTGCCCAGGCAGCCAGGAAGGCCAGTGGCATCCTGGCTTGTGTCAGAAATAGTGTGGCCAGTAGGTCTGGGGAGGGGATTGTGCCCCTGGACTGGGCACTGGTGAGGCTGCACCTCAAGTGCTGGGTCCAGCTCTGGGCTCCTCACCATCAGAAGGACATGAAGGTCCTGGAGCGAGTCCAGAGAAGGGCAACCAGGCTGGGGAAGGGGCTGGAGGGCAAATCCTCTGAGGAGCAGCCGAGGGAGCTGGGGGTGTTGAGCCTGGAGAAGAGGAGGCTGAGGGGAGACCTTCTCCCCACCTCCCCTGCCCTGCCAGGAGGGTGCAGAGAGGTGGGCGCTGGTCTCTTCAGCCAGGGGACAGGAGCTGGGACAAGGGGCACTGGGCTCAAGCTGTGCCAGGGCAGGCTCAGCTCAGCTGGGAGGGCAAAGTTCTTCCCTGGCAGAGTTGTGGGGCTGTGGCACAGGCTGCCCAGGGAGGGGGCTGAGTCACCCCCTGGGTGTGTTTAACATGTGGGTAGATGAGGTGCTCAGGGATCTGGTTTAGCACAGGGCAGGAACGGTTGGACTTGATGAGCTTAAAGGTCTTTTCCAACCTTGTGATTCTGTGAATTCTGCCACATGAACTGCGTCCTCCTTCACATGCTTCCTGCTATTCCTAGGTGGGATTTTGGGTGCTTGCAGGTCACCCCACAATGAGATGGGGACAGCTCCACCATCCTCACACAAGGAGGAACCCACTCTGCTCCCAGATGCCGCCTGGGACTGGCCGTAGCCAACAAATGTGGGAGCTTCTGACACAGCAAAGTCCTTCTGGCAAAAGTCATGCTCCTGTTTTTGGAAAGCCTCACTCCCTTAATCTGCTTCTCTCCAGCCAGGGAGGCATAAAGCCCATCTGCTCATCTAATGCCAGGCCTGGCTCACACCTAAAATAATTTGAGGAGTCTGAGATCTCAAAACAAATCAAGCAGCTTGGCTTCCAAACTTTAATTAGCCATCATCACCTCTAAAGCGTGTCAGTGCTCCAGCTGCTGGGCCGTAGGAAATCAGATGATACAGGAATGCTTTACCCCATGCAGCCACCTTTTCATTCAGAAAGGCTGTAACTCTACATGGAAAGGATGTGCAAGATGCACGCTGTGTATGGCAGAGCATGCCCAGGCATTGCAGAGGTAGCTGGGAAGAGAGCTGAATCAACACAAACTCGAGTGTGTTCCCCCCTTCCAACCAGAAACACCTTCCTGCCATGGAAGCCACATATTCTCCAGGTGGAACTGGGGATCTACTTGCCACAGCCGCAGGAGAAAGGTGCATCAGTCTCTGGGAGCGTGGTGAGCAGGAAAAGGGTTTCTGCTGGAGCTGGCAGTGCAGAGAGGTTTTACTGCCTTTTCCCCCAGCCCTTAGCATCATCTGACACACACAGAGCTCCAGGGTTTAATGCAAGAAATGCCCAGGTGTGCATCACTTAGCCACCCACCTCAGGATTTGACTAGTCTGGCAGAGGACATCACGCTGCCTTCTGCGGCCCGGTGTGCAGGAATACCTCCTCATCCTAGAGCCAGACCCACGCAGGCCCCACTTTGCCCACATGATAAACAACCCCATGGCAGGTCGCTTTGGATGCTCTCAGCTTTGGGTCTTATTTCTTCTTCCTAGGACTGGAAACCCTGGGAAATTCCCAAGGATGCTGTGAGCTCAGCTGCTCTCGAGGGCTTGGGGTGGACCAACTGCCACGATGTGATTGTGCAAAGGATGTGTGCTCTCTCCACCTCACTCCAGTTGCACAGGGGAGCTGTGGGATAAAAAACAAGTCCACACACAGACACATGGAGAAAATTCCTTATGGGCACAGCAGCATGGGCAGTTCCTTCTGTTTCTCCTCTGCTTTCAGTAGCTGATGTGCTCCAAATTTGCCCACTTACTGGATTCTTTATCTGCTGCTATTAGCGAGGATTCAGGTTCCTCCTTTCCTTGTGGTGGACAGCGCAACTTGGAGCCAAGTGCCTGCCCAGCCCATACCCCTCCTCTCATCATCACCAGACATGAATCCTTAGGAATAAAATGCAAGACAGCACATAATTATTCTTACCCTGTAAGAATAAGTCATTCCCACTAAATATTCCCTTTTCCATACATTCTTCTCCTGTGTGATGAGCATTTTGGCAACCTGCTTAGTTCACCATTCTCAAGCTTAGGTAATTCCTGACAGATCTCTAGGTGCTTTCTGGTTGCATCATGATGTATTTATGACCACATACCTTTTTTGTTGTTGTTGTTGTTGCAATTCAGACAGGTTCAGAATGAGCCTGGGAAGGTGGAAGCACATCCCAGCCCTAACAACACCCACTCCACGCAGCGTCGCGCAGTGCTGAGCCCACTCCATTCCTCCTGCCTTACAAATAGAAGCACAGGAGCTTCCTAACTGCATCTCCCGCTGCTGCTGGCTCCGCAGCTTGGAACAGGTTAGGTTCCCTCCTGAATTCTCTCGTTATTAATATCACAAACCAAGCTGTTCTGAGAGCAGTGTCCCATTAATCATTTTAGCTCTGCTGCAGTTTTCACCTCGCTTCCTCTTCCTGCGCCTGAACAGGCTTCAATAACACTTGACTCTGCGGGTGACACTCGGTTGAAATGGGCAAGTCTGCCAGGGCAGGGAAGGACCCTGACCTGAGCGAGCTGGGGACAAGCCATGGTGGTGACAAGGAGACAGCCACAGCGAGACAAAACGAGCTGCAGCAGCCGGTGGCAGCAGGAACTGGCAGAGAGGAAAGCTACTCCCATTAAGTCTTCTCCTTGAAACTTTAGTTTTCTGGAGTGCTCATGATCCTGCAGAGACACAGCAAAAGCAGAGATACCCAACACACTATGAGGGCGGCTCAGCAGCTCGTGTGAGTCAGCAGCAGTGCAGGTGGCAGGTCTGGACAGAGATCTCCGGTGCCTGCCTGAGCTCTGTTCGCCTTTGAGGGCACCGCTTCCTTTTGCTCTCTTCCTACATTTCTTCCTGCTGTGTGTTACAAGCAAAGTTCTTACCCACTCTGAATATCTACCTCTGGGTTACCTAACAGGGGGCCAAAAGTTGCTTACAGAGCATCTTCCTGAAAACCTGCCTCCAACACCGTCCCTTTGCCTGATTCTCTCGAGGACATATTGCATCTTCCAAGGTGCTGGCTCTCAGACACATAGCAACAACATCCCTACAGCTAACCCAAACCCTCCCTCTGACATCCAACATCCTTTACAATTTTCTATCCTTTGCCATCATCTTTACCTCCATCAGAAGAAGGGATTTTGTTCCACATTTCCCTCTTTGCATTTTCCAAAAGCCTTTCCCTGAGTGCTCGGCTGCATCCAGCAGCATCCCTGGGCATCCAGGGGCACCCATCGCCATCCACCAGCACCCAGCAGCTGAATTAGCTGCTCAGCCCTATAGCATGAACCACCCAGAACAAAGACCTAACTCAAAGCCTCCCACAGCTGCCTGCTTTTGTACCTGGGCTTTGCCAGCACGCTGCAGCTTCCATCCATAAGCAAACAACATTTTCCAGCAGTTTCTGCTGAGTCAGAGAATGCCTCTGCAAGGGCTGCTGCTTCTCCACATGGGAACACGCTCCTGGGGAATAATTACAGAGAGTTTAAACAGGGACGTTCAGCAGCCAAATTGCTTCACATTCAGGCTCCTGGCCAGGAAGGCAGAACCCAAAAGCTGCTCGTTGGCTCTGGGAGAAAACACCTCACACCTGCACCCATCATGGGCGTGCATCGCCCGTGGGCTGAGATCACTCCTTACATGGCAGCACTCCGGCACTGAAAGGTGTGCTTACGGCTCAGTGGGGCCAACAAAGCAAGCTGCTGCACAAATGAGCCAGCTTGCACTTGCCAAATGTCCCTGTGCCTGCCCCCTTCTCCGGACTGTGCCCAGCGAAGGATTTCTACCCCCACAGGCAGGGGACACAGATTTGGGGACATGGTGCATGGCAGAAAGCCAATCCCTGTGAAGCTCTGGCTGTGCAAGGAAGGTGATTCTGTGACTCTGAGGTGATGGAAGCACACTGCTAGTAACTCCCCCTCCCCAAAAAATACTTTCAAGTCATATTTTAAGGTTGTGAAACATATTGACTGTGAAATAAAGATAAGAAATGGAGTAGACACAAACAGTGTAGGCGTTACTCCTGGTTTTTTGCAACTCCCACTTTGTTGCAAAAATAGTGTAAGCAAGGAGCACGCTGCTCTGTGCCATCCTTCAGGGAGCACACGAGGATGGGACCACGTGCCTGGACATCAGCGGACTGAAGGTGAAGCAGAGCTGGGATGTAAAGCATGCACAGAGGTGTTGAAGGCATCACGCTCCTTAAAATCAACACACCTTACACAAAAATCAAATCAAAGCATTTAAAACATCACAGAAATACATTAAAAAGCAGTGGTATCCAAAGCATGGCAAACCCACTTTGCACCGACCTAGAGCACTTTCCACCGAGAAGAGAGGCAAAGGGAAGCCACAGCGGGGGGTATCACTGCATCCACGGTCTCTGTTCCCATTGCACACGACGTCCCTGGTCTTTCGGCCACACCTGCAGGACAACTCCTATGTCCCCTTAATTCTTTTGCAATCTAAACCCAAGCAAAATACACTTAATTAGTGGCAGGCCAGTTGCAGAAATCAGATAAGACTCACTGGCTGGGTGGCGCTTCCAGATGCATCTCCTGATGGATGGGGCCATTGTGCAACTCAGGGAGAGCATCAACCAGCAGTGGGCTGGCAGCGTGAAGAGCGCTCACAATACGATGTGAGGGTGTCACCTCAGCAGGGAAGCAGCTCACCTACTGCAGCGGTGGCTTTCTGACTCGGGGGAAAGTCACTGGACCACTCCCCACCCCCACGACAGGACAGGGTGAGTACCCTCTGATGCTTCTCCTAAGGGATCCAGCAGCAGGGTAGCAGCATGATGGGGATCTGCAGGAGAAGCTCACCACCCTGCACCAAAACCTGCCTCGAAAAACCCTCCTCTGTTCCATTTCTTGCTTTTTTTTCCCCTCCAAAATAGAGATGGAGATTTTTCATCAACCTCTCAGCTGATTGCTAAGGCAGGGAAAGTACTAAGGACCAAAGATTTTGGCTCCTTTCTAGCCCAGGGGTGTTTTGAGCAGGAATTACTGCTTTCACAGCAGCTAGCACAAAGAACCACTGCACAAATGGTGGAGAGGTTTGTGAGAGGCTGAAGAGGTTCCTCAGACCCTGATTTGGGGCAGCCACAGGCTTCAGGGCCAATGCCTTGCCACAAATGGTTGTATTGAGTTGTGACACGACCATCATTAATCATGTTTGCTGAGTCACCCGGCGCTGTTCAAAGGGGCAAAGGGCTGAACGCAAGAGAAGTGTGTTGAGCTGGGGGAAAAAGTGCAGGGGGTGGGCCTTGGGTTTGGAGGAAAAGAAGAAAAAAAGAGGGGAAATGTGTGTTCTCTGCCAGTTGGGGTTTTTTTCCCTGCAGTGCCAGGGAACCCCTTGAGTGCTGACCCCCTAAGGCCCCTATGTTTTGGGGTGGGATTTCGCAGCATCAGTGAGGAGGACTGGGAGCTGAGGGGGGAAAGATGGGGCCTACAGGCAACAGCATCCATGGTGGCCAACCCCTCCCTCTGCTTGCCCACAGCCACTGGCATGGATGGAGATGACACCATAACCGCTGAGGTCTGCAAGGAGGCCGATGTCGGGGATGGACAGTGAGTACCCAGCAGGGAGGAGGCTGAGGCCTGGCATACAGGCCGCAGGCGTGGCGCTGCCGTGGTGGCGGTTGAGGGAGCAGCACGTTGGCTGTGAGGCACCAAGCCTCTGTCCCCCAGGGCACCCACCTGGCCGCCTCTCCCACAGGCTGTGGGAGGTGATGGTGGCCGGCTACCCGGTGCTGCTGGTGAGGAACAGGAAGGAGTTCAGCGCCCTGGGCAGCAAGTGTCCCCACTACGGTGCCCCGCTCAGCAAAGGTAACCCTGGCACTGGGCATGGGGGACAAGCCATGCCAGAGAGGTCAGACCTCACTGCTTGGTTGGGGGGCGTGGGTTCTGTTGCAGGAGTCCTGAGAGGGGACAGACTGCGCTGTCCCTGGCACGGCGCCTGCTTTAACATCAAAACTGGAGACATTGAGGAGTACCCTTCTCTGGACTGCATTCCCTGCTTTAAGGTGACTTCATTTCTCTTCCTTCTCCCAGCTTGGGTCACATCCTCCATACCATTCACATCTGTTCACTCCCACAAGCTCCAGCTTCCTGACACAACTGGGGGTCCATGGTCCAGGTCACACAAAACTGCACATGGAATAATTTCTTGGGATGTTGTAACTGTCTGTCCTAAAGCTCCTTTGATCATAGGTGACGCCATACATCCTGGTATTCATCACAGCCAGCACAGCTCTTACAGATAGGAAAAAGGACTTATACCTTTTCCTGAGTATCCTTGGGATGAGGAGAAAAGTTCAGGGGCTCCTCAGCATGATCTGACATCCAAGTCACTCTTGGCGTACCAGAGACAGACGGACCAGACCCTCCAAGGAAAGCTCCTAACACAACCTCACGAATGCAGTACTTTCACATGCTCTTTCACCCCTGCAGGTAACAGTGGAAGAGGGAAAGGTGTTTGTTACAGCAAAAAAGAAGGTACGTACCTCACTTGCTGTCACTGAGCACGAGCAGCACCTTGGGCTAGGTGTGATTCCAGCATTTCTCACTTACTTTCTTCCAGGATCTAGAAAGCAGCGTGCGGGTGAAGGACTCAAGCAAACGATGCCTTCTCAACCAGGACACAACGTTGCTTCTAGGTGGAGGTCAGTGAAGTGGTCTGTACTGCATCCTCCTTATCCCAGATGCTGCAAACTACCATTCGCTTCTCCAGGGAGGACTCGCCTCCTTCCTCCTACTCCATAGTGACGTGTAAGAGGACTGAGATGAGCATCTCTTGTAGGTGTGGCTGCCCTGGCATGTGCAGAGACGCTTCGCCAAGAGGGCTTTACTGGCAGGATCATCATGGCCACCAAAGAGAGACATGGTCCATATGATAAGTCTAAATTGAGCAAGGTCCGTACAGGATGAGGGCAGGGCTGTGCCTGGGTACACCGTGCGAATTAGGGACACGACCCACGCTCAGGGCCAGGCTGAGCAATTGCGTGGGCCCTTCTGGCAAGGCAGCAGGAGTGCTGAGACACCCGTGAGGAAAGGGGGAATAACTTCCCACTGACACCTCACTTCTGCCTCCCGGAAAGACTCTGATTGGAGTCCACCATAAGCTAATGGGTTTATCCCCTTTCACTGGGTTCTTCCCACTAGACTTTGAGGTGATGGGTTTTTCTGAGGGGGAACAAGAATACGATGGGGATGGAGCGGTGTGGAGAGCTGTGATTGACTAATGCAAAATTTCCCTCCTGTGCAAACTTCCCAGCAAGCGCTGCAAAAGTATTCTTGGCTCCAAGAACTGCTTTGGTTCCTATTTCCATTTTGTTTCTAGGAAATGAACTTGAAAAATGAGGACATCTACCTGAGGAAACCTGAGTTCCTCGATGCTCGTGGCATAGAGCTCTGGACAGAGAAAGAGGTACAAGAACAGCTGAGCTCAGTCTTCAGTGGGTGGTTGTGGTCCTGTCCCTGCCATGGGAGGGGGTGCCCACCCCTGCAGGAATATTTATAGACATTATTTATGAGTATTTATAGAAATTAGGGCTCTAAGTACACTCATTATCTTCTGGGACAGCACTCCAAGGCTGGTGCTAGGGATGGCGTGAGTGCCTTGGGGGGGTGACACTGATCTGTGCTACCCGTGGACAGCCGTGCCCGTCACTTGCAAAGAGGGTGACCTTTGAAACCAGCCTTCTGCACGCCCCTTAAAGGAACCCAGGTTTGGTGCTGTCATACTCACTGCACCTGAAGCCTGGGGCCTGTGGGAAGTGAGAGACTCCAGCATTCTTCATCTCACCCTGGGGGGAGTGTCCAGAAACAGAGCACACAGCCACAGCAGCGGGACACCAGAGGGGCCTGTCTGATCTTTGCCATCTTTCTCCTGCAGGCAGTGTCGGTAGATTTCCAGAAACAGAAGGTCCACTTCACGGATGGGTCCTCTCAGAAGTACAATCAGCTCCTCATTGCAACAGGCAGCCAGTGAGTGCACAAAGCATTTGCCACACACCATGACTTAGACAGGACAAGAGGGCTTGGAGAGCTTGCTAGAGGCACGTGAGAGGGAGGTGGTAGGAGGTGAGATAAAAGAACAGGATGGGATGACACAGCCAAGAGACTGCACAGATCTGTGCACACACACACACCCCTCCTTCTCTTTGATTTCTAATCACGAGACATTTCTGGATTCTCTTTCAGCTCCAGCTCCCTCAAAGTCCCAGGTGCAGACCTGCAGAACGTGTGTGTTCTCCACACCCCAGAAGACTCTAGGAAGATCTTAGAGCTGGCAACTGGGAAGAATCTGGTGATAGTAGGAGCTTCATTTGTAGGTACTGGGCTGGAATGAAGTCATCAGTGGTAGCCTTGAGACCCACTTCTGCTGTACATGCAGGCTAACGAGAGGCCCTCAGGGAAGGGATGTTCATTCACTGCCTGGGTGGGTTCCTCCAAGGCTGGTGGGGGTTACACAGCATGCACTCACTGCTTCCTCCCTCCAATAGCCAGAAACTTTGAGAGCTATAAACAGTTCCTGGACATGGACAGGGGGAAAAGTGCCTTACAGAAGCATCACCATCCTTCAGAGAAGCTGGGCTCCCCAGAAGCTCTGGGGAAGTGAGGGGGTAAGGCATAGGAAGGGAGCTGTTTTGTGCACAACCAGGAGCTGTTCTTTGCGTTTCCTAATATCTGGGTCTGTAGAGCATGAGAATGAATCACAGAATTGTAGGGGTTGGAAGGGACCTTGAGAGATCATCAAGTCCAACTTCCCCCATGAAGAATGAGGGGACTAAATGCCTCAGCCTGGAAATGCACAGAAGAGCAGTTAAGCACTGGCACTACACCAGATTTGTTCTCCTCATCTGGAAGGGGAAAAGGTTTCACAGAAGGAGGGTACAGGTTCATGCTTGCAGCAGGCTCACCTCGAGCATGTCTTTCCCTTGCAGGAATGGAGATAGCTGCCTTCCTCTCAGACAAGGCTGGTGCCATCTCACTGGTGGAAAAAAAGGAGTTCCCTTTCCAGAATGCGCTGGGTCCTCAGGTTGGAGGTGTTGCCATGAAGGTTAGGAGAACATGGTGCTAACTTCTAGGATGGAGAACACATGCTATCCAAGCAGCCTAGCCCAGGAAATCCAGCCCCAGTGCTGAGTCATAACTCTGCAGACCAAGCCACCTTGCTCATGTGCAGCTCTCTGCTGGTCCAACCCCCTCCCAAAACATGTCCCCAGCACAGCTTCGTTCCCAAGCCCTGCTGCATCCTAGACCCACCTCACGCACCAGTCCAGACCAGGAGAGCAGAGCAAAGCCAGGCTTCCAGGCCCCCGCACCAGGCAGGGACTCTACCAAAACCTCTCTGCAGCCTGGAGCAGCACTAAGCCTCCTGCCTGGTTTTTGGCTGGGTATGGCTGTTTTTACAGCAGTGCAGCCTGGAATTTCCTAGCAAATACTCAAACCAGCTTCCTCTTCCTTTGCAGATGCTGCAAAGTAAGGGGGTGAAGTTCTACATGAAAACAGAACTCTCCGAGCTGAAAGGCAAGGATGGCAAGGTCAGTCATGCCATCACGATCCCTGAACTGCTAATTTTAGGGGAAAAAAACCAACCAAACCCAAATAAACAGGGCTACATCTAGGTTTTCCTCTCCCGTGTCTGGACCCTCACCGTTCTTTTCATTGAGCACAGCTCTGGGCTCAAAGGGCACCGGTACGTGTTTGTATCGCAGGGACGACAGCATGACTTTCTCTTACATTCCTGGCAACACACTTTAGTTGGACAAGGTGATCTGAACCTGGGGAGGAAAAAAAAAATCACAGCAAAGAATGAGGCAGCAGGGAGGCTGCAGGAATTAGGACAGAGTGTTTAACCCTTTGTTAACGATTCTTGCTTCCTCCCTAGGTCACAGAGGCTGTTCTTGCCTGTGGAAAGAAACTGCCTGCAGATGTGGTGGTGGTGGGGATAGGTAAGAGACCCCAGGTGGGAGAGGGAGGCAGCTTTGGGAATGGGGAGGCAGTCAGCAAGCCCGGGACTTCACAGTTCATTCCCAGAATGCCATCCCCTGCAGTCTCTTCCCCACTCTGGTATCATCCAGTCCTTCCTCTTGGCCCCAAACACCTGGAGAAAGTCAGCAGCCCAGGAGCAGACACTTGGCAGGAGGGAGGGAATGATCTGCACTCTCAGTGTGACTCTGGCACGCTCGCTGAGCTCCGCAGGGCCCTGCTGTGTTATCAGAGCATGCCTTGTGCTGGGCCCTGCTTTTATTGCCCCCAGATTTGCCAGGCACCAAGCACTGGGCACTGCAGGCTGAGCAGGCCACAGGCACATCCTCGCTGTAGGGCCAGGGCCTGTTTTCCTCCCTGCTTTCCCAGAGCTTGGCTGAGTTTCTCATCGCTCCTCTCCCCACAGGGGTGTCCCCCAACTCGGCGTTCCTGAAGGGCACCTCCATCGCCAGAGATGACAGTGGTGCCATCCTGGTGGATCTGGTGAGTTTCCCCCTGAGCATCCCTGCTCCACACCCCAATCCTTCCCCTCTCACCACGCACTAATTACTGGGTGTTTTTCCCCCTCCCTTAGCGTATGCAAACCAACATCCCAAACACCTTCGCTGCGGGGGATGTGGTCTCCTTCCCTGTAGCACTGCTCAACAGGCACCGCTCCAGTATCCATCACCAACAGGTGGCTGAAGCCCACGGTGAGATAGGGCAGCAGCATCACTTCTCCAGCTCCCCTCAGAGATGGGCACGGGCCAGGAGGGGCAGCAGGATAAGAAGAATCAGGGATGCTTCTTTGAGGACTCACAAGAAAATATTTCCTCTGCTGGTTCATCACAGGTCACGTTGCTGCCTTAAACATGCTGAAGAAAGGGAAGGAGTTGCACACTGTTCCCTTCTTCTGGACCACGATGTTGGGGCAAAGCATCCGCTACGCAGGTAGGAGGGACAGAGGGATGGGAACAGCTAAACTGCTTCCTAGCCCGTCTGCTCGGCCACCAGCTGGACCTGGGTTTGTAAACACACAGCAACTGCAGAGGTTACCCGAGGCAGCTCAGGTTTTGGACTGGCTGCCGTGGAGAGTTTGTGAAGCCTGATTCTGAGCTCTAGGGCTGAAGGTAACCCAGAGGTCTTGTTCTTTTGCTGATCTCCAGTGGCTTAGAGGTCATGAAGGAAGAACTGCCCTCTCCAAGCCAAGGAGAGTCTCGGGGCCAGCCCTGCCCCAGACCCCAGCCAGACACTGTCCCCTCTGCCACTACCTGCACTGGCACTGAGGTGGGATGTGTGGTAGTTGCTGTTACCAGGGCTCCCTGAGCAGGCTGTAATGCTCTCTCTCTCTCGCAGGCTGTGGGAAGGGATACACAGATACAGTTGTGAAAGGCAGCCTGGAACAACAGAAGTTCCTGATCTTTTACATCAGGTAAGTGGATCCATGACCAGTGTACGCCGATGCAGCAGCATGGCCTTGTCCCCTGTGACTCCACATCACCTCCCATGGCTGCACGCTGTGGGCAACTGCTGCCCGTGGAACCAGCAGCAAGGTGGTTTCAGAGCAAACCAAAGCAGGGAAGGAGAAGAGGACCATCTTCAACGAAGACACCAGCTGGTCAGGGAGCCTAGACACATCTCCTCTCCCTCTGTCCCACTGCTCCCAGGCTCAGTGTCCAGCTCTCAGCAGCTCCCAGGCGATTTGCCACAAGTCCTCGTGCACCCCACAGCACTGGCCACCCTGCCCTGAGCCCTCCGAAAGGCAGCTGGTCTCCAGGCAGAGTGCCTCAGGGATGCTGCAGCGTAGGGTTATGTACACTGAAGAGATCCACATTCTTCCTCCTTCCCTTTCAGGGACGGCTTCGTGACCGCAGCTGCCAGCCTGAACTGTGACCCCATGGTGTCTCTGATTGCAGAAGTTTTATATTCAGGGAAACAAATCTCTAAAGAAGAAGCAGAGTAAGTGACACCCTGACCGAGTTGGTGGGCGACTCGGTGCTGTGTTTCCCCATGCCAGCAGAGAGCCCACCCAGGGACACGACATCCAGGTGAGTTACTGCAAATCCCCACTGTACCTCTCATCTGCAGGGCCTGTGACATCGGCAACATACCCTCACTGGCAGAAACCTAAGCTCAGTACATTCCCTGTTTTGAGGGGCAAGGAGTCAACCAAGTGTTAATAGCTCCAGATCCTCCCCTCCTGGCACAAGAGAAATAAAATCATGAATAAATCTGAACCCAGCATCTGCATTTGGTGTTTGTAGGCAGCTCCCAGCTCCTCACTCATGTGCTGGGGCAAAGGAAAGCAGCACGTTCCCCTCTTCTAGATGGGGATGGATCTGCTGGGCTGGACAAGAAGAGGATTCCCCCATTCTGGAGCTCAGCTGAGGGTCTGAGAAGGCAGAAACAGTCCCCCATCCACCAACCCCTCCTGCTCCTCTCGCTGGCCGTTGGCAGGAAGCTTTCATTCAGCACACCGGTCACACTGACCTTCTGCTTTGCAAAAAGCACGTTTTCCCAGTGAGGGAAGCTGTGACTGTGGCAAGCTGCTCTCCCAGCTGGGAACTAGACAGCCTGTGTGCAGGAACTTGCACAAAACACCCCTAACCCCTAAGGGCAGAGGCTGCCATCCGACCTCTGAGCCAGCAGCACCTGCCTGCATCCCCTCAGACACCTTGAATATCACACTAGCTGCTGCAGCGAGCGCTTCCCACCCACTGACCCTCCAGCAGAGACTCCGTGGCCCTGCTTGGCATCCCCTCTCCCGCTGCACTGCTGAGTGCTGGATGCTCCGAAGAGGTGGCCAGATGCTGGAGGAAAAGAGTTACTAGATTTCTGCAAGGCAGCGGGCGAGCCAGGCCGTGCTCTCTACAGGAAACACTGCACTTACTCATCGGTCACATGGGGCTTCACAGGAGGAAGGGTAAGCCCCGAGAGCCAGGCAAGTTCCCGCAGGGACACTGACTGTGGCAGCCTAAAACCTTCTATGTGATGCCCGGGCTAGCCAGAGCCAGAGCCCCTTCGCTCAGCAGGTGAGCTATTGCAGTGCTGGTTTTGTGTTAAACCAGCACCAACCTGCACTCTGGCACCTTCTCACTTCAGAATTTGACCTGAAATAGGGCAGTTCACGTTTCCCTGACTCCAGGGGCTTGGTGGGTGCTGCTGCTCAGGCCAAATCTCTGCCCTGAAATAGCCGCATCTTACCGGGGAAAGGAGCTGGGTTTCAGCAGAGCAGGTCAGCCCCTGTGATGACAGGAGGAAGCAGTGAATCTGAGCATTACCCAGACGCTGAGGCACGCGAGGGCGGAGACGCCGGTGGCTGGAGCGCACAGCTCCCCTCCATATCAAGCATCGACAGCGCTGCGCAGCATGGGAGGGGGACCATGGCCCGAGAGCTGCTCCTCCTTGCCCTGGAGCATCCTGCACACACACACACCCCTCCCCCCACACACACTTTTTACCCCCTCGGTGCACTCCGGAACTTGTTGAATGCTGAGGAGGTGCCAGTTATTTTGCACAGACTTGCAGCAGGGCAGCTGCGGTGAGAGACGGGCTCTGCCTCAAGCTGGAGGCGTTCACCCGCAGCCCTCTCTGCTCTGGGAGTGATCCGAGGGGGTTCAGCAGTCCCACACCCTCTGGGTGACGGTGAGCCCAAAGAAACTCGGCTTCTTGCAGCTTCATGGAAGGAGGAAAGCCCTAGGACAGGGGATTTACTCCAGTTCTACCATTTAATAGACACCAGACTGCTTTCTGCACATCACCAGGTGCCAGAATTCAGTAGCAGCCCTGCCTTAGGCAGCTGGAGCCCAGTCAGACAGATTTAGCTGAGACAATCCCCCCTGCCTGCCCTTGGAGCCAGGATGAGCTGTGGTCTTCCTGGCAGGCTCCAAGTAGCAGCCACCAAGACACTGCTCTGCTTCCCAGCCACTAAGGCAATGGTACTGGCAGTCCCATGGGACAAGCACCTCCAGGAGCCTTTGCTGGGTCCACACAGAGACACTTCACCCTGCAACGAACCGTAGGAGAGCTACAGACAGCTCCTCTCTCACCTAGTGCAAGGCAGAGGAGGTCTCCTTTCCTGGAAAGCAGATTCCAAGTTCCCTTCAGGGCAGTCTTCTGCTTCTGTCCACCAGTGAGGTAGAGCATGGACCACAGAGGAGCCCAGCAAGGTTCACCTGGGCCCCACTCAGTACTGCCAGCTCCAAACACCTGGATTCCTCATCCCAGAGTCACCCTCTCCCAGCAGTCCAGCCCCACCACACCCAGCTCTGACCACACCAGGGCAGCGTGGGTGTGGAGCTGGCCCTCTTCTCTGGCTCCATCCCACTGCCTGGCATGCCGCATGACTAATCCTGCTCCTGAGCTCAGCTGCAGGTCAGTCCTGTGAGCTACATCCAGCCTCGGGTCACCTCTTTTGCTTGGGACAAACGAAAGGGACCCAAATGACCAACCCTTCACCCACAGACCCCGAGACAGCATCAGCTGGGAACTGAGCTCCAGCGCTATGGCTCCACCCAGCACCACCACCCTCCTGCCCCGGGCTGGTCCAGGCACCCCACAGGCAACAAACTTCCTAAAACCAAACTCTTGAGTGAAACAGAAAGTTTAATGCCTCTTTCGGTCTTCTCTAGCCATCTCCCAGCTCAGTGCCACCCCACCCGTGGTGGGGGGACCCCGCTTGACAGCCCCACTGGCAGGGCTGCCTGGCACTCCTCCAGCCAAGGCTCTGTCCAGAGGCCGTGAGGAGACTTCTTCATCCCGGTCAAACTCATCCTCAGCCCTCAAATCCTCAAGATGCCGCAGACTGGCTCATCCCGGTCGCTCGGGGTACAGATCTTGGCTGACATCCAAAGTCCCGGTGACAAGAAGAGAGTGGCTACATTCAACAGTTCTTCAACTGGCAGCTTTAGCTACTAGAGAAGGACATAAAGCTTGCCACTGAAGAACTGGTGCTGGTTAGCCAGGAGCAGGCCGGCAGGGCAGCACCTGGGAAGGGAACACACACACATCAGAGCCGGGATCAAACCGCGCCGAGCTGTCACCCACAGCAGCCACCCCAGGCGCAGAGCTGCTCCTCTCCCCCACGCCAGCACCAAGCCCCATCCATCCACCACCTTTTCCTCCCCTCCAGGAAGCTCCTCCGACCTGAGATCCCGCAGGATCCGGAGGCAGCTCCAACCTCAACTCTTCCCATCCCTCCCCTCTCCCAAAGCAGGCGGGGTATCAGCTCCAGCACCTGCAGCCAGCCCTAAACCAGCAAGCAGGGAAATCAAGGCCATTTCTGCCGGAATATTATAGATAAGGCAATCTGCTCTGGCAGGGCCCGGAGGCAGCAGCAGGGGGGAGGCTATTGCAGGTAGGGGTTAAGGCATTCCCTGGCTGCTCACCTCGGGCATCCATGCTGGCAGGGTCCCACCTGGCCGGGGGCCAGCCGCCGGCTGCCGGGGAAGACACTTTGTCAGGCGGCTGTTGCCAAGCCACTGCCAGGGGAATTTCGGGGAGCACGGCCTTTTTTCCATGTCATTTTGTCAGAGGATGAGGACGTCAGCCCTGAGGCCAGTACAGGACCTTGCTGCTTCCCCATCCACTCAGGAAAAAACCCAAACCACCCTTCCTCTGCACCTCCAGGAGCTTCGGGAAGTGGGGATTCGGTTCTGGGACACCCCCCCGCCCTGCCCCCGGGCATCCGGCCCTGCTGCGGGGACAGACAGTGCGGGGATGAGAAAACCACCCTGCTGCCCCCCCAGCATCCTCACCCCAAAAGGCACTCGGGAGCCCGGCCGGCCCCGGGGGCTCCGCGGGCGGTAGGGAAAGGCCCGAGCGCCGGTGGGTGCCGCGGCGGGGGCCCGCCGGGAGGCTCTCGCAGTGCGGGGCCGGCGGCGGCGGGGCGCAGCGGTGGCGGCGGGGCCTGGCGGGGATGCCGAGCATTCCTGGCGTGCCGGGTACATCTGGTCCGGATTCCAGCGAGCGGGTCCCGGCCCTGCTCCACCCCCGCCGGCCCGTGAATCAGCACCCGCCGCTGAGCCACCGGCCCCGCCGGCACCGGGGGTTGAAGGGGGGGGGAAAGAAGGGGGGCTGCCAGTAACAGGGCTCTTCCCCACCCCTTCTTGCCACCGCGGGGGGGGCCCAATGGGAGCTCACCCCGACAACAAAACCCGCTGTGTCCCCAGTCTGTGCCCCCCTCCGAAATTAACCAGGTCACCCCCCACCCCTCCAACGTCCCCCCGTCGGTAAAACCAATTACCCGTCCCCCCCTCAAACGGAGACAGTTCCTCCCCGCCCCCTCCCGCCGCTCCACAGTAAAGCCGTCTCTCCGCTCCCCCCGGGCACCACACCGACCTCCCACCCCCTCCGCTGCCCGGGATGCTCTGGTTCGTGCCCACGGTGGGGAGCGGCCTCGGGTCAAAGTCCGCCCCGCCCGGTCCAGGAGTGAAGGTCACTCCCGGGGCGGCCACCGCCCGTCGCGGGGCGGCTCCGGCCGCGGCTCCAGCCGCTCCACCGGGACCCCCGGGAGCGGGGAGGGCGTCCCGGTCCCAACCCCACCCCCCATCACCCCGCCCTACCGCCACCGAGGGCGAAGGCACCCGGCCCAGGCGGCGCCTACGGAGCCCCGGGAGGGTCGCGCCGAGCCGAGCCCCCCAACGCCGCCCCGCTCCAGGGAAAGGTCACCTTCCCTGGCGGGACTACCGGGCGCGGTGGGGCTACCGGGGGCCTCGACCCCCAGCGCACCGAGGGACCTACAGCAGAGCTTGGCTACCCGCTAACACCCGCCCCAGCGCGGCCCCGCCAGACCCACCTGCGCGGCGCGGCCCAGCGCCGCCGCCCCGCTGCGGCCCGAGCCGGGGCCCGGTACCAGGGCCGCCGCCGCCGCCGCCGCCGCCACCGCCGCCTCCTCCCCCCACCGCCCCGCGCGCCGGCTCCCGTCTCGGATCAGCTGGCGGAGTCATGACGCAGCCACCCACCAACCCCACCTCCGACCAATCGCCTCCCGGGACAGGAGGTCCGCGCCCCGCCCCCGCCGCTCCCGCCTCTGTCTTGATTGCTGCTCGCTCCCGCCAACGGTAACCCGGCCCGGCGCGCCGCTCGGCCAATGGAAAGGTAGAGCAGGCTTTCTGCCCCGCCCACCCCGCCGGGGGAGCGCAGAGCTCCCCCCGGCCAACCGGCGGTCGCCTAGGAAACGGCCGGACCCGCCCCGCCGCGGGGCACGCCGGGAGGTGTAGTGCGGCGCGGCGCTCCCGGCGTGCCCCGCGTGCTGTGAGTTGGCATTTTCAAGCGGGTGAAGGAGGCGGCTCTTAAAGCGCCCGGCCCGCCCGGCGGGTCCCTGGTGGGGCGCGGCGCCGTCGTGGGGCCGCCCCAGCCGTCTTGTCCCGTCCCGCCCCTGGGAGGCGCCGCCCGCGCCTTTCAGCGCTGGGGCCGGTGACACAGCCGCGATTCCGAGAAGTTGCTCTAAGTCGGCGGCCAATCAGAAGTGAGCGCTCTCCCCGAGCACCAATCGGCCGGCGCGGGGGGCGGGGCCTGGGGAACTCGGCTGACCCCGGTGACTTGGCAGCGCCGCGCGATGACTGGACAACTTCTTTAAAGGGGCCGCGACCTCCGCGCCGCCCGCCGGGGGGTATGCGGAGGGAACGGGCGGCCAGGCCCGGCGAGTGCAGCCCCCTGCGGTCCAACGGCGCTGCCAGCCCGGGCCCGGCTGGCTGCTGCCGGCCCACCCGAGGGCGGGGCGGGGGGTGCGGGGGTGTCAGTGGGTGCGGCGCCCCTTTAAGGCCGTTTCCTGCCCTTCGCCCCAGTAACAGCTGATTGAAGCGGGCAGGGGGCGGGGGGGGCCAATGGGCTGCCTCCACGTCCCGTCCACGTGACGCCCCCGCGCTGCCACCGCCGCGCCGTGCGGCGCTGCCCGGCGGGAGCCCCCTGCGCCCTTAAAGGGGCTGCGGGAGGATCCCCGCGGGCAGAGCCGTACCCGGTGGCCTCACACCCAGCGGGACAGCTCTGGAGTCTTCCGGGCGGCGGCTGCAGCACTCGATCCGTCTGAGGGAGACAGTGCCCGGCTGTCCCGGGAGTCGGCCGGGGCTGAGCTGGGTCCTGCGGAGAGGACGGCGGGAAGGCCCCGGGGCGGGTTGACCTGGTCCCGCTTCTTTGCGCCGGCTCGCCCGGCACTCACCTGCCGCCGGTGGGGTCCACCCAGCGCCGCCCACCGCGGGGACCCCTTTAAGGCCGGCTGCTTCGTCAGCTCGGCTCGCCCGACTCCAGCTGACAGCCCGGAGCGCATTTGACGTCACGGTGACCTCAGTCGCGTCATGCTCCGCCGCCTGCCCATGTATAGGCACCGCGCCCCCGGCCTTGCGAAACCCTCCTCCCCCTTCATCCTCCGCGGTCGCTGGAGGGAGCCCGGCTCCGCGTCCCGAGCGGCGCTCTCAGACCCCGCTGCGGCCGCCCCCGGGCCGCTCCGGGGATACGAGGGCTCGGCGGGGTGCGTGTCCCGCGTTCCACCCACTCCGCCCCCGGTCCATCCCCCCGCCCGGAGCCCCGCGCCCCCGGGCACATGGCGGCGCGGCGGCCGCATGTGACCGCTGTCACCTGACCAACATGGCCGGGGCCCGCGCCGCCCCCGCCGCCGCCCGCCGTGGCTGAGCCCGCCGCCGCCAGGTAACGCGGGGCCGCGGGCCGGGCGGCTGCGGGTGCCCCGGGGCGGTGAGGGACCCCCTGGGAGGGATGAGGATACCCGGGATGAGGCCTCGGGCCTGCGGGGCGCAGTTTGGGCTGTGCACCGCCCTCCCTCCGGTAGCGTGGGCCCTGTGGGGCACGGTGCCGGGGGCTTCCTCTGCGGCCGCGGGCCCTGTCTCGGTGCTGGGGACGTGCTCCCCGCTGATGGGCATCTTCCCTCATCGCCCTCCCGGCGCTGCCCCGCGCCCCCGGGGCGGTGGAGGTCCCGTCGTGTTCCCCGCAGCCCCCTGGGGCTGCGGAGGGCCCACCAGGTCCAGCATGACCCTATCCCCAGCTGCAGAGGTCCCACCGCATCCCCTTCCCCAGCATCGGGGCTGGGGGGTCCTATCGTGTGTCCTCACACCTGCGGAGGTGCCATAATGTCCCTTCTACCGGCTCTGGCGCCACAGAGGTCCCACTGTGTCCCTTTCCCTAGCTCCAGGGCTGTGCAGGTCCCATCATGTCCTCCCCTCAGTCCTCTTCCTCTGGAGGTCCCATCTTGTCCCCATCAGCCAGGGCTGGTCCCTTATCAACCCCCAGGTACCTCTCCCAGATACAGCATCTTTTGAGCAAGCTCCTAAAAACAGCAGGGTGGTTTTCCCCCTTCCCCCTCCCCCAGGTTGCAATGGGGAAGTGAGACTCGCTGCATGACGCCTGCTCGGGGGGAAGCTGGGGCTCCTGTGGGGAGGGCAGGGACAGTGCTATGCTCATCCACTCGCTCACATCCTCTCTGGGCCGCCTTTCTTCCAGCAGAAGCCAATATGGATGGCTTCCTCCGGAGCGTGGAGAAGGACCTGAGTATCGACCGTCGGCAGCTGGCTGCCGCCGCTGAGGGGACCCACGTTACCGCCTTTGTCCCGGTAAAATGGCTGGCGAGCCTCAAAGAGCGCCGGGTGCTGCCCAACCTGTGCCCACGGCCGGAGGGGCTGAGCGACGTTGAGGTGAGGACGTTCCTGCAGCGCTCCGTGCAGAAGCTGCCCGGAGGCTGGACCCGGGTGGAGATCCACGGGCTGAGGAAAGAGCGGCTGGCGTACCCCCTGCGGGTGCAGCCCCCGCCTCTGACCAGCGGAATGGCAGCCTGGACACCCTACACGGCTTCATGCAGAACGTCGCCTCCCAGAATTACCGGAACCTGTGGTGCAGGGCTCACTGCCTGTACGTGCGGCCGTACCGGCACGCTGACGTGCCGCCCACCGTGCCGGCCCTGGATGCACTGCGGGCTGCCCTGCAGAAGGCTTATGGCTGCTCCATCCTTCAGGTGGGCAAGAGCGCGCCCGGAGCTTCCCCTGCCAAGGAGAGCATGACGGCCACCAAGGGTGTGTCCTCCTGCCCCAACGTGCTGCAGGCTGAAGCTCTGCTCGAGTCCGCCAACATGCTGTATGTCATCTACCCTTACGTACAGTACTGTCTGCATGACATCGTAACTTTCAGCCCGGCCAAGCTCACCAACAGCCACGCCAAAATCCTCTTCCTCCTCTTCCACGTGCTGCAGGCCATGAGGGCTTGTCACCAGGCGGGTCTGGCTTGCGGTGCCTTTTCTCTTCGGGATGTGGCAGTGGATGAGAAGCTCTGCAGCCGGCTCCGTGTCAACTTCAGAGAGTACGAGGGACCAAAGAAGGAGGAAGCGAATCTGGAGGCGGGCCTGGACCGAACGGGCGAGCAAAGCGGCGCTGGTGTGCGAGGGCAGGAGGCGAGGTGCACCGCCTGCCAGAAGGACCTCCGAGACCTGGTGTTACAGTGGGTGCATGGGCAGGTCAGCAACTTTGACTACCTTATGCGTTTAAACAGTTTAGCTGGGAGGAGAATGGGAGACCCCAATTATCACCCAGTTCTTCCATGGGTGGTGGACTTCACTACCAAAAACGGCAAGTTCAGGGACCTCAGGAAATCCAAGTTCCGACTCAACAAAGGAGACAAGCAGCTGGACTTCACCTATGAGATGACCAAGCAGGCGTTTGTTGCTGGTGGGTCGAGTGGGGAGCAGCTTCATGTCCCCCATCACATCTCCGATGTCCTTTCGGATATCACCTACTACGTGTACACGGCTCGGAGGACACCCAAGGCAGTGCTGTGCTGTCACGTGAGGTCCCAGTGGGAGCCCAACGAGTATCCAGCCAGCATGGAGCGCATGCAGAGCTGGACGCCGGATGAATGCATCCCAGAGTTTTACACAGACCCCTCGATCTTCCGATCCATCCATCCTGACATGCCCGACCTGGACGTGCCGTCTTGGTGTAGCTCCTACGAGGAGTTCATTGAAGTCCACCGCATGCTGCTGGAGAGCAGAGAAGTTTCTCAGGACCTTCACCACTGGATTGATCTCACTTTTGGGTACAAGCTGCTGGGGAAGGATGCTGTCAAGGAGAAGAACGTCTGTCTCCATCTAGTAGACAACCACACACATCTCACGACTTACGGGGTTGTGCAACTCTTTGACCAGCCGCATCCCAGGCGTATGGTGGGACCTGCTTACACACCTGCTGAAGCTCCAGCCATCACCCGGCCTCTTCTCCAGAACATCAGGGAGACTGTATTTTTGGAGGATATCCAAGGCCAGGTGACGGATGCAGTTAATGGGATGGTCCTGGAGGCTACTCCTAGTGAAACCACCTGGTCTGGGGAGAAAGCCATGGCTGGTGAGGATGATTTGGAGCAAGGCACAGAAGCCCTGGATTCAATTTCCAGTACTAGTAGAGCTGCTGATCAGTCTTGTGCCACTGTGCCTTCAGCACAACCCTCCACCATCACTGCTTATGCCACTGAAGGGAAAACCTCGGGTGTCCGACCTCTCCGTCGGAGCAAGGCAGGTGCTGTGGATCAGGCTGATGTGAAGATCACGCTTCCTGAAGGCTTCAATCCACTCCAGGCCCTGGAAGAACTGGAGAAGCTGGATAATTTCATAGTTAAAGGCTTAAGCAGTGAGATGCAGCTAATGGAGCAGCCGTGGGAAGAGCCACCCCTGAGTCTCTCAGACCTCTACCAGAGGGACATGCAAGCTTTGGGCATTTTGGTAGCTGAGATTATATTTGCACCCAGGATTCGTCCTTCAAAGCCTGATGCATCCCTGTTGGAGCGGTTCCTGGTGGTGCGTAATCTGTGCCGCTACCATCCCAAGGAGATCCCGGCCCCGCTCCAGCACGTGCTGCACGTCCTCCTGCAGCTGAGCGTGCCAGTGGAGAAGCTGCTGAAGACCCGGCAGGGTAGGGGTGCGGTGCAGTTGTTTGAATACCAACCCATCTCCCAGGGTCTCCCCCACCCTGTCCCACGCAGCTCCTCAGTCCCTTCAGCTCCATTGTCCCCTTCCCCACGTATTTCCCAGCCCTGCATAAATTCATTTTCACCTATCAGGCGAAGAAGATAGAGGATGAAGGTCAGGGCCGGGAACTTGTTTTCCAGCTGTGGCAGCAGCTGGAAGGGATCCTTTCTGAAATCACTCCTGAAGGCTTGGAGATTCTTCTGCCTTTCATATTATCTCTGATGTCTGAGGAGAACATCGCTGTCTATGCGGCGTGGTATCTCTTTGAACCCATAGCTAAATCCCTGGGTCCAAAGAATGCCAATAAATACTTGCTCAAGCCATTGATCGGAGCGTACGAGACCCCCTGCTACCGCCACGGCAGGTTCTACCTCTACACAGACTGCTTTGTGGCCCAGCTGATCGTGCGCCTGGGGCTGCAGTCCTTCCTCTTGAACCTGCTGCCACACATCCTGCAGATCCTCGTCGGCATCGAGAGCTCTCGGGAGGAGAGCAAAGCCTTCCTCAGCACCGCTGAGGATGATGAAAGTGGAGGGGAAAGCCCCGTGTCATGCGTGTTTGGGGAAGAGATCAAAATGGATGTGGAACACAGCTCCGCTGCGCTTGACCTCCTGGACTACACCTCAGGCGTCAGCTTTCACGACCAAGCCTACCTGCCTGAGAGCGAGGACTTCCAGAGCGGCCTCTATGTCGGGGAGTCCCTGCAGCCTCAGGAGCAGGAATCGCTCAGCCTTGGGCGGCTGAGCGATAAGAGCAGTGCCAGCGAGGTGTCCCTGGGTGAGGACAGACCTGTGGACGGGGATTCCCAGAAGGACAAGAGCAGTTTGAAGTCTGTGGACAGCAGTCAGGACCTGAAACAGAGCGAGGACTCTGAGGAGGAGGAAGAGGAGCATGACGAAGAGGAGCACGATGACACTGCAGTTGATGCAGAGCTGACAGTGGCCGTGGACGCCGGTGCCTCTGTGGATGTCACCCTGGCTGATGACAGCAGCGAGCCAGAGGATGGAGAGGGAGAGGAGCTGCAGGATCACTCCGATGAGAAAGAGCAGACCATCCTCCTGGGTAAGACCTCACTGGCCTTGAGCCTCTCTGCTGAGCATGGCAAACACCCGTGAAAGCAGTGAGTGGGAGGAGGGGAGAGCCTGGGGTGAACTGGGGCTAGATTTGGAGGTGCCTGTGGTCCCAACCTGGGGGCAGCCACAAAACCAGTGTACCACGCCAGGTCTCCCCTGGAGCGTGGGGATCTGAAGAGCTGAGGAGCTGCCTGCGGGGCAGGCCGGGTCTGGGCAGCGCCCGGGGGATAGCTAATCTGTGCCGTGCCAGGCTCCATCCTTGTGACTGTGTTTTGTTTTGCAGATACAGCCTGTAAGATGGTGAGGTGGCTCTCAGCCAAGCTGGGCCCTACCGTCACGTCCCGCTTCATCGCCAGGAACCTGCTCCGTCTGCTCACGTCCTGCTACGTTGGTAATGTCTGCTCCTGGGACCCCAGGCTCCCCCAGCGAGCTGTGCCCCCAGGCAGTCTGCTGGGATGCCCCGGGGCATGGGTACAGCCTGCTGCTTCAGCTCATGGTGTTGTCTCTGGGCAGGCCCCACCAGGCAGCAGTTTGTACCGAGCAACGATGAGAACGGTCCCCTGAGTACAGGAAATATCTACCAAAAACGGCCAGTGCTGGGAGATCAGGTGTCCAGGCCCGTGCTGGCCTGTCTCATGCACGTGGCGTACCTGTATGGAGAGCCTGTCCTCACCTACCAGTACCTGCCCTACATCAGCTACCTGGTTAGTATTGCTTTTTCCCTCTTCTCACACATGTCGGGGCGAGAGCTGCGCCCGATGCACAGCAAATAATCCAGCCTCACCAGGAGCCTCCTAAAAACCTGTGCTTGGTTAAGCTCAGCCCAAATCATTGTGTGTGCTGAGCAGCTCTGCCTTGGCTGATGCGGGCGGGAGAGACACTTCCACCCCCAGCTATCAATTCCAGACCGCTGCGTCCATTGGCTTCGCTCTTCAGCGAGCCTTGGCCACCGTGGACCTGCACCGGGCTGTGGCAGCCCATCCTTCCCCAGTTCAGCTGGGGGTTTTCCCCATCCAGACCCTTTCCTGGTGTGCATGGAGCAAAAAGAAGAGGTTTTCTTTTGCCATGCTGGGCGAGCGAGCCGCAACGGTACAAGGGTGGGGTTGTGATAATGGGCAGGAGGAGCAGTGGTGTTTCTGAGGTCTGTAGGAGTTGATAAAGGGATGAGCTGGGGAGAGGCTAAAGGGGGTTTTTCAGCTATATAAAAGATACTGGCAAGACTTAAAAAACTTAAATTTGTAGCTGAATAGCCAGAAAATGCATGCAATGCAGCTGCTTGGAAAAGAAACTGATTTTTCATCGAAAAAAATGTTTTAAAATGATTTAAACAGGCTTATTTTTCATATCACTCCCTTCTTGGTGGTAATAAACACTTGGGTCGTGGAGTCTTCTTGAGATGGAAAACTTGGGTAGCTTTTTTGAGAATTAAAACGTAGAGGAAAAGAGGCCACAGCTGTTCAGTTAAAGAAAACAAAAAGGCATTGTCAGTTTTTCCAGTGGTGAAGGGGAGATCTTAGATTTTTTTTTTTTCCCCTTGAAAAAAAAAAGAAAAATCCCATTTTTCAGCACAATCATTCTCCACCCAGTTGCAGTCATAGCTCCAGCTGTTCTGCTTTCCTAAACTCAATGCCTGGGGGGTGCTGGGAGCAGAGTGGGGAGGGGATGAATCCCCCCAGGAACAAGCATTTGGCAACCCAGTATTAAAAGGATGAAACTTTGCGGGTCACAGCTAGGATAAAGTCAATCCTTCTTGCAGGATTTGGCAGAGCAGGGTATTTTGGGAGAGGAAGAGCCTCTGTGATGAGCTGGAAGATGGCAGGTGGACAAGAAATATAGCAGGAACCGGGAATTGTTTGTGGTTTCTGATCTTGGCTCTGTGTTCTTGGGTGTACGATTGGTCTGGGGGTTAGGAAATAGGACAAGCTGGGAAGGAATCCTTCAGCCTTGCTGCTGGTGCTGGTAACTGCCTGGCATTGGGTACGTTGTCAGCAGATAAAAGGGATCTGCTCTTGTGCCTCGGGAAGTTATTTCTGGAATAATTAGATTTCTGGTTGGAAATTCTGGATTTCTAGAAGTCAGCAGCAGGTTTGCCCACAGTTTGTCCTTGGCTGTTTGAGGCAGAGCGTCCCTCTGCAGCCTGTGCAGCCAGGCTCGACACAGCACAAGAGGAAGACTCCGATTCCTGCTTTAAGTCGTGTGTATGTCACAGGTTTCTCCTCTTCCTGTGCTGGCAAACGATGCCGCGCGGTGTCCAGGCTGGTGATGCTCTGGGGCGCTCTAGGGAGGGTTGTCTTTCTCCCCTCCAAGGTTCCCAGGTGTGGGAGCATCCCACAGGGACATCATAGAATCACAGGGGTTGGAAGGGACCTTGAGAGATCATCGGGTCCAACCCCCTGCCAAAGCAGGGTCCCTATATAGAGATACCCCTCCAGAGGATGCACCTGAGCTTGGACCGGATGATCTCTCAAGGTCCCTTCCAACCCCTACAATTATTCTGTGATGTTGTGCCCCGTTCTCTCCAGGCTCGTGTCTTGTGCTGTCATCCACCCGTCAGTTTTGGGGCTCATCCCCTGAGCACAAGGCACAAGCTGCTGCTGAGACTCGCAGCCCAGGTTCCTCACCCAGGGGCTGTGCCCAGCACCACTGGGCTGAATTTTGAGGCTGAGCTTGGGTGATGTGTCCTGCTGAGGAGCTGGTGGCCCCGGCACTGGAGGACTCCTTTTGCAGGTCGCGCCCGGCAGTGGGTCTGGCAGCGGCCGGCTGAACAGTCGGAAGGAGGCAGGGCTCCTGGCTGCTGTGACACTGACCCAGAAGATCGTGGTGTGTCTCTCAGACACCACACTCATGGACATTCTCCCCAAGATCAGCCAGGAGGTGCTGCTCCCGGTGCTGGGCTTCCTCACTTCGCCGGCTATCGGGTAAGTGCTGCAGTCTGCTGTGTCCTTGGCTGGAGTTGGCACAACTGGGAATTGGGGATTTGGAAATGGTTCTGTGAGGAGCTTAATGCTTCTGGGGTGGTGGGGCTGCTCCTGGCCTCATGTGCACCTCCTTGTGCTGTACGCAGCCCGTGTGTAGAGCTTGTGCTGCTCACGAGCCTGTGATAATACAGACAAGGCAGGAAGCATGGACAAGAGGAGGGGAAAAGGGCTCTGTGGTAATGCATGTCCTCTTCAGTTTCCCCAGTGGTGCCCAGGCCAGAACTGTCCTGTGTGTTAAGACAATCAGCCTAATTGCCTTGATCTGTCTGCGGATTGGGCAGGAGATGGTGCAGCAGCATTTGAGTGACACGGTGAGAACCTTCTTTGGGGCGTTCTCATTGCTGCAGGAGCTGCAAGACCAGGTGAGTGTTGTGGGTGGGAGGGGTCCTCCTGCCATCCCCCAGTACCCAGCTGCAGGAATGTGGTGGCCCCACCTGCATACACCAGCACTGGTGTCAGCAGCATCCATCCCAGGCTGCGGTTGTGTAATTAATTACGTGGTGAGGGCATCTGATCTCAGGTACCTTCCTGTTTTCTCTTGCCCAGGGGTTGACAGCGGAGTCACTGAGCAGCTGTGAGGTGCCAGTGATGGAGGTGCCCCTCTCGGATGGGAAGCTGCTGGCCCTGGACCCAGCTGTGCTGATGGAGTTACTGAAGGTGTTTAGCCCTGAGATGGCCTACATCACCTACATCCCCTTCTCTTGCTTGCTAGGTATGGCTCAGCCACTGTCTCCTGGGGGTTGTGAGAGAGCTCTGTGCTCATCCTGTGCGTGCTGGACCCGAAATGGGAGGGTGTGGAGCTGCTCAGGGCAACCCACAGCTTCTTCATGCTGGGTTGGTAGCTCACCAGGCTTCAGGCTGCTTTGGCTAGGGCAGCATGAATGGCTTGTGGGGGATGTGGTGGCGGTGGCAGGGAGATGATGATGGATAAATGCCTTCCCTTGGAGCCGCGTTCACTCTCTCTCCCCAGGTGACGTTATCCGGACGGTGGTGCCCAACCACTGGCTGGTTGAGAAGCTGGCCAGCACCTACCTGGAGAATGTGAACCCAAAGAGCTTGCAGGTGGCCAGCCCGGAGCAAACACTGAGTGCAGCAGGCTCAGACCTAGACCCGCGAGGCACCGAGCCCTTCAGCCACCAGGAGGACTGTCACTCTGGCACCTTTGGGAGCGTGCTGGTGGGCAACCGCATCCAGGTCCCTGTGGACACGCAGCGCGAGGGTCTTGGCTTGCTTCGCCTCAGTGCTGGCACTGATGGCTTTATTCCCAGCTCACCCAGCGAGGAGAACGCCCTGAAGCACGACCTTCCGCGCAGCACCCACATGCTGTGTGGGAACTGGCTGGCCTACTGGCAGTATGAGATTGGGGTGAGCCAGCACGATCCCCGCTTCCACTTCCACCAGATCAAGCTGCAGAGTTTCTCAGGGCATTCGGGGGCCATCAAGTGCGTGGCACCGCTCGGCAGCGAGGACTTCTTTCTTAGTGGCAGCAAGGACAAAACTGTCCGGCTTTGGCCCTTGTACAACTACGGGGACGGCACCAGCGAGGTGCCACCACGCTTCACCTACGCTGAGCACAAGAAGTCGGTCTTCTACGTCAGCCAGCTGGAGGCATCGCAGCACGTGGTGAGCTGTGATGGGACCGTGCACATCTGGGACCAGTTCACAGGTAAGAAAGGGAAGGGTGAGAGCTGACTGGATGAATTGGTCCAGTCCTTAAGAGACAGAGGGGCTGGATGGAGTTTTGGTGGCTCCTGCAGCACAGAACTGGAGGTTTGCTGTGTGCTTTCTCCATACATCTACTGCTGTAACTTCCCCATCATATTTTCGCAGGCAAACCTCTCCGGACTTTCGATGAGTTAGACAGCAAAGTCCCCATCACAGCTGTGACCACCATGCCACCTCCCTATCACAGCATCTCCGTGGCCAGCGCGGACTCCGTGCTGCGCTTCATCGATCACAGGAAGCCAGGGCTGCAGGTAGGGAGCTGGGGGCTCTGTGAGCCACCCTCCTCCATCTGTGTGCTTAGTGGCGGCAGCGCAGCCGGCTTTGGGCCGTGGAATTCAGCTGGACCCCAGGGTCTCTTGTCCCCTAAATCCCGAATCCCCTAGATCCTCACCCCCTGCCCCTGGTAGCTGGACTCTCTCTCTTGCAGCACGAGTTTCGCCTGGCCAGTGGAGTGAGCACCGGGCTCATCCGCTGCCTGGCTGTCAGTCCGAACGGGCGCAGCGTTATGGCCGGCTTCTCCTCTGGTTTCATCGTGCTGCTGGACACCAGGACGGGACTCATCATGCGGGGGTGGCCTGCCCATGAGGGAGACATCCTGCAGATCAAGGTGAGAGGTTCAGCTGGGATCAGGCTGAGGGGCTGCTTCGTGGGCCTCCTTGTTCCACCGAGGTTGCCTGAAGCATCCTTCTGGCATGGCTCAGCAGGGCTTGTCTGCTCCGTCCTCTGTGCATTCCTCCAACCCTTGGTGTACCCTGAGAGGCTGCTCAGCCTCTCCTGCCCCAGGGTTAGTGCTGCGAGGGTGGCAGTTCCTGGTCCAACCTGTGTTAAAGGGAGATCAGCCCTCCCTGCTATCAGTCTGTGGCGAGCAGGTCTGCAGCAAGGGGCAGAGAGGAGACAGGTCTCGTGTGAAGAAGTGCATGTGTTGCTTTCTCCTCAGGGCTGCAGCCCCCTTGGTGAGTGTCGCTCTAATGAGTAACTCTTGTCCATATTTACCCGCCCTCAGGGAGCAGCGTTGGGGCTCCAGTGTCCTTGACCCAAATGCAGGTTAAACAAAGTTCGCTGGGGTGGGTTGTTTACCCTCTCACTAGCTCTGCTAATAAGCAGCTCCAGGCTTCTACCCTCAGCAGGGTTTTTGGCTGTCAGAGAGCCTCCCAATTCCTTTTCTGGAGAAGGAGAATCATTTGGCAGCGTGGTGGGATGGACACCACACGATAATCTCTTTACCTGCTGTGGGAGCAACATGATAAATGAGTTGAGTGTCAGGATGCTGTTGAGAAGAGACAGGGGCCAGCTCTGAGGCAATCAAATAGCACTGCAGGAGGTTTCCAGCCACCAGTGAGTCCTGGAGCTCCCAGAGTCCACCTGGGTGCCTTGTTAATGCTGCTCAGTGCTGTCGATGGCTTGGAAGCGGCTGGGACTGTCCCAAGGGATTGCACCAGGACTGCTGGATTGTTGGCAGCTACCCGCTAATGTCATCTGCAGGATGGGATGGGGAGGTTGTGCTGGGCAGTGCTGGTTCACTGGCCTTTCCCTTCCCACAGGCTGCAGAGGGCAATGTGCTGATCAGCTCCTCTTCAGACCATTCCCTGACCGTCTGGAAGGAACTGGAGCAGAAACCTTTGCACCACTACAAATCCGCATCCGAACCTATCCACGTGTTTGACCTCTACGGCAGCGAAGTGGTCACTGGCACCGTGGCCAACAAGATCGGCGTCTACTCCATGCTGGAGTCCTCAGCCCTGCCCACCAGCACAACCAAGCTGAGCTCAGAGAACTTTCGGGGTACGCTGACCAGCCTGGCGGTGCTGCCCACGAAATGCCATCTCCTGCTGGGCTCGGACAACGGTGTCATACGCCTCCTGGCATAGAGACACACACACCCCAAGCCCCCAGCCCCCCGTGCCAGGAGCTTGTGGCTGTCCCACAGCGCTGGTGGTAGAGCTGAAGGCTGGCAGCCTCGCTTAGGGAGGAGACAGAGTTAGATGTTTCTGAAGAGAGGATGCAGGGGGCAGGGGGTAGCGAGCGCTCGGAAAAGCATCTCTAACCTGTTTCTGTATCTTTAAAAAGCAAAAAGCCATAACTGAGAAACCTGCACTGCTGCTGGGAGAAACACTGGGTGTTGTAGGTCACTGTCACCCCTGCAGAGGCCTGGAGCTTTCCATACCACGTGTGCCTGATCCCCAGGGGACTGTTAGCTGCCCTCTAGAGTAATATGGATCACAGGTATCCTCCCCCCATCAGTTAAGGGGTAAGAGGTGCCCCTTGACAAGGACACAACAGTATAGCTACTGCCACCTGCACTAGCCCTTCCCTTACACTCCTGAACCACTGACCAGGCTTACTAGGATAGCATAAGCTGGGCCCGGGAACTGCCACCTTCAGAGCTGCGTGGTGCCGGGCATCTCCTCCTCCCATGGTCTGTGTTCAAAGCCCAGACATCGTACTCTGTCCACTTTAGGTTCTGCTGGCTGAGTTCAAGCCTGTATGGGAGGAGCAGAGGTTAACTAGAACCCTTCTGCTGCCTTACTGGCTCCAGGGCAGAGCCTGGAATGGAGATGAGCCAAGGCACAAACCCCATCTGCTCCGCCAGCTCATTTAGGAATGGGCTGCTGCAGGACGGTTTGGGAACATGACCCTCTAGGGAGGCCAGAGCTAGATGCTTCCATGAGGATTTTTGCTTCTGGAGCAGTAGGATAGGGCTGGACTGTTGTTGGTTCCTGCCCCAGCAGCCCAGCATCCTGTGATTGCCTGTGGGTGAGGAATGCCCTGCATGCCACCCACCGGCGGCAGCTCTCCAGAAATCCTTTTGATCGTCTCCTTTGTGCTGGTCAGACTCCTGGGGACACCAGGACACCAAAAAAAGGTGCTCGGTTTTGTCCCCTCCCGCCCTTGTAGGGTGGGAGCCAGGAGGCACGATCCAGCACTGTCTCCTGACCTTCCCTTTGGGACAGCACTGCCTGTTCCCACCCCATCAGCGAGGAGAGCGCTCTTTGACCCAGCCGTAGGAGCAGTTGCCTCACTTCTCTCACAGCCCTTTTCCCATCCATCCTTCACCCTAGTCAGAGCCAGTATCGGGAGCGGGACGCTCTTGGGCAGAGGAGGAGCCTGCTGCACGTTGTCCTGGGAGGGGAGAGGGCTTTCATCCAGCTGCCAGTTCCTCTGAGCCACTTGCAGTTGGGACGGCGGTTCTCCACTCCTGGGGAGGGGTGGGGAGGTGAAAGTTGGCTCTCACCCTCCTTCCCTACCCAAGGGGAGCTCTCAGTCCTGCGTTGCCTATTAACCATTTGCAATAGATGTAAATATTTCCTTCTAATAAAACCTTTGAAAAGATGCACAGCCAGGTGTTGGGGGGGCAGCTCTGTGCTGGAGGGGTGCGGCCGCGGTGCGGGGCTGGGTGTGCTGGCAGCCAGAGCCCAAACTGGGCAGGACTGCTGGAGTTCTGTCCATACCCCGAGACTCTTCCTCTTGTGTTCCTGAGGGGCTGGAGGAGGGATGCTGTGAGGAGGATGCTGTGGGTGTGGCAGGCACAGGGACCTGGATCTGCTTTCCAAAGGGAAGTAGCTCCCCGTGTTGCAGCAGCGTGTCCCAAAGCAGTTCCTGGTTGCAGCAACGGGGGTGAGTTTGGGAACCCAGACCCGCTGCAAGGAATGGATGACTCAAGCCCTGCCATCCTGCTGGTGCTCCCTGCTGCTCCATAGGGACCCCTCTCCCACTGAGGATATGGACAGAGCTGCGAAGGATCATCATTGCTTCCCCCTAGGGTGCAAAACTGTGCTGGACAGGACTGCTGGAGTTCTGCCTGTCCCTGAGACTCTTCCTCTGTGCCAGGGCAGTGTGTGCGTGCCGCGGAGCCTGGTGCCAGAGCCAGCTCCTGCAGCAGAGCTCTGGTGCGTGCTGTGCCCCGGGGGAGGTACCAGCTGCTCTTGGCTCAGCCCGACCATCCCTGCCTCCTGCTCGGGTATGCGGCCACGGGGCCTTGGGCACCAGCCATCTCTTCAAAGCCATGCAGTGGCTGCAGCTGGGATATGGGGAGTAAATAGCTGGGGGGTTCCTGCAAGGAAAATTCCAAAACCAGAGCTGGCCCCGTGGCAATAAATAGGAAGCCCTGTGTTTCCACTAAGGGTTAGGGATAAAAGCACACGTTCCCAGCACGAGGAGCATGTGGAGAGCAGAGCCTGCTAGGGACAGCAGGCTTGGGATGCCAGCGGGAGTTTGGGAGCTGGTGAACTCAGCGTTAATGTTCTGTGGAGGATACAGCAGCCCAAAGCGTGTCCTCATCTCCAAACACCCCACAACTTCACTCCTGTCCCCCAAACAAATGTTTAACCGGATGCTGCAGGTCAATATTTGCCTGCCAAATTCCCAAACGAGGTGGGGGGTTGGGGGGGTGGTGCTGAAGGTCGCTGCTGGCGGGTAGGAGGGGTGGACTGGAAAGGGACCGTGTTTGCCCCACGCAGAGCTGCCGGCTGGGCTAAAGCAGGTGCCAGCGCCGTCCTGGGCATGAACAGCCACAGGTGAGGGGCAAGGGAATGAGGATTTGACAGTAAAGGGGGGTCCCCCAAGGAGCATCACCCCCCTTGCTGGGAGAGGGGGCTGGATTCGGCAGAGGGTCAGAGGATAGGCATCCCCAGGGAGGAAAGGGGACTTTGGGGTTAATGGCAGCTGCAGGATTGGGGGTGCAGGAGGAGAGGGAATGAAATGGCCTCAGGTTTTGCTTCTTCCACTCGGCAATGGGGGTCGTGGCCCCATGGTTGTGGGTGAAAGGGACCACTCGGGGAGCCGAGAGCAGCGCCGGGGGTTAAGTGTGTGGCAGCTGCGACAACAGCCAGGCCTTGGCACAGGGGCTTTCTGCTGAGAGGTTATTTCTGTTGGAAAGGGGGAAATGGCTGGGTGAAGCGGTGACCAGGGAATGGGTGGGGTTTCATCCATGGCCCTGGAAGCCTGGCTCCCAACTTGTCCCATGCAGGAACCAGAGTGCGGGGGTGGGAGAGGCTGGGTTTGCCAGCAAAGGGGGAAGGCGAGTGCTGGGAAGGGGAGGACTCTTTATTCCAGGACATATTGCTGACAAACTGCCCTGCTCGTGCATTTGCTACCTGCACAGTCCCTCCCAGGCAGCCCTTGCTCAGCGCCCGTAGTCCCTCTGCGGCAGGTTGGTATCTGCTCTCCCAGGAGCCGGGGGCACAGCTGAGGGTGCCGTGCCCATACCTCGCTGGTTTGCAAGGACAGGAGCAGAGGCTCTGGTCTTCATCCAGAGGCACAGTGTGTGCAGGGCTGATCAGGGAAGTACCATTTGTAACCCAGAGAAAGGAGGGCCATGGGGTCAGAAATGCAGGATCCAAGCGGGGTGCAGCGGGTAGGGGCTTGGCCGTGGTTACAGCTCAGCTCCAGAGCGGGGTCCCTGTTCCTTTCCTCTCCAATTTCCCTGCCTTGGCGCTGGACCCAGGAGTCCCCTGTTGTTTCTTCACAGCATTGTTCATCTCCCTAGTGCTTTCCACAAGCTCCTGCGCCAACCTGTTTGGCCAGGTTGGTAATTTTCTCCCTGTAGACCTGAGTAGGCTCAGCTTGCTGCTGCCAGGCAGCTGGGAATAACTCCTCTCTCTTGCTTGGTCCTTCTGTTCCAGGAATATGGCGTTCCTCTGGGGTCTGCTGCTGCTCTGTCTGCCCGCCCTGCACAGTCACCTATGGGTAAGTCACTCCAGTGATGGATGGGGGGTGTCTCTGCGCTCCCCTTGCCCTCTCCCCAGCCAGCAAAGGGCAAGGGGAGCAAGTTGTCTCTCCTGCACCACACCATGGGGCAAATCCCTGCATGAGGAGCCCTGGAAGGCAGACTGGGGGAGGATGTGGCCTCTCTGCTATGGGGTTAGCTTGTGCCCCGGCGCAGCAAGGCTTCTGATCTTCTTTTCCATAGCTAAAATAGCTTGTGGGGCTTGTCATTGTTCAAGTGGATTTCTGTTGAAAAACCTTTGGAAGTTTGGCTTCCGCTGTGTTTAGTGGCCGTGACCTCCAGGGTTAACAGGAGGTTGTTTAACAACAGCCTTTATTTCTCCCGTCTTAAATCTGGATCCCCGTCAGCTCTGCGATTGCAAAACCCCACTGCACACTCTGCAGAGGACACGTTATTTTGTACCCTTCTGACCTGGTCCCTCTCTAACCAAACCCAGCCCTCGCACTGTCCCCCAGCTCCCGCTGGCTTCCACCTCCCCTCGGCACATCCCCCCACCTCCTGTCCACCCTGAAGCCCTGCTCATGCGGCAGCCACGCAAGGACGGCTGCAGCCCGGCCCATGCCAGCCCCTGCCCTGGCCCCACCAGTACCTGTGAGGGGTGGGAGTGGAGAAGACCAATTCTGGGCATTCAGAGGAAATTATCTGCCCCCTGACTTTGTTTCTTTGTTGCTGTTTTGTTTTGTTTCCCCCCCCCCCCCAGTTTTCTTCAGCACACGCCATCGAGCAGAAGCGTCTCTTCTTAGACAAGGATGGGCAGTTGAAGGTAGGCAATGGCTGGTTCCACCCCAGAGGATGGAACTTAGGCTTTTCCAGTTTGCCCTGAGATAGGATGAGGCCAGGTAGTGCCATGTACTGGTGCCAGTGCAATGAGAAGTTGCAGGCTTCTCTCCCCTCCTCACCTCCCTGGTGATCCCAACACCGTGCTCCTTCGTGGTCGGGAGCTCCAGCCTAAATAGCCGGGCAGCACGTGGAGCAAACATCTGTAGCTGGTGTGGACAGGGACTGGAAGGTGGGTTATTTCATTTCTCCTTGACGAGGGGAGATGAGGAAAACAAGGAGCTGTGAGGAAGGACCCATAGGTGATGCTTCCCATCGAGCCTGGCTCTGATGATGCAGCAGAGGAATGTCATTGGGGTGCTGATGGGAACAGAGAGATCTGAGGGAAAAAGCATGTGTTTCAGAGCGTGCAAACGTGAGGGCAGGAGCAGCAGTGCTGTAGGATGAAGCTCTGAAAACTGGCAAGTGAGGAACTTGTAGAGAAATGGGGCTGAACAGAACAGGAGAGTCAGGAAGAGACAGATGCCCGGAGGAGGACATGAGCCAAGTTGGCTCAAGGCTGTGACAGCAGCAGTGGGTGCTGCCCGAGGCAGCTCTAAGATATGGGAGAGGAGGAGATGCCATCCGGGTTGGGGATGGTGGATCTATAGACAGTGAAGGCACAGGACGTGTGCTGAGCAGGTGGTGGCTCTTGCCCTCAAAGCATGCCTGTTGGGCCCGTTTGCCGGGGGCAGGAGCCACTACGGGACTCATGTTGTCTGTTTTCCCAGGAAACAAGACCTTCTGTTTTCCAAAGTCACTGAGGTGCTTTTAATCTCAAGGTTAAAAGGCAAACTGAGGCAAATCCACCACCAGAACAGAGAAGCTGGAGAGTTTTCTCAACTCATTTAGGTGTAAAGCAGTTAGAGCTCATGAGGGACAGTATCACTGTGCTCCTGCTTTCCCAGCACTATCCTTGTTTCTCCCTAGGACATGAAAAGTGCTGGGACTGCAGAGTCGGCTGGGCTGGAAGCCATCCCAACCCTGCCAAAAGCAGAGCTGGAAGACTTTACCTATGAGAGCTTCCACGTGATTGATAGACCCGTGTTACCTTACACCATGCTGACAGAAGTGACGGGTGACTGGTACCCAGAAGAAAAAGTCACAGTTGAGGCCGTGGGCTGTCACGAGCATCATGAACCACCTGGGGGAACTGCCTTTTCTGAAGAGGAGGGAGAGGCTGAAGATAAAAACTGTAAGATGACTTGGAAGAAGAGCCAGAGGCTAGCAGATGGCTTGATGAGATTCAGCATCGATCTCCTCAGAGAGATCCAGCTGGAGTCCAACAGCACCAACATGGTCCTGTCACCCCTCAGCATTGCCCTCGCCTTGTCTCACCTGGCACTGGGTAACTTCTTAGTCACAAAAGCACCATGTCCTGCCCTCCCCTGCCCCCTGCCCCCGGAGGCAACGTGCGAAATGTAAAGATCAAACACAGCATGTTCCACTTCATCTGACTCCTGCAGCTTCAATTAGGTACAATTACACCTGAAGCTGCCCTCCATGGCCCTGCTGAGGCTCCTGCTCTCGGGTTCCTCCGGCCTCTTTTGTAAGGCACAGCATGTTCCTGACAGGGGGCAGGCAGAGGAACATCCCTGTTCCCCCACTGCATGGGCATGACCTAACAGGAAGGGGACTTTGCCTTTTAGGAGCAGCAAATCAGACGGAGAAGCACTTGCTGGAGGCCATGCACCTGGAGTCGGTGCCCTGTCTCCACCACATGCTGGGCACCCTTTGCAGGAGGCTCACCGAGTCCACCCTCAGCCTCGCCTCGCGTCTGTACCTGCAGGAAGGTGAGAGCTGGCGCTGGGGGGAGGTTCCATACTGGTGTGGAATGCGACTCAGGGTGACAGGAGGGTGATGGCAGCACGCTGCCATGCTGGGAGACACCTTGGTTTCCCTCCTGGGCGCTGTCACACCACCGAGCAAAGTTTTCCAATGGCTGGTGACTTCAGGTAGGATTTTCCCCCTCTGCCAGGACTGGAGGTGAAGGAGAAGTTCCTGGAAGACTCGGAGAAATTCTACAGGACAAAACCCACGACCCTGTCTGGGAACAGTGAGGATGACCTAGCCGCCATCAACGAGTGGGTGAAGGAAGCGACCAACGGGCAGATACCCACCTTCCTACAGCACCTCCCTGAAAACACAGTGATGCTCTTGCTCAATGCCATCCATCTCCACGGTGAGCTCCACAGGCCTTACTTTTCAAGTGGGATAGTCAGGCATCTGTGTGTTCTCTGCAGCTGAATGGCTTCTCCTCCCATTGCTTCCAGCTACTCAATCTGCTTGTTCTTTCCTCCTTACATCTGCTGTTCCTCTTGCTTGGATTTCTTTACAGTAATGATCCCCAACTGCTTCCTATGCGCTAAAAACGTTACTTGGCAGCAGAGGCAGGGTGCAGCAGGTGGAACCTGCAGTATTTTTGCCTCTCAGCTCAGGATCCCAGGCGGCAGTGGTGGTGCTTAGCTTAACCAGGTCACATGCGACTCGCTCCCCCAACCCCTGAGCTCGGAGGTGGCTTCTGGGGGGGTTATTTTTGACCACAGCACAGTGGCCAGGCACCTCTTCCTCTTCTAATACCCTGCGGGTTGCACACCAAAACACAGAGGAAACACTTCCAGAGTAAATCCACAAAGGTTTTAGCTTGGTCTGGGGTCACTGTTTCACCTTACGTGCTCTTTATTTTTCCAGAGCACAAACATCTATTCCTTTATCTTGAGAGCCTTCAGTAATCTCCCACACTGAGGTGTGAGGATTAATCCTCGTTCTTTTTGTTAGTCCATAGTCCCTCTCTGGAAGATAAGAGCTTCAAGCCATTAAGGTTCTTTCAGCCTCCATACTGACTTCTTCTGGCTGTATTTTTCTTCGCCTGGTCACTGTCTGCCTTGGAGAACTTGTGCTAGGAGTGTCAGCCAGGCAATTCCTGTTTTCCTACTCACATTTAACTTTGTTGGTTTCTAATTTTTCATTTTCACAGCGTTTTGGCAGAATAAGTTTGATGTCAGTTTCACTGGGCCAGACGTGTTTCACCTTGACAATGAGTTTGTGGTCCCAGTTGAGATGATGAAAGCCCAGAAGTACTCCCTGAGCTGGTTTATGCTGGAGTCCCAGGACATTCAGGTAGGGCTCTATTAGGAGCACTACAGGTTTTGACTGGAGTTTCCTCTTTCTGTGCTATTTTACTGATTGGAAGTATTCTTTCCAAAATAACTTCTGACAGGTGTAGCACACAAATATTTAATAAGCATCCTTTGTCCTTGCTTAGCAAGAACATTGACTCTTCACTGCCAGTCTCTAGGAAAAACCCCAAAGAAACATCCCCACTAAATGGGAATTAATGGAGTTTTAAAGCCCTGAGTTAAAGATAAATGAGGAAATATGGAAAGGAATTCCCTAAGACAACGTGCTGTCAGAATACAGCTCTGCCTGGGTGGGTACAAGGTTTGTGCGTGTGGGCTTCCACTCTGCCCCGTGGTCAGTCCTAACCAGGCAGTGGCTAAACACTAAAGCCTATTGCTGTTATTCCAACAATCCTTCTGCTCTGAAGAAATCAGATACCTCCTTCCCACCAGGCTGTTTCTGTCCCATAGCTCCGCTGGCTCCCTAGTCCAATTAGAAAATGGCTGAATTAAAAGCATCACTTTCTGGGCTTTCCTTCTTCCTCTTCTTCTTCCCTAAATTCTTCTGGTTGATTTGGTTCCCAGGTGGCCAAGTTTCCCTTTAAGAGCAACATGAGTTTTGTGGCCATTATACCAAACCAGTACACTTGGAATACCTCTCACGTGCTGGAGAACTTCCCTTATAAACAGCTGTGCTGGCTTTTCCCCAAAGAGGTGCCCACTGCAGTGAAGATCCCCAAAATAAAACTGGACTACCAGCTGGAACTCAGCAAAATTCTCAGTCAAATAGGTAAGGCCTCTAACAGGATTTGCATAGGATAAGCAAAGCTGATCATAGAATCATAGAATCACAGACTGGTCTGGGTTGGAAGGGACCCCAAGGGTCACACAGCTCCAACCCCCTGCCACAGGCAGGGCCACCAACCTCCAGGCCTGGAGCTACACAAGGTTGCCCAGGGCCCCAGCCAACCTGGCCTTGAACACCTCCAGGGATGGGGCACCCACCCCCTCTCTGGGCAGCCTGTTCCAGCCCCTCACCACTCTCTCTGGAAAGAACTTCCCCCTAATATCTAATCTAAACCTTCTTTCCTTTAGCTTTAATCCATCCCCTTGTCCTGCCAGTCTCTGCCCTTTAACAAGCCAATTCCCCTCCTGTTCCTCTGCTCCCTTCAGGGACTGGGAGGCTGCAATGAGGTCCCCCCACAGCCTTCTCTTCTCCAGGCTGAACCAGCCCAGCTCCCCCAGCCTCTCTCCGTAGGGGAGGTGATCGATCTATACAGCATCTGTTCGCTGACTTACTCAAAGCTGCCATCCTTGTTTCTAACGCTTTGCCTCACAGCTTGCTCCTGATGACATCCAAACTCTTTCATCTCTTACTCCTCTCCTCCTCCATACTCTTCGCTTGCCTAGTGCCAAATATTTTGCTCCAAGGAGATGCTCCTGCAGAGAAGGCAGCGTTCACAGTTCCTCACAGCTCTTCCTATTCCCCTTTTTGTAGCCAAGACCAACTTCCTCCCCGGGCAACAACCTTTATCTCTCACTTTGTCGTTTAACGTAGTGCACAAGACACAGAACTCACTGACAGAGAGAATGTAGGTCACAAATCCTGGAACTGAGACCTTCCTGAAATAAAACACCATGCCCCATGCTCCCAGACTAGAATAAATTAAGAGTTTGCTTTATATTTGCAGAATTGCTTAAAAGAAAAAAAAAATCAGTTCCCAGCCTAGCAAGAGAGAGCCTTCAGAGGCTTTCTGAGGAAGGCCTCGAGTTCTTGCACTGCTCTTCTAAAAGAGGTGAACAAAGGTGATAAAAACGGCTCTGGGTTTGGCATGCTCTGCTGTCCACACAGAAAGGGACTGGGGAACCTGGACTGCAGCCCGTGTTTCTGTTGGGTGTCCAGTCCACCCACCTTGGTGGACAACCCATGTAGCAAGAGATTATGGAATTGCTTTCTTCAGACAGCTCAGGGGAAAATCAGAGCTGATGGCACCAAGTGGGAAAGGTTAATTCAGTCTCATTTCTCTGTAGGTCTCCAGGAGCTTTTCAGGAGCCCAGATCTCCAGAAGATCACCGATAAGCCTCTCTTTGTATCCAGCATACAGCATCAATCTACCCTGGAGCTTAAAGAAGATGGGGTGGAAGCATCTGCTGCTACCAGCGTCGCGATTTCACGGTCGGTCTCTGCCTTCAGCCTTGACCGGCCCTTTGTCTTCATTATCTTTGAAGATGCAACAGGCATCCCACTCTTTATAGGCAGTGTCCGGAATCCTAACCCCAGTGCTGCTCCCCAGGCAAAAGAGCTACAGGACTCACGTGAAGCCACCAATCTCAATGAGTACCCCATGCCCAAATAAGAGAGGAGCAGAGCCTAAGTGTGCTGGGACTGCTACCTGACCCTTTGGACCAGCTGAGGACCTCCTGTCCTTGGAGACCTCCCTCTGAGGCCACAGGAGGCAATGCCTGTTTTCCTTTACAGATCCCTACAGACCAGTCCTGGGACAACCCATTCCAGCCTTGAGGAGCTCCTTCAGGCTGGGGTTCCCCTCTGTTGAACCTGAAAAGCTTGCTCTGCCTGGATTTCCCTTCCAGGGATCTCAGTCATGGAAGGGAGACTTCCTTGTCCCCAGGCTCTTATTAGAGTCTTTATTAAGCTCTTCTCAGAGTCCCCTGTAGCCCGGAATCATCATTAGCATCTGGCAGCTTGGACAGCAGCCAGAGATATTAATATGGCTCTTCCTTCCGCAGTTCCTGTGAACATGTCTCCCTCAAAGTGTTCCTCTGAAAACCATCTGTACCCACCTAGAAAACGACCTCTAGACCGACTGGACTAGTAACCAGTTGTCTTCTCTAGGATGTGTCACAACCGTTTCCAGGCACGGGCTCCCTTCAAAGATTCCCTTTTCCCACTCCTTGGTTATGGGGATCTGATGTGGGAGGGTCTGCAGTGGGAAACCCCCTCGGATCCTTATCTCCAGCTCTTTTCCTGGGAAACTCTAGGTTCTTGGGTAATGCTAGATTTTTCAAGACATATTTTATAAAGGGTTTTTTAGTAATTTTTATGTTGGCAGAATAATAAAGACTAAAGCAGAATCTATTTGCTCAAGGTGTTGCATCAAAAGACCAACAGGGAAAGGGAAAAGGCATCAGACCCCATGCCCCAAGGCACACGACTTGAGTGACTGCAAAAGTTGGGAGGAAAAAAGTCTGGGTGTGAGAGATGGAAAGTTAGGAGGGGCTCTTGGGAAGGATCCGCTTTCTGCTGCACCTCATCGCAGAGGGCAACAGGGGCTACGAGCTGAGATGGCTAATGTGAAAACACCATCCAAGGACCGAGTCCAGTAAGCTTTGGGCATCTCACCTGTGCAGGGAGCACTCACTGGGCCTGAGCTGGCTTTCTGAAATGGGCAGAATTCCTTGAATCACTGCATGGGCTCAGTGGCATTGGGGCAGGGGGGAATTCCACCTGTGGGCAGGGAGAAGCAGGGATGTGACAGTCCTTCGTCTTTCTCTTGGGCAAAACCTGGCTATTGCTGGTATCTACTATGAGGTTCAAAGGTTCTGGTCTGGCATCTGCTATCTGTTCTTTCTACTGGGGTACACTTGCCTCTATAGCACGATGCTATGGATGGTTGGGATGGCTTCCAGGGAAAGCAGGGGCAGATCTTGATGCCTGTAGCTGAACGTCACTGCTTTGCCCCTGTTTGGGCAAAAAACCTAAGTCCTGTGGCATCCCCTCCTGAGGCTGAGGGGAGACCTTAATAGGGCCTACAATTACCTGCCAGGAGGGTGCAGAGAGGTGGGTGATGGTCTCTTCAGCCAGGGGACAGGAGATGGGACAAGGGGCAATGGTCTCAAGCTGCACAGGTCAAAGCAGATGTGAGGGAAAAGTTCTTCCCTGAAAGAGCTGTCGGGATGTGGCACAGGCTGCCCAGGGAGGGGGCTGAGTCACCTTCCCTGGGTGTGTTTAAAAAAAGGTAGATGAGGTGCTCAGGGATCTGGTTTAGCTTAGGACAGGAATGGTTGGACTCAATGATCTTAATGGTCTTTTCCAACCTTTCTCAGCTTGTGGTTCTGTGGTTCTGTGATCTTCACTTTTGTCTGAGATGGGCAGAGCTCCCCGTGTCCTTGCTCTGAAGTAGCAGTGCATGTCTGAACCAAGCTACCATGAAACATCCTTGGGAGTTCTCCACCCAACCCAGCCACCCTACCACTTAAAAATAGTAGCGTTAAGTGGCCGTGGCCTGCCCTGCTGCAGCTCTTTCTGTACAAAACACCTGCTGTCCACAGGATATTCTCCTTCTGACCTCCCTCAGCTCCTGGGTAAAGAGGATGGTGCTCTGTTTTTGCAGAATAGCGGTTACAGAGCATGAGGGCCATCCTTCTGGCAGTGTTTTCCTCACTCGCAAGTCTGCCTTCCCTCAAAGGAAGGAGCAGAATGCTTCTGGGAGCCTCCATCCCTGAATAGTCTGCACCATCTGCTGGAATAAGGGAAGGACTGACTCACCAACCACGAATTTCGGGGATGCGGGAGACTTTGGGGAGTAAAAGCTCCCGTCTCAGACCTGCAATTACAGAGTTCTTGCAGTCTAAAAGGGGAAGAACAGCTCAAGAGAGTGTCTGCCCCTCAAACCATCGCAGAGACATGTACCCTTCAAAAAGAGGGTGTAATTACCAGGCCGTGCAATTTTAACAAGTAAACCCACAGGAATTCAGCCCTACTATGAGGGCATAGCCCTAGCCCACAGGGAACATTTTAGCTGGTTTATTTATAGAGATCCCTTCCTAAGATTCAGAGACACCAGCCCAGGCCTTAGGTAAGTCTTCCTTTAGCTCCTCCAGCCTCAGCACCAACCTCCCTCAATCCCACCCTGGTGCACTACAACCCCTGCAAGTCCTGCTTTCCCTGTCCCTGCCCTCCAGCTCCCCCTCTTCTACCGAGTGTTCTCCCCTCATTCTCAGCTTCCCGAACGGCTTAGCTCTTATTTCCTACTTTCATCTTTCTACCACCCCTCCTTCTCCAAGCTGTTCTTGTCAAACGATTGCTTTCATCTCCCAATGCTACCTCAGCCCTCCACGACTGTGCTTGGCTCAACAAATCATCCCCTACACCAACCTGAAGACTCTTCTTCGCTCCACCGACTCTCCAGGGATGTTAATGCCTCGGCTCGGGAGCTCCCGCTTGGCGTTGCTAAGCTCACGCTGTGACGGGGCTCTGTTCTGAAGAGGACACGGCCAGCACGGGCTGTCTGCTGCACCCCTGGCTGGGAACAAGTGAGTCTCAGTATCTGGGGTAGTACATGTATTTTTTTCCTTGGTAAAGTGAATCGCTATGAACATCACAGACTCACAGGGGTTGGAAGGGAGCTCCAGAGCTCATCGGGTCCAACCCCCTGCCAAAGCAGGGTCCCTAGGACAGGGCACACAGGGCGGTGTCCAGACGGGGCTGGAATCTCTCCAGAGAAGGAGACTCCACACCCCCTGGGCAGCCTGTCCCAGGGCTCCCTCACCCTCACTCACACATATTGGTGTGGAACTTCCCATGCTCCAACTTGAGGCCATCGCCCCTTGTCCTGTCCCCACAGACACTGAGAAGAGCCTGGCCATTTCCCCCTCTGTCCCACACATTGATAACCATCGATCAGATCCCCTCTCAGTCTCTTTTCTCAAGGCTGAACAGAGAAGTGAGCACAGTTCAGACACCCTATTGCCTACGCTCTTGAATCCAAACTAGAACAGCAGTAAAATGATTTGCATTGATTTAACAAAACTGGTTTAAGCCCTTGCATCTCATTAGGTGAGCCTAACGAGCCATTCCAGGGGTTCACCTGCAGGAACAACGCTTGCTTTAGTCTGTAATAACGTTCCATACTCAATGGGTTAAAACCAAACCTGCATTTAGATTGATGGGCTTTCATTTGAAGCTACAGACAAAGATGTAACAACGCCTCTAGTGCCCCTTCCACAAAGGGCATTTAAATACCACTAATGAAGTATCAAGAAGAGATGAAAACCACCAGAAGATAACCCCACAGCCAACACCCCTGCTCTTGGGCTTACGATGGAAGACTAACAAATTCAAGCATCCCTCTGCAGATGACTTCTTGCAGAGCAAGCTGAGCAGCAGCTGAAAGCAGAGCTGTTGCTCCTGTTAGAAAGGGTTGCCCTCAAAGCACTGACTAACCATGGGGCAGGCGACTTCATTTGCTTTTCCAGTTTGCAAAAACCAGCAGCTAATGCTTCTCTGAACCAGCCTTTCCTCTTAGCTGGGGACTGGATGAGCTCAGTGCCAGCACACATGAGTAACTTCTCATTATCTGTTAGCGCCAGGCTGGCAGCCCAAGAAGATGTCCCCATGAAAGCCTAGGCTGGGGGCAGTGACATTACTGACTACAATTTAGTCCCAGCTTGTCCAAGCAGACAAACCACTGACCTCGATCAGGCTAGCTGTGTGTCCAGTTAGCCCAGTACAGTCTCTCTTTCCCAGTAGCCAGTAATAAATGACTTGGAGTGGGGGGCTGGGGGAAAGCCCAAAGTGACTATGGATAAGGAAAAATAACATTTCTCTGGGTGCATTGCCTAGCTGCTGAGCCTGACATTACATCCAACCATCGTTGCCTTCAACAGACCTGTATTCCACCTATTTGTGGGGGTTTTTTCCCCCAAAATGCATTTAATTTTAATCTTCTGCAATATCTAGTTACAATGAGTTTTACAATGTAATGCTTACTAAATTAATCAATACACTCCTTTGTTTTACACGTGTGCTGATGGGTGCTCCCTTAGAGTCTTCTACTGAGAAACCCAACTGAACTCCTCCACCCCTTTCCCTTCCCCAGGCCCCGCACCGCTCTGTAAGCTCTGACAACATTCTGTTAATTCATCTTTTGTTTTACCAAGAGTCCTTGGATTTTTAGTCTTTTTCTTTTGGGCCAAAACCCCTCGAAGCCGGTGGCGTTAATAACTTCTCCTTAACCAGTGACTATCACCTGGCAGAGCTGCTTCTGAGCATCTTCCCCTTGGCAGCTTGAAACAGCCAGAGGGATCCCGCTTCGGCTTCCCAGCTTCCCACGTCTCTCCATGATGGGGGGCATCACCCCATAAATCCATTGAACACCCCTGAGTTTAACCATGCCCCTGAGAAAGCAGGGATTCCCCCGTGTGCCACAGGGCAGAGCTGCAGGGTTACAGCCCGGCTCAAAGAGGGCAGGGGCTGTCCCCATCCCCCTGTTTGGGGGGCAGGGGGACACAGCCAGAGCGATTCAGCGGGAGGGGGGGCAGCGGCTGGAAAATGGGAGCAGAGCACTTTAAGAGAGCCCTGGGAAAGCTGTAACCCGAAGCCGAAGGCTGGGCCCGGGCAAGCAGCAAAAAGCAGATGTGGATGTAGCGAACCCGCACTTGTCCCCGAGTCGCACCGACGGCAGCGGCGGGAGGAGCCCGAGGTAAAGGACAGCCCGGCCCGAGTGCGGGACAGGTAAGGGACAGCCCGGCCTGAGTGCGGGACAGGCAAGGGACAGCCCGGCCTGAGGTGAGGGACAGGCAAGGGACAGCCCGGCCTGAGTGTGGGACAGGCAAGGGACAGCCCGGCCTGAGGTGAGGGACAGCCCAGCTCAAGGTAAGGTGCAGCTCATCCCCCTCCGCAGCCCTCGCTAGGGAAGCAGAGGGCAGGGGCTGAGGCAGGGAAGCTCTAGGAAAGCCTGGGAAGTGGGAAGAAGGGTTCTTCTGCCCATGTTAAAGGGTGTGGTTCTACCAGATGAGGTGTCTTCACCAAGGGCTGGGAGCCACCGGCATCCCAGGGCACCTCTTCACCTCTGGGGCCCAGCCTGGGGACTTGGGTGGGTGTCTGTCCTCACCAGCAGCTGTCACAGCCCAGAACATGGGTTTTCTTTGTGATGGTAACAGTTCTGTTGATAATGGAATTCTCTAGAGCTACTGTTTGCAGGATGCTTGGGAAGGGGTCAGTGCTGCAGGGTGGAGGGCTCACAGCCTGAACTCGTGGGTGATGACCCCAAAATCAGGGGTGCTTATCGATACTGTGAGACTGGTACCACTACAGGTGGAAAGCAAAACAGCTCCTTCACACCTGTGGGCCTTCACAGATAGACAGCTCCCAGACACCAAGTTCCTTCTCAGCCCATCTCTGTTTCCCTCCTGTACCTTGCTGACTATAACAGCGCATGCTGCATGCTATTGCTCCTTCTCTTCTCTTTAAAGGCAGCCACTGATTTTAATATCATGCCTGAAACCATCCCACCTCAGCTCCAACCAAATTCTTTTTCTCTGCATTTTTGGCTGCGCACTGAGAGACATGCAAATGGAATCCAGATGTTCAGGCCAATTCAAACGTGAAAGGCTTTGTCTTTCTAAAATGGAAATTGCTTTTTGGCAAAGCTGGAGAAATATGAAGCTGGTGACAGTACTGGCAAAAACAATACAAATCTGCAAAACCAATCTCTGTTCACAGGCTCCCAGGAGCTCGGGGTAGTTGGAAGCGAGGGTTGTGATGAGATGGTTGGGGTTTTTTTCTCAGAGGAAAGGTTATGCTCCATGGAAAACCTTCATCTCTAAACTAGGCTGGGCCAAGGCTCTTCTGCTCAGCATGCAAGATTAGTGCTCAGTGCAGGCATCCTCACAAAGCCCTTGCTAAGACCTTCTTAACTTCGATTTACGCAGGGCTTCTGTCCTCCCTCTTTCAGCGCGGTGCCTGTTCCTTGTACAGCTCTGCAGTGAGATGAGCAACCCTGACATCATATCCACTATCGTGCACTGAACGCGTTGCTTTGTCCCAGTGCAGTAAATCCTCTTGATACACATCTCCTGCACCAGAACACCTCATCTACTCAGCAGCTAGCATGCAGTGGGTGACAGGATGCAAGCGCACAGGGAAAGAGAGGGTACCGCTTCCATGTTACGCTGTCTAACCATCGATGAGAACTGAAAACCTCCATTGTGACACCTTTTTCTCCATAGCAGAATTACCTCCAGAAGAAAAGGGGTTTGGGCGGGAAAAGGGAAACAGCAAACCGCCTTTCCCTGAAGTAAAACCTCTGCCTGGACAGCCTGGGTCCTGAACTGGGGCTGTTGTAGCCACGTGGCTTGAAGTTGTATTTCTACCAGCAGGCGTGTTTTCTTTATAGCTGAAGTTAATCTGAAACACATGTTCTTTCTCCTACTTCACAGATGCCTGGATCACAGGGGTTAGTTAAATACAACTCTCTTGCTTTAATTTCTGGGAATCTATATAAACATTGCTTCAGACCAGCCTCAGTGGCGTCTGTTCTCGGGGGCATGACACTTCTGCAGTAGCTCTGGTTTACCCACAGTGAAACCCTGGGTTACACGCTGCCCTTTGGACCAGACAGATCTGTCTGGAAGTGCCACATATGCTGATACCAGAGTGATTAAAAGTAGATTCCAGAGAGGGAACAGCTTTGGGTAGTTGGGAGAAAAGTACCAACCTCCATTAAAAATGTTGAGAAAGCCAAGCTCTGCCTTTCACCACTTCTCTGGATCCAGTGTTAGGTATTTTACTCCCAGTCCCTTTCCTTACTGTCTTAAGAAAGCTCTTCTACTTTACCAAATCACAAACAAGAAACAGAACGATGCATACAGGCTGTACAGCTTTCCAGGTACATGCAGACACAAGAAACATGGCAAACTGCTGCCTGAGGCAGGTAACTCAAACAGTAGAACAGCAACAACCAGTGCCCCATCCAACAACACAGATTTGCTACTTTTTCTAAATGGAGTATTGATTTTTTATTTTTCTTTAAGTCTAGAACTCAGAATATGAGATTTTCTGGATCTTGGCACTCAGTAACTGCCAGCATCAGTGTGGTTTGGGCCACCCACATCTGCTTTTTGTGCTTGCCCAAGTCACTGGGGCCAGGCTGGCTGAATACTTCAAACTAAAGAAGAAAACCCAGCTAAGATCAGGTGTGTGTTTTGCAATTGGGAAGGACGAGCAGCAGCATGTGTCACAGCTGGGTACAAGGGACAGTAGTGGCAGAGAGGTGTTTGCTCAGTTGCTCAAGTTGCCTCTGTCGTGTTCTTACTCTGTAGGTTCCGGCATGCAGATTCCAGTGGTTCTCCTTTTCCTGGGTCTCTTAACTGTTCCAAGCAAATCCCAGAACTCAGCTACTGAGCAGGTGAGTGGGAGACAACAGCAGAGAGCAAGGGAGAGATACTCGGAGCAGGTAACTTGGAGAGCCTTACGAAAGCATTAAGCACTACCCTCCTAAATTACTAGGATCTTATTTAGCTACATAATGAGACTAACTCCTGCTTTGCCGAGATAAAACCACAGCAGTTACATCAGGGGATGATGGTGAAGCAAAAATACTGGATTCCAATCTGAGCACCACCTTCAGCTTTACTGGGACACTTTAAAGTAACTGCCCCTACACTCTCACTCAGTAAGATTACGCCAGTATTTGTGTGGATTGCTTGCATTTGAGGTGTTTAACCCAACTCTACCCTCCCCATGCCTGCTAGAGCTCTGCCACCGCTGATGGAGCTAACGCTGGCGAGGTAGAAGAGGAAGATCCCTTCTATAAGAGCCCTGTAAACAAGCTAGCAGCTGCAGTCTCCAACTTTGGCTATGACCTCTACCGTCAGCAATCTAGCCGGACAGCCACCGCCAACGTGCTGCTGTCTCCGTTCAGCCTGGCTACTGCACTTTCTGGTCTCTCACTTGGTGAGTTCCTGTCTCCTTTCCTCACATGCGGTTTGGCTGGACAGATCCTCCCTCACACCCTGTCCTTGGCATTGGCAGGGGCTGGAGAACGAACAGAGGATGTGATTTCTCGCGCTCTCTTCTATGATCTGCTTAACAAAGCTGAAGTCCACACCACTTACAAGGACCTACTGACCAGTGTGACTGGACCAGAGAAAAGCATGAAAAGTGCCTCCCGTATCATCTTGGAGAAAAGTAAAAGTCCTTCCTCCCTTCTATCAAAATTTACCTAAATCACTAGCAGCAGGTAGAACACACTGAATAACACCGCACTAAGGGCCTTGGCTCTGGCGTACTCTTGAGCCAGGATACAGACAGTGCATGGAATGCTGTTGGTGCTCCAGAAAAAGCCTGGAAAGCTTGTGGGTACATAAATAAAAGACCAGACACAAGTGCACACAAAGACACTGGTGACGGAGCAGCTAGCACCCAGAAGACCTAGAAGAAACTTGCTGAGAATTTTGCCTTCACTCTAGGTTTCCTGGCAGGGATCACTAACTCCCAGGAATCACAAATCCCATTTTCTATTTGTGATAGCATTCAGCCATATTCCTTTGTTTAATTCCTTGCAGAACTATTGGAAATGTCTGCTTCCAGCACGCAGCAAACATCTGCTGAGGGAGCTAAGAGCTATCTTTTGGAACCCACCGGTTCCAAGAACCCAATAGGTTGAGTAAGCTGTACACACAAAGCGAGCTGGAGAAAGAAGAAAGGCTGATGTAGGAATAGCTGTGTCCAAGCATTCTGTTCTTATCTCCCTGCTTTACTTTTCAGGAGAGAGTTATCCCATACTCCACACCATGGGTGGCTATAGAATTTGGATCAGTTTCCTCTGTGCGCCTTCAGTCGTTCTTCTTCAAAGCAGGTTTCTGTATACACACACCCACAGATGTTTTATGAGAGAACTGCTGCTGGGCTTTGGATTGCAATTTGCTGCCTTGAGAGTGTTTTGATAAGGGAACTAGCTGCAATATCCATGTTTTTGTTCCCCAGGACTGAGAGTGAAGCCTGGTTTTCACAGCCAACTAGAGAAATCCTACAAGATGCGTCTGAGGGCACTAAGTGGCAACACCCAGTTAGATCTCCAAGAAATCAACAACTGGGTACGGCAGCAAACCAAGGGAAGGATTATGCGGTTTATGAAAGACATGCCCACAGATGTCAGTATTCTCCTTGCTGGGGCTGCTTTCTTCAAGGGTAAGAACCTCGTGCGCTTGGTTACAGTGAGGGTGTGTTAAGCACGTGTAGAAGACGTGCGAGGGAACGCTCCCGCTTCCAGCAGAGCAAGGGGGCTGCCAAAGTGCATGAGAAGAAAGCATTTGAGGGCATTTAGTACTGAAGAAATGCATGCTACCTGAACACAGTCCTTGAGGGAAGAATTATTACTCTTGGGAAGCTGAGTCTTGCCCTGTTTGCAGTAAGAGACCAGAAAAGGAAGGTTAAACTCGCAGGACTCCACGGCAAGAGACAGAATATTATCGTTTAGGGAAGGCACCGCTCAGAAGAGCACCCTGAGCCTTTGTACCAGCATAGAGGGAAGGGAGGGAGGTACTAGGGAGCTGCTCAAGAGCATGCTGTAAGTCGTGTCCTGGAGAACTGCTTCTCAGAGGCAAGGAGCAAAATAAAGGGTGGGGAGAGAGGCACTTTATATGCATGGACACAATTGTTACCCTTTAAAATAGTTTTGTAATTACGTAAGTAGACATCAACTTCCCAATAGCGACTCCACCCGTAGGCTGGCTTGATTTTTTATTTCCCATCTCGCCAGTTCTAAGATGAAAAGAAGGGGCCAAAGAGTGGCAGATCAGTCGCTCCCATCAGTCTATTTCCATCTCTATCATTGTTCAGTTATGCCTCAACTCTTAAAGCACAAATACCATATATATCAAGTGTGAGATTACTCAGCCACAAGCACAAGCCCCATTTCCTAAGCTATTATTTCAGAAAACGCTCCCTTTTATCTTCCAGGGATGTGGAAAACCAAGTTTGACACCAAGAAGACTGCCTTAAAGGATTTTCACCTGGATGAGGACAGAACCGTGAAGGTGTCCATGATGTCAGAGCCCAAAGCCATACTGCGATATGGTTTTGACTCAGAACTCAACTGCAAGGTCAGAGAGCAAACGTTACACAAGACCTCCTAAACCTACTGAGGAACAGGCTCACTCAGCTACACTTACCTGTTAACCTGAAGACAGCCCTCTTCCTCCTGCTGGGACAGTTTTGCAATCCCTATTTTGAAAGGCAGCATGTTGATTCTTAGCATCCTACCTCCACACTGGCTACGCAACAAGCAATCCAAATTTAAGTAATGCACAGGTCCTACTAGCCTGTACTGCTTGACCTAAAAGTTGGGCAAGAAGGGCAGGGCACGCTCCTCCAAACTCTTCCATCTCTACCTCTTTCAACAAACCTTTTGCTGTAGCATGAGCCCTAAGGTGTTGCAGCTGAGAATCCCCTCAGCAATGCAGCGGTTCGTTACAGGATCCAGTAGCTAAGAGGGCACTTGCTGTGTAACAGCAGAGAGTGCGGCAGGGGCTGATGAAAACCTGTGTGCCAGAGGGGTCAGGAAGTGATGTCATGTGTGATAAAAGCAAATGGGGAAGACCACCAAAGGTTAACTGGAAAGGCTGACCAGGCAGTCGAGATTCAGGCCTGGGCTTGGTACGGTACAGGTAAAGCTGTTCATGAATTGACGTGACCCTTTCTTATTTACAACTGGCCTTCCAGATTGCCCAGCTGCCACTGACAGAGGGAATCAGTGCCATGTTCTTCCTGCCTACGAAGGTGACCCAGAATATGACTCTGATCGAGGAAAGTCTTACTTCTGAGTTTGTCCATGATGTAGACAGGGAGCTGAAGACAGTCCACGCTGTGCTAAGCTTGCCCAAACTAAAGCTGAACTATGAAGAGGCACTTGGCAGCACGCTAAAGGAGACAAGTACGTACATCACACACCCTCCACAGCCTGCCAGGGCTCCAAGGAGTGGGCAAGTTGCTTCCTGCTCTCAGAATATGAAGCTGTTGAGTTATTAGGTCCTGCTGTCAGTCTGTAGAGATCTCACCAGCAATTAAATCCCTTTGGTCCAGGACTCCTCAATTTTTTATCACCTCTGTCTGCTGAGCTCACATAACACTTCTGAGATTGAGAGGGAGAAGCTCAATACAAACAGATGCAAGCTGCTTCTCCCCGTTCCCCCCAGTAAACTCTGCCAGAGCAGCTTCGTGCCCTCCTGGCTCGCAGCACTGGCAGTACTGCTCCCTGACCTGCCATCTATGCTTTCAGCTCATGGAATTTTCTCTCTTTCCTCCAGGGCTCCAATCACTTTTCGCATCACCTGATTTTACCAAGATTTCTACCAAACCTATTAAGCTCACTCATGTGCAACACAAGGCAATTCTGGAGCTTAGTGAAGATGGGGAAAGGTCCACGCCGAATCCTGGGGTGAACGCTGCTCGTCTGACCTTCCCCATAGAATACCACGTGGACAGACCCTTCCTTCTTGTACTGCGAGACGATACCACTGGAACCCTCCTCTTCATTGGCAAGATCCTGGATCCCAGGAGCATTTAGATCCCTTCACAATAATCTGCAATGGTAGGGCCCAAATGGAAAGGGTGGTATTGGGAGGGATACTGGCTCCCTGCTGTGCTGCACAAAGACACAACGTGCAAATCTTTTGCCTTCATGCTGCAATAAAAGAGCTTTTGCTGTTACTCTCAGCAAGCCCCAGTATTCTCCCTCCAAAGATTGTCTGCCTACATCACATACATTCCCATTTTCCCCAGATGAGACACAGTTCTGTGTCATATACATGAGCATCATTCAGTGTATACTGCAGTTTTCCCTATCATGTCTTCCAACCTGATGCCAGCTGTTTACATGGAATCCCTCATCACTGCCAGGTCTGCGCTGCTAGCCCCTCCAAATAATACAGTGCCCCCTCTCACAGCTTCTAAGTTTGCACTTCCCAGCCTGCTCACCTATCCCTTTCACATTCCACACTGGCAAGAAAAAAAGTGCTTCACAGCATTAGAAACAGAAGGCAGTGTGGTCTAGATGACTGTGTGTTCATAACCACTGGGTACTGCACACAGGAGAGTCACAGCTCCAGAAACACAGGTGTACACAAGCACCTCAAACATCTGCTTCAAACCCACATGCAGATGTGACACGACAGCATTATTCCCACCATGCCACAGGTACACCCCTTGTGTTAGAACTGCTCATTTTATTTACAACAGTCTCACTAAAGAGGGTTTCAGATGCCATTGTAGTAGTTGTTACAAATGACTTTCCAGCCTGTACTATGAGACTACCTTACCACATGAAACTCAGCTTTGGTGAAAGATCCCACTGCAGCTTCCTTTGACAGGGAAATTAAGTCCTCTGAAGGATGCTTCTGGGAAGCTCTAACAGACAGGTCTTCATCTCTTGTAGCTCCTGGATCTGAGTACTCTGAGGACCACAGTGCACTGACAAAATCTCCTCTGCTCTTTGAATTGTGCTCAGAGCTTCAGAAACTGCAAATCTGAAACAGGAAGAGAATAAGAACAGAGTATACAAAATACTCAATTCAGCTCCTTGACTTAGCTGAGCTTTAACCCCTCCCACAACAAAAACCTGAACTAGCTCACGGGTAGGGATCCTACCCTCCCTGCCTTTCAGCACCAGGCAAACAGCTGCAAAGGGAGGATGGGGGGAAAGGTAAGGAGATGGACAGAGGGTCAGGGCATTATCTCAGAGTACAGGTACCCACTATTTCACCTCCACAGTCCCCGCTGCAGTTCGTTCAGTGGAAGGGAGGTGGTGGTTAGATTTGCAGAAGGCGGCAGGGGATCTGCTTGCCAAGAAGGTCAAAATAGAGCAAAGGGGATTTGATTGCTGTAGAACTGAGATGTAAGCAACACGGGTGATTGGTTGTCAAAATAAGAGAGTCAGGAGGCATAAGTGAAGCCCAACAGGGTTAGTGAGCTTCTGTACCTGTGCCAGACTACCCTAGGTCCTGCGGGACACCCTGCGAGGTGCCAAGGACCACCTGCCATGGCATTGTGTCAGACACAGGAGGGATGCAGGGAAGGGACAAAGAATCAAAGCAAACTTACCCATTGAAGAGAATTTGTGCCAGCTTGAAAAGTTCATGGCCCATTTCTACACTTGATGGCCCATGGTGCTTTTCCACAATCTCAATACTCCTCTCCAGGTGTCTGGCTGCATCCTGCCACTTTCCTGATGGGGAAAAAAAAAAAGAAAAAAGAACCCAAAACCAAACCAAATCAGAACCTGAGTCATGAATAAATCCTTCTAGTGCTGCTGCCACGTGAAGAATCTGACAGCATTATGCAAAATGTGACAAACTCCACCCACAGCATTCTTGGGAGGCTGCTGACCTCAGACTGAGGACAGGGAATCTAGAACATGAGATCACATTATTGTTCACTGGCTGCTGTGGATGCAGTTCTAGCTAAAGTAGTTTTTCTGAGAGCCCTGCTGTCCAACTAGAGAAATGCAGCAGGAGGAAAATGAAAGGGCTAGTCAAAGAAGAGGCTAGTCATGTTAAATTCAAAGCTCAGAAAACTAAAGATAATGAGAAGACAATGTCATACCTTGAGTAGCATAGACCTGCGCCAGGTGATCCTCCATCTCTCCCATCAACAAATGCTCTGGAGACAAGAAGCTTCTAGCATCCACCTGACACTTCAGGAGCATTTTGATAGCCTGATCTATAACAAAACAGGGTATAACATTCCTCCTTACTTACCAGACTCCAGCTTTTCATGATACATGAAATAAAAATCAGTCCAATCTCATCTTTGCTAGGTTTGGATTCGGTTAGGATTTGACATTGACTTCATCTGGAACCTGCCCTACTCTAACAGTGTTGGCCAGACTCACTCCAGGAAAGCAAAGCCTGGGAATTCATAACTCCAAAATTACCCCGAGTTCTTCTAGTTACTACGGAACAACGTGTGACTCGGATTAACACCCGGATCGTGGGTATAAAAATCCCTAATGCTCAAGTCCCCAGGGACACCCAGGCTGTAGGCCAGAAGACCCCAACTGCATAAGCAACAGTGCCATCTCATGGCTAGGACTACATCTCCGAGGCGTACTGCTGACCTTAAAGGGGAGAGCTGAGCCTTACCAGCCTTCCTGTCTCTCAGCAGTTCTAATGCTTTCTTGATTTGCTGCTGAAGGTCCCATAAACGGCGCGACAGGCTCTCTCTGCTGACCGAGACCGCACAGGCTTCATTTGAACAACAAAGCGTCTCTTCTCCCTGCGGAAATCATCCCTGTGATCATTCCTGCTCACGTTCAACTCAAAGGTTATTTGCTGTCTCCACTATCTCTGTGTTAGGTTAGAGAGATGCTAAATAGTTCCTGGGTTGCATTAATTAAACAAAGTAACTTGCCTGTGAATTACTATAAGTTTATTTGAGTTTATGAGGAACTTGCAGGAATAGCTGTGTGTGAGCTCTGCATCAGCCCGAAGCACAGTGTGTTCATACAAATACATACTGGTGACTTCTCCCCACCTAACTCTAGATGCTTTCATTTACATCCCACAAACTGCTGAGAGTGTGGCTCTGACTACATCTAGCCCCTGTCCAGACACCTTCCAGGCCTCTATTTCCTTTCCTAAACATCCCCCTTCCCCCAGGCTGATAATCTAAGGTTCCCTCAGCAAGGTCAATGGGATTTTAACCCATGGCTAAAGGCATTCTTTTTCCTATAACGCTGGAAGACCGACATACATGAGCATCACAAGGAAGCTGCTAAGAACAGTGAGATACTATCTTGACTCTACAGAGGCTTTTGCCTTCTGAGCAGAGGCCATGGATTCAGATCTTTAACTCTTGAACCTCCCAGAGACCAAACATGCCATCACAGTAAGTTATAGTCATAACTACCTGCATTGAAGCCCGGCAGCTAGGGCAGCAGAATGAGTTTCTCAGGGACACCACGCTCTTGACATCAGACTCCAACTCATCACAGCATGCCTGACAGCGACACTCAAAGAAATACTGACTGAGAAGCTGTTGTCTCTCAGTGACCCTCATTCTACACCGGTGAGGCCCTGCAGAGGGATGGCAAGGGCAGATATTGCTAATGGGTAGTAAACTTGTTAACATCAGACTGTATCTTGGCTATAATTGAGACTAAATATATCGTATTTTGGAGATGACATAACTGGAGGCTGAAAACATAACAGTGGGCTCAGGAGACCAACTTTTGGGTTGGTATCTTTGACCAAGGCTTACACATAAAGCAAGACTGTAGCAACATTATACTGGGAATGATGATATTAATAGCAGTCAGCCAGCATGCCAAGCAGAGGTTGAAAGGATGTCTGGGCCTTGAGACAGGGAGTTAATACTCACCGTAGCAATGGAAAATCTCTTGGCCGCTTGGGATTGGCTGCGATGCCCTGACAGTGGCAGCTGTCCCACTAAATGACACGCTGATATTGGGACAGCACGAATGGTTCAGAAGGCTGAGGACAGGAAAGAAGGCTGTCGCCAGGCGGACCGGCTTCTTATTTACCACAGCACCATCTCCGGACCCTAAAGACAAGAGGAAAAACAAGTAGGCTGAGAATGAATGCTCAGTAACCCACACAACTTATGCAATGAGCACTGCAAGCAATTGCAGAGAGCAGTAGAAAGGTTTCTGGTAAATTGCTGCAATAAATAATGGATAAAAGCCCTCTACATGTGCACCAAAGAACAAGCCAACAAGGGATAAGCCAGTTGCATTTTAAGCAAGTCATTCCCACCTACAACAGGAGCTTTTTCCAGCTGGTAACTAAATCTCTTCACTTTGCAGAAGCTAGATGAGCAAGGTCAACAGAAAAGGGCTTAAAGATTTTTATCTTACCCGACTCCTGCATGACAGTGATCGCTTGTGCGTTGCACTGCAGCTGCAACACGTGCCTCAGCATTGCTTCTGCCATAATCTTCAGCTCTGGGGACAATTCACCCTTTTTTTCCAACACCTTTGGTTTGGGCAACTTCTCAGATGATTCCCGATTCAAGACAGCAGCCTCTAGACCAGCTTCTTGCAGCTGTTTGCATATAGCTACCACGCTGAGCATGCAGAGGAACTTATGTTCTGGGCTATGCTTCTCAGCGTGCGGCAGAAGGTTGAACACAGCTTGATAAGAACTCTGGTACTGACCACTGTCATTACAACCAGGGATACCTCTGGTACCAGTTCTTGTAGCTGGTGCCTCACTGGGATGTTCACATCTTGCTTCCGAGTTGTGAAGGTCCTTGTCACCATCATGGGACCACTCCACCATCCTGCTAACCTCTGCAAATCCCGCCAGGAGAACAGTCCTCAAGGCCACGTGGCAGAAGACCCCTAATGTGAGAAGCAGCGCTCCCAAGGAGCACTCTGCCCTGTGGTACTGCTCCCACGCCACGTCCGCACAGTTTTGGCTGCAGTATTTTGCATAACTGCACCCATGGCAGGGCACTGAGGCTAAGAGCTCCTTCAGACAACGGTGGCAATAAAGATCTGCGTTGGTGACTCGCGTATCCCACGCTGTTTCACTGCTGTCGTGCAGAAGAAAGCCCTCCCCGGGACAGAGCACGCTTACAAAGGCCTCCTCTTTCAACAGGTTCTGCCCTGGCAGGATGTCCTGGGAGGCCACCAAGTGACGCCCTCTCTCCATATCAAAATTCAAGGTCAAAGATGAAGATGCACCTGAAATACTGTCATTCTCTTCCCAGATCTCGGACTTTCTCTGAATCTCATCCCGTGCTTCTTGTGGAGGCTCTGGACAGCTCTCTTTCTCACATATTTTAATCTTCAGTTGACTTAACTTTTTTAGCAGAGCTTCTCGTGTAGTCACGATCCCATCCATAGCAATTTTATTCTCCACCACACTGAGGGCATCCACTGCCTCCTGTAACCTCCCCAAACACAGCAGACATTCAGCCTTTCGCAGCAAGACCTTGGGCAGCAGCCTGTCCGGGTAGCCATGACTTTCAGCCCTGGCAATATCTTCCAAACAAACCTAGAAACAAAGACAAGGCCTTTTAAACGTCACTGAAAGCCATTTTATTCCACCTAAAACGCAGGGCATTTTAATAAGCCCATGTCAATCAGTAAATTCAATGTGCACAGCCAATCTGCTGGTGAAATAAAGCCTCCTGAGAGAGCAAGGACAGCAGGAGCGCTTCAGAAAGTTGAAGTAAATCGTTTAAGTACCTCATCCACATTAGGCAAAGCTTTGGGAGCGGGTCCACCTACATTCTCTTGTTCTAACCACCAAGTTGCCATTATTGCGGGGCTCACGGCATGATGCTCAGATGATGCTTGGGCTCTCCTCTTGCTACACGGGAGGCCTTGGCTATGCAGACTTGCTTGGGGGCACCCAGGAGCTTTGGGGAGGTGGGGGGTGGAGGGCTGTGGAGGGAGAGTGGCGTGGGGAGTGTGTGGAGGCAGGTCTCAGCTGTGCAGATTTGCTCAGGAGCACCCAGGAGCTTTGGGGAGTGTGTGTGTGTGTGTGTGTGTGCTGTGTGTGTGTGAGGGGCTGTGGGGGGGAGTGTGTGTATGGGCCTGTGTGGGATGCGGAGGGGATGTGGCGGAGTGCGGAGGCAGGCTGCCGTGGGTCCTGCTGCTCCGCCAGCGCTTACCTCAAAGCGCCCGAGGTGGAAGAGGGCGGCGGAGCGGTTGGCGAAGCAGACGGACAGCTCGGGGCTGCCGGGGAGCTCGTGGGATGCCGCCTGCGGACAACAGGGCGCTGCAGCCGGGGAGGAGGCGGGGGCTGGGGGCCCCTTCCCCGTGGATCCCCTCACGGGGCCCGCCCCCGCCCCACGCACCTACCTGCGAGTAGAGCCTCGCGGCGGCCCCGTAACGGCGGCAGCCGAACAGCCGGTTTCCCTCCTCCCGGTAAAAGCGCGCGGCCGCCGGTTCCTTGCCCGCCTGCGCCCGGCGGCACAACCGGCCCAGATCCGCCGCCTCCGCCTCGGGCCTGCGGGACACAGGGTCAGCCCCGCGCACCGCCCGCCCCGCTCCTCCCCGCCCTGTCCCTCGCTCACCGGAGGAGGCCGCAGCCCAGGCGCAGCGTATCGTGCAGGGACGACGACGCCAACCGTTCCCTCACCGCCGGCTCCAGCGCGGCCCAGCGCCGGGCAGCACACAGCCGCCACTCCTCTACGGGCAGCTCCATTACCGATGCCCCAGCCTCACTTTCAATGGCGGCGCCCGTAGCAGGGGCATGGCGCCCCCAGGGAGCACTTCCGCCGTACGGCACCGAACAACCAATGAAAGCTCCGTACTACCGCCGGCCGGGCCACGCGCGGCGCTAACGTAAGGACGTGCCGGAAAGAGGGGGAACGGCTCCAGGCGGCGGGAGGATTTGGCGGCAGCAGCGGAGCGCGGCGGGAGGCGCAGCACCATGAGCGTGCGGCTAAGCGAGGGTGCCATCGCGGTGAGAGGCCTGGGGCCCGGGGTCTACGTCCCGCGGGGTGGGGGCCGGGGCCCGGGGTCTATGTCCCGCGGGGTGGGGGCCGGGCCCGGGGCCCGTGTCCCGCGGGGTGGGGGCCGGGGCCCGGTGCTCGTGTCGCGTCGCGTCGCGCGGGGTGGGAGCTCGGACTCGTTCTGGGAAAGGGGTGTATGTGTGGAGCTTGGACCAGGTCTGGGGAGGAGGCGGCTGGGCACTGGTTTCCCCCCTCCCCCTCCCCTCCTCCCTCCCGCCTCGTTCCTGTCGGAGCTGGGCCCGGTCCCTGCCGGTTGGAACGGCCCGGGCCAGGTCCAGCGGTGACGTCCCTTCCCGTGTCTCCAGCCATTCCGCAATAATTTCTCCTCGCCGAGGGCCTCAAATTGCTCCTGCGTGGGCTGGTGGTGCTTTTCTGAGGGTCTCCTCTTTCTCTTCCAGGCCATCATGCAGGGGGAGGAAGTCTCCAAGCCTGTGCTACAAGTCATCGTGAGTACGGTGTTGCCTCTTGTGCCCACCAGCACCTGTGTGTGCTTCCACACAGCCCTTTAGGTGCAGCCAGCCTTCCTCTGCAGAGGAGCTGAGCTAAGGCCCATGCACACTTAATCTTGCTGTGCGTGACTTGGGCTGTGCTGTGCTCAGAAATAAAAATCCCACCTCAATATGTAGTTTATTTGCTAATGATGACATTTTGTTGTTTCTAAAGAGAGCTAATACTCTGTCTCCCATAGAACACACGGGCTATCGCGACAGGAAACGGGCCACCACGTTACCGAGTGTTGATGAGTGATGGGGTTAACACACTCTCCTGTAAGTATGACAAGCTGCAGTGAGGGTTTTATAAGTGTGGGGATGCTGGTTGTGCTCAGATTTCTGGTCTAGGTGCATAGTGATGAAACAAGTATTGAAGGAAAATGTGATACACGCAAGGACGACAGAGACTCTAAAGTGTGTGACTGCATTGTAACACTTGGACAACATCCTTCTCTTCTGGAATTTCCTTTGTGAACTTTAAGCAGTTAACTCACTATAGGGTATAATGGAAAGATAGAAACCTAGACGTGTTTCTGGAACAGAGATTTTAAAGTAATTTACCTTATTGATTTTAAAGTAATTTACCACTGACATCTTTTGTGTGTGATCATTCTAGCTATCACTACTCTGAAGCTTGTGGAATAAATGCAGTACAGTTTACACTCACTTTTGGTGACTTGTTAGCGGTTACACTGTTAACTAGCTGAGCAAGTTGTAGCTCTAATGCAACACTAAACTGGCTGTATCTTGAGAGGAGTGGGCTTGTGGCTCAGACTCATTAATGCCCTAATATAATGAGGCCTGGGGAAGCTAGTGAAGATGGGAATGCAGTAACAGGAGAGCAGATGTCTGTGAGAACAGGAGCTTGTGAGATCAGAAACTGCAAGAATGTTAACAACAGCTTTATAGAGACCAACACAACTGCGTAGCTTTAACCAATTATTAGCAATAGTGAGACACATGTAAGGCAGGTGAACAGAGCATCTAACCAACAGCAATGTAATGTAACTCCTGTACTGATACAGAAACCTGTATAAGCTGAGTGTGTGTTTGAATAAATGAGCTCAGCATTGATCCCATTGATCCGAGTTGGGTCCGTTATTCTGACTCCAGCAACTGGCTGGAAAAGTTGTGGTCAGACATGTTTTGTTTCAGTGGTTTTTCTTGGTTTTTTTTCTGTTTCTGCAGCATTCATGTTGGCAACACAGCTGAACTCGCTGGTGGAAGAGGAACGCTTATCAGCCCAATGTATTTGCCAGGTTAACAGGTTCATTGTGAACAGCCTGAAAGATGGAAGGTATATCTGTTGCTTTAAGTACTAGAGAAGGGCAGCTGCGTTAGTGAGTGCTCTGTACTTCACAGCCAAGCAGAGGCCAAATGCTTTTGATTGGGATTATCTGAAGAATAGTCTTTAGGGTGCAGGAGGGAATGTATGCAGCACAAAGCAATAGCAGAAGTAAATAAATTGCATGACGTTGTGCACTAAGATAAGATTTTCCTAGAACAGTGATTTAGTAATTTAAAGTTTCCAGTTAGACTATTCTGAATTTTACAAAATCTCATTAAAATTCACCTCAGTTATCTGCTGTGGCAAAGAAAGAGCGGAGATTCCTTGTCACTTAGACCAGATTCCACCACACCTTCCTCTTATGAAAGCTTGAGGAAAGGGAGGTAGGATACTGCAGAATGGGAAGGGATCTGAGTGAAGTGAATCCATACAAACTGTGTATGTATTTGGGAGAGCAGGAGCTGACGTTCAGCATCTTTGTGGAGGGAATCTATTCTCTCTCTGTTCTCAGATAATACATTCTCTCTTGTAAAATCTTGCATGGCTTTGATACTTTTACAACACTGAGTTGTTTCTAGTTGGTTTTGTGTGGTCATCCAGCCTGCCTCAAGCAGTCCTTGAGGGAATGGGATACTGTTTCAAACCTGCTTGTACTTCACGGGAGGGTTAAGTCGACAGCAGAGAACTTGACTTCCAGATCCCTCATCCACAGAATCAGCCCCTAATGGTTCTATCACAAAGGCTATTTGGAGTCTGATAGACTTGCAGAGGGAGTGAAAGTTTATTGCTGTCTATCCTGTGTTTGTAGGAGAGTGGTTATACTGATGGATTTAAATGTTCTGAAAACTGCTGATCAAGTCGGTGGGAATATTGGCAACCCTGTGCCATACAACGAAGGTGAGTGTCCTCTGTAAACAAATACCTCTCTGAACAGACTGAGGATAGCCTTTCAGAAGGCTGTCAGACAGAGTGAGCTTCTTGTGTTTGCAACAGTCATGTCCAGATCTTGAAAATCCTTTCTGTTTGTGTAGTACCAAATGGCTTTTGTTCATATTTAACAAAAAACCCAAACCCTCTGTACCATGGCTGAGCCTTCAGTCTGTACGTGGTGTTGGGAAGTATCTATGTCTTACGGTAGCATTGGCAGGATTTTATTACGTGTTAGTGGTCTCTACCAAGAGTTCCAGGAAGTATGCAGAAGCTATCCTATGTCTCTTTGTAATGAGTAACCAAATAGATTAGTATTTCTTCTGTCTGGAAAGAAAACAGCAGGAGGAAGATGTAATAATGATCTCTGAAAGTATAAGATGGCATGGAAGAGATGAATAAAGAATGATGAATCTCTCTTTCTTTTCTACATTCGTTTGATGCTCTTTAGTTCTCCTATTGTCAGGTAGTGGTTTTAAAACAGAGGCTGTGCCTCACCCCCAAACAGCGCATAGTTAAATTATGGAATTTGTTGAAGTAGGTGCCAAAAATTGGCACAGGATCAAAAAGCAATTAGATGTGAAAGGAAAATCCATTAAAGGCTGTTAAACATAACAATGCATCCTCTGCACGAATGTTAGGCTCAGGAAGCACTAAAACTTAGATTGCTCAAAGTACATAGATGATAGACTGATAGGAAAACACAGCCAGCATCCAGGCTCTTCCTCAGCACCCCTTCCTACCCTGCCACTTGAATAACAAGGATGCTCTGGCTGGACCTGAATCTGACCTGCCACAAATCTCCTGTTTTTATTAGTTTACATAAGTAATTGTGCTTTTTCTTTTTTGTGTGCTGAGCTTACAGTGCTCAGGCAAATATTTTTTGAATTGATATATTACCCTCAATCCACCCTCCCCCCCAAAGATAGGCTCAAAAGTATGTTCTGTTCTTCCAGTTCTGATCTCTAAAAATGAGATAATCATAAGCACTTCAAGAAAATATTTGAACAGCTCTGTCATTCATGGATATACAGATAATGGCTGGGATTTAATAGCAAATAGCTCTTGAAGAATTTTCTTTCTGGTGAAAGTGAATTAATATGTTTTTATTACTAAGGACCACACATTAGTGGCAACAATTTTCTGTAGGATGTTTTGGACAAATGGTAGTAGGTACACTGCCATTCTGGTTAGAAATCTACTTTACTAATCGAAGTAGAAATTAGACTTTGTTGCAAAGACATCTTTCTTCATTAACTTTTCTTTTTCCTGGGGAATTAGAGGGGCGTTTGTTAAATGAGCCTAAAGAATCCTTTGTTCCTTTGATAGTTACTTAGCTAATTGCTGTTTTAAAAATGTGTTGACATCTCAGATTTTATGGTTTAATCCCACAGTTGCTGTAGAGACCAGGATTTTCAGAATAGCTACTGAGCAGACTGTTTTGTGTCTTCCTCCCATTTTCCTTGCTTGTGTGATACAAGAGCTTGTGAACTATAGTGTTTTTTCAGTTATAGTGTTGCTTAGAAACGACTGGGAACGTGATATCTTTCAGAGCCAAGCTGAAAATACACCTTTAAGAATATAAATTTTGGTTAAATTACCGTGACTTTGATCAAGGTTGTGTTCTTTATTTGGGCCTGCAAAAATAACTCAGCAATGAAGTTTTCAAGCCTGGATGCTTTTGGAGATGTTAGAGGTCTGTGACCGGAGTAAGTGTGGTTTTGCACTGGATGGTTAGGACATGGGATGTGTCTTTCACTTTAACAATGTTATTCTGCAGACTTCACACCCTTTTATTTGATATTAAAGAAGAATTATTAATTATTTTTTTTTTAGGAACTTAGAGCCAGTGCAGAAAGAGTAGTTAAGAGCACTTCACAGTTTTCATGGCAAGTAGTTCAGGTATCTTAGAAATAATGCTTAGTTGTTCATTTGCTCTTGAAATACAGATCTCAAATTGCTAGACCTAGGATTAAAGAGTATTCTTTCCTAGACCGTAATGCCACAGTAGGACCCCGGGAAGTGAGAAGCTGGCTTTTGGCCACTTTACACTTGAGCAGTAGGAGGTTAATCTGCCTAACATGGAAGCTGGAGACACAATCTTCTTAATACCTATCATAAAAACTTTTCAGGCAGCATTTCATAATGGTATTGAAAATGAAGACTGAGCAGTGTAGTTCTTTGTAGAAAACTAGATGGTAATGTTATTACTGTCATTAATCTCATTCAAATTACTCTGATGCTGGACTTTCTTCTTACTGTAACAATTACTTGTCACTTATGTTTAACTTCTGTCATTTATCTGTCAGCATTGAAATGTTTGTATACTGAAACACTCACATGAACTCCTTTTTTCTTGCCCTTCCTACCATCATCTTTTGGTGTTCATTGTTTCAGAGTGCAGCTTTGCTCCTCCTCTTCCTCATGTGCTGTCTCTGAGCTCTGGGACAGCTCTTCTGTCACCATGGCACTGTAGCAGTGGGTAACAAATCATTAGAAGCAGGGGACTACTGTTACACAGTTAGAGTAGGCTCATTGGCTAGCTTTGGCTAAAGATCTTGGGTTTGACTGACCTAGTGTGTATAGCAGAAATGCACTCAAGTATTTCAAGTGTTTTTTTCAGCTTCTGCTCACAAAAACTAACAAGAAAACCGGGCAGCAGAGTCAGTTTTATGACTGCTCGAAGTGATCTGCAGCCACCAAAACTCATTGTTTAGGCATCCCTAGGTTCTGCAAGTGAGAAGACTGGAGAGCTAGTTCTGTGGTTGAATTGATGCACGTAGATGTGTTAATATATTCTTTATCTGTTAAGAAACACTAGGCAATGGCCAGGCAGCCATTATAATGTGATTTGTGTTTCATAATACATGAGCATCCTAATGTACATGGTGGCCTTCTGTTTGGGTTTTGGTGGGGGGGCTACATTAGAAAATCTGGATGGGTGGGGGGTGACAACATTTGGATCAGAAGTAGCATGGAAGTCTCCTGCTGGTCTTGAATATTTGTTCCCAGTCCAGGCATATTTGTTCTTCATCTGATTTGGTGGGGTTTTTTTCCCCTCTTACACAAAATGATTTTGGGGTGTTGAACCCTGACTGAGCCCTCCGAGTACCTGAGGCAGCTGAGGGTGAAACCTGGCTTCTCCATCTAGCGGATGCTGCAGCAAATACACACTGGTGTTTGACGTCACGCTGTTGCCAGGGAGACTGCTGTCACCAGTTTCCCGATGTGACTCTACTGCGGCAAGTTAGAGGAGCAGATTGGTTTTGTGCAAGGACCTTGTTTTGGATTGAAAATAACCTGAGGGTTACCTCTGTAGAGTACACAACACCCGGCGATGCTACATCAGGGCCTCCTTGTGTTGCTTCTGCTCCTTTACCTCACTTCTGTGCCGTTGTTACTTGCCATTCTCTTCTGGGATTCTCCCTTTTGTTCCTTGTGATGCTTATGGGCTAGGTCTGACCTCTCTTCCCACTTTCTCTGACTGTCTTTCTCCTTGCACCCCAAATGAGCAGGGCTTTGTCTGCACGGGCTTGGGAACTCTGCAAATCCATGTCTTAAGAGTTAGTTGCACCTAAAAGGATAAAATATTTTGTCATCTGGATGCAAAATGTGATAGGACGATTGTTCTGTAAAGGAATTCAAATTTCTGAACGGTAGATTAGTCTCCTAATGTACTATTTCTCTGGATACATCACTCTGTTCTTTCTCTTGTGATTTATCATCAGTATAAGGCAAATAACAGTCTGGAATATAAAAAACCACAAAGTATGAGATGCATCACTCTGCTCCCTAGGAAATATACTGCCATGTCCCAAGAGGGACCCTGGTAAATGCTGAAATGACAACTCCATCACCCCCGTGTTAAATACTTTCATGTTTTGGAAATAAAATATAGCAGGTGTTTTCTTTGTCTTGTATTGACTTCAGGTTTGACTTTACCCAGTGGGTTTTTGTCCCTTTCTGAGGTTTGAGAGGGAATTCTCCTGCAGTTTTTATCTTAGCTGTTAGGTAGTAGCAGAAACTACCTGTCAGAGCACTAGAAGCCTGTAAAACCGGAGCAGTTGTCAAGATAACTTCGGTGCTGTCCTTTCAAATAACTGTCAAGCCTGGATTCTTGCGAAGTAAAAAGCAGTTGCTTGCAGAAAGAGATCTGACTGAAATTCCTCCATGGTAATAATGTTCAACAGATAGCTTGCTTCTGCCCTGTCTTATAACACCTCAATTTTAGTATGTGATCTCTGTGGTTTAAAATTATTTTTTTCATGCGTGTCTTATTTCCTACACAGGGCAGCTTTAATTACCCTGCTCCCTACTGTACTATATGCTCTCTTTCTATTTGCTTTCCAGGGCAAGGACAGCAACGCTCCTCAGCTCCAGCAACAAACCCACCACCCAGCAAACCACAGCAACAAAACAGTAATTTGTCAGTAGCAGGTAAAAATAATTCTGGGCAGGAGTTTGTTTGTATTTGTGCAGTACAAAGCTACAGCTTAAACCTTAAAAAGGTCTTTTCTACAATGGTGGTGTGCAAGAAACACTACATTAAAGAATCCTGTGTAGCTTGACAAGGGGAATCCTCTCATGAGGCTACTGTACAATTGGATTTTATAATAGTTAAGGGGGTTGATGGAAATATCAGTCTGCCTTCCCTTATCTCCCTCCCCCCGCCCCAAAAAAAGGAAATAACTTTAATGAAGCAGTGTAAACTGAGCATCTAGTGTGATGCAGTTTGGCATTCCTGAAACGATGCCATGTTGGACACCCAGGCAGGCTACAGTTTGGAGCTGGCCAACGGGTGTGTTATCGATACTGATACCAGTTTAGGTGATACAGGCCTGAAATGATTTGATAATACATCTGTAAATACAGCGCTTTGATCAAGACTTTCAATAGCAGGGTACTGAAAGGCAGTTAATTTAAATGTCAGCCTGTAGATGTTTTTTGACACTAGCTCTTGGTGCTGCTTTAACCTGTCTGCATTCTTTACCTCAGTGTTTTAAGCAGTATTTTGAAATAGTAAAATTTTTGACACTTGCTTACTGTAGGAGTAAACAATCTCTTTCTTACTGTACTTAAAGCTGATTGTAAGAGTTCTGTGCTTATGCGTTGACAGGATTCAGTTTGGAATTAGCAGTGTTGCTTTGTGTCAGGAAATTATCTGATTGTGGGGTACCATTCCTTAGCTGTTCCCCCAGATGGCGTAGATCTGAAGCTTGTTGTGCCATATATATACTCCTAACTAGACGTTTCCCACTTAGACCATGTATAGAGATTGACTCTGGACGCATCTCCACTTCAGTGTAAGTGCTGTAAAGGTCTGAGAGTGTCTCTTCTGCAGCACTTTGCAGCCTAGAAAATACTGTGGGCCAAAAGCAGAAGGGATTCAACAAACTTTCAGCTCCTCTGGTGCTTGTGTAGTACAGCGACTGGAGCTTGAAGTGCCTACCCAGTGTTAAGTGGAGCTTCGCCTTCTGTGCAGCTCCCTGTAGTGTGGTGGGACAAGTTCTGCCTGACCTTCCACCGCGAGTTGGTTTAAACCTGGCTTTTGTCTGCAAGGCTGAAATTCTTTATGCTCTGTTGTGGTTTGTGAAAGGTCCTGCTGCTCCAAAGTACCATGCTCCCTCAAACCAGTTTGGGAAAGCCAGCGCTCCCAGCTCAGTGAAGACACCAGGGGGATCGCAGACCAAAGTGGTGCCAATTGCTAGCTTGAACCCATACCAGTCAAAGTGAGTTACCCTGCGTGGCCAGAGATTACTCAATGTCACAGGCATGAGGGAACAATAGATTCTTTTTGCTTCCTTGTGTATGAGTCTCTCAAATCATTCTCTGAGTTCTTTTGACTTCATTGGTTAACTTCAAACAAATAAAACCAACTATAACAACAAACCACCCAGAGAAGCAAACAAAGAACCCCCTCTATAGAAACAGCTCTATGTGTTTTTGTTTTGTTGTGGGTTTTTTTCTTGTTTGGGGTTTTGTTTGGCAGGGGGAGGGGAGGAGGTTGTTGGGGTATTCTTTTTTTATATTTCATCAGCACTCTGACAAACTGAGATTTGCCTCTGCATTGTCTTGGTGAAGTTACCCTGCTGAGCTTGATGGGTTTTTAATATTTTAGTTGAAAATCAATTGCCTTCTTTTTTTTTTTTTTTTTTTTCCCCTAAAGCAACCTTCTTTTTGGTAACTTAATGACAAAACAGCTCAGTAAGCTATTCACTTTGGCTACTGTTGAAAAGCATGAGGATGTAATTATTTCGTGAATGACATTTTTAAGTTATGCAAACTGATTTGATTACCCAAGTTAAGTGCGAATCCTATAATTGAGCTCTTGAGTTCTAGTGTGGCTTTTCAGAACAGGCAAACTGCTGTATGAGAAATGCACCCTAGAAGAGTGAAAGATTCGAGGCCTGCTTCTATGCAGAAGGATTGCTTGCTAGTATTATCATGCTAGATGCTTTATGGCTGGCTTTGTTGCTGCTTTCTCTATGACTTACTGCCTTTAATGGTCTAGGCCATTAAAATAGAAAGCAGCAGACAAGCAGCTAGAATTGCTGAGGTGCAGTGGGAAGATTCTGGCTTTTAAATAGCAGTGTTCCAGTTCCAAAGGTTTGTCAATCTTGAAAAAATAAAAAAAAAATTACCAAGACCCATAACAGTGATTTCTTGCATGGTTTCAGGTGGACCATTTGTGCTCGTGTTACCCAAAAAGGTCAGATCCGCACGTGGAGCAACTCCCGTGGTGAAGGAAAGCTCTTTTCTATAGAGCTAGTTGATGAAAGCGTAAGTGTCATCTGTTGAGAAAAAGATAATGTATGCCAGATGCTGATGAACCCTTCATAAAGACAGAATAGAGGAAATAAAGTGTGTTATAGGAAATGTTTTTTTATTACAACTGAAGCTTGTGTTCCTGTGTTCATTAAGTTGAGCATCAACGACCCAGTTTTTATCCAGAATGAAGTCTTAAATGTATAGCATTACTGATTATTTTTCATCAAAGTCTATAGTGTGTGACTAAATTTTGCAGCTTCAAAATATAGCTCTTTATAGAAGCTGACAACCGAACACTGAGGTTCCTGGTGGTTTCCTGTAGGCTGAGAATGAGATCCCATCCTGCCTTAGCTACGTGTTACAAACCCAGGATTGAGAGGAGCAGTGCCTCCAAGTTAAAAGGCTTCATTTTCATGAGGAAATCAGGAGTACAAATTATTGTAATACTAGAAAATCTCATCTGTGGTTTGTTTGGGGAATGGTAGCTGGTTAATCTAACTAAACTTTCAGTTTGTCAAACCTCTTATTAAATTACAGCCTTCTGTCGTGAAAACAAACAAGATTCTGCTAGATGATGTTTGGTATAAAATGTGAGGTTAATAATGTAACATGTTGTCATCAGCCATTTGTTTGCTCTGCATACTCTCTATACTCAAATTTTTAAAAAACCCACCAATATTTATATCTGATGAGTTTGTAATTGTTACTAATTCTTACTTAAAGACTTAATATCGCGTGTGAGTGGGAGATAACGCAATATACTGTGTCCTCACTTGTGGAGCTGCGTGATCTGTTTGGATTATTCATTTGATTTAATGTAATGGCAATTAGTGCTGGGTTTATAAGTTCCTTTTCAGAAGTGTGTGTATGATAGATATCTATCTGGAGTTCTTGTACGTTTCGTTCTGAAGCTCTAGATGGACTAGTGATGCTTGAATGTGAAATTTGATGGTCAGGTGTGGAATATGTTGTTTTAGCTACAACTGCAAATGTGAGAATTGTTTGTTTTTCACATGCCTGGAGCTAGCCTGGCAGACCATGCTGTGTCTATAGAACTGATGCTGCTTAACATTGCAAATACTTCTTTTTATTTACTTACTTTACGCCAAATTGCAGCTCAGACCGGTTCTCCTGTTTCCCTGCAGGGTGAGATTAGAGCCACTGCGTTCAATGATCAAGCAGACAAGTTCTTTCCACTCATTGAATTGAACAAGGTATGGTAGCATTGTGCTTTCACAGACTGACATGAGCTAGGAAAGAGGAACTTCAGCAATAGCAAGGATTTTTAAAGGTGAACACAATCTATTTTCTCTGTCTGACTTCTGATAACATCCTCTGTTTCATTGCTTTCTCCTGTAGGTATATTATTTTACCAAAGGCAATTTGAAGACTGCTAACAAGCAATATTCAGCTGTTAAGAATGACTATGAGATTACATTCACTAATGAGACTTCAGTTGTGCCCTGTGATGATGCCCAGCATCTTCCATCTGTTCAGTTTGAGTTTGTATCCATCTCAGACTTGGAGAACACACCCAAAGACGCAATTGTTGGTCAGTCTAAATAGCAAAATGCCACGCTCTAAAGCTTTGAAGTTTTATTTTTGTGTCCTGAATACTGGGGAGGTAGTGGGCATACAATGCTTCAGGTGCTCTGATCTCATAAATGAAGTTTTCCATTATGGTTTCCATTAAAAATACCTCAGATAATTTTCCTGTTAAATCATGTTTGCCCTGTTTTGCTAATGATATATAATAATTTTGCCTCAAACTAATGACAGTAAGTGATATTTTTTTTACTGTACTATGATCATTGTTTTTCACAGAAAAGGGCTGGGGGAAAAAAATGTCCTTGCTCAGCACGTGTGCATGTCATACCTTCCATGGTCTTGCTTTCTTTCACTATCTAATTATCTCTGTAGTGATTTTGGCATAACTCATTGCATTCAAGTCCAAGTTGCATGACTGTTTTGGCTTGCTTTGTGAAGTTATTGAAGGTTTGTTTTTCTGTAATTTGTTGGGCAGAGTACTCCGGAAAAATCAGAGGCTTGGGTGGGGGCGAGGGTTCTCAGGTTTCACAGGCACAAGATGCCTGTGATTCAGAGGCATTCAGCTGGGAATTTTAAAGGTAGATCTGTAATATTAAAAATGGTGTCTTTTGAGGGAGTGCAGAGGGGATTGTGTTAGCTCATCCTACCCAAATATGTGGACTCGTTGAAGTTGCAGCTTACAGTCGTGGGGCTATGGTGAAGGCACTAGCTGGCTGCTCCTTTGTGCTGCAGCCACTTTGAAACCCCTTGCCTGGGAGACTTGTGCTTAAACAAGAGATCAGGGCGACAGTCCTTTGACAGAACGTGATGGGAAAAGATAGTACAATGCCTTGATCTCACTAATGTGGTGAGGCTTGCATTCATGAATATCTTAATGAGTTCGTCAACAAAATTAAAGCACTGAAGAGTTCTGTAGTGGAGCATTCCTACCATAATACACTTAATTTCCATATCAGATTTGATTTGAATAGGGAGCCAGGATACAAGGTAAAAATCTGACACCAGGATTGAATTCTTCTCTTGTGATCTTGTATTCCCCAATTGTGACCCTTGAGTAACTAAATTGTAACTTTTTCAGATGTAATTGGAATTTGTAAGAGCTACGAAGATGTCACTAAAATTACAGTGAAAGCTAACAATAGGGAGGTATCAAAGAGGAATGTGCATCTGATGGATACATCAGGGAAGCTGGTGACAGCTACGCTATGGGGAAATGAGGTATGTGCTCTCTTACCTGTTCTTAACCAAAGGTTCCTTTGTGTAGGGTGAGGAAATGAGTGTGCTCTTGTCATCTGAGATGGGCATAGCACTGAGACACAGTCCTGGGTGTTTGAGGATCAGGGGCAGAGAGAAGGTGAAAGACTGTCTGGTTTCATTCAGGTGTGATGTTCTTAACCTTTCTCTGACAAACTGCTGACATGATCTGACTAATATGTTCTGAACAACTGCAGACATAATGTCTCAAGCCCAAAGACTACAGCTAACAGGCTTCTGGTTTAGGGAAGGATAGGAGTTGCAGTTTGATTACAGAACAGCCCAGTGGCTACGGCTGTCTCAAATGAGATGAGTGGGGTGGGATATGTGTTACCCTGCATAAAATGCTGCTTAAACAAGGGGTTGAGAGGCTCTGTCTCAGACTTGGAGTTTAAAGCATCAGAGCCTTGGAGTCGAAAATTTGAGTAGTTGCAGTAAACTGCTTCTTTATCCTTTTAACAGGCTACTTTGTTTTCCACCAGTGTTGTAGATACTTAGGGATTTATGCTCTTCTCTATAAAATGGGAGTGATCCTGCTAGCTTGACAGTGATGCTTTATGGCTAAATGATCAAGTGCACTGATACTGTAGGTAGCTAAACATCATTAATCATCTGTTGATATAAAAGAAGCAAACTGAAGTTAAATATCACCAAGTTTTGAGGTTGAACCAAGTGGTTCTAGGAGAGGCTGCTAGTAATCAGCTCCTGGCATAACTCTTCTGACAGAGAGCAGGGTCTGCACTTCACAAAGTTAAATCTGTTTGCTTGTGGAGTGGAGACAGCAACAAGCAATAAAGGGAAGTGACTTATTACAGCCTGCAGCTAGCACAGTTAGGGTTAGAATCTGTGTCTCCTTTATAAGTTATTGCCCTAACTGCCAGGATATGTTTTGTGTTCTTTTTGCATCTTGTGGATACAGGGAATGGTACTGCTAACTCCAGCTCGTTTGTAATCTTTAAGCACATGATCCTCCCCTTGCTTGCTAAGTGGTGTGGGGCCCAGAAAATCTATACTTTTCAAAACCTTTCTCATGCCAAGAGGTTCTGTTAGTGTCAGACTTTACTCAGATAACAAACTGATGGCAATTGAACGGCATTAAAGCAGCTTTATGAGATTAAAAAAAAGAAAATGGAGAGTCTAGCAAAAGTGTTTGGTCAGCATACCTACAGTTCTACTTTTCAAGCTGTAGGACAGTAGACATGATTGGCTCCATCGAGACAAGGGAGTTGTTTCATCTCCTGAAGAGTCTAATCTGACCAAATAATTTCTCCTATTTAGAGAAACCTCTGTTCCCATAACACAACTCCCTTTCTAAAATCCTTGTGTAAAACTCCTTAGGGAAGGAACCAATCCTTTTTTTCCAAACCGGTGGTGTGACTCAAGGATTCTCTGATTTCCTGGGAAATGGGATGTTAGGGTTTCAGCTTTAATAGTTGATAGCCTTTTCTTAAACTCCTAGTGATAACATTTGAAAACATTACCTTTTAAATACAGTAAGATAGCTTTATTCAGATTTGATCTCTCATTGTGACCTGGGAATTATGACTGCAAGTTCAGTACCTTTATCTTGCTCCTGATGTTTTTTGTTTTATCACACATGCAGGCTGAACAGTTTGATGGTTCTAGACAACCTGTTATAGCCATCAAAGGAGCCAGAGTCTCTGATTTTGGTGGTAGAAGCCTGTCTGTCCTGTCCTCAAGTACAGTTGTCATCAACCCCGATAGCCCAGAGGCTTTTAAGCTCCGAGGATGGTATGAGCCTGTGTTTATGTTGATTCATTCCAGCCTGCTGCAGAGCATTTGTTTTATTCTGTGTTTCTGTACTTGAGCAGTCTGTAAGGTACTGAAGAAAGGTAGCAGAGAATATGGGTTCCGGTGTCATAGAAACTTCTCTTCCTTGAAAGCACTAGAGCCTGAAAGGCTGTTCTTTTTAAGTTACTCGATTCAAAAACTTACCATTCCATGACACACCTTGAAAAACTGAAATAGGAGTCGTGTATGCTGACCCAAAGCCTTGGAAGGCAGCATGAAATCAGACTTGACCAGCTCCACTTTCTGAGGCTTTGTCTGAGAGAACAATTATTTTTTCCCCACGGGCTTTTTCCATCACGGGTAATCTGATAGGCACACCGTTAGTATGGACTGGAGGGACTCTGCTCACTTCTGCCAGTGTCTCTTCATAATGGGATGTTTTTCAGATGGCAAAATACCGTTGTCAGAAAAACAAAGTGATTTCTTGGTGGCTCATTGCTTCCTTGTAGTCCTTACATTGTCTGCTGTAACTGCTGATATGGTGAGGTGTGGTCTGTGTGCAAATGGGGTTAAGTGCCAACAGCATCAGATTCCTGAATCCTGGGGTTTCAGGTTCCAGTTAAATCACTCAAATATAATGGCATTTTCCCCTTGTCATTGTGCTATGGTTCTCCCATACTTCAGAGGGTTGTTGCAGGTAAAATTATTGTGGGTCTTAGCTGTTGGTGTCACATTTGAATTGAATTTTGTGTCTTGGTGGTGTGTTTCTCAAATCACAAAACCCACCAGAATGGGATGGAAGTAAAACCTTCTGCTGAAAAGCACTGCTTTCTTCTTTTAACAGAGGAAGCATAATCTGTTCAATGCTATTTGCTTTTTCTTTCGAAGCTGCTATGAAGATAATGGTACCATGTAATTTAATTTTAATTATGGAAATATCTTGATGCCCTTAAATCTTGTTATCTGACTGCCTTTAAGAAGCATGCAGTGCGTGGTTTGACCACTAGCTGGCAAACAAATTGCAGTTATATAGAACAAAGCTGTCCTCCTTTTGTGGGTTTATAAAATACTGTGCTAATTAAGTTGGACTATTAACTTATTCCGAAATGCTATTTTTGTTTGCAGTATACACAAATTACTGTAATTGTTTCCTTTGCAATCATTGATAAAAAAAAAATCCCTCCTGTATTAAGTATGTGAAACTAAATGTTGCCTTTTGATAAGTCTGTGTGGTCTGCTATCCAAAAATAGAAAGGCATCTTTGTGCTTCCAGGTTTGACTCCGAGGGGCAGCTTCTGGAAGGTGCCTCCATCTCTGATGCGAGGGGTGGGTCAGCATCTGGGGCCAACACCAATTGGAAAACTCTGTTTGAAGCCAAATCTGAGAACTTGGGACAAGGAGATAAGGTAAAACGTGGCCAATGAGTAGAAGCTTTGTGTATTGAGGAGAAAATAAAAACACAGACTTTATGCAGCCATTCTGCTAGTGAAAGTAGTCCCGTTGTTGAGTGGCTTGTCCTTGCTCTGTTGGAACTTAGGCTATTCAATAATACTTTTTTTTTGTTCCCAAATAAATTAAAGCTTGTTGATGTTGCAACATACTATGTTTGCAAGAGAATTCTAAGCCTTCTGTAAATGGGGGGTGGTGGTACTGGAGTTCACACCAAAGATGGTTGTATAAATAGCACAAAGTCTTCTAGGAGAAACAGGTGCATTAGGAGGAAGTGGTTTTCAAGGGTGCACACTTGGTCAATTGAAAAGGTAGGAATAAAACCCAGGTCTCTGGCATTCCAGTTCAGTAATGTCTCCAAGCCTATACTGCTTCTCAATTTATTTTTACTATTTTTTTTCCCCAAACTTAAGTGCTAAGGCATTCAGGATACACAAGAACTTCTATCTGAGGAAAAAACTCACAACTTTACCTGTAATTCAGGTATTTTCTGTGAGAGATTTTGCACATGCTTCTTAAGCAACCTCTGCTTATCTGTTGAAAGACTTGACCGTGGTATTAAACCATTAGGATGATTATTTTAGTATGGTGAGTGGGTATTTAATTCTGTAGGCTATAGTTTAATCAAATGCTTATCTCTAATACGACACAGTAGGCTTTCTTCGTTTTTGCATTGGCTCCCAAAAGAAGCATAGGAAAGTGCAGAGTCTTAATCCTGTGAAAAAGTGGAGATTTGAGCAAACACAATGGAGAAGCAAATATGCTTTATCTAAAGAAAACCTAGCAATTGGAGTTTCCTGCAATGGAAACACAAAATAATCTTGCTGTAGGGCCTTTATTTAACATAATGGAAGCCTGAAAACGATTGCAACAGAGGGGTTGATTTACAGTTTCCCAATAATCCATAGCTGTTAAGCTTTCTAATCCTGAATATCCAAGTATGGGTGCCTTGCTTTGTAGTTAATTCAGAATTGGAAAACATTGAGTATTTTGAGGCTAATGTTGCACACTCACTCTCCTAGGCGGATTATTTTAGTTGTGTGGGCACAGTCGTACATCTGCGCAAGGAGAACTGTATGTACCAGGCATGTCCCTCTCAGGATTGCAACAAGAAAGTGATAGACCAACAAAACGGACTGTACCGTTGCGAGAAGTGTGATCGGGAGTTCCCCAACTTCAAGTACCGCATGATGCTGCTGGTGAGTAAAGGAGAGGGCAGCATGGTTCTCCCTGTTTTCCTCGGATGGCCCAACCAGGAATCTTTGGAGAGAACGGGGTCTTGGTGGTGTTTGTCTGTCTGTGATGCCCGTGGATTAGAGGGTATTTAAATAGCTTGTAATGCTGTACCTGAGCGAGGGATGTTTCATTGAGCTGATTAGCAGTTTGTTTTCCTAGTGCTCCAATTAAAGTCTTTTCTCTTTGCCAAAAAGTTGATGCTAGCTCAGTTGATTCTGGTTTCTAAGTGTACTATGCAGTGCAGAGTACAGATGGCCTACGCCTCTTCAGTAGTGAAGATAAACTGAAGTAAAATGGCATTTCTGGAGAGCAGTAATTGCACTTTTACAGCTGCTACCTATATTTAGTACATTTATTTTTTGGGGTAGGTATTGTTCTGTCTCATGCTTTAATGGAGCCTGCTTCAGAAAGTTGCCTGAGGATTATTTTGGTGATGCCTGCTTACACCCTAAACGTTCAACCTTTTTCTGGTTTACATTGTAAGTCGGAGTTGTATCTCTTCAGAAATGCCATGCCAGGTGGGCATGCAGAGAGAAGGGAACTATCCCTGCAGTCTCACTAAAACAAACTGCTTCTGAATAATTTCTAGCAGATAACTTCTAGGAATGCACAAACTACTTAACATAGCAGAATCATTCTCATAAAATATAAAGGGAATACTGAGGGTACGATCGTGGCCTTCAGAACAGTGTGTCTCCTGTTTTTCCCATTCCTAATTGTCAGAGCAGTCAGGAGGTGCATGTGAGGCTGGTGCTTGATCTTTTAACTCCACTGTCTTGTCCTTGAATGTTCTGATAGTTTCCTCATAGCACAGTACTTATTACGTGTGGTTGTGCTCAAGTACTTGGGTGTGTACAAAGTAAATGCGGTTTAGACTCTCGCTGTTTTACCTCTTGGTGGTGGTTGTTCTGGGCTCACATCTCATCGAGGACAGCAGGACAGAGCTGGACATCCAGCATGTACCACTGTGACCTTGTTGGCCTCTTTCTGTGACACAACATATTGTCAGTATTTACTTGCATTTAGTTACTGTGACGTTCTGTGGAGCTTTAAAAAAAAAATACAGTTGTAAGTCACTGCCCTCCATCCGTGGTGGTGGAAAGTACCTGCGGTACGTAGGGCTCTGAGAGTTACTGGAAATGTAAAATCTGTAGCTGTGAAATAGGGTTTTTTTCTTTTGCACTTTTGTCTTCCTTGAGCAACAGGAAACAGGATGAAATAACCTTTTGGGTTTTGGTTTGGTTTTTAGGTGACCATTGCAGACTGTCTGGAGTACCAGTGGGTGACTTGTTTTCAGGAGTCAGCAGAATTCATTCTTGGGCAAAAGGCAAATTTCCTGGGAGAGCTGAAGGAAAAGGTCAGTCAATTAGCTTACTGTGTTTTTTGTAAACATCTAGAAGTTGAACTGTGTTTCACACATCTTGTTGTTGGCTGCCCTGAAACTTCTTAGTTGTTTTTTTCCTCCTCTTTATTCTCCTGGTAAGGAAATGTTCTTGTGATGTTGACTTTGAAGGCAGCTCAGCGAAAGATGTATGGTGTGCATGGAACACCTAGAGCAGACCCATCAGAGAGCATGATCTTACCCCTGTGTGCACATGTATAGCACCCCCAAGCCAGCAGAGGTGTCAAGGGCAGTGGGTTATGCTCCCCTAGTTGCTGAGGGAATGACTAGCATAATTCAAACAAATACAAAAGTGCCATAGGAAAGAAGGGGATATTCTTCACATGGCAAGAATTTGATCCTGCCCTTTGTCTGGCCAGTTCAGGGGCCTGGCAGCCCAAGTCTGTTCTCCAGATGTTGGACTTCACTGTGTTTTACAAGTTCAAAAATCATTGCTTCTCCCTAGTCTGAAGTTCTTGGCAGGGACGTGTTTACTCTCCTCAGGATTATTTTCCACGGGCCATCTGCCTGGAGAATAGAGATTTGCCTGGTTTTCCCCCATAGTTTGCTCCCACAGTCAGTCTGTCTACCTCCCAGCTCTTTTGGCTGTTAAAAGCTGGAAATCGGCCTGTCCTTATCACCTGGACCTCGAGACACAGCTGGTTACTTGCAGATAGTACTACAGCCTTTAGAGGGCTGACAGCTTTGACACGTGTTGACTCCAACAGAAAGGACAGACTGTTTTATCACTGTACCTAGATTGGAAGAATCTGGAAAAAAAAAAACCCCACAACCCTGTTGTAGCCATGAAAGCTAACAACATTATCCCTAATGTGTTCCAAAAATTTGTTTACAAAACCAAAAAGTTCCAGAACACTTTGTATGTGCCTTTGTAAGTAGGCAGGGAGCTGTTTGAACTGATGTGTGTCAGCCTGCTTCCAAAGGCGCTTTTTTCCCCGCCCAGGATCATCAGAAACTTTGTGGGTCGTATGGAAACGGTGACTTGTAAAATGGGTCATTGGCAGAGATGGTTAAATGGTCTCTTTTGGGCAGGTTAGAACAGTTTTTAAGGTTGTAAGTCATTAAACCCTGACAGTGTTTTCCTTCCTCTGCCCACTATATGCTCCCTTTCTTCCAATCAAAATAACCTTTTCCTGATTACTTTTTTTAATTGTCTACTATATGAAAACAGCGAGTTTGTTTGGTTTTTTAAAGTTATGATATGTAAAGCATAATAAGCTCCTGACTTGCGTCCTAGTGTTGCTGTGCTCCCAGGTTGGGGCTGGGTGATACTAGGGCTCCAGCTGGTGGTTAACTGATCGCTTGGCTGTGGGACTGAAGTGAAATGGGAGAGACTGTTGAGGCTGTAGTCCTGGTTGTCCCGATAGGCTGTTGTAAACCTCATCAGCTTCTGCAGAGCAGGGCTAGGTGTCCTCCTGTTAACATACAAGAATGGGTTTTGGAAATGTCCTGGCTGTCTAAGGTGCATACAGAGCCTGTGGTTCTGGGATGTGGAACTTTTGTGATGTGATGGCTCTGTAGGGAGATGCATTGCTAGGGTGTTCTAATTAGATGTGCTTGCACTCTTGCATTTCCATTTTCAGACATTCTCAACTTGTCCATATTTTCTTTCTTCAGTCATGCTTAATCTCTGCTAGAGTTCAAACAAAATTTCTTAGTAGCCTCTAATGCTGAGGAGCGCTGGGCGGGGAAGGAGAGACGGCACGTTTTGTGTAACAGTACAAACATGTAATGTCTTTTCAAGACCTGCCTAATGGAAATGGCTGAGGATAGAAAATGGAGCATAATATGGAATGAGCCCAGGAGTGGGAATGCTTTATGTTCCAGGAGAAATTGTTTTTGATTTGACACTTTTATGAGCCTTTATAAATGGCACTTGGTGCGTTTTCAGTAAGCTTTTCTTAGTGGTTTTTCTCCGAAGACCTGGTGCAGTGTCCTGTGAAGCTGGTGGAAGTCTTTCTGCTGCTCACAGTGTATTGAGTCCACGTACGGCCAGTGACCGCGCGAAGCGTCGCTACGCATGCATGGCTCCTCATCTCCTGCTCCGCTGTGCTTGTTACCAGAGGAGATCATGTAGGATAGCACTGACTGGTATGCTAATGGCATTTTCCACTCACGAATGGTTAGCATAGGCTGTGGCAGAGCAGGAAACAGAAGCCAAATGCCTTATTAAGCGAGTTTTCTTATCCTCTAATCCATGTGATGGTCAGAAGAAGGGGGTTTTTAATATTCAGGAAGGATATGCCTAAATACTGCAGTCTGTGAAACTAGCTACTCCCGTGCACCTTCATTTGTTGTGCTTTCCTAAACCTTAGGAGAATCGCTGTGTAGTGTAAAATAGTGCTGTGCACATTTAAAAACAGCAGATGTAACGCTTGGAATACGAGTGAAACTGAGGTGGGTTCAATTCCAGATCAGATGCTCTCTCTGCTGCTGGAGTGACTGATCAAGTCAAGTGCATCTGCATTAATAATGACTTGTCTGTAGCATGGTGGGGCTGTGGGATTTTTGTGGAATGTCAGCAAAGGTTTTTACAACTAATTTTTACAAAAATAAACTTTTTTTCCACAGTCTCCACAACTTGTCTGCTTTTTTTCCCTCCTGTTTTGACAAATTGTCTGTTATAAATGATGATGTTTAGTGTTCATATGGTAATTAGAAGCAGCTTATGTTATAAATATGACAGAGTCTTCTAATGGTTATAAAAGCATGTTGAAAATATGCATCCACTTCTTTATGGAGCATCCTCTTAAAGAGGTCTGTGTCAGGATGTGAAGGATACATACAGCCTTGATGGCTACGCAGAGAAACAGAATGCCTAATAAGACAATTAATATAGAGATAGTTAACTCTGTCAGTATTTGTGATTGTAGCAGAACATCAGAATTAGCCAGTTAAGCAGCCAGTAAATCTCATGTAGATTAATAGTAATTTCATTCTTTACACTTGGCTGCAGGTTGGGTACAATTGTATGTTATTTTGTTTAGGTGATGAAAACATTTTCACCTTGAACTAAACTTTTTCTTAAAAAACTTTAAGTTATGGGTTTTGGCATCTGAAATATGAAGATTCAGCTCTGCCTACATGATCCATTTAGTTCCACTGTTCTGCCAACATCAGCAAACGATGGGCTGTTCCGAAAGTTCATGGTACCTACCGGAACCCTGGGGTGTCCGTGGCTGATATCTGTCTTCTGTCCTTCTCTCAGAACGAGCAGGCCTTTGAAGAAGTGTTCCAAAATGCAAACTTCAACACGTACGAGTTCAGGATCCGAGTAAAACTGGAGACTTACAATGTAAGTATACCCCAGAAGGCAAATCGTGTAGCATGAGGCTTTTGTAGTTTGACTTGTCTCCCATAGGAGGTGGCTTTCTCCTCTTTAACTTTTGCGAGGAGGAGTTTCCAGAAATACTTCTCACACCAATACTGTCAGTCCTGAGCCCTGAAGGAGGGATACTCTGTCACTAACACTTCTCCCTTTCGGGTTCATCAAGCCTGGCTTGTTTCAAATAAAAACGACATAGCTGCTCTGGGAGTCGAGTCTGCACTCCCAGCTAACCCTGGTACCAAGAGCAGGAAGTTCTGGGGCTGGAGGAGACTGGAACCAAATGCCGCGTTCTTCTCTCAGGTGCCACCTTTCTCTTTCACAGGATGAGTCTCGTATTAAGGCTACAGCAATGGAGGTCAAACCTGTGAACTACAGAGAGTACAGCAAGAGGCTGATCGCAAGCATCAGGAGAAATGCTCAGCTAGGGTGAGGAGGCGTGTCGACTGATCGAAGCTGGAACTTCCAGGAAACACACCGTAGATGATATTACACTGATTTTTTTTCCTCCCCAACCCCCCCACTCTGCGTGTGACAACTTGGCATTAGTTACACCGTGCATGGTAGTCCACTGTAGCGGGCTAAGTGATTTAATGCATTTCTCTGAAGATGTGCCCTGGTAGGTAAGAGTACACTCTAATGGCTGTGATAGACTGTTGTGGTCTATTAAGCTGTGACAGCTCTGAAGAGGAATCTCTCGACAGATTGCCAGCACCTTTAGACGAACTATTCAGAACATCTGAAGTAACTTTTGCTTTCTAACTCTATGTAAAGCTGAATTATATAACTATTGTGTCTCCTTTGCAAGAAAGTAGTGACAACCTTGACACTTGGACTTGTTCAGCAGAGGGTAGGAGGAAGACTCGCAGCTTTCGGGTATGGACGAAGGAGAACAGGTCTATTAGCGCAAGTTAGTTCCTCTGCATAGAATTCAAAGGCTTTCTCTTTCCACAGGTGCCATGCAGTTGTTAATGCTTGGAATGGCAATATGATAGAATTATTAATCAAAGACATATCTCTTATATCTGAAGAATATCCTTCCTTCAGGGTTTAATAGACTGAGTCAGATGGGTCTGATATTAATCAAAATTGTCTCTTCTGAGGAAGGCAGATAAGCATTGACTCTCCATCCCCCAGGGAAATCTAGGCAACTACAAAGCATTGCTTTAGTTTTCTCTTCAATTAATACTATGGGTTTTTGACTGATTTTAGCACAGATTTCCTGCCTATACGTATTTTGTATGTTTGTATGTTCAGTTTCTTTGGTTTTGTTTGTACTGATGTTAACCAGAAGCAGGTCTTTAAATGGGGGGAGCTTTGTTTCAATAAACACTGTTTAATTCCCGTGTAGTGAATTTTGCTTTCTTTGAACACCAAAGACTTCTCATTACTGGAAAGCAATTAATTAGCTTTCATAATAAGCATTCACTTGGGGGAGATGTTACCTTATTACAAACTCTAAGGTTAGACTGAAGAATGGAGACTTCTTTGCCTGATGTTAACGGCGTGGAAATGCAGTGATATTTTCACCATTTCTGTGCCTGAGAATGCTGATGAGCTGGCACTTCTGGGATTTTTATTGACGTTTACACAGCAGTCTAAAACTAACCAGGCTTTGAGATTTGTTCAGACATAGAGCTAGTACAGAAAACAGTAATTATGCTACTGGGCTTTTCAGTCAGCAGAGCATGCTAGCTCTGTGTGCTCCTAATCACATTAATTATGTGTTCCCTGGCTGCAGCTCACAGCTTGGCATTTGCTGCACAGCTCCAAGCATCCAGGCAATGCTGCAGTGGGTCTCGTAGCAAAGCTGGGAATTATTTATTTATTTCACTCTGGAGAGCACTGTTTCTTCATGTATTTGTTTGGTGCCCTTTATTTCCCATCATTTCTTGTTTGTCATCTTGAGTCTTTATGTTTAGGAACTGGAAATGCCATTTCCATTGATGGACATGAAGGCCATTATTCTGGGCCCATTAATTGCACAAACAACCCCTTCTTCTTTTTGGATTCTGAGGATCATGACTGGATTCTTCTGCTGATGTCTTGCTTTTTTTTTTATTGAAGTATTTGTTTCCTCTGACCTCACTTAGAGTGTTGACTGGAAAATAACAGCCTTGGCACAGTTCTGGAGCGATGAGCAGTAGGTTAGTGGGGATAGTCAGTCTTTCCACTCTGCTAACTGGTCTTAGAGTTCTTGTCCAGGCAGGACAAGAACTGATAACAAGTGATAATGCAGAATGTTCCTTGAGGCTATTTCCAATTCTCAGGCCCATATAGAGGAGGAAGTGGTTTTTTAATGGGCGTTTGTGTTAGTATCTGCTTGCTGGTGTTGCAGCTTTACGAGATGATGTTACACAACTGCTGGGGCAGCTCTTTTCCCTGCTGTGCATCCCTGTGCTGGGTTTACTATGCCATCAGCCAGAGCACTGGAGAGGGAAGGTATCGGTACCCAAGAGCATTAAGGTGTCTTACAGGATCAGCTGAATGACCTTGAACTGGAACAGAAAATCAAACAGTTTGTGTGAAAAGTCATTTATTTGAAGACTAATAACAAAAAACCCACCACCCCCTGCTATAAAGTGGATGCTCATTAGTGACTGAAGTGTTGGAGGGTTTTAATCATGCTTTAATCAGCTAGTAAGTGATAAAAACATCAAGCTATGTAAAGCAAGGTATTTCTAGTATAGCTATACAAGTACCATAGCATTATATAAGCCTCTGCTGTGAGATCTCATCTCGAATGCCATGTACAGTTCTGGTCTGCTACGTGTAGAGGCAAAAAAGAATCTCAGCTGGGGCGAGTACAGAGGAGGACTGCACCGCTGAGTAGGAGAATGAAGATCTTTTTTAGGAGGGGCCTAGAAGAGCTAATTTAGCAAAATGAATCCTGAGAGGAAGATATGATTTCCCTCTTACATAAAATATATATGCATATATCTATATATCTTGCTTCCTTCCCCTGACCATAGGCTGGAACTGATGAAGATAACTGGTTAATAAAGAGTTTGTCAGTCAAAAGAAAATGAAGTTCTGAAGCAGCTGTCTAGATCTCTCCCAGCTTGAGGCCGAGCGGCCCTGGCCATCCAAACCCTGGTAGGTCACTGCAGCCCATGCCACAGGCCCTGGAAAACAGGACTCTGCAGCAGGCTCTGGGCTCTTTTGACTGTGCTAATTAAGGAGACACAATGCTAACTGGGATTATTGTCCAACAAGCCTGTGTCTTCCTTTCTTTCATCATAAATCTCCCCCTGCTAGTGTCTAGGTTATTACTGGATGGCTTCAGTCATTACCTGGGCACGATGGCTGAATATGCCTTTGTTCAACTGACAAGGGGCCTGAGTCCCTCGTGACTAGATCTTTGAAGATACCCGTGTCTGCTCGTGTCTCGCTTTAAACATACGAAGCAATAGATGAAACCGGGAGGTTGCTGGTTTCCAAAAGGCAGGTGCCAGGGCAGTTGCATGAGAACAATCACATTCTGCGTGGGCACAGGAAGGTGCACTCTGTGTTCAGGTAGTTTGTGGTTTGTGTTAATTCCCAGAGTTGCTGTTTACCTGTGTTTCACTGAACATGGATTTTAACTTGTTGGTGACCCTTACAAGTCCCTGGAGGGGCAATTCCACTTGAGTTGGGCCTGGTTTTTAAGATGCATCAGGTGCTTCGGTGTCTTGGTTTTGGATGGTTGGTTATTCCCCCCAAAATAAAGCTTCAGGGTGTAATGTATTTTCAGGTTGTCTTGTAAAAATATAAACAGTGGTCTTGCACGGAGCAGAAGCGCCTGCTCCATGTTGTGTTTGGTAGCTGGTTGCTTTACACTGTGTATGCTATGCCTGGCAGCTTGGATGAGTGTGTGTGTGGGCTCCTGTGTTCCAGCACGATCGGATTGTCCTTTTAGTGCAACGGGTGTGAGAGTGGAACTTGATGAGTCTGATGTTGTGATTCTTAATTCTCGGTGATATTTGCGTTTGCTGCCCAAGATACAGTGTGACATCTTGAGGGGGAGGAAGACGTGCTTTCCTTCCGTGTCCTGTTACATCATCTTTCCTTTCCTTTTTGTCTTGTCTTTTCTTTTCTTTTCCTGGCCTTTGATCCAGCCACTTTGGAGAAGAGCAGCCACCCCGTAGGGCTGCTTCTTCTCTGGCTGGAGACAGCGCCTGTGGGGCTGCTTAGAGGTGGCTTGGATGGGAAAGAAAGAGAAATCCATGTCTATTGGTTATAAAAAAGGCTTTTGGAAGCATGAAATGGAGCAGGCTGCCTACTTCCAAAGCCTGTGTTTGGGGATGGGAGTGGTCTGCAGCACATTATGCATTATAAATATTGGAGTAGTGCAGTACATATTAGTGATCTTATTACAAGGAGGAGAAATTCTCTTTAATATATTATCTGTAAGGATGCAAGAGGCCCACAGACCTTCTCTGGTTTTCAGTCTGTTTTTCATGTTTACATTTTTACATTTCATTCATATGCATATTTAAATTAAAAAAAAAACAATAGTGGTTTTGAATCGCCAGATGGATTTTTCCTGAGGACTGTTATGCATTTTTCTGTGTGTTTTATTTGAATACTTAGGTGTCTGTGTTTGGGGGGTGGGGTGGAACTTGTTTGTTTTTAGGATTTTTTTTCCTGTTTATAGTGCATTGATTTGTTGTTAAATTCAGCCTCTCTGCCATGCCAAAAGTGTGCCTCTGGGAGTGTTTCTAGGCTGCTTGTAGTACTTTTCTTCTTTCCATCCTTGTATATAACTGTTCTTGCAAGTTATTTAAAATAAACTGGACACTTGCAAAGGCTTTTTTGTTTTGTTTTTTTTTTAAATTTATCCCAAACCTCTTGCTCTTTAAAGGGAGATTTTTAAAAATACAACTCCACTCTTTTTTCTGGTGCCTGATGTGATTTCCTTTGGGCTCAGCCCAGCTGAGCTCAGCGAAGGTCTCACATGAGTCTCTTACTTCTCATAGGGATGCATTTTCCAGGGAGCAGTCCAGGTTATGCTAAAGGCACCTCGAAAGCTGCACTACAGCAGGCAGCTGTGCAGGGATGCACCAGAAATTGGTTCTTTGCTCCGAGTTTATCCTCAGGAAGTTGGCTGGGTGGAGCTGGCTTCTTGGTTTATCTGATGGAGAAATTGAAGATGGGCCCGTTTGTCATGTCCACTCGGCCATCGCTGTTGAGCAATTAAGAGAAAGAAATCTAATTTTTCTGCCATCAGTTTAGCTCTTGGAATTCCCTCATGGCTTATTGTAAAAAAGGCTGAAAAATAAGAGCAATAATCTGATTTTTGTCCGTTTCTGGTGTTTTATGTTTTCCATTAGAGCCTTGCTGGTGTGCTGCGCTGACTTTTTGAACTGCAGGATCAAAAAATACTCCTCCCTTTCTTTTTTTTTGGTGAAGACTGTCTCCGAGAAGGATAAATATTATTGATTGAGGTATTTAATACACTAATGAAACCCACAATTATCGACTATGTAATTAATATACTGTCTAAAAGTAAAGTTTGACAGCGCATATAGAAAAGCTATATTGACTTGTGCTGCTTTGGCAATGTGCCTCACAGGTTTTTATTTATAGACATTGAAACACGTTCTTCTTCAAGTAATGATTCAATCCCACTTTCTGCTTGCCACAAGCTCGAAGGCTGCCGTTCTTCTTGCTGACTGTAAGGCTCTCATATTATCTGTGGGGAACTCAGGCTGTCAGTGTTTAGCTTTGCTGCCTATTGCATTAGATTTCAGAGATGGAGCCATCCGGGTGCGCCGACACTGGTTCTTGCAGCTGGGAAACCAGGCTTTGCTGAGCAGCCTTCTGCTTTCTGTAAGCAAGTGCACAGGCTTCTTTGTCTGGCTTGTTGGCTTTGCTAACCTTGGTGAGCGATGAAGAGCATGGGAAGTCCAAGGAACATCTTGATAGACCCGGGAGACTCGGGATCGGACAGAGGGTTTCTTGTCTGTGTAGCTATGTTTGTGGCTTTGAAGCAGCCCCCTGTATTTTAAAGCAGCACATGCTCTGGTTTAGGATCAAGCTTTTGTTCTAAGCTTAAAGCTAAAGGAGGGAAAGTTTAGATTAGATATTAGGGGGATTTTTTTCTTACAGAGAGAGTGGTAAGGGGCTGGAACAGGCTGCCCACAGAGGTGGTGGGTGCCCCATCCCTGGGGGTGTTCAAGGCCAGGTTGGATGGGGCCCTGGGCAACCTTGTGTAGCTCCAGGCCTGGAGGTTGGTGGCCCTGCCTGTGGCAGGGGGTTGGAACGCTGTGATCCTTGGGGTCCCTTCCAACCCAGACCGGTCTATGATTCTAAAGTATCCTTTTTAAAGCCCAGCAGCAACATTTAGTCTTCTCCCTGAACTGACAGATGAGTGGCAGCCCAGAGTGCGTTCCTGCCTTATTCCAGGGTTCAGAGGTGCTGCATCCCTGTGGTTTTGGCTGACCTCAGGGTGGTACCTCCCCACATCTCCTGTAGCTTTGCTCATCCTCCCTGGACGGTTCTGCCTGCAGCCCACCCTCGCGTTCTTTGCTGCTGCTTAAGATGCCATAAACTGTGTTTAAATTGCCAGGAAGCTGAAGCAACGCTTATAAATGGCTTCAAGTTGTTCGTGTGCCCCGTGAAATGTTAAACTTCTTAGCACCAGGTGAAGTTATTTACATCGAACTCAGAAGCTGATAATGAAGGTTTTTTTAGATTTCAAGTGATTTAAAAAAAACTTCCAAATCCCAAGTGTATCAGCTATCTGGTAATTGGAGCTTGTGCTGTCATTAAAAATGACAGCTTTCTCCAATAACATTCTTAGTGCTTGTAAAATGCAGCTAACATAACCTATATTTAACTTGTATTAGCTAGAATTTCCTTTCCATGCTTGCTTATTTTCAGAGCTTTGGTGCGAATACCAAGGTCCTTCTCTATTCATGAACCATGTATTCTTCTACCTGGTTGGAAGAATCTAAAGCCTTTAAACAGGGCTGGACAGCCACGTATCTCTGCCATGCTTTCCCCCATAGAAGTTTCTTTCAGCCAGCAAGTAGGAGCCATTCTTTGGGCAGAAATAAACCTTAAGTGGTATTTGCAAGAGAGCCCAACCTTGCTGGAGGTGAGCAGAAAGCTCTCCCTCCTTAGCCCTGCTGAACAAAGTGAGCCCTTTTTTTTTAATGATTATTTTTTCCTAATTTTTTTCTATTTTTTCCTCTCTGCGGTCAGTTAAAAACATTTGCATGTTGAATTGTTAAGGCGCTGTCCCATAATTGAGATGCTGGGTAGCAATCTGCTCCCCTCCTCCGCCTGGAAGTGTTCCACACAGAGCCCTCTAATTAAACAGAAAATGGTTTGTCATGTGTAACTGCCTCTTCTGAATGTAACAAACTCATTTCAAGAGATGCCAACACCATCTTTATAGCTGTTTTAATAATCTTCTCTTGAATCAGAGAGGGCTCTAACCTCGTATTTCACTTCACCAGCTGTTTATTTAGCTGGGGTTTGGTGTTTGGGGTGTTTTTTTTTCCACTTGCACTGAGAATGTGTAGACTCTTTGTGTGTGTGTGTGTGGAAATCCTCATTAGAGTAACTGAGTTTAAGTCTGTGAAATAGTCTGTTAGGGCTGGTGCTTTTAAGCATTACTATTTACAGTGGGAGCACGCGCGGCTTTCAGCTCCGAGCCCTGTCAATCACCTGCCTGTCACCGGGAGGGGACCTGAAAAAGCTCCGCTGCCGTCCCCGTGTGCTGGGGAACCAAGGTGCTTAGGCAGTTTCCAAAGCTAACATCTATTTTGCAGACAGATGTGCATGCCACAGCCACCCTCCGCACACGCCTGTAATAGAAACCATTAGCTTCCCCGCTACCCCGGCGAAGAGGAGAGCTGCAGTGTATTCTTAATGCATGAAGTGTGGTCTGGGTAGGACACAAATAGTGTAGCAGATTACCAGGTAAAATTGGCTTTTACCTCTCCCCCATCCTTCTCAGACACTTTCCTGCCAAACTTCAGCTTTTAAGTCGGCGCTCAAAGAAATTCTCTCTGTGTAAAAGGCCTCTTGCTGCCTTTTAAATTGGCTAATGTTTGGCAGAAAATCCGAATAGCGGGTACAGTTATTTAGTGCCTTCATTACTTACTGCCTAGAGACTTTCTCTGATATTAGCAGCTCCTGTTTATTCAGGGTGTGCTTGTGTCTGGCTCTCTTCTGCCTGCCTTTTGGGTGGGTGAGGACCTGTAGCAACTCACAGCGGCATGCCACAGCCTCGTGTCCCAGGTAAGTGCTTTACCTCTGGACAAACCCCATCCCCTGTGTGGAGAAGGAACAGCCCTCCCTCGCCGTAACGGCTTTCTGCACAGCAGCACTGGTTGGAAGGCGAGGAGCGGTGTTCTTCCAGCAGGCCGTGTTGTTAACATCCAGCTGGGATGTGAAAATCGCTTCTAGGTTTATATCTCTAAATATTGCGAGTCTGATGCCACCATCTTCAAAAAGGGAAGGAACAGCAAGCCGACTCCTGTCAGTTTGTTAGAGCATATTTATAACTCAAATGCTAATTCCTGCTCTTGACTCATAATAGCTTCTGAATTCTGAATCTTTAAATTCCGGATCTCATGTTTTGAGGTTAATCCATTCAGATAGATCGGGAAGCAGAATTTATAATTTGGAGAAGTAATGTCAGTCCTTCTTTGCTTCAGCCAGTCATTTCACGTTGGCAATAGGTCCCGCCAGCAAGCCAATACTTGACCCTTCCTTATAGACTAGTCAAAACCAACGTGTTCATTTTACCTGACCTGCTACTGCAGTTCCCTTTGTACTCCATACCCTGGCCCGTAAGCTTAAGAGTCGCAGGAACAGGCTGTCAGCACACTTGCCTGATTCTGATTTAACTCATTCAGCTTATTGTGAGCCTTAACCTATTTTCTGTGCTGTCTCCAAGCCTGCAGCTTCTGCAAAGAGATTAATAAGACAAAAAAACCTATATCTTAATTTTCAAACCTGTCCCATGAAGCAATACAGACTTGCGAGGCTTGAAGAAAGAGATGGGGTGAATACACACCCCATGAGTGGACATGGCCTTTAAGGCAGCTGTTGTGGGATGAAGCCAGTATCATGACAGCTCTTGCTGTTGCAAAAGCTCCAGGAGCTGCCTTCACCTTGTAGGAAGCTTTGCTTGGCTTCCTCTTGTTGTACTTGAGTATCAAACCACAAGGGAACATGTTCCTTACCAAGCAAGACTAAAGAACAAGAATAACTTTTTTTTTCTTTTAAAGAAAAGCAACACTATTTTGATTGGGACTTGAATTATCTTGTTTGGGAACCAATCAAAAAAGATTAAAGCAAGGACTGCAAATTTATTCTTGAAACTTTAATACATACTTTGGATTTTTTTTATATATATATATTCCCCCCCTCCACCCAGTTGAAAGATCACAACATCATAATGATCCCTCTTAGTGTCATTTCCTATGAGATGTCAGCTGGTGTTAATGACAGGTCCGGTCCCCCCAAGCAGCGACCAATTCCCATGCTTTGCCCCTCTAGTCCTTCAAGCGGTTTGAGGATGTTTGGTAACTCCTGCAACCCCTGCCCTTTGCCCTTTCCTGAATGGGCAGGGGATCTACCACGTCCCTTCTCTCAGCTCAAGTTTCTCATTGAGTTTTCCAGGCTATCCAGGGGGATAACTCATCATTTCCCGCAAGCCACGCTCCTGAAAATAATCTTCAGGCTCTGCTTACACAGCTCAGTTTCTTTGTGGTGGGATGCTAAGCGCTTACAGGTGGGGAGGGGTGGGACATTCATCCCAATCCACGCCTGCAGAGCACCATGTGTGTGACTGCACCCATCAATCCCCTCCCTGCTTCCAGGAGATCCTGGCTCTGCGCTCCAGCAGCAGACCCGTAACAAACACCTTGCCATGCATATTCATTATTTCAGCTTTGCTTAATGCATAAGGCTTGAAGGGGGGTGGGGAGGAGAAGGAAGTGGCTTCTCTCACCAATTTATGTTCCTTGAGCTAATCCACCTCCCCTGCTTTTTACTTGCCCTGTTTTGTATCTTGCAGGAGCAAGTTTTAATTGCTCTACCAAAGTGTCTCTCTGCCAATAGTTCATTAGATTTTATGAATGCTCTGGCTGAGGAATAGTCTCTCTGGATTAGCATCATCTTCCAGCACACCCTTCTCCATCGGATCGCTGTCAAATGAATTGGTAAAGGAATTATTTCAGGATGGAGCCAAAAAGTACTGGGGGTGAGCTACAGCAACCTACAGGCTTCCCAACAAATGAGCAGAAACCAGGGAAAGCAATCATTCTGCAGTCGGGGTGTCACAGGCATGGCAGGAGCTTTGGAAGCTCTAGATTAAAATGCAGCTATTTTTCTTTGGGAAAATAGGGAGAAGGGATTTGGTGCCAGTCAGGAGCAAAGCCTACCCGATTCAGACAGGAAGCTAAATTCACTGCAACAGAGCCAGAGAGCAGCCTCAGTGCATGATCAATAGGCAGAATCCAGAGGTGCTGGCAGAAACCCCTCTAATACGCCTGTGGTAATTAACCCTGTGTTACCAAATGTCTGTGGGAAACCCTTAACTGATCATCCAAGGGTTTAGCAAGCTGTGCTGTGCAGCTCAGTGTTGCATGGGCTCTTCCCCTCCATAAAGCTGCTGGTGACCCCAGTTTGCATCAGCGGGCCAAGCAAGCTCCATGCTGCTGCCGGAGCTGGGGGTGATCACTGGAATAACCCTGGGAAATAGGGTTTAGGCTCTAAACCATGTCTTGGCTACGTTGTAAGCTGTTCATCCTGGGAGATAAGCCGTTGTGTGCCTGTCTTTAAAAATGACTGGCTCAGCTATTGCCTGCATCCAACCACCTTTGTTTAGAGCGGTCTTCTAATGGCTCCACCAGCTGAGTAAAATTTAAATCAGTAATTATGGTGCAGGAGGTGCACGCTAAATGGAACGGTTCTCCCTGGCTGCTTCGCCCTTTCGGCTGCACTCTGAGCACGAGGCAACTCCCCAGCAATCAGGGGGTTCAGCCAGGTGGGTTTTGGCAGCTCACACACCTTTGCTCTGCGGTTGCAATTGCTGCTCAGGATCCACCTAAGCGAGCTTAAGTCGGCTGAATGAGGGCTTAGGGTTTGGGGATTATCTTTTTATTGGTATTGGGGGTGTGTTTTATTGAGGGGTGGAGGGTGTTATGGGGTTGTTGTTTTTAAAAACTCAGGTAAAAAGCGCAGAACCTTGGGGATCTGATTAATGTTTGTAAGTATCTCAAGTGTGGGACACAGGGGCACATGGGCAGCCTCTTCTCAGTGTCTGTGGGGACAGGACAAGGGGTGATGGGCTCAAGTTGGAGCACAGGGAGTTCCCCCCAATCTGGGGAAGAACTTCTTCCCAGTGAGGGTGAGGGAGCCCTGGGACAGGCTGCCCAGGGGGTGTGGAGTCTCCTTCTCTGGAGAGATTCCAGCCCCGTCTGGACACCGCCCTGTGTGCCCTGTCCTAGGGACCCTGCTTTGGCAGGGGGTTGGACCCGATGAGCTCTGGAGCTCCCTTCCAACCCCTGTGATTCTGTGACCCCGAGCTTGGATTTGTATCCCGCTACCTTAATGCAGAGATGTTTATAACTTGGTGTCCTCAAAAACTGGCCCTTCGGAAAGCCACCAGCACTTCTTCCGGAGCCAGCAGGTGGAGCTTGAAGAATAGCATCAATTTCCAACCCCATTTGTGCTAGAGCCCATTGAGTGGGAGCTATCTGTGCTGAAATCCTGATTGAATAAAAATTGTTCATTATGCAAACTGTCTGGTTCAGTACACAGAGGCAGCCCCCAGGCACAGACCCCAAGTAGCTGCTTTCTCTTTCCCCAGATTAAAACATATGAACTGCTTTGATGTAATCTTATAACAAAGCCTAATGGAAATTTTATATCCTCTGAAGTTGACTGTCATTTCTCATTGCCCTGCTTCCTCTGTCCTATTAACGCTCCAATCCTGAGAGCTGGAGCTGAACCCGCGCTCTTTTCGCTCTCAAATACGGTAATGCTCCCCCGTCCATGTTTAAGTTTTTATTTACGTTTAAATACTGTTCTATTGCATTACAGTATGTTTAATCCCTTGGTTTTGTGTTGTTTTTTTCCATAGCTATTTATCACTTTAATGGAATGCTGCGGAATATTACATTGTGCAACGTGTTTCAATTGATAAATTGTATTAGAAAAATATTGGATGGGATTTTTAATGGTAAGTGGGGCTTTAGTAGATATATTTTCTCATTAGTAGACTAACTGCACACAGACTGCATGAGGCTGGAATGTTAAGGATTTGGGGATAAGCTATATTTATGACTTATTTGGCTAATTAAGGCACAATTTTTATCACAAAGTTTTTCCCAGACTTTTGCTGAGCAGGATGAAGGAGGAAAACTTGCCCCAGTGCAGTTACTCTACAACATCAGTTGCCATAACAACTTCATGCAATACTATATTTTTACTTGAAATTCCTTTTAAGACTCAGTTGCTGTAATAATTTGTTTCAGCTGCTAAAAGGCATGTTTCTCTTTGTGGTGGTTTCAAGGCTCTCATTACAGTAACAAAAAAGTGGTTGTGTTAATATAGACTCTTTTCATTTCAACATATGCAAAAGTTCAATAGACTCCAAAAATAGAATTAAAGGGTGGAGGTGATGAATCTGCTATAAAATCTCTTTCAGTCTTTAGGAGAGAGGAATGGGCTTAGCTGGTGAAGGTGAACTTTATTAACAGCCTTAAGGAGAGATGCTGCTGCTACTCCGTGCCCGTAATTATTGCACCCAATGGGAATCTAAAAATGCAACTCTACGTCGTATATCCCGCTGCCTTGCACCAGCCCCAACAGGGGATGGAGGGCGTATTTGCACTCCAAAAGAGTTGAGGTATCAGCCCGGCGCCTTGTCAGCGATGCTATTGTTGTTTGAGTGAAGAAGCAGGTGCTGAAGTCTTTGTTCGGGAGAGCAGCGGAACGGAGCTTGGGCTCCTCCTAATGTATCTGCTCCTTTAATTCATTAAATAATCACCTCACACCCAACGTATATTGTCTGGGTTTTGGCCATGGGCACACTAGAAGTGTAAAAACAATTTTCAGGCAGCCTGGAGTCTCGTCTGATTTCTGATTCCGACGTTAATTTAGTGGAAGGCGAGGAGTGCGTGATAAGAAAGTCGTTCTCTTTTCTTTTTAACCCTTTCCCAAAGCTTAGTGGCTGTTGCTTCCCTCCAGGAACACGCCGTGCTGGAGCTGCCCCTGCCCGCTAAGCCAGCTTCAGCGCTGCTATAAATCCCCCATCTGGCTTTTGGCATCTCGCGGTTGAGGCAGCAATTCCTCAAACAAGTTCTTGTTCTAGTTCAGCATATGGACCCTGTTTCTACTGGTGCCAGGCAAATAACAAAGTTTTAAGCGGTTTGGTTAATTGAGGCAGTCAAAATACGGCTTCTTTTTCATCGTCTCCAGGCTCCTCAGGTCCATGGAGTGAGACAAGATGTCCAGTGCCTTCACCTGGAATTTCTTCTCCTAGGGACAATGTGGAGGTAGGAGGAGAATCTGCTGCCTCTAACACTGGTGGTGGTTTGGTCAAAGGCAAAAGGTTGTTTTTTCCAATCAAGGCCTCTTGAAGCGGAGTTGTGCTGGTGGAGGTGACAGAGCTGCTTTCCTTGCAGGGCAGAACCACCGCGTTTGCTTTCTGGAGCCACAGGGATGCCAAGAGCCAAAGCTCACCTCTGCTTCTTGGCTCCAGAGTGCGGAAGGAGAACACACCAAACCTCTTCAACCCTGTACAAACCCCACCGCTCTTTGACATTACTGGCCTGGCATTTTACAGGCCTCTAGCTGGGTCGTGGGCTTCCAGTACAGTCATGACTCTCTGCTTTTTCCTGCATTGTTGCTCTTCTCCCACCCCACCTTTTTTTTTCTTTTTAATCCTGGCTCTCCATGCTGAACTGAAGTGGTTAAAAGGGTCACACCTTGCATCCATCCTCTCTGTCCCATCCAACCCATGACCCTTGGGTTTTTGAATACCAGCAGAGATGATGGTCATTTAACGCAGCCCCCGCCCCGCCTGCAGCAAAATCTTCATGGAGGTTCTCCTACAGCTTCCCTCAGGCAGCTCGTCTCATTGCTTAATTGTCTTTATGCTTTCTCACAGCTTCATATTTTCACTGTATTTCCCTCAAACTGGATCTGCGGTTTGGTTGTGTGGCTCCAAAGGGAGAGTGACCCCTTTACAACTCGGTGTCTGTCAGCCCCGGCTGTGAAATTTGGGCTGGGCAAATTATTTTGGGTGAGTAGAGATGATAGAAAAGGGCATGTCTCACCATGAAAGATGAATCATTCCTTTGCCTTTTTACTCCTTGTTGTAGTAACATTATTCCTGGGGAATTTTTTTGCTATTTATGTGATTGTCAGATGCGATTCCATCAGAATTACAAAAGAATTCAGCACGAATTAGTGGCCACTTAGTGTTATAGAAAGCTGGATGTAAATGTACTCCATGATCTCATCTACAAGTCAGTACTTAGCAGATGCTTCAAGGTAGATTTTTTTTTTTCTTCCCCCTAAAGTGGTCATAAATTGCAACCAGTCATTGGACTCCCTCCAGTCCTGGAGCAATTACTGGGCCAGTTCGGCTGAAGGGTTTGATCAGGTGTTTTACTAGCGGGATTTTATTTCACTAAATGAACATCTCCTAAAGAACTGGGAATGTAATATTTACACGTTAAAGTGCTGCTGTAATGGCATTGCATTTAACTTCACTAGGAGACCAGGAATCCCGTGGTAAACTGCCTGATAACTGCTGCATTTACCAGGGGAATGAATTTATAGCAGTTGAATTCCTCCGCAGAACAAAGGGCTGTATTATGAAAGCACCCTCTTCTCTCGAACAAAGGCTTTGAGCCAGTCCTGTTTCTTGCTCGAGGAGACGGCGCGGTGTTGCTTTGCATCACTGTGGTTGTTGCCTTGACCAACCGCCTGGTATATTTTGGATAAGTAGAAAGGCTGTATTGGGCGGGGGGGAAGGGGGAGTGTGTGTAGGGGGGTGTCATTCTTCTGCTTTACCCTCCATGGGTTGCTTGTGTGGTTAAATCTCATGTGGAAATTCCGGGAGAGGTTCTCCACGGAAAGCAGCTATTAAGTGCAAGCTCGGTACATGGAGTAGCAATGTAGCCAGGACCTAAATCCTCCTGCTTCAGCTTGGAGAATCCATCCTCCCAGCGAGCAGGAGTGCCCGTGACGCAGCTGCAGAGGTTTCCAAACACAGTCCCTGATCTGTGGACCATCCCAACCCCCCTTTCCATGGGCCAGGACAAGCATACTCGCACCGCAACACCGTGCCATCTTTCCTCCTGCCTTGCATTAGCTGCCTCTGTATAAATAACTTGTGTTTAGCTACACGCCTTCCCTATCCCTCTATTTCCTTCCATTGGTATTAATAGTAGCTAATTATTGCTTTTACTATTAGGTCGTGTGTTGTAAATACACTCAATGCGGTACGCATCCCGCGTGTGCCGGCGTGTGTGCTAATGCCTGGATCCTGCCTCTTAACATGCAGCCTAATTGCCTCCGTGCACTGCACCGCCTGACACGCTGGGTTTGGGATAATTGCTTCCAAAGTCTCAGCATTTTAATGTAGACAGTATTACATGGCCCGGCTAAAAACTGTTCAAAACAAACCTTGGGTCCCATCCTGGAAGAAACCATGTCAGAGCTCCCAGGGAAAAGCAGGGAGGTTTTTCTGCTGACTCTCTTCTTTCTCCCTCCCTCCTCCTCTTCCTGCCTTCCTCCTCCTCCTCTCCTCCCAGCAGCTCGCTGTGCTGGGATTACCTGGGTTGCAGAATCCCCTCGGAGCAGAGCCCTGCTACATCCCCCAGCCACCACTGCTGCCTGCATCCCCGGGTGGCTGTGAGATGAGTCAGTGACAACCTGGTCACTAGTGAAAAATCTTTTTAATTATTTAAGTGGTAGAAAATGCCTGCTCTTATTGGTATGGGCATAAACTGTAGCTCTGCTAATTTTCCTCTTTAATCTCTCCTGGAAGAGCTGAGTGTGTGCTCTCCTTGGCGTTGTGGTTCCCTGAAGAAAGCCGCTTTGAAGAAGTTGGCTCCCTGCTCAGGATGCTGATGTGAACGAGTCCCTCAGCAAACAAGTTTCAGGCTTTTACCCTAAAAGCACTTGAGGGTTATTTCTGAGCATAATGTCAAGCTGGCCTAATGGGAGCTGTGTGTCCCGCTCAGTTTTACACCCTGCAGCTCTGTGAGCTTCCCAGGTGTGACCTTAGAGCTGATTTTGCTCTTTTTTTTTTTTTCCCTTTTATTTTCCCCCTCCTCTTTCCATCTGGGAGGCAGATTAAAGCAGGGCCCCGCTTTGCCTTTCGTGAGGAGACCACCTCCTGTACCGACGGCTCCGAAAGATGCGCTCCTCTTGCTCTTTATGGGACCTTTAGCATCCACCTCTCTGGCCCGCTCCTTGGTGAAGGGAGGGCTCTGTGTGTGGATGCATCTGCTCCATCACCACCTGACCGAGGGCGTTACACACTCAGCTCTACTGCGGCAGGAGAGCTAATTTCCCTCCCGTTCCCACTCTTCAGGGCAGAGCAGAACATATGTGCCGTTACCTCTTAGTTCTTCTGCGGAGCATTAAGGCTAATAAAAACCTTTCAGGGTTTCTGATGTGAGAAGCAGCTGATGTTGCACGCTAAGAAAGGAAGGCTGGGTGGGTTTTGTTGTTACTTCTCCCAGTAATGGTGCTGGTGGGAAACCCTGTGACCCCCTCCCATGGCAGGTGACACTCTTCTTTGCTCAACTAATTGCACTGCCTCTGTGTACCTAGGTGGTAATGAGGGACTTGGGTGCCCGGCATACCCTTTAAATAACAGAACATTGAGGCGTCATTGCTTTCATGTTTGTCTACTCGCTTCTAATTATTGAAGGCAGCTGACTTTAAAGCATAGGCCATTTCCTCCCCTTCCTGCAGCGGGGTCATAACAGCTTGTTTATATACTCCTAAGATGGTTTGCTGCAACAGATTGTGACTTTAAATAGAAGGTTGCTAAGAGTGAGGTAAGGGTGCCGGGAGAAATGAGCTTTCTCAAAACAAGTCACTTGGTATTTAGGGGAGATGGGAGCAGCAGGCAAAAAAGCATCAGCGGAGAGGTGAAGGATGGGCGGCTGTCGTCGTCAGTCGGTGTAACGAGATAGAGATAGAGATATATGTAGGTATATATGTTCTTTTGGAAAGCAGAGGGTAGTGTGGTTGAGCAAGCGGTGTCCTGGGGAAACCTCTCCCAGGATTTTCCTGGCCCACCTCACGCGACTGCACCATTACTAGTTATTTATTCATCCTCGGCAAATGCCAATAGCTCCTGTTTGGCTTTGGGCTGAATATCAAAAAAGTTGATTCATTGGCTTAAAAAACAAAACAAAACCTACACTGGACAAATGCTAGAAAATCTGTGTTGGTAAAGAGGTGGACTGAGTGATGAACATATTTTCTCTCTCTCATTTCTCTGACTCATACGGCCCTAGCTTAGCACAGATTTTATTATCTTATCAAACAATTAATTACCTACATCCTTTAATTTTATATATACAGTTCGAGATTGTTGGTTTTGTCTTCAAATGCCTCTTATCCTCTCCCCAGTAGACTGGTGCTGCTAAATAGATGGGATTATTTTCTTGGTGGCTATGCCAGATTTATTTATACTGCTAAACCAGCTCTAGGAGTTGGGGTGAAGATGCCTATCAGACTATCAAATTTATCTTTACCCCCCTTGGATTTAGTCCCTGGTAGGCTTCTGCCAAAGTCTTGGAAAGAAAAATTCATTAGATGTACCTTAGCATGATTTTTCTGTGGCTTTGATTTTAATCAAAGTGTGGATTTGGAATTGTTTTATCACTGGAATCTGTTGACTGAGCGTCAGAGCGAAGCAGTTCCCCCGCCTGGCGTAAAGGCGCATCCCCTGTGCTTAGGTAAATCCCGGGCTGAGAGAGCAGAACAGCGGGAAGGGCAGAAATTAGCCTCCGAGGCTTGCAAATGCATCGCAGGCTGATGTCTTCCTGCATCTCAAGGACCTAAGTTCAATCGCAGGGCTGCTGTTCTGCTTATCCATAATGGGCCAGTGAATCAATTAAAATGGCCCGTGCTTAAGCCATTGCAGGAGGGAAGGCTTGTTCGGAGTAACTGCTTTACCACTTTACCGGGGCTGAAGGATGCAAGTTAAACACAACATCCTTTCATCTCCGAGCCTGCAAAATCAAGGCAGTGTGTTTTACCCAGGTACCCAGGAGCGCAGGGAAGAGGAATTCTGGGGAGAAGCTCTTTAGTAGGTTACTAAGGAGTGGTTTTGCATAAGGTGATGGTGTTGGCTGTCTCTGAAGACCAATTTATACAAGCCCCAGTGACTGCAGCGAGCCGGTAACTCCCAAACCTCAGGGCTGTGGCTCAGCATCCTAACAGGAGATGCTGCAGGGACTGCGAGGAGAGCTGGAGGAGGGCTGGCCTCGCACGCCTGGACCTATTATACCTGAAGAAGGAAGCCTGCGTGGTTGAGAGCTGCATGCTTGTGCTTTCTGTAACACTTGCTGATGAGATCTACCCTGGGTGTACACGTTTGAATTTTAAAGAGCTTTGCTTTCCAGGTCAGTGCCGTGCCCAAGTCACACCCAACTTCCTTCGGAATGACAAATAATAGATTTTAAAAATTACATAGTAAGGCCAGCCGTGCGCTGCTCTGGTCTGGGCTGTCAGGGTACGCTGGCCGCAGCAGCATCCTCTGGGTAACTGCAGACTTTAGCTGCTAAGGCTGCAGGTAACACCCCGCCTTGCCCCCCTCATGGCCAAAATCTGCTGCCTGACAGCCGGCAATTTGCTTGGCTTACAGGCAGGAGCAGGTCAGAGCATCCTGTTGCCGGCACCGGTATAAACTGCGAATAATTGGGCCGGAATTGGTAGTTGGCGGTGATGTAAGAAGTGGTGTAAGGCAGAGGTGAAGCCAGACCCTAGTGACAGCTTCTGCCTGCTCGGTGAATTCTGCATAGAGATCAGCACTTCCAGCAACAAAAGAAAGTAGGTCAGTGCCAGGTCCCCCTCCCCGCCTGCGCGCTGGAAGCACATGTGTTGGATTACACGCCCGCAGATAGAAGCAGGAGCCACTGTGATGTGTTGAGGTTTGGGTTGGGTTTTTTTCCCTTGGGGAAGGTGCATGTAAAAGCAATCAGGGCTTTATGGCGCTGCCAGAGCCATCACTTTTGCCATGTGTGGGTTGTTGGGGTTTTTTTGTGCGGAGCTGCTGCATCCCTGATGCTTGGGGAGCTCAGGGACCTGTTTGCGTGTTGGTATTGCAGGGGTGGAGCTGCCTCGGTTCCCCATCCGTAGTTTGGGGAAGGCTTTAAGCCGGCAACGGCATCCGGGTGGTGTGCTCCTGGTCCCTTGCCCCTTCCCCTTCCCCTCATCCTGTGCCTTTCCTTGACTCGCTGCAGCCACAGAGCTCTGGTTCTACTTGAACGATTACCCGACACGTTAATTGGGACTCCCGCTATGATTAAAAAGAAATTTCAGATTAAGCCTGCCATGCTGTATAGCTCAGGAAGAAAACATCTCTTTATAAACACAGCAGGAATGTGGGGACTCCATTATTATTATTTTCTTTTAACTTTGAAGAAACCAGCTCTCGCTGCTGTGTTGACCATAAGGAGAGAAGTGCGGCGGCCGCTCCGCAGTGGCCAAAGCCAAGCAGAAGGGATGCTTGCAGGGAGATAAAATTGCAGGGTGTTTTTCCTTCTTTTTTCACCCCTCTCCCCCTCCCCTTAATGTGATAATCCTAATGGACTTATCTCTGTAGACTTCAGATCCTGTCTACATAGGTCTCCTCAAGCTCCGCTGCTCCTGGCCAGAGCTCAGAGAAACTCGCAGGTCCAAACCAACGAGTGGGCAAGCGTAGTCCCAGCCCCAGGGGGCAGAATGGGGTATTTAGCGTATTTAATTTGTCACACGGCCTTTGTGGCGCCATGGTCGGCCCGCTCTGGCACCCTCAGCTTGCCATGTCCTTGGGAAAGTCCTCAGGTGAGCAGTGTTTGGCTGGTGGCTCATTGGGAGGACACCATGGCCGAGTGAAGTGTTCTGAGACCCACAGAGACCTCTTGAACACTCCGATTCTTGCTCTGTTTATTTTCAATTCACAGAATCACAGAGTGTTAGGGGTTGGAAGGGACCTCGATAGATCATCTAGTCCCACTCCCCTGCCAGAGCAGGATCACCTTGATTAGGTCACACAGGAACAGGTGGGTTTTGAACATCTCCAGAGAAGGAGACTCCCCAACCTCTCTGGGCAGCCTGTCCCAGGGCTCTGCCACCCTCACAGTGAAAAAGTTTCTCCTTATATTCACATGGAACCTCCTCTGCTCCAGCTTGTACCCATTGCCCCTTGTTCTGTCGCTGCCATCACTAAGAGCCTGGCTCCATCCTCCTGACTCTTGCCCTTTACATATTTGTAGACATTAATAAGGTCACCCCTCAGTCTTCTCCAAGCTGAAGAGGCCCAGCTCCCTCAGCCTCTCCTCATGAGGAAGGTGTTCCACTCCCTTAACCATCTTCGTGGCCCTAAATTCGGAAGGCTGTAGCATAATTTGCAGTCAAAACCCAGCCCCTCTCCATCAGACACCGCCTTCTGATGGAGAACGTCACCTGAGGATGTCTCCTCCCCACATAAAACCTTCCATGTGTGGTGTTTAACATCGGACCCACTATAAATCCCCCTCCCCCCAGTGCAGCGGGGGGCACAGGGACCCTCACTCTTTCCATCACCCAGTGGGGGGGACCACCTCCAGCCCACCCACATCACCAGGAGATAACTGTGGATGTTCAGTACCTGGAGCATGAAGTGCTGCAGCTCTGCAGCACCCGGCCCAGCCTGCACCCAGGGCTGGGCTCCCCGAGTTGGTAGCAGAGGGCAGCGGTACATTATCCCCAGCTCCTTCCCTTATTTTTTTCTCCTTTAAACTTACCTTTTGGTGTTCCAGCTGAAGCAGCATGAGGTGAGCAAACTCCGCCGCTCAAAATAAGAGTGGATAAGCTCAGTTTACTTGCATTTATTCATGACTTCACCGCTCCACTGGGGCCTGAAAATCAGAGCCAAAAGGAACTGCAGTGAAAATTGGCCTACATGCAATGGCTTTAAATAATCTGCCCTTTTGCTCTAGTTCTCTGTTGAGATGTGCTGGAAGCCTGAGGAGCTGGGATCTGACTTGATGGAGGAGCTGCTTTCCGGTGTGTTTGAAGCTGCTGTTGGTTTTTCTGCCGATGGAGTAACTTAGGGGAGGGGAGAGGGGAGGGGGGTCTGTCAGAGAATCATCATGTTTAGGGCACGACTCAGAATGATCGGAGTCGGCACGGGCAATGGATTAGCTCCATTCCTCAAGGTGGGAAAAATAAGAGAGAGCAAATAGAAATAAAGCATCGGGCGTGGGTCACAAACACTGCCACCCTGGGCTGGGGGTTGTGTCCGACCGAGAACCCCGCTGGCTGGAAGGCTGGAAGGAGGGCGGGTGATGTTAAGAGTGAATTCTTGTTTGCGCTTGCATTTGTGCTGGCTGTTAAGGCCGATACGATTCCCAGATGACGGGCGGAACATGCACGTGCCTGACACTTGCACCAGTCGGAGAAGAAGTCACGCAAGCCATGGGAGAGTTGAGCGCGCCGGCTGCGGCTCGGCTCCAGCATCCGAGCAGAAATAGAAATGGATCCATCTGCAAACCAGGTCATTGCTGCTCTTGTGCTTGTTCTCTTGGGCCCCCTTGAATCACATCATGATTTTCTGGCCCCCCCGCCCCCGCGCCAGCTCCCTGCAGCTGGGATTACTTTTCACGTACTCTGCTCACATAATTGCCTCTAATAATTTCTCAGCTGGCTTCCCTTCATTCTTGAGTCAAATATGACCACCTTTCCCTTCTTTTCCCTGCCCCTCCCTCCTTTACAGAGCTGCACACACCCTCTCCAGCCCGCACGTAAGCTCTCCTCCCTGCTGCTCCTGCCTCTCCCTTGCGTTTGCCTTGCCTCTCACTGCTTTAATCTTGAGCATCCCCATCTCCCAGAGGTCCACCCGGTCGATGACAAGTGCCTCCTTGGCCTTGTGCTGCTCAGCTGACGCACACAGATGTCCCTGGCCAGTCCTGGTGTGCTGCTCCCCACCCGGCCTGCTCGGGAATGGGCTCCTACAAGCACGTGGGAAGATGGAGCATCACAGAAGGAGACGCTGTCAGGCAGGGCTGCTCTGTCTCTCTTTGCTATCTGGATGCTGGCGCCCAAATTTCAGGGCAGTGCTGTGCTGGCAGCAGCACTCCCAGCATGTGTGGAGGGGGATTTTGGAGGTTTCCCATGTTTGCTCCGTGGAAAACCCTTCCAGCCACCCAACGAAGCCGGTGGTCCGGGTCCTGCTGTGCCAGCTGAAGTGCCAGCAAGTTGAGGCAGGCTGTTAGCATCCCGTGGTATATTTAGTTCAGGTTTAACAGGGGCTCCATATGTGTGTGTTCTCTTGTTTCCTTTCACTTTCTACGTGCTAAGTAGATGCAGGAAGGAGTTGAGAAGTCTTCCTGTGATGGCAAGGATGCGGTTTCGCTGCTCTGTGTGCTGCTCTCCTTTGTGGGGCTGCTTCCCCCGATCTGTGCTGTAAGGATGGGAGAGGAACAAGCATCCCGGGGTCTCCTCCCACCAAAAAACCCTCAAGCCTCTCCACGGACAGGATGCTCCTGCAGAATGGGGCACACAGGGCTGTGAAATGTGCACTGCAGACAGCCAGCTCTGGGGTTTGCGTGGTTTGATCTGTCCCAGGGACCCTTCGGTAGGGTATGTGCCCAAAAGAGTCGCTCCACTTGTTCCTTTTCCATGTCTCTCTCCTTCTTTTTTCTCTTTAAATATAATTTCTGTGGTTTTGAACGGGGTTAATGCATGAGTTGGCAGCAATGCAGATACTCCATGAACTCCCAGGAGGGTTAAGGAGGGCTCGTTCTGAGGCTGCGAGGGCACGCCAGGCAGTTCATGAGACAGCCCACCTAGAAACGCGTCTTTAGAGAAGACAAGCCCTGTGATTACAGGGTATTTTAGCTGTAGAAGGATTGACTGAGGGAATAACTACGGAATTTTCCAGGCAGGGCAATTTGTATGCACTATTGAGAAATCAGGTCTGAGAGAAGTTTCACTGGGGGGAAAAAAAGGAAATAAACCACCAAGTCACGCTGGTAGGCTTGAAGCAGAGGTGTTAAATCTCAGCTGCGAGGTGGGGAAGGTGCGGCACAAAGTCCTGTGCTGAGGATGCCGCGGTACCTGCCCGCAGGAACCGGGGAAGGGGGAACAGACTGACAGTGGCACAGCTCCAGTTGAAGGGAAGAAAGTCTGTCTCTGGGGACAGTCAGCAGCCCTGGGTGGGAGCGGGACCCGCTGCTTGGGAAAATGAAGTGTACAGACATGGGGAAGAGTCTTTTTGGGCGAGTCAGCAAATAGCTGAGAGTTATGTTATTCCATAACAGCCTCGAAAATTTGCTGTCTGTCACAGGAGCAATTCCCTATTTTAATAGATACCTTTTGCTTTTGACCCTGCATGGCAGAGCACCCTCTGAAAAGCAGGAGGTGATCTTTTGCTGTTTCCCTCTGATTTTGGTTTTCCTCCCTCTCCATTTATCTTCTGTCCCCTGGGCAGGTGGCTGCAGGCAGGTGTGGTGCTCAGTGCAGGTGCTGGCAGCCGTGCAGGGCGTAGCAGGACCTGGTTTGGTCAGGATGGAGATAACAGATACTATGCCCAGAGATGTTCCAGTGGCCACTGTTGTTAATCATGATCTGGTATTTAGGCAGTAGCCAGGTGCCTCCACAAGGCTTGTCTATCAAACCACCGTAGACCTTGGCTCCTGGAGTTTCCCAGCACCAGCGATGCCTTTCGCCCCCTGAGTGAGACTGAGGGGTGGGTTGCAAAATGCTGGCTTCTGCCCAGACCCAGGGTTGCTCTTCCCCGGGCAACAACCTGAATCTTTTCAACTGAATGAGGTGTGGAACTTTAAACCCATGATTTAGCATCACCCTTCAGAGGGGAAAATACAGAATTCAAAGCATCTGGTTGGGTACCACAGCGTTTTGTGAGGAGGAAACCACAAACAAATCGAGGGAAGAAACAGGAAAAGGAAATTTTGAGTGATTTCAGGAAGTCTTTTCCAAAGCTGGCGGCAAACAGAGCCTGCCCGACCCTCTGCCTGTCTGCAGGGCTGTGACAGCCGACTCCGGGAGCGGGCAGCACAGTAAAGCCATCCATAAATCAAAGTGAACCCAGACTATCAGATTTGTTTATGACTTGGGGTTGTGCCGCTGCGTTCGAGCCATGTAGCTATTTTGTTTCATTTCTTTGAGCTGCGTTCCAGGCAGGGGAAAAAAAGGAAAAAAGGGGGAAAAAAATGAAGAAAAAGATTTGTTGGAACAAAACCTCATCGTCCCCTTTATCCTTTGATTCTTTTTTTCAGGGTTTTTTGTTTGTTTTGGGGTTTTTTTTTTTTAATTTTCCCCCTGGAAGACAGCGAGCTGTGGTGAAGCTGGTGGTGTTAATGTTCTGCAGAGTGAAATAGCCTGGAGATGTGCAGTGAGAGCAGGGGCGTGTGCCCTAAATAGGAGGGTTAAACAGGGCTTATTCTGAGGAAAGCAGTAATTGCAGCTTGCGTGGAGCAGCGACATTCTTTTGTGCATTATTTACCCAGGAACATCTGCTAATACATATACATTCTCTGGCGCGTGTAAACAACTTGTGCAGGAAGAGGATTAGGAGATTTATAAAAAAATTAGAAGCAAGTTAAAAGGGCAATTAGAAGAGCAGAAAGAGATACCGAGCGGTGAATTAGGGAGGATATTTTAACACACAATCAGAGCTTCCCGAGACGTATTCAGAGCAGAGAGAAGGTAAAAGAGAAAATTGGCCAATTACGGAATGATAGTGGGGAATTGGTGACATGGGAGAAGGTAATGGCTGATTTGTTAAACAGTTATTTTGATTCTGTTTTCACAAAGGAGGAAGAGGATGGAGGGCAGCTCCAGAAAGGACTGGGGTTGTGGCGGCTGAGGGCAGGGATGAGCCAAGGAAGGATAAAGATGTGCCTGCAGAGCGGCTGGGCGTGGGGAGAATTTCACCTGTATTCACCAGGGATGGGGGAAAATAATGGATCTAAGTGTGAGGCTCCCTACAGCCGGGTGTTATAACGCCTGCTTTTGCTCGCTTAATTGGCGGCAGTGGAGCAGGGGCTGAGGTGAAAGGTCCTTCTCCCCTTTGAAGGCAGTTTCTCCGTGCCAGGGGAAGGTGGAGCGTTTGGGAGACAGCGAGAGGGATGCTGCTCCTGGGGAATCTTTTCTTGTGAGTTTGACTCACCACGATGCCAGCAAGCCCCCTGCCCAAAAACACCCATTGCAAAACGTGGGCATCACCAGGCCCAGTTTTCACAGCTGCTTTTCCTTCCTTCTATCCATAGCCCACAAGCTCCAACCCTGCCAGCAGCACGGGAGCATCCCAGTACCCAACCGTTCCCATCAGCATCGTCCGGTGTCGGTGATCTCGAGCTTCACCAAAGCGGCCGTGAGCTGGATGATGTGTTAAGGGAGGAGAGAGCTGGTGGAAGAGGGGACGGATGTCAACTGACAGAGCTCAAGGAGGTAATAAGCGATGGAAAGAGGAATCTTCTTGGTCATGCAATGGAGAATGGGATGCTGGGAAGAGTTTTCTGAGCTGGGCAAAGCATATGTGAATGGGGGATTTAGGGAAGGGTGAACTTGGAGGAGCACAAGCAGTGTTATTTAGTTTATGAGAAATCTTAAGTGACGCTTGTATTGTGCTCTGGCCCTCTGGAAGGGGGTTTGTTCACAAAGCAACTCCCCAAGGCAAAGGAAGTAACTTGGAATCGGTGCTGGGGAGGGGAACAAGTGCTGTCTGGGAAGCGATGGGGAATGCTGGAGAAACTGCAGACTTGTGCTCTTGGTTTAAACTGATAAACTAAAAAATTATTCTCAAGATCCGAGAGGTGTTTGGTTTTCATCCTGCCTGGAAAGATAAAAGAGATGCAGCATCGTGTGGTGTGTGCTTTCAAAGCGTGTATGAAAAGCTCTGTATTAGCAATTACGGGATGAAACTGTGGAAGAGTGGTACAATGGAGAGAAAATTGGCTCTGGCTCAGGAAACGGGATTCTGCTGCTGGGGGGAGTTTCCAGAGGCACATTTCTGGGGTCGCTTCTGGATTCTCTGGTGGTTTGTTTGGGGTTTTTTTAATGGAAAGGATTTGCATGAGCAACCCAAAGTTAGAGCGTTGCAGCTCGCTGGTGTAAAGAAAGGGAAGGCAGCTGCAGCGACAGGAACTCGTCTCATCTGGCAGAGCAGCACATGGTGCGGGCGGCAGACCGGAGAACGCTCAAGGAACGGGAAAACGATGAGCAAATAAATGTTTAAGTGACACGTTTCCCAAGGGAGGCGTTGGGAGCTCACAGCAGAGCTGTGGAGAGCTATCGGGAGCGTCTAACTGTATCAGCAACAGGCAGCCCGTTCCCACAGACCCCGGCGAGGGGAATCGGTGCATGCCAAAGGTTGAGCTTGTGCTAGTGAGCTGGAGCGCCTGATGGGTCATCCCCCCTGGGAAGGGGTACGGTGCCAGAGCCGGGGGAACCCAGGCAGAGCTGTGGAGCACAGAGGAGTTTAGGTTTAGAGAATCGTGGGATTGTTTAGGTTGGAAAAGAGCTTCAAGATCAAGTCCAACTGTTAACCCAGCACTGCACAGGCCACCACTAAACCCTTTCCCCAGGCACCACATCTACACGGCTTTGAAATCCCTCCAGGGATGGGGATTCTGCCACTTCCCTGGGCAGAGTCCCCAGGGAAGTGGCAGAGTCCCCATCCCTGGGGACTCTGGTGGGTGGTCCAGTGAACCACAACCCTTTTGGTGAAGAAATCTTCCCTAATATTCAGTTTAAACCTCCCCTGGCACAACCTGAGGCCATTTCCTCTTGTCCTATCACTTGTCACTTGGGAGAAGAGACCAACACCCACCTGACTACAACCTCCTTTCAGGTAGCTGCAGAGAGCGATCAGGTCTCCCCTCATCCTCCTCCAGGCCCCAGTTTCCTCAATCATTAGACTTGTGCTCCAGACCCTTCACCACACCACTGCCTTTCTCTGGACACACTCCAGCACCTCAATGTCCTTGCAGCCAGTACAGGGGATGGCCACACTGTTTCTGGCCAGGATGCCATGGGCTTCCTCGGCCACCCTGGCATGCTGCCTGCTCACATTCAGCAGTCTGTTGACCAACACCCCCAGGTCCTTTTCCAGCCAGCAGCTTTCCAGACACTCTTCCCCAAGCCTGACGTGTCGCATGGAGTCATTGTGACACGAGTGCAGGACCTGGCACTGTGCCTTTCCAAACCTCATTCAATTGGTCTCATCCCAGTGATCCAGCCTGTCCAAATGGGAGCTCATGGACCACTGCGCAGCATCACCTCGACGTGGCCGTGGTGCTTACCCCCCACCCCAGGACTTTCAGACCTTTCTACCCCAGGGTCGGTCCTCCTCATCGAACCTTTGGTGTCTGGGAGGGATTTTAATTAAATCCCCAATTTCTCCAGCTGATCTCCAGCCTGAGCCAGACTAGCTCTGGCACGTCGTGGTTATACCTGCATCCGCTCAACCGGAGAGATGCTTGCTTTGAGGTTGTGGGAGTGCTGCTTCAGAGAAGAGGGGATTTATGCCAGCCCTCAGAGCAACATTCAAAATGCATGAGGACATGCTGTGTGAAGGGATTGGGGAAGAAACACACAAGAGCGAACCAGGGGCCATGGTAGAGCTGAACCATGCAGATGGGAAGTTAGTTATTGAGGCTAAGTGTCAGATCATGCCATAAAAATTTAGTTTATCCTCAAAGAGCTGTGGTCGTGGAGGAAGGACGGGCACGGGGAGGGGCGGCAGCTAAGGGGAAGGCAGGAGGAGCATCAGAAACCTATAGTCCATGTCAAGTGACACCTCCTATTTAGCAGTGTATCATGTCTCCCTTCTGGTTTTTAAACAGTAAGCCTTTATTGCGAGGAGTTAGAGCACTTGATTGACAAGGCTCGTAATACACCGTGGAGTTGCCTTTATTTTTCCTACATGTTAAAGGAAAAGATACTAAAAATACAATTATGGTTTTGAGCCAGGCGTAGTCTGTTCTAATATAATTCATCTCAAAGACTATCCATCGTGCCTGCTGCACCCAAATCATTTATAAAACATTAGCATCTCCTGTGCTGACATTTCACTCCCATATTACAGGAGTTATACACAGACTTAAAAAAAAATTAATAAAGTGCTTCTCTTCTTCATTCTCCCACTGAGAGCTTTGATTTCCAGAGTATGAAACGAAATAACCAACATAACAACATTCTCCACTTCTAAGGGACAGTGCCAGACTCATTCAGTTGCTATTGGTTATAGAGAGTAGGACGTGAGGGAGCTATTTCAGATCATGGATTATTTGTTCTGGCTGCATTGGACATCCCTTTAGTGGAGCTTTAGAGCCCTGTAGACAGAAAAGTTTGGGTAGGAGCTGGAAGGGAGAGGCCTTGATGAAGTAACCTCTTCCTTCCTCTTCCCAGAGTTACTCCTGCTATTTCCCAAGAAAGGTACTTAAAAGCAAAGCATCCAGGCCCCTGAGCCCACCTCGCTTGTGGGATGGACAGAAGATGCTGTGCCCGCCCCAGCTGCCCGCTCCCAGCACCCAACCAACCCTGAAAAGTCAGTGCACTGGGGAATTTTCTTTATTTTTTCATCTTGGGAGATTCCCTTTGGATTTCCAGATACCCCCATGAGATCTGCTGCTGCATAAATACCCCCTCCCAGCCCCCAAAGCGGTCGGGAGAGGGGATTTCCTGAGACAGCCCATTCCTCCCCAAGCTATCAGTGTGCCTGACGGAGAGCACAAGCCCTGGTCCTTTGGGCTTCCAGCCCCGCACACCAGCTACGGGCTACAAACCATGGTGTCGCTGGGATAGCGCTACGAAATGAACAGCAGCCTTTTCTTGTCCAAGATCACTTTTATTTCCCTTGTTTCATTAACTTCAGTGTCTGTTTGGTCTCACGGATCCACGCCGACAGCGACGTCACACCGACTGCGGATGCCGCCTGGCGCCCGTGGGCTGCCACCGGCTCTGCGGTGCCCCCGACCAGCAAACACGTCGTTCCACTGTGGGGTTTAATTCAGGACAAGAGGAACAAGCAGATCTGCTCCCTCTCCACCCAGCCGCAACCCCCTTCTCACGGCTGTCTTGGACCATTTCTTTTTCTCTCCTACGGCGGATCAGAATCCTTGGGCGCTGTTCTTCTCGCCGGTCCTCTACGAGCTGTAGTTTCCCCCTTCTCTGACTCTTCCCGTGACACAACCTGTTCCTTTGAAGAAACAAAACCTCTCCTGACGCTGTCAGGACTGTCTGCAGCCTGGGAACTGCTCCTTGCTGCCCCAGTGAAAACCTTAGTCCAGCTATGAAGGTCCTCACGCCACCAACACGGTTGGGAAGCCCCTCTCTGCCTCCAGCCTCCCCAAAAAAAGCCCCTTTCTACCCCAGGGGCCTCGCATCGCTCTCCGGAGACAGAGCTCTATGGCTCTATTTATTTGGACTAATTAATCTCTCTCCCTCTCTCCCCCCACCACCCCACCCCGGTTTTGCAGATTAGGATGAAAGGGTGAGTTTTGGCTCTCTGGATATGAACTTTGCTGTATCACATACAACCACATCCCCCACCCCCCAACCCACCCACCCCTCCCAAAGTTTAGTGCTCTGAATTGCTGAGAACATTGGTCCGCTGTGGTTCCCCCGTGCGTACTGAGCCCGCCCGATGGCTTTCAGCATCTGTAGGCACTGCTGCCGGTTGGTTTTCTCAAGAAACAAAAAGGAAAATCATATACTGGTCTGCTATAAATTCACCAATACAATCCTTAGTTCTGAAGATATAGTTTCCATATAGTTTATAAACATTATAAGACATACATATGGATAATTGAAGGGGGAGGGGGAAGCCTGTGCATTTGTTGGGTTTGGGGTTGGTTTTCCAGACGTGTGAACATGGTTACAAAAAAATCTGCACCTCCCGTGGGTACCTCATTTCTGTACGTGTTGGGTTTGTCAGGGTCGGGTTGGGGTTTTGTTTTTTGTTTGATTCCACCTCTAATCAGTCTTTCCTTTGGTTGTTGGCTACTCCAAGCCCAGCAGGCAAGCCCTGTTCCGCTGTGATGCCTGAGATATTCAGGGGTTTGAGATTGTCTTCTAGGAGATTCCCAGCCAACGTTGGCCTCTGGGTTTGGAGCCAAAAGGGCTAAAACTTGGGAGAACCAATGTCCTTGTTACATCGGTCTCAGTGTCCTTGCACTCCTCTCAGAGAAACAGTGTAGGCTTAATTGGTGATCGGTTTATTTTTTACAGCAGTCACGTTCCTTTCGGTAATTTGGAGGGGTCGTTCAGAGCGCTCTCGAGTGAACAGGATTTCACAAGAGCATGGATACAGTCCGTTTGTCCGGTTGTTGTCGCCGACGAATTGGCTACCGTCCCCGTTCTCTGGGATTTTGGTAAGGATGGCTGTCGCTGTTGGTTGTTGTGGGTGCTCGGTTAGGCTGCTTGTGACGAGGTGTGATAATGCCTTTTAATCTGCTCCCGCGCTGCCATCGGCACAGTCCCCATCGGCAGCCCGGCCGGGCACGGAGAGACTGTCAGATGCCGAGACAACGTTCTTCCCTTCGCAAGGCCAGCGCTCTCCACGTACAAAAAAAGAAGAAGAAAAGAAACTCTGGTCCTTTGTAGATTGGTGGCAGTACAGACTCGCTCCGTCCGCAGCCGGGGAGGGGGCTCAGCGTATGACAGCTGCAAACACCATCATAAAAACCAGGAGCGATGCCCTGAGCCCCGAGCAGCCGGCTGCCTGCTGGACCCCGCTGGGGGGCGGATGGGTGTCCGCCGGGTACACTTACCCTTGCGTTTGGGGGAGAGCGTCGGCATCACCCCGAAACTGAATTTGTGCTGATAATCAGGCACATAGTCTGGAATCTCCTGCCCGTTTTTCCGCGGCCCCAAGGACACCGGTTTGGAGGTTCGGTTACGGCCTTTGTGGCTGGTGCAGTTCTTGCCGGGTTTGCGATAGCCCGGCCGGGAGCCGGGGGGCGGCGGGCTGGCTGCTGTGCAAACTGTTCTCGGCCCCTCTCTCCTTCCCCTTCTCCTTGGAGGAGTGGTGGGGGTGGTGGGTTTTGGAGGCTCCTCTGTCCGCTGTGGAGAAAGTATGTGTTTTAATCTGATGGAGCGACTCAGACCCCGAACAGTTCCTAAAGTCTTCCGCTCTTAGCACCTTGAGGTCCTTGCCGTGCATGTGCTCGGGGGACTCGCAGATGACGCTGGAGCTGGAGCCTCTGAACCTGTGCAACCATTCCCAGAGGGAACGGGCTTTGCAATCGCAGCTCCATGGGTTCCCGTTCAGCCTGAGAAACTCCAGGGCTCCCAGGTGGGCCAGGCAGTCCCCCTGCAGCTCTGAGAGGCTGTTATTGAACAGGAAAAGGGTGGTCAATCTTCGGAGGTCGTGAAAAGCCCGCCTGTGAATCCACTGCAGCTGATTTTGATGGATGAGCAGCCGATCCAAGTTTATTAGTCCCCTGAACGTGTTCTGATGGAGGCTCCAGAGCTTGTTTCCATGGAGAAAAAGATGGCTGAGGTTAACCAAGTCAACAAAAATATCATCCTGAAGGAACTCAATGTGGTTGTCTTGCAGGTAAAGGTATTGCAGGTTGTGGAGGCCGCCGAATATCCCGCTGGGGAGGGAGCTCAGCCCGCACTTGTACAGATACAAGGCGTGGAGTTTCACCAGCCCTTGGAAAGTGTCTGCAGCTAAAGCCCTTAAGTAGCGGTTGTCCCCCAGGTCCAGCTCTTCCAGGTTGACGAACCCCTCGAAGGTGTTGGGGTCAATGAAGGTGATGTTGTTGGAGTAGATCCAAAGGGTGACCATGGAGGGGCTGAAGTGGCCCCGCAGCAGCAAGGTGATCTGGTTGTTCTGGAGAAAGATCCTCTCGCTGTCCTCGGGGATGCCCTCAGGGATGGTGACAAAGTTGTGAGCCTGGCAGCTGACAGTCATCGGGGATGGGTAGCACACGCAGTCGGTGGGGCAGCCCAGGGCACCGTGCACCTTCAGCCCCAACAGCACCAGGAGCAGCTCTGCAAACCCCCCTGTACGGAGAGAGGGAAGAGCAGCATCAGCGGGGACTCGGGCACCCCTCCGCCCACCCGTTCACCACCGTGGGGACTATTCTGGGTGAAAAACGCCCCCAATTACACTCAGCCCTCCTCTCTGCTCATGAATTACCCACGGAAATGACGGCGGCTGTGATGAGTGGGCTCATCACGCACGTAGCCTAAACGTGATGTATGGAGTGCTCCCTGCCTCCTCACCCTGCCTGCACCAGGCAGGCTGTTGGGGTGGGCAGGAGAAACTTTCTTGAGGTGGGGGGATTCACGGAGGCGGGGTGGGGGGCTGGCAGTGCAGGCAGCGAAGCCCTTTGCCTGCAGACAGGCTGTGCAGTCAGGGAAGGGTGGGGGAAAGGCAGCTGTACAACCATGTGAGCAAACAGAGGAGATGCAAACCCTTGCAGGTGTCCAACCCCTCCCGTAACGTGTCTCTTAAACAGCCCGCGCTTACGCACCGGAGAGGAAAGGCTGTAATAATTCCCAGCAAATCACCTAAAATTAAGTGTGTGGCGCATCCACACAGCACACCCACCTCCCCCTGAAAGCCACAGACCCTGCCCCGCCACCTCTTCCTGCTACACTTGTTAAACACCGCCATCCACCCTGAAAAACAAGCGATTTACAGGAAAACATGTTGTCAGCAGTTGGTGGGCAAGGCTGAGCTGAAAACCCCGTTCCAAAGTGGGATGCTCAGACATATTTTTAAATGGATGTCCTGTGGCAAAAGCATATTGCATCCTCTAATGCTACAGTATGTGCTGGTGACCGGGGCTTTCTCGCTGCGGAGAAGAAGCGGTGAGCAAGGCTGTAATCATCCCCTCCCTCTGCTCAGCTCTCAGAGCGCCGGTTTCGCCTCCCCGTTCCCGTCTCGCTCCCACTCCTCGCACCAGGCTTGCTTTCAGGCTATTCCTTCTGCGCCGAGCCGCTTTTCAGACTCGCTGCACCAGGCTTGTCATTTCTCATTCAGATTTTTCCTCCTAGATCTGGCTTTTCCCTCTTACACGCAAAATTTGCTCATGTCTAATGAATTCTGCCTCTGGACTTTACGGGGGCGGGGGGGGAAGGAGTAAAATCGGAGCAGCGTACAGCTGCCGGTGCCATCCTGCCCACAAGTCCTCGCCTTGCACTCAGCTTGTAATAATCTGAAAAACAAGAGTGGAAGTGGAGTTCATTTCTAATTACTCCACGTCGTTATCACCAGCTAGTGCATGAGCCTGGACCCTTTGGGCTTTTACAGTCCCTCTTTCCAGTGCCTACAGCCCAATACAAGTGGGAGGCAAAGAAAAAATTAAATAAATCACCGTTTTTCTTGTTAATTGTGTTTGAAATACAACTCTGTGGTCACCGCTGCTGTTTGCCTGGTGTGGAGATCTGTTACTGTGTAGTTAACAGCAAGTGACCTGTCCATCTGGACCCATCCTTTCAAGGCAAAGTTGTTGTGTTTTTAGGTAAACCAGGTTATTCCGACTCTCCATAAATCCCCAGTAAGAGGCAGTCATCTCTTACTGGTAATGAAGAAGTGGGGGGGCAGGGGAAAGCATCGCTAGCCAAAGGTCTGGACCAAGCCTTGGCTGCGATGAGGAGAAGGGGAATTCTTCCAGGCAATGCCCTTCAGAAATGAATCCCCAGCTACCAGGAGGGATGTCTCATTCCTGCGCCGCTGCCAGAAAGGGGAGATGCGAGTCGGGAACGTTTAACTGGCGACAACTCCTACGGCTGTGTAGGAAAAGGAACATTCTCCAAGTCACCACCGTGCCATTTTGGCTTTGCTGTCGTGCCTTTGTGATGAGAGAGGGGCTGTGCTGGTGGGAGCATCCGTGCCAAAACGGGAGCCCTCGCTGTGCGAGCGCAGCCTGGGAAGCAGCGGTGTCCTGAGGAGATGTTGTCATTATCCAAGCGCCAGATAACGATGGGGAAAGGCTGCGTTTGCAGATACATTCTGCTGGGTGGTTTGGTTTTGGGGTGGGGTTTGTTTGGGTTTTTTTTTACCCCCTTCATCAAGGTGGGACGGCTTGGCGTTCCCCGTCTTGCCTCGCTGACACTGAAGTACGAAACCTTCTGTAGGTCTGATGTTTATTAGTCAAATCCTGCCAGGCACAAAGCGCCGTGACGATCTCCCACATGCGGAGTCTGTTATTGCAAATACCAAATCACAAGGGTCTGAATCAATAAACCATCTCCCAGCTATAAGCAGCAGGTTGGAAGATTACATATTGCTTCCAAACAACAGTTCTATGCGCTCTTCCATGACACGACAGTTGCCAGGCTAACGGGATTACTGACGGGAGGTGGAGCCGGGCAGGGATCTTGGAGCACACACGATTTCACGTGTAGGGATGGCGATGACAGGCGGCTGTTAGCAATGTGCGGCGATGGACGAAGGCAGCCTGGGTCTCCCTGGAGCACGGCCAAGGTAGAGCCTCCTGCTGAAAGGGAGCGTGGTGTTTAACGGCCGCCTGCCCGTGGGGATAACTCTGGAGGTAAAGGTCAGAGGGAACTGAGTCCATCTCTTTAATTAACAGGCATTTGTGAGTTAATGACTGGAGTTCCTATGGAGAGGGAGATGTGTGACTCCTGCAGTCCTGGATGGCAGTGAGGATAGATAGGCTGGAGTGTTGTTGGTTCTCAGCTTCCCAAGGGTACGGTGGTAGGAAGACAAGGCAGGGATGTCTTTCTACCTACATGCTGTGGTGCGGGGGTAAGGAGAACGGGGAAACAGAAGGCTGGATGCTCAGAAAAAGTAATCATTAGGTGGGCAGAACTTGGAGAGAGGAAACATATGGACTCCCCAGTGGGTGCATTCAAGGCACATGGTCCCATCAAGGATGCTTTCCCTCCGAGCCCACTGAGTGCCTAGTGCTGTGAGAAGCTGCTCACGGGGTGCCCCAGGCTTGGTCATAGTTTAGCTCTGGGAATGAGACCTCCCACCGAGAAACAAAGAGGCTGTGGTCATGGAGCCACGAAGCTCCCGAGGCCAGTAACACCAGCATAGTGGTGGCCAGCAGCCAAACACTACTCAACAGCCAGCCAGGAGCACTTGGGTCTCTCTGGGCTTCCCAGGCTGGGAAGTACCGTGGGAGCTTCCCGAGAGGTCCCATCCCGGCTTCCCTGTGAGATAACCCTGCCTGGCTCGTTGAATTTCTTATTCCTGACATGGCCCTTTCGACTTCGCTTTGTGAAGGTTGTGAGGCAGATGGAGGGTCACCAGCACGTGTGTCAGAGCTCACCAGGGAGAGCGAGCTTCAAAAGAGGCACAGAAAAATCCAGCAGAAGCCTGCCAGTGAAGTGAGTAAAAACAAAGCCCTGCTGACATGGATAAAACCAGCAAGTGGGTGTTTATCTCCTGCCTTTCTCCCACTGATGCACCGTGTCACCCCGGCTTCTGCTCGCCGTGTCCTTCTGCCGCCTCCTGCTCTTGACTGAGGTTTCAGTGATTGAAATGAATCCGTCCGACTGTCCAAACCATTTCCCATGTAGCATCTCTCTAATTGGGCATTAATTAGGCATCGGTTAATGAATGCTTGAAATCATTTATCTTTGGATGCGTCCAGTTTGCAGTCTTACTTTTAACAGCATTAGACTCATTATTAGATTAACATCGTTATAAATGTTCCCCATTACCTGCTTGTTTCCATTGTCTTAGCCTTATTACTGAGAGTGAAAATCACTCCTCCCACATGCATTATTGATGAGTAAGGACTTTCTATATGTAGCATGGGATTAATTGTTATACAACGTAATGCATTTAGCGTGAAGCCTCAATTTGTGCAAGAGCTGAAAGCGGCCAGAAGAATGCAGACACCCGGAGCCAGCGTGCTCAGCCAGACACAGCCCATCTCTCTCCAGCCCAGACCAGGTTCCTCCCGGGCCGGTGCCAGCAGAGGAAGAAATAAATTTTAAAAAGCTGGTTTGATACCCAAGATCAGGGGGAGGAAGGTTCGAAGGGTCGGAGCTCTTCTCTGCAGGGATGCTGGCCGTGGCTCTGCTCTGCGGGCTGCCTGTCCCCATGGCACTGCTCCATGCGGAGAGCAGGGGGTACCTGTGCCCACAGTGTTCTTGCATTTTAAGGCTTTTAATGCTGGGCTGTATCTCAGAGCAAGGCAGAGCCCGAGTTTATTTAGGGAGATGTGATGCCGCTCATTTTCATGAGGATTCTCAGGTGCAAAGGGGAGAAATGGCTTAGGACAAGAATAGCTGCTTCGGTCCCAGAGGGGATGCACCCACAGAGCCCCCCAAAAGGCAGCCCTGCCACCAGCCCTCGCCACCCCCTGCCCGTTCCCTCTGTGCGAGCTGGTTTTCTCAGACAAACGCTTTCACCTCTCCACCCGGACGCGCTATATGGGTCACTGCCCGCCTAATTCTCCATCAGGATCAGGTCTCGAGGATGGAGCAGGTTGCTGCTCGTTTAAAATCTCTCCTAAATCGCCATCTGCTTTGGGAGACCCATCTTAGCTCATGTCTACATGCAACTTGACTGCCTGCTTACTGTGTCCATTACCGGTGCTGCTCAAGCTGTTAGATTTATAAGCTCTTTAGAGCAAAGCCCTCGTCTTCTGGTTGCTGATTTATGTATCTTTACTGCCATAAAACACTATGTATAGCTACTACATAATATAAATAATAATACTTAACCGGAGCGAGCTACAAGTGGGGACAAAGCATCTGGCTTCTGCTCGCAGCTGGGATTATCAGAAGAGCAGAAGCTTACTCATCACTCACCCTCTTCTGAGGCCAAATTCACACCTGGTGTAACACCACCACCTCGCTGTCAAAGAGCTCCAGAGAGAGAGATCTTCCTGCCCTGCTCACACCCTGGCTCTATCAAAGGATGCTTTCTAAATCCACCCCCAGTGACCCGGGGCATTATGACCCTCGGGGAAAAATATCCTTTGGCAGTTGGGAGCTAACTCAGGATGGGATGTTCACAGCACCCTAAGGAGGAACTGGGGAGAAAAGGACACCTCGAATGTTCACAGTTCCATCTACTAAGTGAAGGACGATGAAAGGCAAGGCTGGAGCAGCGACAGACACTGGGCATGAGCCAAGAGCAAAACTTCAGCTCTGGGCCAGTTCCACGAAGTGGTGTCAGACCTGTGCTCTGTAGCTGTGGGGGTTAAGATAAACAAGCCCATCCCGACTAGCACGAAGACTTCAATTCCCCAGCGAGCAGCAGCTTGCTTGCAGCCTCTCTGCAAAGCCCTTTGGGTGCTGTCCCACGGGCTTGGCAGCGGGAGCATCCTTGGGTGGGTTTGCTCCCTGCAGCATCGGCTGCAGCTCTCAGTGCCAGGACACGGCATGGGGCTTTGCTTTCTGCCCGAGCTGCCTTTCCATTGGAGACTGGCAACCACCCATCCACCTTCACCATTTTTTTTTTTTTCTTTTTTTATTTTTTTATTTTTCAAAACAGCGTCATAAATAACTGACAGATCCCAGCTGTTTGGAGTTATGGTTTCTGATGGAGTGACAGCTGCTCCCAATCCCCCAGTCATCACCCCGGCAGTTCTGGAACATTTCAGCAACATAAAAATCATTGGAGATAATTTCGGTTTTGCATAATTTGGTTAGGCAAGCTGTGATTTAATGGCAATTATGACCTCCGAGGCAGAAGATGAGCTTGGAGGCTACTGGCTCCACATGCCTTTAGTTCGGGGTGCAGCGTCAGGGATGTTCCAGGGAGAAGGTACTACAAGAAAGAAAAAAATTCCTCCCTGGCAGCTGGAAATTGCATTTCTTTGCTGGCAAGTGGAAAGACTGTTCCCAGAGGAAGAAGCGTACGAGGAACGTTGGGAGGGATATTGCTAAGGAAAGCTTTGGGAAGAGGCTGGTGCTGCAAGCTTCGTTGGGAAGCGCCTGTCAAAGAAAAGCCAGGAAAAGGCTTCAGGCTGGAGAGTGCTGCAGCCCCTCCAAACCCTTCTGTAGCTCTGGTATCTCGTGTGGTAGCTAGTACAAATCTTCTCTTGGTCACCCCGACCCCACGCTGGGATCCCCAGTGTTCAAAAGCAAATCCCCTGCATGTGGCTGGGATGGGAGGGCCAGCCGGTCCCAGGAACGGCCGTGACCCTTGCAGGCAGCTGCCCATTGCTCTCTCCCCTTACAGAGCTTCTCTTGCTCTGGGCTGTTTTGCCTCCTCTCCCAGGTTCTTCTCAGCCATCCTGGAGCCCCCTGATTTGCATTTCTCCAGCGGTGATGGACTGGAGCAAACCAGGCTGTGCTGGGAAGGTGGTTGAGGATGGAGGACCACGCTCAGGAGCTCTGAGGACATCATGGTGCTTCTGGCTGGAGGCTTCAAGATGAGCGTAATGTTGCTCAACAGCAGAAGTGGCTTTTATCTGGAGCCGGAAAGGTCCCGTTTGCCTCCGCTCTCTCCAGCCTAGAGTAAGCTAAAGCTCAGGGAAGAGTCCTGGGGACAGCAGCACCCCAAAATCCAAGTCCTTTAGGACACTGTGGATTCATTTTACACTTGCTGACCCGGCATCTGGAGCTATTCACCTTCCTCCACCAAAGTCGAGGCCAAGGTCACCTGGAAGTTTCTGGATGGTGGTCATTAACTCCTATTGCAGTTTGAAACCAGACCATAAATTTCATAGTGTAATAATGTAAAAATCAATAACTCTGTTTGAAACAATAGCTCTGTCTTCCATTTCAGCCAGCTCTGATATCTCCCCACGGACTGCGTCCCTCTGAATCACACAAATAGAGAGGAGCGATGGGTGGTGGGGCAGCTGCTCTCCTGCCAGGTGCCCAGCCCCTCCATTGCTACAGAGTCAATTAGTTAATTTATTCCTTTCTTAGAGTTAAACTCGAGGAGGATTTAAAAGATAATTTTTTTAAAAAATTAATTTTAAAAAATATAAAACCCAGAGCCTTTTTATGCTCTCTGACATCTCCTCCAATGGGGCATCCCTGAGGTTTTCCCTGCTGAGGGATGCCTGAGCCCCCCTCTGCCCATCACCACGGTAGCAAAGTCAAAAACCCCAAACCAATCCTGGAAAGATGCAGCAGCAAATCACAGGAGCATCATCAAAACATTGAAGTCCATCCTTTTCCATCACTGGCTTTCTGGGCAAGGGACTCCTGGCTTCCTTTGCTTGCTTTATTTTCCGTTGTTTGCTGTAGCACTGACTTGAAATATACATCGAGAGGCAGGATTGTCTTTCACATGTTGGTGGATGTGTGATCCTCAAAAACAAATTAGCACCGATTCACTTCTATATAGAGTGCAGCCATCAGGGAATCACTCCTGAATTCACAGCGAAGGAAAGTAATAATGCTTCCAGCGCGCTAATCCTCTCCGAGAGCAGCCCCTGAACTCTCTCCCGGTGCTGGAGGCACCACTGGAAATTACAATTGTATGGAAAAAAATAATAAATAAATACAGAAATTGGCAGGGTTTGTGCTGGTCCAGAGGATTTGTACCCTAATGTGGAAGTCCCTGTTTAATTAGCACTCCTCTCTGTGCCTGCATCCCCTCCTCCCGCTGCTCCAGCTAAAGAAAAGAAGAGGGGAGGAGGGGAAGAAAGGAGCGGCTGTGGGATTGGAAACTCAGGGATAGGAACTTGTTTAATTTAAACACTTGTTTCAGGGCTGACATATGCAGAGAGAGAGTGTGGAGTGTGTTTTCCCTGTGTAATGGGCTCTGCTTGATCCCTGTTCACGGTGTGCCTCCCGCCACAGCCATGCCCTTGGGTACCACTGCTGCAGGCGGGTGCTGCTGGTCCTACAGCTGCAGCACGGACGGGTACAGACCTGGTACCTCAGCACATGGCCTAAAAAAGCCGGTGTCAGGGAGATGATCTGGACTGGAGGTTGGGCTGCTGCTTGCCTGGGGTTGGGGGCACATGAGAGGAGAGGAGAGGAGAGGAGAGGAGAGGAGAGGAGAGGAGAGGAGAGGAGAGGAGAGGAGAGGAGAGGAGAGGAGAGGAGAGGAGAGGAGAGGAGAGGAGAGGAGAGGAGAGGAGAGGAGAGGAGAGGAGAGGAGAGGAGAGGAGAGGAGAGGAGAGGAGAGGAGAGGAGAGGAGAGGAGAGGACAGACAGAACAGGACAGGAGAACGTTTCAGCTGGCAGGGACCTACAAGGACCAGCCTGAGGATCTCTGGGCTGATCAAAACTAGGAGTTTGTTTTTAAGGGCATTGTCCAAATGCCCCAAAGATGCTGACAGGCTGGGGGCACCAACCAGCTCTCCAGGAAGCCTGTTGCAGTATTTGAGCGCTCTCTCAGTACAGAAACACTTCCAAATGTCTGGCCTAAACCTCCCCTGGTGCAGCTTTGAGCCATTCCCACACATCCTCTCTCTGGCTACCAGGGAGAAGAGATCATCTTCTTTTCCTGACTCCCCTTTCCCTGCCGCTGGACATTTTATTGTGGCCCTGTGTCTCATCCCATCACACATGATGGACCAGCATCTCAAAAGCCACTGGGACCTTCCCAGAGCAGAGGCATGCCAGAGGAAAAGGGTACATCCAGCTTTACAGAGGGATGCTGTGCATCCTTGGATCCTGCCATGGCTGGAGGTGTCAAAGGACACCACGATGTTCTCTCTCTGCTGGGAAAGGACAGCTTGGCCCACACCCTGAGCATGGCATGCATTGGTACTGCAGGATTTCAGGCCTGGCTGGGGGGCTTCACCAGCTCCTGGCGCTACTGTCCGGGCTCCAGCAGGCATCTTCTGGTGGTCCCCAGCGGAGGACAGGGTTCGGGCAGGATGTGCCAGCAGCCCACAGCCAAGCCGGGATGGGAACTGGCAAAGGAGAGAGACATCCTGAGGTCCTTGAGATGGGGACTAATAATTCCAATTGCCCTCGAGGAGAGAGAAATAGAGGAGCATGACTCGAGCTTAGTGGATTGTTTAAGGCTCTCAGGGGATCATCAGATACTTCCACTCCCTTTTTGTCCTGAGGTGACAAGTTTTCCTTCCCATTCACAGAAATGCAAAGCGGTTCATTCACAGCAGCAATAAGGATGGTGTCCTTTGTAAAACAGCCAGGCTGGCGAGCCCTCCGAGGTGCTTTACAGCAAAACAATTGCAGATGAAATGACAAAAACCCACCCCAGATGAGCACCAGCCAGATCAGTATCAAATGCTGAACAAGCTCATGTGTAACGAAAGCAGATTCACCAGCTCATTTCCCTGCCAGGGGCTGGCTAGGACCTACGGAGAGTTTCTTTAGGATCACAAATACAGCCAGAGCAGAGCAAATGTGAGATGGAAGAGCAAAGTGACAGCTGCCCGGGCTCTTGGTGCACGCTCGGCTGCCCTGCTTATTCAGCCCACACCCACAGGAGATGGGGAAAAAAAGGAGGTTGCAGCAAACCAGGGATGTGCTGGGTGGGACCTTTACCTGGACAGAGCAGGGAGAGGATGGAAGCCTGAAACTGGGTGGCAAAAGGCCTTTCTGCAGTGGGCTGGGTTTTTTTTTTATGATAGGATGGATAATAGGGAGAGCATTAGCTCTCTAAATGTGTAATCCTGCTGAGGTCCTGACCCCAGCAGTGTCCTGTGCCACCGAGATCCACAAGCCAATTACACACCGTGCCGTGTAGGCTCCCTTTCATCCCTTTTCAGTCTTTCTGCATTTCAAATTTACTGGATGTCCTTGTGTTTGGTGGAGAAGAGGGCAAATTGGAGCCTGTCATGTACCTTCTTCCCCATTCAGTGGCACATCATTCTGCCTGCAGCAGGGGGGAAGGAGACTGACGGGCAGGCATCAAAGCCACTGGCTCTGTCACATTTTCTTCCCCCCCCAAAAAAAAGGAATAAGTGATGGCGTCATTTGGAGCCCAGCCCACAGCTCAGGTTTCTCTCCTGCACCCAAAAAGGGGAGCAGAACCTTTCCTTTGGTCTCCTCTCCGGGTGGGTGCGTGATGCCCTCCAAGTGAGCATCCCTGGCAGGCTGACAGCCAAATGAGCATCATGGACACCAGCACAACCCCATTCCTGCATGCCTGCCCGCTGGGCTGGGATGTGGCTGCCTTTCAGAGACCTATCCTGTGCTTTGCACTGAACTTTTTCCCAGCTGGCAAAGGAAAAGCACAGGGATAAAAGCAGAGCGGTGTGAATAGCTGCACTCCACCCCTCCTCTGCCTGGCATCCGGGCCGATGGAGGTTTAATGAGCTGGTGGGGAGATATCGAGCATCGTTATGCTCCCACACAGCTTTGGGAGTACTGGGGGGGTAGGGGGAGAGCTGAGGACTGTGGTGTGGGGACACCACTCGCTGAGCATCCACGCTTTGCCAAGCCACCCTCGGCAGGTGGCTGGAGCAGTGGGGAGCTCGGGGAATTAATGTGTGAGCAGGGAACACGGTCAGGACGTGGCGCTTGGTTTGGCTCCAGTGCCAGCACGCCATCCCAAAATACTCCCCCTACCCCATGCATCCCTCCACCCCCGGGAGCGGACTGTGTGGAGATGCTGCACATCCATCCCCCAGTGCCACACGAGTGAATGCATTAAGAGCTTAATAAAAATAGCTCGTTAACGGGATGCGCTGCCATTGCTGGTGGCTCCTGAGCTCGCTGCCCACCTCTGTGCCTCGAACGCAGCGAGGCCAAGTAATTATGGGATGGGGGCTGCAAGGTCTCGACAGTCTAATTCCTATTAATTATAGCCCGTGTGTGATCCAGTTGCAGAGGGAAGGGGAGACGGTAGATGGAAGAGGGAGAGGGCAGAGGGAAGAGGAGATGGTAAATTGTTGCAGGGGGTTGGGGAGGGAACAGGAGATGCTGAAAGATGCGGAGAAGCGGTACCCTCCCCGCCCCCAGGGCAGGCTAGGGGGAGGCAGGGAAGGGGATGTGACCCTGACCCCACACTGGGTGGATTATTTGGGTGGTTTGTAGGGAAGGAGGACAATGTTTCTGTGTGCAGAGTGGAGGGACGGGGAAAGTGTTCATGGACCCAAGCGGGTGTATGGGAACAGAGGCGATGCTCACTGTGGCTGTGCCAGGGCCACCATAGAGCCCGGGCTGTCACCGCAGCCATGTGTGGGGCCATGTGTGAGCATACAGAGGGGTCAGAGGGGAGCGTGCAGGCAGGGTTGTTCTGCCTGAGCTGCCAAAGCCCCCTGGGTGTGGAGGGAGCGAGGAGAAGACCACGCCAGACCCCTAGTCCTGCCTGTCCACCATCTCCGGTGAGTTCCTACTGCTTTAGAGCCAATTAAAAACTCCAGGCCAATGGCCTCGCTTTCCTGGTGGCTGGCATGGTTCCTGCTGGGGGCACAGCACACCCTCAGGGATGCAGGTGAGGTTGGGCCGCTTCACCCTCCACTTTTTGGAGCCCTGCCCTGCCGTCAGCAGCTGCTAACGCCCCTCGCGTGACACCCATCGCTCCCCATCAAGCTCATCAGAGCCCGTTTCTAAATCCTGGTATGATCCCTTCTCTGCCAGGTAATAACTGTGAGCACGAGTTATGCCTTGGCATAAAGCCACCCATGCTGGAATTTGTCTGCATGAGCAGTGGGATGGAGAAGTTGGGCATCAGACCTGCCCCCCTCTTCCGCCCCCCACTAATCCATCCCCCAAGACTGCCCCAGAAATGTAAGGGAAGACCTGGAGCTGCATGCAGAGGAGGATGTACCACAAGGCTGCCATACCTCCGTGCCAGCGGTACCTGAGCCTCCCCAGGAGCAGATATTCCTGCTGGGAAAGGATGAGCTGGAGCCCACAGCCCAAAATTCCCGTTAGGAATACTACTGCAGAGAAATACTGGCGGGGGGTATGACTGAGCAGTGAGAGAGCCCAACCCACTGTACTGGGAAAGGAGCTGGGGAAGGGCTGGGGGAAGCACTGGAGGCATTGTCTGCCTGAGGATTCACTGACACCCCATTTTTTTTGGAGCTGCTGAGTCAGCAGAAGCAAGGGGATGCAGGATGGCCGTGGGGATTGTGCCCTCTGGCTCACAGTATGTGTGAAGAGTTTGCTTCCAGCGCTGCCATCTGCCTTCGAAAGCAACCCTGCTCTCTGTGTAGTAAGCAGGCGCCCTTTCCTCCCCCTCCCAGTTTGCCAGCATCCTTCTGGGATGGGGCAGGCAGTGCAGACTGGTCTGGAGGGACTGGACACAGCCTTTGGGAATGATGTGCTGCTGCTCACTGATGCTCAGCTGGGCTGCTCCTAAAATACACAACCCATCCCCAAAGGAACATCTCTGATGGATGGCTCAGCTCCTGCGAAAGGGGCTGGGGGAGGGTGGCAGGGGCAGCCACTTTCCCCCCAGCCCAAATGTCACAGCACTGTCACAGAGGACTAAGGGACCACAGCTGCTCCAGTGCCAGTGTCCGGGTGCCAAGGTCCTGGCACGTGGCACTGACCCAGCAGCAGCCAGAATGGCCAGGCCAGCCTCAGTGGGGATGTATTCATGGCAAGAAGCAACAGGATGCTGGGCTGTGTGGAGTGGCAGGGATGTTTCACCCTCAGCCCCCTCACGTTGTGTTGCCTAAATGCATATTTTGCAAAGTTAAAACAAATCACAAACAGCAGAGAGCAGGGTTTTTGGTTTGGGGTTTTTTTTGGGGGGGGGGGAGAGGCGCAGGGGAAGAAGAAGATCTTGGCAGAAGGATAAAGGAAGGCAACTGAAATGCTCATTAAAACTGAGGGGCTCCATTTCCCTGTCCAAGTGGCCACATTTTCTCCAGAGGCTCCCGGATGCTTTGAAATGCCTTGTCAGACAAAGCCTTTCATCCTACCTGATTCTGGCTAAATTCATGGACCCAGACACTTTCACTGGAAGCAGGAAAGAGGGAGCAACTCCATTCCGACTTTTCACTTCCCATCTGATTGCTGGTGATACAATTTATTCCTATGACAGCATCTGCTGCTTTCAGGGTGTTTTTTTATTCTGAAGTACAACTCGTCTTTGTTAGTCCCATTTTTGGGCCTTTCATCATTTGAGTCACAACATAAAAGGCGTTTAAACACTCCTGCTTGGAAACCAGGCTGGGGGAGAGGGTAAGAGCAGGGAGACGCTGCGTATCCCCAGCCCCAGCCCTCCTCCAGCACAGGGTGGGGTGTCCCGGTGTGCCGCAGCCTCGCCACGCCTCCCTCTTGCTTCTGCCAAGGATGGTGGTGATGGAGCATTGTGCTTCCATTTCGGAGCTACACTGGGAAGTTCAGATGTGCTGTTAGGTGTGGCTTCACGCAGAGCCCCGCATCCCATGTCTCTGCTGGGACACTGTCTCTCCTGGCCACTGCCGAGCCCCGAGCTCTGCCCCCAGGCTCTGCTCTGTGCCCTCCTCATCGGGCAAACCTCTCCTTAGGCAACTCATCGCGTTAAGCTGCTCCAGCTCAGGCTGCGGCACACGGGTCCCCATGACCCCATGCCAGGGGGTGAGGTGGGGCTTTGGCACCCACACCCCACTGAGCTCACCGGGGACTCTCAGCCTGGCCAGCATCAGCAGATCTCTCTTCGCTGTGGTATCTGCTGAGCTACTGGAGGCACCGGGGAGTTCACAGCTACCCACAGAGACCTACTGGAGTCTAAGAATAGCACCGCAGTGTCACACCAGCCGAGAGCTGGAGCAGATACGTCTGGTGGGGAGAGGCCACCGCTGGCTGCCTCCGCCTGCCCGGGCTGCTGCCTGCTCAGCTGGAAGGGAAACACACGCCTTTCCCGGGAACCTCCGCCCTGCCTCGCTCCTCTGCATCCCAGCACCCGCTCTGCTCCCTCCTGCAGCCCCCGCTGTGGCTCTCGGCCAGTTCCCCATCCTACAGACACCCCCTGCACAAAGCTGAGTATCCGTGGGGCACGACGCCCCTTTCCCTCGCCCGCTTTGGTTCCCCTGCCATGTTTTTCACTCCAGTAAGTGCCGAGCTCCCACCACCCTCCAACAGGCTTCCCTCCGGGGCATGTACAAAGAAACCCCTGCAAATTTTTCTCCTGGGGAGAGCACAGAGCAGCTCCCATGTGTCCCGGGCATTTCTGGCACCTGAGCATCCTCAAGCAACATCCCTCATCCCACCCAGCATCTCTTGCCCTTCCCTGGGTCCCCTCCCTCATCCCCTCAGCTCCCAGGAAAGCAAACGCAGCTGGAGAGAACGCTGCTGCTTATTGGAATAACCTTTCAGGTTTCATTTAGCGCCGCTCACTTCCCACCCTACCTTCCCATCGTCAGCACTTTACTAATTGCAACTTTTAACTCATTGTGCCCGGGAAGCCTAAAAGCACACTCTGCTGGGAAGGCACAGGGTGCCCCTGCTCCCCGCTGCTGCTTCCTCCTGCAGACTAAGGGTCGTGCTGGCAAACACCCCACCGACCGCAGACTGTAGGGTCCCGTTCCAGCTCCCAGCCCACTTTTTTTCCTCACACTTTTGGGAAAAGAGCATCCCAGCAGACCGAAAAACCCCCGGGCAGAAATCCCAGTTGTCGCCTGGGAGCACAAACAGCACATCGCTGGGTGGGGAGGAGGCGAGCGCTCCCGACGGCTATCCGAGCGCGCTGTCTGCCTCAGACTTATTAAATTATGGCTCTCAAGTTCAGCATCTGAGCCTGGCGCGGCGGGGACCAGGGCCGGGAGGGAGGCGGGTTACAGCCCCCTAATTCAATCACAGGGCAGAGGCGATGGTGCAGGCGGTGGGGGAGAAGAGCTCTCGCTGTCGATACGGAGAGAGAGAGGCTTTGGCAGCCTTCTCGGCCAGCTCTGCACCCCGGCCGCTCATGGAGCTTCCAGCTGTGCTTCCTAACACATCTGGAATGACTCCGTGTCTCTTTTAAGGCTGTGAGGAAGCCATGGGCTGGCAGCTGGTCCAGCCACGGTGCTGACATGGGGCAGGGGAGTGGGACATCAGTGCCGCCACACAGGTTTGCACTGAACAAAGACCACTCGGGCTGGAAGGTGGGATGCTCCCAGCCCCAACCCTGCACAACTTCCAGCACAAAGAGGAAACCAGCCAAGAAATCACCATTTCAGGAGAGCCTGAGGTGTTCTTTACATAAGCCCAAGAAGCAGGGGAGGAGAAAGACGAAGTGCTGTCTCCCAACTGACACCATGAACCAGCGCGCGTGACTAAAACTTGGGGAGGGTTTGCATAATGGGGACACGCGTTTCACTCTGCCCAGGGGTTCAGGTACTATGGTGATGCACACAGCAGCGAAACTTCAACAGCTACTCAGGGAGATGAGGACAGAGGGACACAATCAGTAAGAAAGAGAAAGGAAGGAGCTGGGAAGGCAGGCGCTTTCCCTGAAAGCATTTACAAGGTCAATGATTGAAAGCAGAGCAGAGGGAGGATTTGGCTTAGGCAAGAGAGAGCTGGGTTGTGCCGGGATGCTCAGCAGGAGGAAGGAAAAGCAAGCGCCCAGATCCTGCGCTGGCACCAAAATACCCAGCTGAGAGCTAAGTGAGATACTGAGACAAGGCCAGGGTCCCACCAGGGCGGTGAGGGTGGCATGGGAGCTCCGGCTGGGCTGGCTCCTGCCTCTGCAGCAGCAAATTCAACCGTGGCGAATAAAGGAGTAGAACAAAATCCAGCAACGCAATAAAAGCGCCCGGTGTCTTGTTCGCCTGAAGCTGAGCGAGCACAAGCAGCCGGGGTTCATGCAGGAGGCAACACGGCCTCTGCGGGTGGCCTCATGTCTGGGCAGCCCGGCGAGGAGCATTTTGAATGGCCGTTAGGGCGCTTTCGTGGGTGACAGGTCACCTCTCTGCCACCAAAGGCTCCCGCAGAGAGGAGCTGGGCCGCCAGATTTCTCGGCAAGGGAGAGATGCTGATTCCTTAAGGAACAGGGAGGCAAAATCCAATTGCGCAGCATCTGCGGCTGCCATTAACCTGTCTGTGTACTTCTGTGGCTGCCCATTCCTCTCTGGCCTGACAGCCGGGGCTGCCCAGCACATGCTGCACCAGCCACCCAAGGATTTGTTCCTGCCTGCCGCAGCGGCAACGCCAGCACCACTGAACTGCGCCGCAGGCGTTTCTCCCGTGCTTTTTGCCCTGCTTCCAAAATGGAGAGCTGGCTAAACGTCCCCCGGTGAGCTGGAGAGCCACGGTGTGGATTACTGGAGCAGGAGAAATGGCTGGTGGCACGCGGTGACGGCTGCGGGAGGAGCTGCTGGAGCAAACCACAGCTCCAAATCCCAATCCTGAGGCCAGTAAAGAAAACGGCGTTGGAGGGTCCTTGGGATAGTTGGCATTCAGCTTGTAGCATCGTCTCCGGCCGGCATAGCCAAGCAGAACGGCACGCTCGCAGTGCACGGCAGGCTCTAAGCACTCACTCAACATCAGCGTTTGCCCCCAGTATTGGAAGCACAGGGGGGTTTGTGCCGGGTAACATGCAGCCTGGTACATGTCAGAGGGGCTGGTACTGCAGAACATTCAGCCAGAGCCCCCTTGGATGTGCCAGCATCCAGGGAGAACACGGTGCCTGGACCCATGTAGCTCAGCCCCGCGCTCGCCCCGGCGTGCAGGGAGGCTGAAAGCGAGCTGATGGAGAGGGCAGGAGAAGGGAAGGGAGAGAAGAGGTGGGGAGTGGGGAGGAGGCGCAGCCAGCCCCACCAGCCACCTCGCCTCTCTCTGCATCCCAGCTCCATTTGCAGATTTATTAAATCGAGAGCCAATTTCGACATCATTTCTTTCAAGCAGCTCCACCTCGCAGGTGTGTGGAATTTATTTGAGATAAAGAAAACCATTACAGAGGGACAGCAATCTTCAAAGACCACCTCGGAGACCTGAGAGAAATAAAAACACTAGCCCGTGCAAATGTGCAATTAAGTTTCAAAATACTCGTGCTCCATGAAAAGCTCCGTCCCTGCAGAGAACAGGCCTTTAAGGCAATTTTCCCCAAACCCTATTCAGCATTCAGTCAAAAATGCCTTTTAAAAAGCAACATGTGATTTCTTTCCTTCTCTGCCTCACTCCTCCTCCCCTCCGCGCTCGCTCCATCACTCCCAGGTGGGACCCAGACAGCTCTAGTGGGAACATGGTTCCTCCCCGTTCGGTGGGGGACACATCACAGGGGTCCCGTCCGCACGGGCACAGCTCCGTCCCCTCCTCTGCTCATGTCTGGTCCACAAACTGGGAATTTTCTGAGACACGTTGGTGGATACTCATGGAGGAGGGAAACCAGCACAACGCAACCTGGGGACGGTTTGCCAACTATTCCCAACTGCTGGAGCTCCACATCTGTTATTCGTGGGTCACTTTCTGCTCGGCGATTAATTAAAAATGCATAATTAACCTGTGGAACGCACTGCCACGAGGTATCAGGGAGGCCAGGAGCTTAGTGGGATTCAGGGGAGGATTATATGTTTAAATGGATAATGAGAACATCTGCTGGTACATTAGCAGGGATCAAGCAGATTTAGGGAGAAGAGCCTGGCTCGTTGCCCGTGCGGGGTGCGGGAGGGCACCCCTGCGGCCAGCTCACCATGGGCATCACTGGCAGAGGTGCCAACACGCCTGTGAACACGGGGAGTGTGATTTTGGGGCCGAGCAGGTATGCTCGGGGACAGGGCAGTGCCAGAACTGTCACTGTGGGGCTGGTTGCCTTTGGGTTGGAGGTGGCTGCCCGGAATGGATGAGGCTCACTGGGCCAGCAGCTCCTTGCCAGAGTCCCCAAGCCAGCAGCTGCCCCGTGTTCCTGGAGGAAACATGAGTTGGGGTGGGGTCAGTGGGGTGCTGGGGGCTGACCCCTGAGGACAGCCTAGTGAGATCAGCCACAGCATCGTCAAACCCCAGCAGAGCATCCATCAGCCGCAGCACCTCCTGCTAACAGCCCCACATCCATGGGGATGCAAGGAGAATCACGGAATCATGGAATTGTTTAGGTTGGAAAATACTTGCAAGACCGTTGAGTCCAACTGTTAAGCCAGCGCTGCCAAGGCCACCGCTAAATCCTGTCCCCAAGCATCATGTCTACATGGCTTTGAAATCCCTCCAGGGATGGGGACTCCACCACGCTGCCTGCTCACATTCAGCCGGCTATTGACCAACACCCCCAGGTCCTTTTCCAGCCAGCAGCATTCCAGCCACTCTTCCCCAAGCCTGACGTGTCGCATGGGGTCGTTGTGACCCGAGTGCAGGATCTGGCACTACTGATCCCAGCATGGACCCATCGCACACGCAGCATCCACCCTGGGCTCAATGCCAGGGCAGGGACACCTCCTACCGCCCCCTTGCATGGGTGGCACACACCACTTGCTTTGCTTCGCTTCGCTTGGGTTTTTTTTCCTTCCTTCAGCCCCAGAAGTTTTCCTAGGAAATCCTGTCAGACGAGGCAGCAACTGCAGAGCGAGCGGCGAGCCGACGGCAGGATTATTAAATCCCCATCCACAATCCCCTCTAGATTCAAGCAGCTGCTCTTTTGCATCGTAAATCTGCCTCTCCATCCTTAGCACTCACTGGTGGTTGTGCAAGGCCTGGTAACCATGCTGTTTCAGGGTGCCGAAGCGCTGAGGGCTCTCAGCAACATCCCCAAGACCTGGGGGTATCCCGTGGCCCTTCATCTGGCAGCATGGTCAGGGCAATGCCCGGCACCCAGCACCGCTCTGGCACTGCAGCAGCTTGGAGCAGGACGGGGATCATCCGTCTGGGGCTGGAGGCCCAGGGGATGGTTTAGCCCCTGCCAGCAGGACACAGGATGGTCCCGCTGTCCCTTTGCAGCATTTTGGAGGTGACCCCAAGGATGCAGCACCAGTTGGGGCAACCAGAGGCATTTTGGGTGCTGCGGTGTGCCCCCCAGCCTCGCTGCCCGTCTCCTGGGACGAGGTGGCTGCAGCACATCGTGCTCAGCCTGCCGAGCATGGAGGGGGCCTGCTGGGCCGGGGTTAATCTCGTTGTCACACTTTCCTTCCTTCTTGCTGGCTCGGCGCGCTTTGACCCGCTGTGAAATTGTGGCCAACAGCACTGAATATTTTAAGAGCAGCAATGCAGTCATGGCCGCGCGGCGGAGCAGCAAGGCAGGCCGGGAGCTGGGCTGGGCCCTCGCCTCCCCCCGTCACCGCCAACCCATTAGCACAGTTCAGGGAAACCTAAAAAATTCAAAAGACACTGAAATATGCAGCATTTTGCTCTCCCTGGAAATGACGCGCTTCGCTTCCCAGATGCTCCCGAGTAGGAGGTTGTAAATAAGCGGCTTTATGGCACGGGGGGTGTTGCTGACAGGACTGCGGGCTGCTGCAGAGCCCAGATTGACACCCTAATCCCTGGCCTGCCCCTCACTGAGGACATGCCCGTGCTCAGGCTGGGGACAACGCTGTGCCTGCCGGGCACCTGTGCCCACCTTCGCTAGCACAGCATGGAGGTATTGGCCATTAAAAGACCTTCACTTCTCCATCGTTGGCTTCTCTGTCCCCCTTCCCCTTAGGACACCCGCTCACCGCATCCCTCCTCCCCTTGGTCGGGCGGCCGGGACGCGGGTGCTGCAGGACCTGACACAAACGCCTGTCCTCAGCACTTCTGCTATCTGGGGCACGGCGGAGCAGCAGCGGCAAGGAGACAATAAATAAATAAATAAATAAATAAGAAGGAAAAAGAAAAAAAAAGAAGCCTGATTTGCATAAACCTCCTAAAAAGAGGAGCTGAAGCCTCAGCATGGAGAGCCAGGGCAGCTGCGAGCACCAGCCAGGGACCACTGGAGTGAGCAATAGGGAAGCATTGCCTGGACTGAGGTATGCTTTACCACTGGGTCCCTGCACATCCCCAAAGCGCTGCCCCGGGGCTCAACACCCCATCCAGGAGTGACATTGGGACACTTTTGCATTCAGGTCTTAAGAGGGCAGATTAATCGCCGTGTGCTGGATCTGTCACGCGCGAGGATATATATTCTTCTCGGAATTTACAAGTAGTTCTGTCTGAGAAATAAACAACCAGAGATAAAAATTACATTGTCACCGTGCAGGTGTGATCGATGGAAGAGACAAGCCCTCGGAGCACCGGGGAGGTGACACCGGCACAACCTGCCCGGGGAGCACTGGCCCCCGAGGTGGCCAGGAGATGCTGAAAGGGCATGGGGGAAGGTGGTGGGGTGCACTTCACCAGCCCCCAGCCCATCACATCCCGGTCCCAAAGGTTGGAAAAGGTAAGGATGTGTGTTCCTAAGTGGGAAAGATGCCTAACCCCAGGGAAAAATTATGCTGGTGGTGGGTGACCGTGTGGAGCACCCATGAAGCAACTGTGCCCCCCGGTGCAGGAGCACCCGCAGTGGAGGGGCCACATTCCCTGGGTCAGCTCCTTGTCAAACCCTCCTGAGCCCCATTTTGAGCCCTCATTTTGAGCCCAGAGTGTTTCCAAGGTCAGCAGTGGGCAGAAAGCCGAGCTGGGCAAGTGGCCCCCAGGGACCAAGGTGCGAGGAGGATTAGTGCAGTTTATGCTGGGCCCCTTTCAAAGGCCTCTCCTTCATTCTCATCTGCTCCCTGTGGCTGCTCTGGCTTTGGGACAGCTTTTCCTGGAGCGCATCGCTCACCTGGGACACTGCCGCTCCCTGCGGAGGGACAGACATCAGCTCCTTCATAGCATTAACCTGAAGCTGCCCTGAAAGTGGTATAAAAAGCTCTGTGTGGATCCTCTGCCCGTCCCTTAGCATGCCAAGGAGCCAGCTCAACCTCCTGGGATGGAGATCCCAACACCAGCCAGGGCAGCCCAGCAGCCGGTCCTGCAACTGCCTTCTGTCTATTAATAAACTTGGAGCAGCTGGTGGAGCCTCCGCCGAGCCGGTCCACGGGATTTATCCACATTGCTTTGCCTTATCAGCCATGCTTTTCACAAGCACTTAAATTCAGGAGGAAAAGGAAAAAGTGAAATCAGATAGAAATGCAGGTCTGTTTGCTGTTTTCTCCAATGAAATGGTTCTGGGTAAACAGCAGACGCCTTTGATGAAATCCCAGCAGGCTTAAACAATAAAGCTGGTTACAAACTCAATCTGGCGCAGATATCAGATCTGAAATTGTTTCAAAAAACATGTCAACATTTTCTAATGCTGCTGCAAAACTTCCTCGGCACCTTGCCACAAGCTGCGTCTGTGACGCAGGGTCCGCGCCACTGTCCCGGCTCGTGCTGTCGCTGCTGTCCTTCCAGGGGGAGTCCTGCCCCGGCATTTCTGCGGCCTCCCACCTACCCAGAGCCCCCCAAGCTGCAGGAAGATGTTTGATATCACCTTGGTGACATGAGGCGGTGCCAAAGCTGCCAGGAAAGGACCCTGCCCACCCTGTGTTTGGGGCACACCGGCTTGTTTTCCAGCTGTGAATCCAGGCGCTTCCCCAAGCGCAGCACAGCCGGGGCTCCTCGTGGCGCTGGGGGTCTGGCAGGGTTGGATGAGGGACATTGAGCGGGGTGGACGTTCCTCTCATCCCACCTTGGTGACAGCCCTGGGTTCATCCCAGTTGCCACTAAGGACAATTGACTTTTCCACGGAAAAGCAATTTGCGAAGTGTTGATGGTGGCAGAGCAGCACAGCCAGGTTCTCCTCCTGAGTTTTGCCTCCAGGTTGCTGGGGATAGGGGGGCACACAATGGAGACTTTGTCCAGCTGGAAATTTGGCAACTCCTGTTAATGAGTGCCCCTCTGTCAGCATTAGTGCTGGAGCAACAGGGCCCATCCGAACTCAGAAAACACAGAGTGCAACGAGGCAGGTCCCACTCTGGCATTGCCAGGGCTAGTCTGCCAGCCACCCAGCATCGGCACGTTCCAAACTGAGGCAGCACTTGGGGTGTCTGGGGGACACCAGGGGATGCAGATCCCCAGTGGGGACCAAGGTGAGAGGCTGCTGAGGAGGAGGAGACAGCAGGTCTGGTCACACAACAAGTGGGAACAGTGTCTTGGCACTGGTTGGGAAGCTGACACCAGCTCTGGGGGTGTTTGGGGTCCCCCCAGGCTCTGCACCCCCATTCGTGAGGGAGATGCTCTCCGACTGCTGGGACAGACACTGTCTTTCTGTGTCAGACCCAGCCCCACACGTGCCCCGTCCCACACCCCCAAGGAAGCCCTCAGCCTGGAGCTGATGCCTGACACAGTTCGTGCCCTGTGTGGCAGCAGGACAAGGGATGACTGTGCTGGAGCAGCAGTGCCCTCATCCCTCCCAGGAGCCTGAGAGGACAAAGGGGACACAGGGGAGGAAAAGCAGGGCAGGAGGAAGAGGAGGGCAGGCAGCCCTTAGGGGGTGTGGGGGGCCTGAGCTCCGGCACAGCATGGGGGGGACGTGGCAGGCCTGACCCCTCTGCAGAGGTTGCCTTCGCCATCGATCCCGGCTGCACTCAGGCTCATTAGGACCGAGGAGCTGCTGCGAGCGGCTGGCGAAGGAGACAGACGGGGGGAGCGCTCGCTGTGGCTCCCTGGATCGTATTAAATATTTACTTTGTTTTGTTTTGTTTTTCCCAGCTATATTGATCAGAGATGGAGCGGGAGGGGGGGGCTGGGGGGCGGGAGGGGGGAGGTCGGATGCTGGGAGGGAAGAGCAGAGGCAGTGGCTGAGGTACAAAACGGGGACGGACCCTGCCAAGGCACTCCCAAAGGCTGCACCCGCTCCCCCGGAGCGCCCGTTGTCATCATCCTCCCCTCCCTTCCCCCAGTGCTGCTTCCCCCACGGCCATCCATCCTCCCCCCAGGGCCGGGATGGGTATCCCCAGCACAGAGGGAGGTGCAGAAGGGCGGCTCCCCCTCCCTCCCCATCCCGTGCCAGTCCCATCTCGAGGGATGCAGGACCGGGGGCTGCCCAAAGCGACGGCACCTCATGGCAGGGAGTGTCCCCCCATCCCGGCCCGGGAGGTGCCCCCCACGGCCAGGCTGTGCCCCGGGAGCGGCCGCGCAGCCGGCGCTGTTTCTATTTCGAGAAGAGCTCTACTGGAAAAGGAACAAAAGCCGAGGGAAGCTATAAATAGCCGCCTCCTTCACACCAGCGCCTCCTCCGCCCCCAGCATCCCACGGCCGGGGAGGGGGTCCCCACAAGCCTTGCCCCGCGCTCAGCCCTGCCATCCAACACCCCGCTCCTTCCCGGGCCAACGTCCCCATCGGAAAACCGGAGGGAATAAAGCTCTGGGGAATATTTGCCGCCGAAGCAGAACTGGCTCCGAAGAGCCTCTTGCCCAGTTGCCCGGTGGCTCTGCCCCGCTGCAGCCCCGCTCCTGGGGAATTTTGTGGGCTCTGCACCTACAAACACCCCGCGGGGCTGGATTCAGGTGCCTGGGGATGTTCATCTCGCCTTGGCACCTTCATCCCTGGCCCTGGCTGCGGCTGGCAGGGAGCAGGGAGAGCCGAGCGGTTCGGGCAGACCTACTTTCAAGGCTTTAATCCTTTTTGCTTAAAGGATATTTTTTCTTTTTCCCCCTCTCTTTTTTTTTTTTTTTTTTTCCTTTTTTTTTTCCCTTTTTTTTTTTTTTTCCCATTCCACTCGGCAAAGATGGGGTCTGATCAGAGGAGAGACGCAGGGAGCTGACAAGCTGCAGAGTACGGAGAGAAAGGAGAAAGAAATACATATTTATTACCCTCAATTATTAAAAAATAGATAGCAGCAGATCTTAGGCCCTGGCAGAGGCACTGCGGAGCCGTTTGTCTGAGGACTATTTTGTTTTTTTTAAATTCCATTGAAATTATAATACGGCGGGCTTGTTAGCACAAACACCCCAGCACATCCCTGCTGAGGGGGCATCATCCCGGCCCCTCTCTCAGCACCGGTGTGTGGCTCAGAGGTAGGCTGTATCCAGGACCCCGTGGGCTGTGGAGTTTGCGGGCAGCTCGGTGGCAGAGCAGCTCGAGGGGGCAGAAGCTGGCAGTGGTAGGCAACAGCCAGCAGCCTTTGAGCCCCTCTGCCTTCACACCAAGGGATCGGAGGGGCTCTGCCCTATGGATGTGTGTCCCCATACCCAGATGCTCCTAGATGCCTGGCCAGGTGAAGGTCTTGAGGATGAGAGCTCACCTGGGCTTGTCATAGGGCCAAAAAAGCTCATGGGCTTTGCACCCTTCAGATGGCACCGTGGGTCCCATAGCCACAGGGCTGGGGTTTCCCCGAGTAAACCAGTGAGAACACCAGTGCAAACACAGCTGGTTATTTTAAAAAAAAAAGCAAAAAAAAAGGAAAAGCTGTTCCCAAGTGCAGCACACGGGGCTGGCAGAGCTGCTGGCACCTCCCCTCCACTTGCAGGGCTGCCTCCATAAGGAGCCCTGCCAGCTCAGCAGCCAAATTCCCTCCTGCCGCTGCTCCCTGGTAACAACGGCTGCAGCCAACCTGGGCTGTGGTGATGCTGGGAATTGGGGTGTACATGGAGCACCTCTGATAGCTCCCAGCTCCGACACACCGCTCGCCTCATGGCCAGATGTCACCATGATGAGAGGGACCACCACAGCCCCCCAGACCACCGTGCCGTCACCCTCTCGGGCTCCAAAACCCGCTGCCATCCTGTCCTGCTGGCCACGAGATGGGAAGAGATGCAACTCCTGAGTGCAACCAGCTTTCGGGTCTGGGAGTTACTGGGGTGGTCACGGCACTACCAGCCTGGGCAGGAGCATCACAAACAGCCGCTCACCAAAGCTGGGCTGGCTCCAAGCTGCCGTGCCGGCTCTGAGCCACCGTGCCAACACCACCAGGAAGCAAGCAGCCGGCGGGCACATGTGCTGTTAAAGAGGAAAAGGAGCTTTCTACACCAAATGGAGCATTTTCTGCTTAATAACCCCCAATCCTAATCTGCGCAAAGAAGATTGCCCCCCGCATCTCCCCATCCTGCATCTGCCGCTTGCTGCTGCCCACACTTAACACGCAGGCAACACGGTGGCTGCCGGGTTGGCATGTGCCAAGATGTGTCCTGCCCTTGGTGAACAGGCCAGGAGAAAGACCAGCCGCTGGGGAGGGCAGGCGGTGCCCAGCACTGGGCGCAGGCATCTCCTCCATCCGCGCCAAGCCTCCATCATTTGTCATCAGTAAAAATAATATTCCTAAAAGTGTCCTTCCGATTGCCGGGCGGCAGGCACAGGGCTGTGGGTTTCCATGGCGATGCCATTCCGCAGGGATGGTACTGAGGGTGGGGGTGTTGGCTCTTCCTCAGTTTGGGAGATGGGACGTCGACATCCGGAGCGGGGACACCACTGGCCGTGCTGCTGGCGATGTGTCCCAGAGCCAAGCTGGCTCATTCTCCTTAGACTTGGGCAGCATCACCCAAAAACAGCAGGGAAGGAGTATCCCCACCAGAGGGAACAAGGATGCTCCTTCACCCCAGCAGTGCCCCCAGGGCTGTGTCCTGCACCCCTGCCCACACTGGCACACAGATCCCCTGGCTCCTCATCACCCATGGCTCTGCCCCGTGGCCTCCCGCTTGCTGCCTCTGCTCTTAAATCAGATGCCAGCCTCTTCAGTGGGTGCTGGGTCAGGGTGGCACAGCGCCCACCCCAACCCGCTGGGATCCCAAACAAGAGCCACCCTTGCTCTGATGCCTGTCCCTCGCCTGCCTGCTGCTGCCAGCTGCTCTGCCAAAGCACTTTTAAAGATATAATCGGCCGTTAATAACCAGAGTTTATACCAAACACAGCTAAGCCCTGGGATTGCACTTCATGAACAAATCCTGAGGTTTTGGCTGTTTGGGGGCAGCAGGAGCAGCTCCCTGGGGTGGGGACAGGGAGCAGCATCACCCAAGGGTGCCCCGAGGGGCAGAGTGGGATGGGCGGCTGCCCCTGCTGACTTGGGGCTGAAGGAGCTGTGTCCTGGGTCACTCCTCTGCAAGGGGAGTTTTTGCCTCTGTGCTGCTCCTGGGGGTACTTCTGGGAGCTGGGAACATCCCAGTGGAGCCCCCAGGGACATCCCAATGGGAGGTGGTCCTAGCTGCACCTGGCCACCACCATATCCCCCAGGCTGCCACGCTTCCCTGCCTGGGTTTTGCCACAGAACATTTTTGGGGTTTGGTTGTTTTGTGCTCGTTACCAAACCCCGTCAGCACTCCAGCTGTTTCCAGCAGCCCGAATCTCTGCCCAGCCCTGGGGTGATCCCATCCATCCCACAGCCTCATCCTGCAGACCACGGGGACTCTCTGCCTGTGGTTCTGGCCTGTGCCGCCGGCTGTGGCACTGGCAGGTGCCTTGGGGAAAGGTGGGTGTGAAATCACAGCGGAACATGCAGATCTTCACGTCTCGGCAGGTTCACGGGTGTTTTTAGGGCAGCGCTTCGAGGCCACCTGGAGTGTCACCTGCAGCCTTGGGCACCCAGATGAGACCACAGGGTGCTGGGTGCAGCACTTTAGGCACAGGGTGGGAACAACATTTGGCCGCAGCTCTGGCCCTGCCAGGCTCCTTCACATCCCGGGTCCGTGCCCAGGTCCAGGCAGGTCTCGTCTCCACGAGCCCTATTCGTTTTCCCCGGCACCACCGCAAGGACAGCCTGGGCTGCATCCTGACCCACCCCCTCCTCCTCCAGCCACCTCCCCTTGCTTCACTGGGCACAGAGAGCTTGTGGCTTCTTCTCAGCTCTTTAGGAAATTAAACTTTTATAAGCAGAAAGGTTTCTGGGCTCTCAGCTCCCCTGAGCAGGAACCGCAACCCAGCCTTGTGCCTGCACCCTGCCCGACGGCTGCTTCCCTGCAGGGAGGGACAGAAGCTGGATGCCCCATCGATGGGCTGAGCGATAGCAACAACAGGGACATGGCTGCCCATGACCTTGGTGTCATCCTTGACCTGGAAATCTCCTTCTCCTGCATCACTGGCAGTGCACTCCTGCTTCCAGCCTCCTCTGGCAGGGTGCACGGCGCAGCACGGCCCCGCCAGCACCCTTGCCCAGGCCAGAGCTGGACTCCGTGCTGTCACCCGCTGCCACACTGACAACAACTTCCCAGTGCCTATAAATCCACCCTGAATCCCAGGGGCTGCCTGATGCCTCCGCAGCTGGAGGTCCCATGGCACAGGAGGCCCAAAACACCTCCCAGGATCCCAGCGTTGCCCCAGCCATTCCCACCCGTCCTGCCACAAACCTCTGGCACCAGATGCCTTTGCCCTGCATGGCGCCGTGCACAAAGCCACCCCCACCCCCGCCGTGAGCGGGCACACAGAGTTGCTTCCCCCAGGGACATTGCTTGTGGGTTCCCCACACCCTGCTATGACCCCCAGCCCCAAGTCCAAGCCCAGTCCCCGGGATGGGGAAAGCAGTGGCAGTGCCACCATCAGCCCGTCCTTCCTCCCACCAGCACACCCTCGCGCTGCCACGTCCCTCCAACAAAGCCAGACGCCTCCGAGCTCCAACAAGGCTCCCCAACAGCAGCTCTCCCCATCTCCCCTTGCCACTCCTCACATGGAGGGGGGGTCCCCTCCACACCCCGCTTGGGGCAAATACTGGGGACTGGGACTCCCTGCCTGGGGACACCTGGCCACTGTGAGACAGGGAGGGGAGAGCCTCTCGGCGGGATGGAGGCCTCCTCTAACTGCCTGTTGAATTATTCAGGAATGGCATTAACTTATAAATGAGTGTGTTTGACTGATTTTGTGGTTGATGTACAGATAAATTCTAATGAAAGACAGCTACAAGATTTTAAATTATTAATTAGACTGCCACTTAACAAAGCCTATTTGGCACTCTATTTCCTTGCTTAACAAGACAAAAACTTTAAGAATAGGTTTTGCATTAGCCCACAGGCTCTTCAATTTGCATTTTGTTTTTCTAGCTCCAGAAATGAAAGCTGTAGATCTTGACCTTAACAGACAACCCCTGGTCGGATGCAACCCTGCCAGCAGACCCGCTGCCTGCCTCCACCTCAAGCTCCCCCGTTTCCCAGATGAATGTTTTTCCTCCAACCGGCAGCACCGGAGCTGGGAACAGGCGTTCAGGGGTTTATTCTCAAGACCACCAGCCTGGCTGGGTGAATACACCAAACAAAGCCGAGGCAGGAGACGGAGAGAGGAGCATCCGTGCGCGAGGCCCCACAGCCACAAGGTGACATTCTTCCCCCTCCTCCCCCCCAGCAGGAAAAAAGCATCGCTGGGGTGGCAGTGGGGGCTCTGCCCTTCCTGGGGGTCTGCAACCCCATGTGTGGGGTGGGGGAGCTGGAGGTGCAGCGCTGGCACTTCCTCCCGCTGCCGGAGCCTCGTTGGAGAGGGGCATGTGCTGGTGGTGGTGAGAGCTGGGCCAGGGGCTTCGAGGCTGTGCCCTCCCCGGGGCATGGGACCGGGGTGGGGAGGGGGTGCCACCGAGGTCCCCCCGCACGGCATCGCTGTCCCAGGCATCTCCCCGGGACTGGCTCGGGCACAGCACGGCCGGGGATCCTGCCCGGCACCCCCCACCCCCGCCGCCTCGGACGCCCCGGGAAGTCCGGCTTCTCCCTTCGCTGTGATGTCAAAAAGCTCCCCTATGATGTCCCAGGCGGTTGCCATAGAAATAGCGTGATGTCACAGCGGAGCGAAATCTCCTCGGGGGGCGGAACGGGACGGCTCGCCCCAACTTCCCCGCCGAACCCCCCGCGGCCCCCGGTGAACCCCGTTTCCCTTTCCCTCATTGCGGGGGAACGAGCACCGACTCCTCCGGGACCCGCCGTGCCCCCGGCGCCTCGGGACCCGCCGTGCCCCGGTGCCCCATCTCCCGCAACCGCCGCAGCCCCGCTGCCTCCGGGACCCGCCGTCCCCCGGTGCCCGCGGGACCCGCCGCGTCCTCGGTCCTACGGGACCCGTCGCCCGCCGTGTCTTCCCGACTCCTCCCGGTCCCCACCCCTCCCCCGCCGCGCTGTGCTCCCGCCGTGCGCCGCCGGTGCCGCTCCCCGGGGACCCCGGGGGGTGCCCGAGCCTCGGTGGCGGCGGCGGCGCCGGTAACGCGGCGGCGGCGGGGGGCGCCCGGCGGCGCGGCCCCAACTTCAGCGGGGAGACAAACTTCGGGTCCGGCCCCGCTGCCCCCGATACCCGTTGCCCTCCCGGTGCGGCGCTCACCTTGGCGGAGCATCTTGGAGCCGGGGCGGGCGCGGTCTCCCGGCGGCGGCGGCGGCGGCGCTTAGAGCCACGGGCGCGGCGGCGGCGAGCGGTAGCGGCGGCGGCAGCGGTGGCTGCTGCTGCACCGGGAACGCGGAGCCGGGGCCCGGGCGAGCGGCCCCCGCGGGGGCATGGCGGGCCGAGCCGCAGCGGCACCGGGGAGCGCCGGCCCCGGAGCACCGGGAAGCGCCGGCCGCGCCTCTGCCCGCCGCCGCGTCCCGCCGCCGGCTTTTAGGGGGAGCCGCCCCCTCGGGGCTGGGGCCGCCGCCGCCCCCCACCCCCTCGGGCCGAGCCTATAAAGGGGTGCCCGGTGACGGTGCCGCGCTGCCTGCAGCGGCGGGCAGGGCTGGGCAGGGCGGGGCGGGGCAGCGACGGGGCGGGCAGGGCTGGGCAGGGCTGGGCTGGGCTGGGCGAGCCCGGCCGGGCCCCCCTTCCTCCGCCGCCACCGCCTCTCCCGCCTCCCGTGGACAGTTCGTGAAAGTGCCGCTGCACTCGTTCCCCACCCCGCCCCCCCCCCCCCCCCCGGCCCCCTCCGCCCCACCGGGGGACACGGCTCGGCTCGCCCCCCCACCGGGCTCTGCGGACCCCTGGGACCGGCTGGCATCCCCTCCCCCTCCCCCCCACCCCCGCCACCTCCGCGCCAACCCCCCGCCGTTGCCCCGATGTCTCACCGGGGCTTTGCCGCCCCCCCGTGCCTGCCTGTGTCCCGGCCGTCCCCGCTGTCCCGTCTGCCCAGCACCGTCCCTGCAACCTCCCGGGCACCCGCCGATCCCACTGTGAAACGGTGTCCCTCCGCGTCCTGCCACCAGGTCGGGGTCCCGGCTGTTCTTGCCGTCTCCTCTCCACCCCAGCACCGTCCCTGCTGCCCTCCCACGGTGTTCTCTGCCTCTTACCGTCCCCTCTGCCATACCGAGTCCCTGCTATCCCACCGTTATCCCAGATGCCCCACCGGGGTCACGGATCGGGAGCCTCGCTGTCCCTTCCTCGGTCCCTGCTGTCGCCCCACTCCACATCGCCATCCCGACATCCCACCGGGACCCCATTGACCCCGGGCTGTCCCTCCTGCCCCTCGGGAGTCACTCCCGTCCCGTCTCCTTTGCCCCACCGGGGTTCCCGATATCCCACCGGAGCGCCGCTATCCCCACTGCCCCGCCGGGGGTCCCCGCTGTTCCCGGTGGAGCCTCTTCTGCCTCCCCGGTTCCCTGACGGTCCGGGGAATTCCCGCTACCCCCGTGTCCCTCCTGCCCCACATCTCCCCGGTACTTGGCTTCTACCCCATGACACGGGTCGGGAGAGAAACGGACCCGCCGCGGTAGCAACGACCCCGGCGCCGCCGCCCCGTCCCTCCCTTTAACGTGGGCCCGGCAGTAAGCACAAGAGAGAGACTCGGCCGTACAACGGCGTCGACGCGAGGAGGGGCAACCCTGCCATTACAATCCATAACCCTCTGCACACCCACAGGCCGGGCGGAGACAATACCGGGACCTATTGCCCCGTCCCGTCGGGGCCCGGCGGCGGCGGCGTTCTCCCTTCTAACTCGATGTCTCGTCCAGCGACTGCTTTGGCCTAGCGCGGGGTTCGTGTAGTGCTGCCTGCCCGCCTCCACGTGCTCCCAGAGAGCCATGGCGGCCTCCGTGCGGGTCGGGAGCTCGGTCCCGGTGCCGGCCTCAGGTGGGCTGAGGCAGGGTCAACTCCGGTTTCCCGGTGCCGGTATAAGGCGCTATTTCAGTTAACTAGGAAGGGGAGGCCGGGACGGTGGCGGGGGAGGCCGGGACGGTGGCGGCCGCCACCGTCCCGGCCTCCCCGCCACCGTCCCGGCCCAGCTGGTCCTTTCCCGGTTGGACCGTGGGCCGTGCGGGGTGGGTTTGGTGGCTCATGAGTACCGGTGTCGGGCTGGAAATAGTGAATAATCCCCCTGCTGTCACTCCCCCGCCGCTCTCCGGCATCGTCGAGCTGTAAGGAGAGAGTGGGGAGGGGGGAAGGGGGGCGGGGAGGAGGGTTGCTGGCGGGGGCCGGCTTAAGGATGAGGTTTCCCGGTGGATGGGTTCGGCTCACCCGCCGCTCTCGCCTTTTTCCCTTGGGTGGGAGAACGGGAGTCCTTCCCTCCCCCTTCCCCCCTCCCCACGATGGGGGAAGAGAGACCCTCTGTGAGGAAAAGGGTGCTTGTGGAGGAAGGGGGCGGGTTGTGGGTGGGTTGTGCCCTGTAGAGTGCTCGTAGGGTTTCATGTGGTGATTTCTGAGCAAAAATAAGGCGGGTCCCCCAAAAAAAACACCCCCCACAGTGCCAGCAGCCTGCCCCCAGCGTGAAGAGTAGAATCCTACCCCCTTCCTCCTGCTTGCTTGTCCCCCAAGGGTGGCGTGAGGGCAGTGATGATAGCCAGCGGCACATACATAGGGTAATTTGGTGCCCCCCCACTCGCTGTTTTAGGCCGCCCCGTTCGTCCCGCAGCACCAGCCCCCCCGCACGACGAGTGGCACAGCAGATCCCGGAGGAGATCCTGGGTAACGCCGAGCTGCGGGAGGCGGCAGAGGCCCTGCCCCGAAACTACAACTTCGAGATCCCCAAGACCATCTGGCGGATCCGGCAGGCTCAGGCCAGGAAGGGTGAGCACTGGGCCCCGGGGATGAGGGGTACTGGGGCTGCGGTGCAGCTGGTCAGTGGTGCTGAGCTCCCCAGTGGCAAGGGGACCCACTTAGGCCAGCGCACAGGGCCGTTGGTGCTGGGGAAGGGATGGTGCTGAGCTGCCCAGTATGCCCTGGCATGTTTAGGCGCTGTCTTGGCGAGCTCTCCTCCCCTTGAGGGGGGTTAATAGATCTGTATCTCTGGATTATAATCACATTGGACAGGACAGGTTGAGCTGCGTGGACCTGTCAGCCTGTGAGATGCGTCTGGGACGCCAGCCAGGTCCCTGCTGCTCTCTTCTCTCCCTGCGCTTTCCTGCCACGCTGCTGAGCCGGGCAGGGGGAGCCCCACAATGCATGGCTGCTGGGGGCTGGAGGGGCTCGTGGGGAGTTGGGCCATGCTACGCCCTGTCTTGAATCATCCTTGGGTGTGCCTGTGTTTGCTGTAGCCCTAGAGAGGTGAGGAGTGGCGATGGTGGGCCTTAGCAGTTGCTGTGATGCCACAGGGTGATGCCAGAACTTCCCCCTCCCCGGCGCAGCCAGTGTGTGCATCGTGCTGTGGCTGAGCCAGCTCTTAGTGTGTGATCAGCTGCAGGCAGCAGGGCATGGAGCCTCCTTCTCTGTCCCTGGGTGCCACCAGCATCCCCACCTTCACTTTCCACATGGGTAGGGGCTGCTCACGGGGTTGTGTGGCACCAGGGGCTCCAGGTGGAGCCGGATTTGAAATGCTGCATCCACCTGGGAACGTTTCTGCTGGCTGCCACCGAGCTGGCAGGTGTAATGGGGGATGCTCTCAGAGCTGCTCTCTGAGCCAGTCCCGGCTGTGATGCCGAGGGGCCAGAGGCTGTGGGGCTGCCCAGTCTGTCCTGGCTGCGGTGTGGGAGGCGTTGGGACGTGGTGAGGCCGCCCAGCCATGCTGCTCCAGCTTTCGTTGCCACGTTTTCCTGCTTGGCACCTCCTAATTAAATGTAAATATGCGGCTGGGATTTAGGCTTCAGAGCTGGGAGCCGAGCCCATCAGCCAGCCAGCCGTGCTGGGATTTAAAATCTGCGTGTGCGCGGAGCCCAGCCAGGGGCTGGTTGCTGGGGAACGCAAGCTCCTGCCGGGCTGCGCCCAGCCCTGCCTGCACCCAGCCCTGCCTGCACCCAGCCCTGCCTGCACCCAGCCCTGCTTGCACCCAGCCTGCTGCAGGGTCTGGGGTGGCTGGCATATCACCTCAGTCCCCATAGTGCTGCGGTGGCAAAGGGTAACCCAGCTGCCTCTTGCCAACCCCTCCCTGGGACAGGCAAAGCCGTTTGCAGCTCTGTTTGTTGGTGGCAGCCCAGGACAGAGGAGAAGTCCCAAATGGTCATTCCCAAATAGTCTGGGGAATGCCAGGACCGAGTCAGGCAGGGGTGGCAGTGTGCCTACAGCTTTCCTTTGGAGCAGGGTGAGATTGGCCCTGCTTTGGCCACGTCTCTACACAGCTTCGTGCTGGGCAGCAGGCCGGGCTTGGCAGCGCAGTGACTTCTGTTGGAGGAGGATCTGGAGAGGGTGTTTGGAGAGATACTGCTGGAGCTGGGATGGCTTAGTAGGATCAGGAGGTGAAATGCATCGGGATTAACGGGGCCTCCTGCATTCATCATGCCCAGCATGGTGCCCGCTTTTCCCCACCACCCCAGGGCGACCGAGGGGCAGCTAGCGGAGGGACCTCCTGGCTTGCACCACAGGCACTGGGGAGACCAGCTGGGCTGCAGAGGCAAAGGGATTGTTCTGAGCTGTGAGGAGGGAACAAACCAGGAAACATTATTCGTTGATGAATAAATCCCTGCTAGGCACAATGCTGCGTCGTTGCCGGCCGCCCTCCCGAAACAGGGAGAGAGGCAGGGAGGGGAAGTGTGGAGAAGGGCAGCGAGGATGATCAAAGGTTTGGAACAGCTTCTGTACAAGGAGAGATTAAATAGATTTAGATCCTTTAGCTAGAAAAGAGGCGAACGAAGGGGGATATGATAGAGGGATATAGAATTGTGAATGATGCGGAGAGGCTGAATAGGAATGATTATTCACTCTTTCTTGTACCAGAAGAACCAGGGGCATGCATTTACATTATTAGGAGCAGGTTTAAAATAAACAGAAGAAAGTACCTTTTCCTGTGCAGCACATAATTAAAATCTGGAACCTATTACTGCGGGAAGCAGGAGAGACCAGCAGTGTCAGCGGGTTCAAAAAGGGATGAGGTGTGTGCGCAGTGGCTGGGTGCAAGCGGAGAGAATGGAGACGGCCTGAGGCAGGACCACGTGCACTGCTGGGACTTTTGGACACTTTCTGGCTGTTTTGGGGAGGGTCTTTCTTGTGGCTGCTGCTCAAGATGGGTGTGTTGGCCCTGGGGGCTTAATGCCCAGGTCCCTGCTTTGGGGTGTCCCCTCCAGCCCCTCCTAACCCTGGGGCTGTTTCTCTTTCCCAGTGGCCCTGCAGATGCCGGAAGGGCTCCTCATGTTTGCCTGCACCATCGCCGACATCATTGAGCGGTAAGATGATGGCTTTTCTGTCCGGGGGGGCGGGGGGGGGGCCTGGCAAGGGAATGGGGGCTGTTGCCAGGAATGAGGTGGCCACCACACGGGGCAGAATGAAGGGCAGAGCTTCTGCTGAGGGGCATGCCGGGGGACCCCAGCGTGGCTGCCCTCATGGGGACACCTTGACCGCAGCCTGGCCAGGAGCAGGAACAAAATCGCGGGGACCCGTTGCTAGCCCCAAGGACAGGGACCGGCACCGTGCCAGCCCAGCTGCTTGGCTTCTCCTCCCCTCCCTGCTCTGCCCGGAGTTTCTGACAAGCTCAGCGTGTCGGGGCCCTCGCTGGGGTGATGGAGCCGGAGAGCAGCCGTGTTAACAACCGGCTGACGCCAGCTCCGTGCCTGTGCGCTCGCAGCAGCAACACAGCCAGGGAGAGCTGGCAGCAGGGCCGCTACCACCGCACAGGTCCCCCTGCGCTCCTCTCCCCTGGTCTTTTCCTGTCCCTGAGGTCACGGTCTGGTTGTGCCACTCTTGGGGCAGTATAGAGATGCTCAGGAGCAGACTGTCTCCAGCTGGGGAGGCCCGAGGCCACGGTGATGGCCCAGAGGGGTGACTGCAAGCAGCTCCTGCCATGTGGCCACTGCCCTGTGGCTCCTTTCCTCATTTTCTGTGCCACTTGGGAGGTGAGGTTGGAGGCACCAGAGAGGATGCAGCAGCAGCGGATGCAGGCACCTCATAGAAATTGGCTGTAATCTCCTTACTGCTGAGCACGCCTCCCTCCCTCCTTCCCTCCCCTCGGCAGCTGCCCCCTCCCCAGCCCCTCTGTTTTCACACCGTGAATTAGTGCTAATAGCACCGCGTGCCTTGTCTGCCATTGGGGTCGTGGCACTCATTAGTGAGCTGCCTTCCCGGGGCGAGCAGGCTTGCCTCCCTGCCACTGCTAGCCGAGCAGCCACCAGCCACCACCATGCTGGGTAGGAAGGCAGCCGTGCCCGCGGGCTTTGTCCCTGCTTTGCCATCCTTACCCCACGGGACTGCGGCAGCCCCACACTTGGGCTGGGTTGAAGGAGTGGTGGGAAGGTGGGAGCGGGTGGGGGACGGGTGTGGGGGACAGGGGATGGGTGTGAGTGCGGGCGGCTCTGCGTGGGCTTGTCCCTTTAAGCGGAGCTGCCTCCTCTTCGGCTTTGGCACCCAGCCGCTTTCATGTCTCCGACTTCAAAGGCAGCGGATTAAGGGGCTCTTTTATCTGAATGAAACCTTAAGCCCTGTTTCCAGTGGATGCCAGGGTGCCGGTGGATGCCGGGGGGCTGGCATCACTGCTGCACTCACCCTCACTGCCGCACTCACCCTCACTGCCCAGGGTGCTCCGCGGGGCTGAGGGGAGTTGCTTAGTGCCGGGGCGGGGGAGGGATGGGTGCTGCTTGGGGAGAGGTGCCTGGCCAAGAGCAGGGATGTGGCAGCACCGATGGGTTGGTGGTTGGATGGGAGGTGGCTTCAACGCCGAGCAGGAAGGACAAATCTTTCCCTCACTGCCACCACGCAGCACCCAGAGACTCCCCACTGCCGGTCTTTTGCTGGGGTGACATCTGTGATTCTGGCCAGGGATGTGGCTGTGCCGGGTACCAGCATCGCCAGCTGGAGGATCGTGGCTGCAGGTGGGAGTGAGCCCAGCCCTGTCCTTGCTCTCTTGGGAACTCGTGTGGGACCTGGTTACACTGCAGTAAGTGAGGTGTGAATGGGCAGGTGGCATCGGTAGTGCCTGCCTCTTCCTGCCATTAATATTCATTGCTGACATTAATGTGGAATGGGGGCTCGGCCACTGCTCCTGCTGGCCCTCCTCCCCGGTGCTGGGGACAAATGAACCTCTGACGTGACAGGAATTGCTGCAGCCATGTGCTGCAGCAGTGGCTACTGGGGCCAGACTGGGGATGGGGGCTCAGGGTGCTGTCGCCCCCAGGGTGGCATGTCAGCTTACCAGTGGGGACAGAGGGGTTGCGAGGGCTGAGCACGTCAGGGATATCTGTGCCCCAGGGGGGCTGTTGCTCAGCAAGCAGCCCCTCTCCCCAGCCCATCCCCAGAGCCTCCTGCTCCCTCCTTGCTGGTGGGAATTAGAGGTTTGGGGATGCCAGCGAGCTGCCCTTCCCCTGCATGCTCTGGTAATGGCTGCAGAGCTGTGCCTGGGGCTGGTGGCCCTGGGGTGATTGTGCCCATCCCCGTGTGCTCTGGCTCAACCAGAGCTGCTTCCCACTGCTCAACTGGGATATTTATCCCTTCTGCTGGAGCTGCCTTCTAGTGTATTTGTGCCGTGGCCTAGTGATGCTGGGGAGGGCCAAGAGCAGGGACATGGCCTTGCTCCACGGCAGCACAGGCGGCTTGAGGAGGACATGGTGCTTTCTGTGCATCCGTCTGTCCCCAAGTAGGGGGATGGCGGTGGGAGCGAGCAGAGACCCAGCGAACACTGGCAGGAGCAAGGAGGGGAGGGGGCTGTGAGGTGGGGACCCCCCTGGCGCTTCATCTGGGTTCCCCAGCAATGCCGTGGCACTTGCTGCGTCCCGAGGGGCTGCAGGGATGAAGATGTAACCGCTGTCTCTGCAAAGGCCGGTGGGGTACTTAGCCTGGAGCCTTTGAAATCGAGAGCACACTTACAGCATTGACCGGTGTGAGGCCCAGTTAATTAGCGTTAATAGGTTTGTCATTATCGAACCTGCACTGGAGTGAGTGGAGGGGGATGTGAGGGGCGGCAGGGCCAGGGTCTGCTGAGCTGGCGGGGTGGCGGGCTGCCGAAACGGCATCACGACGCTCTGGCGGCACCTTCCAAATCGGCTCCGTTTGTCACGGCTGATGCAATTCAGCAGAGGGTAACTCGTGCTGGGGGGCGGCAGCGTGGAGAGATGCGTGGGGGCAGCTCGGACCGTGGCTCAGGGAGGGGGCAGCCCCCAGCCCACCTGTTGTCATGCCAGGGAGGTGGCAGCAATGCCCCCTGCACTGCCAGCTTGGAGGAGGGGATGCACAGCCAGGCGCGGACCCTTCCTCTCCCCCCACCAGGACTGGAGCAGACGGATCAGCTGGGCTCTCAGCTGGGCTTTTGATTCCTTGTTAATAAAGTCTGCTGTCAGGCTTCTCAGCTGCTAATCCCTCCATCTCCTTGCGCCGCGACGGGGCGAGCAGCTCCTGCTAATCAGCCATAGCTTGGGGGGGATGGGGGGTGCTGGGGGTGTCCTGATGTCTGTGCACGCTGCCCTGCCGTGGCCTTACCACGACCAGTGTTATGATGGCTTTTGAGCAGCCTTGTGAAGCAGTGCTGGGGGTGTGCAGAGCATCCCAGTGACCATGCTGTGGTGCACCCAGAAGCATCTGAGGATGTTTCAGAGTCACGGGGGCGGGAAGAGGGCTCGAATCATCTCTGGTTAAGCAGCAAAGAGTTAAACATTGTGCATATGGCCCAGCAGCTCTGGCATGGCTGGAAATGTCCCACTGCAGCAGGACAAAAAAGCCCCTGGAGTGCCCAGTAGGTTCTTTTGCCATGCACGTTGTTCTCTCCTGGGGCTGTCAGGTGGCAGGACAAGGACATCACGTCCCCTGGCCAAGCAGATCTGTGATGTGCCATGGAGCAGTGTGGCACTGAGTGCCACAGCAAAGCTGGTGGCATCACGGGGAAGTTGCAAAGGGCTGGAATACCAACACCAGTTGGGATCTGGCCTCAGCTTCACAGCACCATAGCTCTGCTGGACGGTGCTGCTTTCCTTTCTCCCCTTGTCCTTTAAGCGCAACCCAAAGGCACTGGCAGCGCGGTGCAGCACGCTGTGCAGGGGAATTTAATCACCGTCATTAACGGTACAACAGCATCATTAGGGAGAATGAAGTTCTCACTTCATTGGAGATGTTTAAAACCTCAGCCCGGGTGGTGACAGTGTGGGGAGGGGACCAGGCAGGGGGGAGTGTGTGGGGTCTACAGGGCTCTCATCTCCCAGGGCTGGGATGTGCCAGCACAGGTGCTGTGCCCACCACCATGTAGCACCTCCTCATGTCCCTTTGGAGCTCAGGGAGCTGGCACCAACAGGCAGGACTGTGGCCAGGCTGTGGGGAAGAGGGGACAGGCACTGTCTGGGCACAGAATGGCTGTGGTGGCTTTGTCACCACCATATGCTGGGCCCTTGGTTTGCTTTTCTTTTGCAGCCACAGGGCCAGCAAAGCTGGGGTGCCCCTGGGACGTGCTTCCCAGGAAGACAGGAATAGCTCTGGTACCCCCTTTGAGGACAGGGATGTCCCTTGAGAGGAAGGGACCCAGATGGAGATGGCTGCTCCTGGGGAGCTGTGGAGCTGCGCACCGCTCCCCATCCTGACCTGCTTGCAGATGCTCTGCGGGGCCCCAGGCTGCCCACGGGTGGTGATTGCCCAGCTGCAGCGGGGCTCTTCCAGCGCTGCTTGCAGGAAAATTGCAAACTCATTATTTTAATTACGTGCAGCCTTCCTGTGCTAATGAAGTTGGGAATCTGGTAATGGGGCTTGGTGACGGGCTTCTCCACTAATTAAGCGCATTGTTCTTTGCCAGGGCTGCGCTCAGCCCCCATGCCCTGGGACAGCGGCACCCGCTGGCACCTGTTCCAGGGATGATCTGGATTTGGGTGCTGCAGGGCAGGCAGTGGGTGTAGGGTTTGTGGGGTGATTGTGGGGCTCTGCCTTTTCCCCTGGGAACAGGACATGGAGTATTTTCAGGGCATAACCCTCCCAGCACGGAGGTGACACCACACCAGCATGACCATGCTGTGAAGGGCCACACGTGGGTGAGGCAGGTGAGTGTGAAGCAAGAGGAGCAGCCCTCTCCATGTCCCATCTCCAGCAGGACGTCCCAGGCATCCCAGCATCTCAGTGATGGCTCCATCCTCCAGCAGCCTCGTGGTGCCAGGACCAGCCACTTTCAGCTCAGTCCCTGCCCAGAGCCACTGAAGCCAGGCACGATGGATGTGCTGGGGCTGAGGACTCCTCTCTGCCAGTGAGAGCAGCTCTGCTTCATGGGGTGAGGTCCAGCACAGTATCATTCACACGCTGCTGCGGTGTCAGGGGATCCCGTGCTCCTGCCAGCAGCAAATGCTCTCATTTATTTGTCGAGGGGCCGGGATAAATCAGGGCTGCTCCAGCCTGGTGCCTGCACTCGCGTTGTGTGGAGCGGCTGCTCCCTGCTTGGGGACACGCTTGCCCCGGGTGTGCCTGCCCGCCCCGGTGTCATCAGGCCCCAGGCTTGTCGACAGGTTGCTGTCATCTCTGTCCCACACTGGCCAGGGAAGAGCAGGGCTGGAAGGTTCTGGGGGTCCCAGCAGCTGGGATCAGGGCTGGGACCCGGCCTGCCCAGGTGTACATCCTGCCAGTGCTGAGCATGGCGCTTTATAAATGGGATTTCGGGAGCCATCTGTTTAAAGGAGGAGATAATGAATTAGGGGGAGATGAGAAAAATGCTAAGGCCGGGCGGTTTTTCAGAATGAGCTGGGGTTTGCGGGACGTAAAAGATGAATAACCTTCCCACGTGTTCAATATTCATGAGCTCCCAGCTGTAGTGAGCGGCTCAGCGCTGGGTGGGGACAGCCCTGTCACCCAGCCCTGTCACCGTGTCCTCCCTGCCAGCACGCTGCTGGGTCCCATCCGTGGCCACAATGAGCTGCAGGGACACAAAACACCTGAAAGGATGCTCCCATGGCTGCCCCTCGCCCGCATCCTGGTCCAGTCTGGTTGGCAGCAGCTCCCCGGCCCGTGTCAGAGGCAGGTGGCTGCTAATTGACGTTTTCTTCCTCTGTAGTTTGATGAAAGGCTCCGGCGACACCAAACTGATTAAAACATCAAGGGGAGGCCCCCGCACTTGCCTTTGATTTGTCTCAGGAGATGATTGCTGCTCCACTCAACCGTCCAGCCCGGCCGGTGCGGGTGACCCCGGTGCGTGCCGTCCTGGCACCTCTGCACCTCTCCTGCTGGCACTGCCAGGCTGCCGGCAGCCATCCGGCCTCACCGGCTATGATGGCAGCACCACTGGGCTCCTTTCTCACTGAGCACTGTCCTGTGGCATCTCTGCTCCTGGCCCAGCTGTGGCTCCGCTCCCCACAGCTGGAGCAGGATGGTTCCCTGGGGCTGGGGCAGGGCTCAGCCCCCTCTCCCCCTGCCACAGGCTGGTGGCCACAAGTTACTGGTTGCAGCTCCCCGTCCGGGCAGGGTCCATGGGCACCTCCACCAGCCTCTACCCCCCTCCCTCCACTGTTGCTATTTCACTTTCTTGCTCTTCACCCCCAGGGACTTTCTCTGGGGTTTGGGCCAATTTGCATACATTTTAATCTATAAAAAATTAAGCGGTGCTGGCTGCCGCTCTGAGTCAGACCTCCCCGTCCTGAATCTTAAGGAGCTGAATAATTTTCCACTTTTGCTGAGATGTGTGGAGTCTGATTCATGTTCATCTCATCACCTCTCATTAGAGGAGGGGGCTGGGGGCTCGGAGGGGGATGGGGAAGAGCCTTCTCGAACCTTCGCTGGCAGCCCCAAACCTCACAGCACGGCCATGCAGGCAGCAGAGGAGCTGTCCTGCTGTCCAGGCCATGCTGGCAATGAGGAACCACGAGATTTTGGTGCTGGCAAGGATCTGGCCCAGCTTCTGAAGGTCTCCCAGCTGCTTCCCCAACCCGTGGGACTCTTCAAGGAGTAGGAGTTGCCTGGGCTGGATGCAGGAGGTGACAATGGCTTTGCCCCCTCTCGGGGGATGCTCCCCTGTCCCCCTCCCCGGGTGCTGACTGATGGGCCGGAGCTGTTAATATTCAGCACGCTCCACCATTTCTCCACCTTCTGCCATCTGCCCAGCTCTGCCCACCATTTCTATTCTTGCCACCGACGTAACGCTCCCTGCCTGGTGCTCGGGAGGGAGCGCGCGGGACCCTGGCCCCCAGCCAGCGCTGGGTGTCAGTGGGGGGTGTTGCTTTGCTGGGACACCTGCCTCCCCCGGCCCCTTCACTCCAGCCTGTGCCAGCTGCAGGGAGACCCCACTGGCACCTGGCACCGTGCTACAGCCATGGGTGCATCCTCGGGGTAAAGAAGGAATTAGCATCTGGTGTAAGCAGCCCCTCCAGGCACAGGGCTTTGTCATCGCAATACCTGCTTTTGTTCCCTGGGAAAGCAGCCAAGCTAATAATCCCCCCAAAATGGTGCCATAAAATACCCAGAAAGGTGGTGCCTGTAAATCATGTCAGAGCCCTGGCTTTGCTGCACGGTGCCGGTGTGTGCCCCTCTACTGGGTTGCTGGGTGGGCTTGGGTGGGAGCGCTGGGATGCCAGAACAGGGATGAGGAATGTCAGCAGTGTTCCCTCGGTGCTTTTCCTCACCAAATGCCAGCACCAAGCTACTCCTGGAGCACATCCAGTTTGGCCCAACTGGCACCTGTGGGTGACGCAGCTGGGTGTGGGCTGGGGTGCCCAGGCACAGGGGATGGTGGCTTGGACAGCCTGGCTGGCGCAGCTGGGGATACCAGGGTGGCTGTTGCGCGTGTCCTGGTGGCTCTGGTCCGCAGGGCTGGCTGGCAGGAGCAGCGGCACCATGCTGCGCTGGGTCTCCCTCTGCTCCTCTCCCCGCTGGAGCATTAGGAAGCTGGCAGCGTATTGTTTGATGAGCGGATAATCCGCTGAATTGCAAACAGCTTTACCCAATTGAAGAGGCGGATTACCGCTCTCCAGCTTAATCATGTTGACATCTCGGAGAGTAGCCAGTGCTCATCCTCTTTGGCGCGTGGCGAGGGGCTCGACGGCAGCGCGAGGTCCCCCAGCATTGGTGTGTCACAGAGCTGGGGGGGCAGGTTGTGGGCTGCAGTGACAAGCAGCCACCCGTGACCATCATTGTGCCTCCCCGCAGGTTCACAGACGCGGAGGCGGTGGTGATGGGTGACGTGACCTACGGCGCCTGCTGCGTGGACGACTACACGGCCCGGGCCCTGGGTGCTGACTTCTTGGTGCACTACGGACACAGCTGCCTGAGTAGGTGACGCTCGGCCCCGGGGTGCTGCTGAGGCAGCCGCGCGTGGTGCCACGGAGGCTGCACCACCATCACTGTGACATGCCGAATGGCTCCCTGCTCCACTCAGTGCCAGTTCGGAGATACAGTGCCAAGGGCTAATCCCTACCCAAAAGGATTTCTGATCTCCAGCCTCGGTTGCTGGCTTTGGACAGGGCCAGGCTGGCTGGGCAGCTGCCTGCAGGCAGGATTTTGGGGGCAGCAAGGCGTGTTTGTCCTCCTCGGCCACGCACTGCTGTAGCAGCACCCAAATCACAGCCCTCTGCTCGAGAGCAGAGCTGCAAGACTGGCTTGCCAGGACCCTGCTCACCCGGCAGCCACCAATGGGGATGGGGCTGCTCTCACCCCTCACCCTGCACCTGCGAGCTTTTGGGGGGATATCCAGAGCGACAGCAGAGAGGAGCAATGGTCTGGGGGTCCCGCTTGCCCAGGGGCCGGCACGGTGCCAGGGAAAGGCGGCTTTGCGGGTGCAGCACAGGCTGGGCGGGGAAGGGAGGAGGAGGCTGTGTGCTCCCCAGGCGGACGGTACTCTGGATCCAGTTGCCATGGAAACTGCGCTGCTGTCCCAGATGCTGCTAACTTTGAAGTCCACCCAGGATGGAATCAGCCCAAAAATAACAATAAGACGCTCTGGGTTTTAAGGTGGATCGGCAGAATTGTCATAGCAAACAACGGGCGCGTGCATCCCTGCCGCCGCCACGCTCCCAGCAGCTGTCCTGGACGTTTATGGGGCTGTATAAATGGGTTTGAAGAATTGCATCAGGCTCTGTATGAAATACTGACTCCCCAGTTGAGAACTCTATCCCGAAAGCCACGTTGGTGTGAGCGTTCGTGGTGATAAATATCTGCGCTAGGTGCTTTGTTATGGAAGGAGGGTTATCAGCACCACTGGAGCAGGGAGTATAAAACCCCTGGTTTGTAGCTTGCTCTTACGTGACTGAACGGGGGGAAGGGGAGCAAAGGGCCACATCCAGTGGTGCTTGCGAGTGCGCTGGTGTGAGAGCCGGGCTGCTTTGGGGGACAGGAGTCACGTCTTCTGGAGCTGCTCACCGCAGGGACAGGCAGGCACTGCCAGGTTGCCTGTCACCAGCCCAGCTGCAATCTGCAGCCCGTGGCCGTGTGATCCTTGCCTGCACTGGGGCTGGATGGGTCACAGGGGACCCTGGGGTGCCCACAGGGTGCTGAGCTCCTTTTAGGCTGTTCATGGTGCTCCTGGCTTTGGCTTGGTGCAGCTGCCTTCATGGGGAGCCCCATGGCCGATGGCAGGGAGCGTCCCCATGCGGCACACAGGCACTCCCCCTCTGCCTCTCGGTCCCACGTGCCCCACGGGAGGGAGTAATTTGCACTTAATTGTGATCAGGTGAAGAGCACCAAAATGGGAAGTGAACGCGGAGCTGTGGATCGATGTGGACTCTGTGTACTTTAATTATTCACTTAATCGTGGTGACACAGGCTTCTTAGCACCGGGGGTAATTAGATTTGTGTTCATTGATTCCCCAGGCTGCCATTATCTGGAGAGAAACGAGCGGGTGCTCTCTGCGGCTCCCATCTGCACCCCCTCCTTAGGGTGCCAGCTCAGGCAGAGGGGTGGCACAGCCCACCCTGATCTGCCCGCACCGGGCAGAGAGCTCTGCCAACATGCTTTATCCCCCAATTTGCGCGTGTCAGCATTTGGGGGCTCGCCGGGTCCCCTGGCATACCCTGCACTCACACCCTCTCTCTTCCTCTCACCAGTTCCCATCGACGCCACGCAGGGGCTGAAGATGCTCTACGTGTTTGTGGACATAAAGATCGACACATCCCATTTCCTTGAGACCATTCGCTTCAACTTTGCAGCGGGGACCTCCCTGGCTCTTGTCAGCACCATCCAGTTTGTCTCCACAGTGCAGGTGAGATGGGGAACAACCCCAGCAAGTTTGGGACACAGGACAGAGCTCGTGATCCCACCCCTAGCTCAGTCTTTCCCTGACCCAGCTACGGGGCTGGAGCAGCTTCCCTGGGGTGCTGGCGGTGATGGTTCCCCTCTGACGAGTCGCTGCGATGATGTGCTGTTGCCGTAATGTTGATCAAGTACTTTATAATAAGTCTGATCAATGTTTCATGGCGGCACCCCTCCCTGGCTCCCCCGGGAGCTGCTCTGTAAATGTCAGGGCAGGCGGTGGAGCACTTGGCATTTTGATGCAGTGCTGGCAGCGGCAGGGGAAGCTCCGGCGGGTTTGTCTGTCTGCCCCTGAACGGCCGGCTGGGCAGCAGCGGGAGGAGATGAATGAGCCTCTTGAGCCATGCCTGTCTAAACACGGGGCTATCGAAGCATTAAGCATTTTTCCCTTGTCTTTTAATTGATATGTTGGCTGAGCCTTGCTGAGCATCTCAGCTGTGTGGAGCCGTTGCCCTTCATGACGTTGCCTCCCCGATCGGATCAGCTCTCCCCTGCTACTGCTGTGTTGGGGCACAACAGCACAGCCATTGCCACCGGTGTCCTGCAGAGCTGGGACTGCTGGGCTGGCGTGTCACCAGGAGTCCGCAGCAGTGCCGGGGGCTACTGGCCTTGGCCACATTCTGTGCCATGATCTGTCCTCTCTGACCCCATGTCTTCTGCAGGCAGCATCACAGGAGCTGCGCTCCCAGTACAAGGTGTGTGTACCCCAGTGCAAGCCACTGTCCCCAGGGGAGATCTTGGGCTGCACATCACCACGCCTCACCCAGGACACAGACGCCATTGTGTAAGTGCTGGTGTCCTTCTGGACCCTTCTACCTGGCCCAGGCTGCCTGCCCTGCCCTGCTCATGCCCCCTGCCCAGCTTGGGGGAGTGGGACGGGCCCCCTTCATCTCCCCACACTGTTCAGAGTGGTGTGTGCTTGTAGCACAGAGGAAATAATTGAGTCGTATATCAGAATAGATAATAGATGGAAGGGCGGGCGGATAATTGGAAAAGACAAATGGCCGGGGCCCAACATCACAGCAACATTAATTTTATTTAAGGACAGCAAATTAGAGGGAGCACTTCGCTTCCTATCACCTAATTATTTTAGGTAATGGAAATGCTTAATGTACTGTGAATACAGTGCGCTGCAGAATAAATAAATACAAGGACCCCACCCTTGGGGGGAACCAGGGAGCCTGGGTGTGGGTTTGGGCCCTGCCAAGCTCCTTCCCCACCCTACCAGGAGCCAACAGAACCAATGCTTTTCCAAGCATGGCTGTGCAGAGAGCAGGACTCGCAATTGCTAGGGCAGGGGTCGCTGTGGGCTCCAGCTTCACCCAGAGCTGCACCGTGGCCAGAGGAAGAGGTGCTGCTTTCCAGCTCTCCCCAAGGGGAGCCGGGCTGGCATTGTGTTGGCCGGAGCTGGTCCTTCCCACTGCTGGAGGAGCTGAGGAGCCACGGTGTGGTACCAACCAGCTGCCCGTGCAGGTGCACACAGCCAGCATACCTGCGACCTCCCCATGTTATTATTTTCTTCTTTCGCCCGTCTCTGGGGCTAACTTTTGCAGACAAATTAGCTTTGATCTCCCAAAATGTCATTCTCCAATTAAGGGCAAAATCTAGTCAAGTTTTACGTCTGAATTCATTTTCCAAGCCCTCACTCCATTAGGGCAGCTGAATGAAAGGCTTTGAAATGTAATTGCTGACTTGAAATCCGATTAGAAATGGAAGCAGCAATGTCTAGAACCAGCCGTTGAGATGGAACAGCTCCCGGCCACCCCACGCCAGCGTGGGCATCCCTCTTCACCCCAAGCATGGCTATCTCTCCCTCCATGGTGTCCTGGGGGGCTGCACAGGGGTAGGGACTCCCAACTGTGCCCACTGCCCCAGGTCCTGGCACAGAAGCTCCCAGCATCTCCACACGTGCAGCTTGGGAAACCATCAGGCACTGGTGTCTCCCATGGGACACAGCTCTCCTTCCCTTCTCACAGGTATTTGGGCGACGGGCGCTTCCACCTGGAGTCCATCATGATTGCCAACCCAGGGATACCTGCCTACAGGTACGGGCAACCTGCCTGTAAGTACAGCCAGCCCACGGGCTGACCCCCAACAACCCCATGGTGAGGAGCACCCCAGCACCCTGGGGACCACCTGAGCATCCCAGGAACACCCCCCACCCCAGGGCTGGGCAGGCAGCAGCCTGCAGCAGGGCACAGGCAGGCAAGAAGCCGCGGGGGGCGGGTGAAGAGGTGCAGAGGGGAGAGGAACACCAGCCATTTACTCCAGCTGAATATAAACATTTTGACAAGTACCTGTGAAAGCTCGTGGAGGTGCAGCCCATTAAAGCCCGGCTGCTGGAGGCAGAGGCCATAAAGCGCGATGATGAGGCCGCTGAAAGCAGATGAAATATCAGGAGCGAAAGGCTGGGCCCATTTGGTGAAATCTGAATTTCTTAGTAGGTCGTTTGTTACTAACGGGAGGCGCCGTCAGGTTTATGGCGCTGGGGAAGCTGCCGACACCCGAGTGGGATTTGATTAAAATTCTCCTCGTCAAACAAAGCAACAAATCAAAGATTTCTTCATAATTGATGAGCCAGGATAGGGTGGGGAGCTGAGCGTGGAGACAAGCGTGTGGCCCGGGCTGTGCTGGGTGTTGTGGGGGGAGCTGTGTTGGGACACCCACCTTATCCCTATCCTTGTCCCCTCTCTGTGCTGGAACAAGCCAGCTGGGCCCTACGTGGGCAGGAGAGATGCGATTAGTGCTAACGAAGAAGGGGCATCGTTTGGGGAGGCAGGGTGATAGGGTGCATTGATCCCCGCTCTGCTCTGCAGGTATGATCCCTACAGCAAGGTCTTCTCCCAGGAGCACTACAGCCACGAGCGCATGTGCCGCGCTCGGCAGGATGCCATCCGCACCGCCGCTGGTGCCCACTGCTGGGGCCTCATCTTGGGCACGTTGGGGCGTCAGGGCTCCCCCGGCATTCTGCAGGTACCAGCCCCCTCCCCATGGCCCCCAGCATTGCTTCTGGGCAGGGGGAAGGACTGGTGAGCAACGGCACCGTTGGCACAGCTACCGGGATGAGGGTGGACACCGCACCACTGACAGTCCACCGGTTGCCACTGGCTGGGGTCTGAGTGCCCCAAGGCTGAGCAGGCAGAGCAATTAGCAGCAGATGAGGGAGGTTAGATGAGGGCTCATTAAATCTGCCCCTTGTTGAGGAGAGCTGGCCAACCTTGGAGACCCCCCATCCATGCAGCTGGGCAATTAATTCCCTGGGTTTGTTTTAATTGGATGAACTTCCTATCTGGTTCACCATCCCTGCTCAGTCGCTGCACTGGTGCTTTCTGCACCCCAGCTAGCAAAGGGAGCAGGACTGCAGTGGTCCTGCCCCACGGGAGCAGGGTGCACTCAGCACAGCAGCCCCACTCACACCTGGAAACTTTTGGGAAGCCACAGGTGAGATTTGGGGCAGCACAGGGACCAGTGAGAAGAGCAGGGAGGGAAGGTCCCAGCAGCCACTGTCACGTTGTGGCCCAGGAAGTGGGGGACAAAGACAAGGATGTCCCTGGCCCCTCCTGGGCCCCTCTCTTCCTCCCGCAGCCTCTGACCGCAGCCAGCCCGTGGCAGGCAGGCGTCCCAGGGCAGGCAGCCGCTAATGAGAACAGATTGTTGGCATTGAGTGGTAATTACTTCATTAGGTTGAGACACGTGCTAGGGAGAGCTGTGCACAAGCCAGAGCCATGGCCACAGTCCCCATCACCGTGCCTGACCCACAGCTGCCCACGGGGATGTGGTTGTGGGACAGAGCTGGGACCCGCAGAAGGTCTGGTGGCTGGGAAGGGGCTGTGGGGCTTACTGGGGGCATCTGTCTGTGGTCCCCACAACTCCCCTGGGCACCTGTTCTCCTGCAGCACCTGGAGTCACGTCTCCGCAGCCTGGGCCGGCCCTTCGTGCGGGTGCTGCTGTCCGAGATCTTCCCCAGCAAGCTGCAGCTCTTCCCTGATGTGGACGCGTGAGTGTTGGCTGGACACCCCCCACCCACCCTGCAGCCCCCTGCACTGGGGGTCCCTGAGACACCCCATCCCTGTCCAGGCCTCCAGTTCCCACTGGCAGCTGTCCCTGCTGTGTCTGTCCTTCTGTCACCTGGGCTGGCACTGTGCGCCCCTGTGCCATGGGGAAGGGAGGGGACGTGGGTGTCCTTCGGGTGGCTCCAGCACAGTAGGGACCTTGCACCTGCCTGCTCCCCTTCCTTCATTGCAGCTTGTTCTGTCCAAAATGCCTGTCCCCATCCTTTGCCACATGTTTCTCTTCCAGGTGGGTGCAGGTAGCTTGTCCCCGTCTCTCCATCGACTGGGGAGAAGCCTTCAGCAAGCCGCTGCTCACACCCTATGAGGTGAGCACCCCTCTCTCTTGTTTTTGGGGGGACCAGTCCTGGCACGCAGAGCTGCAGTGCTGTGAGCTGCCAGGACGGGGATGTCCCTGCAGCATCCCCTCCTCTCCCCATCCTGGTGTGCCACTGGGATTTCTGATCCAGTGGGATTCCCTGTGCCAGGAGCTCCCTGCCGGCAGTGCCCTGCTCGGCACACCAAGCCGCCACAACGGGACTTCTCCCGGTACCGCTGGCTGCCGCAGCACAGGCACTGCTCAGGGACCTGGCTCTTTGTCCCCTCCACAGGCTGCCGTGGCTCTCCGGGACATCGAGTGGCAGCAGCCTTACCCCATGGACTTCTACGCCAGCCGGTCCCTGGGGCCGTGGACGGTGAACCACGCTGGCACGAAGCCACCGCGCCACGGTCGGCCGGCCCAGGTGGGCAGCGGGTCCCGGGGCAGCCGGGCGGTACCGGGGCAGCGGGTCCCCGCTCTGGCCCTGCCCTGCGGGTGGCCGTGCGGGCTGGAGGGGGCGGGCAGCGGGAGCCGCGGTGAGGCCTGAACGCCCGGTGCCGTACGGAGCCCGGTGCCGCGTGCCAAAAGCGCCACCCTGTGGCTTCGTCGTCAGCGAACGGGAACGGTAACGGGGCCAGGTGCCGGCCCGACACCGGGGGGGTAGCGGCGGGAGCTTCCCCCGCCCGGCCCGCGTCGGGACGAGCACCCAGCAGGTTCCGCGGCTTACCGGCGGCGGGGAACCCCGCGCCGTGCCCCGTGGGGCGCCGTGGGCTGAGCACGGACGGGGCTCATCACGGAGCGGACGGGAGCCCCGTCCTCACCCCCTCTCTCTGGGCAGGGGAAGCCGCCCGCAGCCCCCGCGACGGTGGAGGGAGAGGAGGGTCCGAGCACCGGGGACCCCGCAGCCTCCTGAGCACAGCCCGCGCCCTGTCCTGCTGCTGTCGCGCTCTGGGACTCGGCGTGAGCACAGGCACCGGCCTCCCGAGGGTAAGCAGCGTCAGAGCCTCCCGGTACCGGCACCGGCACGGATGGAGATGCAGCCTCGATGCCACCGCTGCCTGCCCGACCCGCGCCGCCTCCCCGCGGGCACTGGCTCCCAGCAACGCCCGGCCGTCTTGTACAGTCTGCCCTCGGCAGCCGCTGGTTGCACGGCGGTGGGGTCCCTCCCGTCCCGTCTCGTCCCGGTCCCACCGGGGCCGCCCCGTCCCTCCCTGTGCCCTTCTTTCCGTGCCGCGACCTCCCGCCACCAGGGGGTGCGCCGCAGCCTCCCCGCCATACGGGCCCACCCCTTCTCCGCGCCGCCCAATGAGCGTGAGAGGTTTTGGCGGGAAGGGGGGTGTGCGGGAGGAAGCGGCGCTCCCGGCTTCCGGTGGCACCATGGCGGAGGGGCGGCCGCTGCGGCTGCTGGGGCTGCACGGCTACCGGCAGAGCGAGCGCCGCTTCCGACAGCGCACCGGCGCGCTGCGCAAAGCCCTGCGCGGCCGCGCGGAGCTGGTGGTGGTCAACGCCCCGCACCCCGTGCCCGGAGGTGAGGGGGACGGCGACGGTGACAGCGACGACCCCCCCGGGGCTGGTGGTTCTCTGGGCCCGGCACCTTTGAGGCGGGGGAGGCGGCGCCGGCGCCGGAGGGGCTGGAGGAGTCTCTGGCGGCAGTGGCGGCGGCGCTGGCGGAGCATGGCCCCGTTGACGGGTTGCTGGGCTTCAGCCAGGGTGCGGCGCTGGCCGCCATGGTGTGCGCCCTGCGGGCCCGCGGCGACCCCCGCTTCCCCGTGGCCTTTGCCATCCTGGTGGCCGGTTTTGCCAGTCGCGCCCCGGCCCACAGCCACTTCTACCGGGAGCCCATCGCCCTGCCCACGCTGCACGTCGTGGGTGATACCGATGCTGTCATCGCCGCCCACCTCAGCAAGGAGCTGGCCCAGCGCTTCGTGGAGCCTGTTGTCATCACCCATCCCGGTGGGCACTTTGTCCCTGCGGCCACCACACAGAAGAAGGCCTACCTGGACTTTTTGGACCGCTTCTGCCTTGGACAGGGACAGGTTGGGGCCATTTGATAGCAGCCTGTGTAATAAACATGGTGGTGTGAGCCACGTGCAGCCTGCCGTTGTGGTGAGACATCGCTGTGTTCCTGTGCCTTCTAGAGGGACCAAAGAGTCCTCAGTGAGCTCACTGTTCTGTAGTGGTAACACAGGGTCTGGCTCAATGGTTTGTTCTTACCTCCCTTCTTTGGTTTTGGATGTTGTTTGCACCTCTGTTGTGTACACGAGCGTGTGGGTGCGATGATGAGGGGGTTGAGGACAGGCGGGTGACACTGGTCTCTGTGTGACGTCAGAGATCTGCATAGCTCGAAGTTGGGCTTCCTCAGCTCAGGGCCAGGAATTGTCTGCAGAGCACGCTGCTCCTGTGGCTGCTATGCCCCAAAGATCTGACTTTTAATATTCCTGGTGAAACCATGCTGACCCTCCAGCTGGCCTGGGCCTGGAAAGCCCTCTTGTCCCTCTGGCAGTGCCAGGCCTGCTGTTTGCTTCAGGAGTTACATGTCTGCTGGTTCAGCGTGAGCGTGTGGGGAGACCTTTTGTATCTTCCTCTGTACAAAGTGCCTTCATGAACAAGAAAAACTTGTCTCTACATTTCTGACTCTGCTGTCTTCCAGAAGCACATGGGAATGAAGCTTTCCTGTTGTAATTGCAGGAATCCTGCTTGACTGCTGCTGGGACTGGCTGGCTCTCCGGTCTCAGCCCAGAGGTCTTGTGCTCAGGGCTGTGCTGGCAGGGCTGCTGTCTAACCACGGCTTTCCTTGGGAGTACAGCGCAGTATAAAAGTGAGAAATTGGATGTAACTCATTAACTTGACCCTGCTGGGATCTGGGGAGCAGCCAGACAGTGTGGTGTGGGCACTGCAAGGGGCAGAGCATGCTGGTGGGCCTGTGAGCAGAAGCGCTTCCCCACGTGCTCTCAGCCAGGACTAGGCCTGGCAGCTGCTGCAGGTTAGAAACACCCCAGCAGAACCCACCGTGGCGGGGGGGGGGGGTATTTTTTTTTGGTGGTGATGTGGCAGCACAGCAGCAGCTGTGGTAGGAGGATGTGGCTGGTGTGTGTGTCCCCCCCAGCCCGCTCCAGGGGGTGCTGGTGGAGCTGGGACGGTGCCTGACCACTTTGCCACCTCGCAGAGCGGTGCTGCGTGGGCTGTCTGGCTGCATCGTGCTGCCTGCTCAGGTGCTGTGAAGGTGTGGGGTGTCTGTCACCCCCTCGGTCACTGCGTCGGTGACGCCAGAGGCCGTTTTTGCGGAAAGGGGTGGGGGTTGGGCTGCGGTTTGGGGCTCTGTGCCCTGCTGCAGCTCCGGGGGATCAAGGCCCAACACCGTGGCCAGCTGTGACAAAGCACCTTTGTCACCATCACTCCCCCCACGTGTGCCCTCGGCCGCAGGGGAAGGATGGCAGCAGACAGCGCTTAGCCAGCTGTTTAATTAGCACGGAGCTACAGCCTGCCGCGGTGGTCTTCCGGTACTTGCTCCCTGCCCCAGCGGCTCCGTGCGGCGGTGCAGAGGAGCCTCTGCAGCCGTGGCCGCTGCAGAGCGGTGCTGCCCGGTTGCCAGCCTGCACTGCGGTCCCGCAGCTGCTGCCCGGCGTCTCCCCGCTCCCGGGGGCTGGCACCGCCGCAGCTCGCTGGCGTTGTGCGGGAGGGGGAAGGAGTTGGGGGGGGGGAAAGCAGCCCAGACCTGCGGGGAGTGAGCAGAGCGGTCCCGGCTCAGCAGGAAGCTCCGTCAGGCGGTGCGCAGTGAGGGGGGTGTTGAGGGGTGGGCGAGCTGAGCTGGGGTGCTACAGTACCCGCCTCTTCCCGGGCTGTGTGAAAATACAGCTCCTGCTCTGGGTTAAACAAATTAACAACAACAAACAAGAGCGACCCTCATCCGTGGGAGGGGCTTGGGTGAGCAGCGTGGGAAGGATGTGCTCACTGGAGGAGGGAAGCAGCTGCTGCGGGCATCCCCACGTGTTCCTGCCGGACAGAGGGGTTTGTCCCCGGAATCCTGCTCTCTGCTGCTCTGCCACCGCCGAGGCACCTTCCTGCCAGCCCCTGCTCGCTGCCTGCAGATGCGGATCCCTTCCCGTGCTGCCGTTCCAGGGACACAGCCCCCTCGTTGGCTGTCCCTGGGATGAGACCCGTTGAGGTCCTCTCCCACTCTCAACTCGGTGCCAGGGTGTTTCCTCTTTCCTCATCCCACGGGGCCCAGAGGGGTTGAGTTTTTCCCCAAAACTGCATCTGGCAGTGCCTGTCCCTGAGCCAGGGGCGCTGCTGGGAGGGGGACGTAGCAATCCCTGGAGCTGGTGGCAGCAATGGCACTGGGACAGGGGGCCCTGAAGACGGCACCAGTGTTACCCAGTGGCACTGGGAGTTTTGGCAGCGGTGGGCCCTTTCCATCCCCCAGAGCGGCCTTCAGAGCCCCAGGGGCGGGTAGAGCCTTGCCTGGGGCTGTGTTCCCTTGCAGCCTCCCGTGGACAGGGGTGCAGGGCTCCGTGGGGTATAGCGTTGCTCCCCCCACCCTGAGGTGAGCAGAGCCCCTGCTCCCATGTCCCAGGGAGGGTGGGAGAAGCCCAGCGTGAGCAGAGATGCTGCCAGCGCCGCTGCCTCCCCTCAAACACCCACTGTCCCCTCCCCAGCTCCACGTGTCCCTGGTCCCTGCTGACTCAGGCCTCCTCCGCTGCCCCCCGCGCCAGCCGCCCGCGCAGGGCTCGCCGGGCAGGGGCTCCCGTGGGCAGCGCTGGAAAAAGCCACATCCCACCGAGCCTGGGATCCTGCTGGGCTTTGAGCCTTACTCATCTCACACTCTTCCTCCCTTGCCTCCCCAAGCGGGGCCTGACGCAGGCAGCTGGGGAGGGGGCGCTCTGGGGAAGGTGACATGTTTTGCAGAGGATTATAACACCGCACTTCCCCACACCTCCCCACCCCTCCGGTACCTGGAGCCTGCCCGGATCCTGCCTGCAAGGAGCCCGTGGCACGGGGCAGGAGAGATCCAGGGGCCGTCCCTCTGCTCTGCTGCCGGAGCAGGACCAAGCTGTTGGGAACAGCCCCCCTCCTCCTCCCCGCTTCACCCGCAGAAGCTTCCAGTTGTGGCTGAGTCACTCCTGCTGTAGCTCCTTCTCTCCTTGTTTTGGATGGAAGTTTTCCATGGAAACCCACGCTGGGCCAGGCCTGGGGCTGGGATAAACACGGCTGAATCACAAAAGGCCGTTTCGCCAAGAGCTGTCAGATGGCAACAACAGCATGTGAGGTGTGCGGGCAGGCAGCTGCCCTGCCCCGCACCTCTCTCCCTGCACCCCGACCCCCACCTCAGCACACCCCCTAGCCCACCCCGAATTCCCACGGTGTCAGTGGGGCATGGGTGCCACCTTGGCAAAGCCGATAGTGGGTCCTAGGCTCCAGATGGAAGCTGGTTTTGGGGGCCACTCGCTCTCCTGGGGATGCACGGAGAAATCCCACCCGGGGAAAGCCCGGGGGGGGCCTGGCTACAGCCCGGTCCTCAGCCGGGGGGCTCTGGAGGGTCACGGCTCCTGGAGGCCCCCAGGAAAGAGCCTTCCCACCCTCCTGGCTGTGTGTGGGGGACGCTCCCCGAAATGCTGCGAGCTGCTGGGAGCGAGGTCAAGGTAAGGCAGCGTGTGTGCCGTGCCTGCGCCCCGCTGAGCACCATCGCACCAGAGGAACAGCAAGTAGCAGCTCGGCTGTGGCAGGAGCCGTGATCCTCCCTGGCATCACCACATTCCTGCCCAGCACCGCTGCGTCTGTGTGCTGAGGAGGAGCACGGGAGCTGGATGGCCTCTGTCCCCCGGTGCGGATGGCTGGCCCCAGGCCCGGCAGCTTGGAAGCACCATCGGAAGCTGAGTCCCAGTGTCAGAAATCCAGGATATTTTTAAGGACTCTGGAAGAAAAATTAATTCCAGGGTGTCAGCAGGGGAGAACTTGGCCTTCAAAACAACAACAATGCAGCTGAAGCCTCCCCGGGGAAGGAGCGTGGGGTCCAAGGGTGAAGCCTGTGGGACATGTCCCCTCACCTGGGGATGGCCTGGAAGGGACCCAGATGCTGCCATGGGCTGGACCTCACTGCGCTGCAGATGCTGCTGCCTGCCCTGGGCACAAGCAAGGAGGCTTTTCTGGGGGATGGAGGGTTGTTTTCCGTGGCCAGCGGCACCTTTGCAGCACGGCTCTGCGGGGCTGCAGTGTGCTGCGCCGAACACAGCCGTGGCTTTACCTGGGTGCTGGTGGGGCTGCTCCAAGACCCCCTTCCTGGAGGAGTGTGGTCACCAGCGATGGGAAAGGCAGGAGTGGGAAGGAAAAAGGACCAGCAGGAAATGGGATAGTGCACGGCAGAGACCCGGTGGCTGAAGTATCCCCTGGTACTGGCAGCACCACGACCCCGCTGATCCCCAGGGACCTGGTGGTGGCTGTGCCTGCCCAAGTGAGGGCATAGAGGTGCCAGGTGCCAGACCCCAATGGGGAGGTGCTCCTAAGGGGGCTGCTTTGACCTGGAAAAGGGGAGTGTGGGCAGGGGGCTCTGCTTGGCACAGCCACTCCTCAGGTTTTGGTGGCACCCAATGTGGGCTGGGGACCACCCGTGGGAGCCCCGTGCTGGGGCTGCAGCACCCCCAGGACTGGCTGTCCTTGTTCGGGGCTGTGTCCCTGTACTTTCACCGCCACCTTCAGTCAACCCGGGCCCGCCCCCACCCCCCCGCCAGCCCCATCCCCCGTGTCCCCAGAACTCACCTTCGCGGGATCAGGCATCCCCCCACCCCTTCGGGGTCTCCGCAGTCGCTTGCGCCCCTTCCAGCCCCTCTCCATCTCCGGGGCTTTGGGTCCCAGGTCCCACCCTGCTCGTGGCCCTGCCCGGCCGGCGCCGGTCGCTGCCGGCTGCCGAGGGCCCGGTGCCCGGTGTCGGGGCAGGCCGGGCCGCTCTGACTTCGCCGCTCAGGAATCTCCTGGCCGCGCCGGGCGGGTTGTGCAACCTGCGACCGCCCCCGACCGCCGCCCGGCCCGGTCCGGCCCGTCGGGTCGCCCTCAGTCCCCGCCGCGCCGCGCTCCACTCCCGGGAACGGCTCGCTGCGACCCCCCGCCCCCCGTCCCCCCAGCGACCACCCTCCCTCCCCAAAGCCCCGCCGCAGCACCGCGCACGCCGTCGGCGGGGACCGGGGACGGGCCCGCGGCTTCCGACGCGCTCCGGGAGCTGCTTCCAGATGCGGCGGGACAAGCCCGGCGGGGGCAACCCCGGAGCGGCCCCGGGGCCCCACCGGGAGGACAGGTGAGGGGCTGCGGGGAGGGGACGGGGAGCAGGATGGGGGGGGGGGGAGGGCGTCAAGGGGGTTGCCCGCCGTTCTCGCTGCCCGAGGAGGAACCGCCTGGCGCCCGCCCCCCGAACAGTAAGAGTTGATGTGCGGCGAGCTGCACCCTGCATGTGAGCTCCTACTGCCCCGGGAGGCGGGCCGCCCCCGACGGGACCCCCGCCGCCCCCCTCCCGCCCCCCTCCTCCATCGCCTCCGGTACCCCTGCGGGGGGGTGGGGGGTCGGTGCTGCCCGCGGTGCGAGTGCGCCGGGCCCGGCGACCATGGCTGTAGACTGTTACCCCCCAGCGGCACAGTAACAATCTAAAGCCACGGTCGCCCGGGCGGCGTCGGGGGGGGGGGGAAGGACGGGGCGGGGGGTCAGCCGGTGCCTTGGCGACGGCGAGGAGGCGGCCCCGTCACCGCAGCGAGAGCTTCCGACCCCCACTCGCGGCGCGGGCGGGGGAGGGGGTGCTACTGGTGCTGGGGGGAGGCGGGGGTGTCGGTAGCATCCTCCCTCCTTCCACCCCCCCATACCCCTTCGCTCCTCGCCCTCCCCCGCGTGTCCGCCCCGCCGCGGGAGACCCCCCCTACCTGGGCTGCATCGGGAGTGGGGGGAGGGGGGAGCGTCCGCCGTGAGGGGGTCGGTGTCTGCGTGCGGGGGGAAAAGAAAGAGCGGGGTCAAGCGGGCACCGGGACATCCCCCTCTCCCCCCGCCCCGCCCCGTCCCGTCGCCTCCCCCTCCCGCGGGGAGCGCTCCCCGACGGCTCAGCACCACGGACAGCTCTTTCCCCCCTCCCCTTCTTCCCCCCGTCGCTGCGGCGGGGCCGGTGCCGGTGCCGGTGCCAGTGGCGGAGCCGGTGCCGGTGCCGGCGGTGGGTCATGCTTCAGTAGCCATGACTGTAGACTGTTACTGTCCTGTCCCTACGCAGCAGTAAGCAGTCTAGAGCCAAGGTGCCGACGCGCTGACTCGGGCTCTCCTCGACGGGGTCTCCGCGCTCCTCCGACGCCCCGGGGCCAGCACCGGGGTGAAGGCGATCGACACCCCCCCACACCTCCCCCCGGGCTGCGGGGCTGGCAGCACCCGAGCGGGGGATGCCGGGGTGCGGGGAAACCCGAGGGTGGGGGTGCTGGGCACGGCGGCACCGCGTGATGGGTCTGGGGGAGGGGGGTGTCCCGTCGGGGATGAATCCAGAGAGGCTCGGAGCGGGGCCCAGCGGCGCCGGTGTCACCCGCAGCGAGGGGAGGGGGGGAAGAGGCGTCACGGATGCGCTTTCTCACCTCTCCCCGGCCCCCCCCCCCCCCCGGCCCCCCCCCACCAAGCCCGAACCCCCGCAAGGTGCGGGAGGCCGGGCCCCGCCGTGCGCCCCCCCGGGGCGGCTCCGCGCACAGCGCCCGCCCCCGCGCACCGCCCCCGCCGGCGCCACGCCCCGGCCCCGCCGCCTCCGCCGCCCCCCCGCCGCCCGGCCCCGCACGTGGGGCTGCGCCAGGCGGCCCCGCACCGCCCCCGCCCGCCGCAGAGGCCGCCCCCCCCCCCTTCCGCCTCCTCCCGCCCCTCTCTTCCCTCCCCGGTCCGTGTCGCTCCCCTCTCCGGGGAGGGCAGGTGCAGCGCCCGGTGTCGCGGGGCTCCGCTGCCCCCTCCCGCCCCCGCACCGGGCTCCGGTCCCTGCTTACCTGGGGGGCCAGCCCTGCCGGTGCCTTATCTCCTGCGGGCCCCGGCGCCTCCCTGGCCGGGCCCGGGGCCCCGCGGCTCCCGGCGGGGGACGGCGCCGGTGGCGGTGCTGCGCTGTCCGCAGCGCGCAGGGCTTTTATAGGATCGGGCTCGTAGTAACGGGGATCTCGGCTCATTCATAGAAAAGCATCAACCTACACAATGACGTGAGCGCTACGTCAGCGAGGAAATTTAGGGAACGGGAAGACGCTACTATTTATATCGGCGCGGGGGGAGAACAGCGGCCCGGAGCCGGGCAGGGGGTCCGGTTTGCACTGGGACCCCGACAGCCCCCCCTCTCCCCCCGGCCCCCTGGGCCCCGGCTCCTTGGGGTGTGCAGAGGAGCAGCGCCCCGCACCCCTGCATCCCGGGCTGTGCACCCACCGAGGCAGGAGCAGAGAGTCCCGTGAAGCTGAGCTGCAGCTTGGGACACCCCCTGCCCCGAGGTGTCCGTCCTGGCACCCACGGGAACCCAGGGCACCAATTGCCCGCCCCCGCCCCCCCTCAGCTACCCCACTAGGCCAGAGCTGGGGTCCCATTCCAGCCTTGTGGCATCACCGTGGGGTGAGTGATGTGGGACTCCATCATCAAGAGGGGTTGCACAGGGCCCCAGGGGTGCTCACACTCCAGAACCAGCCTGGGGGTGCCCCCTGCCCACCTGCACCTCCCATCCATGGGGATGTCCTGGGTAGCACTTCTCACCTGCCCCCAGTAAGAACCCTCATCCCACCAGTGCCACAAGCACCCATGGGTGACAACCCGGTGCCCTGCAGCAGGATGGGGCCGCTCAAAGTGGTGGTGGTGGGGGGCAAGTTTAGAGGATTGGGGATGGGGGGGCATGCACCCCAATGCAGTACCATGGGGTCATTGGGGTACATGAACTGCTCCTCCAGCCTCATGGGGGGACTGGTCCATGCTCCCACCAGGGCTGGGTGCCCCAAAAGTTCCTGATGCCCCAGAGCTGGATAGGTTGCTGCTTTGGAGTCAAGTTAATTTTGCCCCCCAAATCCCCCATCCCAAGTGCCAGCCCTGCCCTCCCTTTCCACCCCCCCCCCCCCCTGATGGTCTAGACATGTGTCCAGGGAGATGAGGAGGAAGATGAGGGGGATGAGTGGGACCATTCGCCCCCCACCCTTATGCATCCATCCACTTCCCCCCACCCCATTCCTCCCGGAGCCTTCTGACCTCACTCTGCTCTGGCGAAGCATCATACCGGTCGCCACAGCAACAGCGGCGTTGTCATTGACAGCAGCATCCGCGCCCGCCAGCATCCGCCACTGCGCAAGGCCGCACGCTGCTGGGGGGGGCCCAAGCCACGACCCCCCCCCCATCCATCCATCCATCCATCCATCCATCCATCCATCCCTCCCTCCCTCTCACCCCCAAGTCCCTGCAGAGGGGTTCAGGGAATGAGCGCCCCCCCCCCCAAAAACAAAACCCCCCACCCCATCAGCATCCCACCTCTATCAACTACCCGGTTTATGATCCCCCTACCCCCCCCTCCCCAAATTCCATATACCCCGAGAATATGGGGGGAGGGGAGGGGTGTCCCCCCCTCCTCTCCTTTTTTTCCCACGTGCCGGGGTTCTCCGGTTGGGGAACAGGGAAGAAGAAGGAAGAGGGAGGGGGGGATAAGGAGGGGAGGGGGGGGCTGTCCGCTGCCGCATCTCTCCCCGCCGCAACCGTGACTCAGCCCCGGGATTAGTCAGCAACCGGGGCCGGCCAACCCGCAACCGGCTGCGCAGCTCCGCCGCTGCCGCCCCCCCCCCCCCAACACACACTTCGGGGGCCGGTTTAACCCCCCCACCCACCCCACCCCGGCCCGGTCCCCCGACGCGCACAGGGGTGCGCGTCGGGGGACCGGGCCGGGGTGGGGGTGGGTGGGGGGGTAAACCGGCCCCCGAGGGGGGTGAGGGATGGATGGTGAGGGGGGGGGGTGTCGCATCCCTGAGCGTGGCCCGTTGCTGCCACCTCGTGGGCTTTCCACTAGCGGCTTCGGCCGTGTCCCCGTTGGGGGGGGGGGGGGGGCGGGGGGGCTGGGGGGAGGGCTTGAGGGGGGTGTTGCGGGCTGTTGTGGACGGAAAGGGGGGAGGTCACCCGTGGGGCTTGCAAACTGGGGGGATTGAAGGAGATGTTGCCCTACGAAGAAGTGGTCCCATCGACCCTGTGAAGCATCATCTGAAAGGGAAGGGGTCCCATCACCTCATCAGGGATGGAGGAGGGTGTGTGTGTGTGTGTGTGGGGGTGTCTTCACCTGCCTGTTGCCCTGCAGGAAGGGGTGCTATTGCTTCATCAAGCATCATCCCAGAAGAAAAGGGGCTCCATGAAGCATCATCCTACAGAGAAGGGGGGAGGTGGTGTCTCATCACCCTGCTGGGGGTGTTCCTCACACAACTTGAGCACTGTCCCACAAGGGAGGGGTCCTACTGCCCCATGAAGCATCATCCATAAGGAAAGGAATTCCATCACTCCACAAAAAAAAAAAAAAGGGGTTCCACTGCTCCAGGAAATATTACCTTGTGATATTTCAACGAGTGCCCTTGTCTGCCCAACAGTCACCCCACAAGGAAGGGGTCCCGTTACCCCCTCCAGCTGACAGAGACCTCATGAAGTTCAACAAGGGGAAGTGCAAAGCCCTGTCCCTGGGGAGGAACCGCCCTGGGCACTGGGGTATTTCAGAAGCTGGACAGCAGCTTGGCAGAAAAGACCCTGGAGGTCCTGGTGGACATCAAGTTGACCATGACCCAGAAAAATATTCTTGGGGCAAAGGAGACAAGTGGTGTCCTGGGAGTGTTACCAAGGAGGAGGGAAAGGATGCTTCTGCTCTGCTCAGTGACTGGGGAGGCCCCATTTCTGGGGTGTTGGGTCCATGCTGAGCTCCCCAGTACGAGACAGATGTGGATGCACTGGACAGAATCTGGTGAAGGACCACTAAGAAGAATAAAGGACTAGAACGTCTCTCCTGTGAGGAGAGGCTGAGGGAGCTGGGTCTGCTCAGCCTGGAGAAGATCTGGGGATCTTATCAACGTACATACATACGTGGTGGGAGGGTGCAGAGAGGATAGAGCCAGGCTTGGTGGTGCCCAGTGCCAGGACCAGGGATGATGGGCGCAGACAGAGCCACAGGGCTTCTCTCTGAACACCAGGAAACACTTTTCACTGTGAAGGGAGCACGGGCTGCCCAGGGAGGTGGTGGAATCACCATCCTTGGAGAGGCCCAAAAGCCCCAGGGCATGAGCCTGGGCACCCGTCTTTGGGTGGCTCGGCTTGAGCAGAAGGTTTGATGGGGATGAGGTCCTTCCCAACCTCAACCACGGTGTAGTTCTGTCCCTTGCCCACCCCAGGATCACCCCACAAGGAAGGGTCCCCTCACCCACGCCACCATCGCCCTCCAGCTGGTGCATCAGCCATGGGCTCTGGGGGGTGAAGGGGGGCAGTGTGACACCGGGGTGCCCTGCCCTTCCTGCCACCCCACAAGGGTCCTGTCATGTTGGGGGGCACCAGACGCCCCTGGCAGGGTCCAGTGGCTGCCCCCAGCCTCGCTTCACAGCAGGGAGCAGTGCAGGCACCCACCCCGGGAGCAGGGCAGGAGGTGGGCAGCACCGATCCACAGCTCAGCGCTGTCCTGAGTTTCACGGCCTCAGCCCAGCACAAGCAGAGGGGGCCCCTGCAAGCTCCGGGGCTGCGGTGGGGGGGCACAGGGGACCGCCCCGTGCCCCGGCACCGCCGGGAAAATGAAGTGCGAGCTGCCAGCGGGGGCTGCAGGCTGCTGGCGGTGCCGGATGCGGCCCGGCTGGCCAGCGCGCCCTAATGGAAGACATGTGTGTGGGCTTTGGGGAGAGGCTGCGCTGGGAAACAAGGCCCTGCGGAGACCGGGGGCTGTATCCTGTCCAAAAGCCCAGGTCCCACATGAAGCCAGGCATGCGAACACGATCCAAACCACAGCTGGATTTGAACCGAATCTCCCAGCATCTGGGCTAATTTGCTGCAACTTTGATTGATCGTGGGGAGGGGGCACGGGCGGGAGACGCTCCAGCTCAGACCTCCCAACAGAGCCAATGACTTAACCAGAGCTGGTTCCAATCTGCTCAGCACATTGAGGCGAAAATGCCCCTTTCCCTGCGCGCTCCCGTTCGCCGGCGCTGCCTCTGGGACCCTCCCAGTGCCTTGGGGCCAGGCACACGCTTGCGTGTCCCCCCAGGAAGTCCCGGGCAGGTTTTGGGGCTCTCTGGGTGCAGGATGGTGCCGAAGAAGCGCGGTCAGATCTTTTGGGGCAAGGGCATGCCTTGGGGGTCCCTCCAGAAGACAGAGCAGGGAGGGGGTATTACTGCCTCTAGCCCCCCTCCACCTGCCCCAGGCCCCTGAGGGTACCGACCCATCCCTCATCTCCCAGGAGAAGGGCGAGGAGCTACGAAAGAGGGTGGAAAAGGTGAAGGTTTGTGTGTGTGTGTGTGTGTGTGTGTGTGTGTGTGTGTGTGTGTGTCCCCCACCCTTCGGTTGGTGCCCCGAGGGCTCGGCGTCACTCAGCAGGTAGCTGGGGCAGCCCGGGGTCCCGGCCGGCCCCGGGGGATGCAGCTGTCTGGGAGCCGCTCGCTGCTGTGATTTATGCAGCTCAGCCCCATAAATTACCGGGACGGAGCCCGCGGGAGCCATCGCTCACAGCGGCGTCCAGAGCTCGCTGCCAGAACCTGAAACACTTCCAGCCGTTAATTGAAGAGGGGAAAAAAATAAAGGGCGGGGGTGGGGGTTTTTAGCAGGGGGGAGGGGGCTTAGGAGAGAAATTAGTGCCCAGGGAGTTGGGAATAAACCACGGCTCTGTAAAGAGGAGTCACCCGTGTCCTGCTCTCAGGATCCCGGTGCTCCCTGTGGGCATGAGCCCAGGATGGAGAGGGGACTTCTGAGCTTGAGCCTGGGATATGCCCACTGCAGGGTCCCCATTGGAAGTGTCACCCTGTCCTGGTCCCTGGGGAGACGTGGAACCAGGGCACCCTGGATCCTGTGGGAAGCTGAGGACAAGTTCCAGCCAAGTGGAACCGCCAGGCACCCTCCCTGCCAGCACCTATCCTCTTTCTCCCAAATTCAGGGCTGGCCATGCACTGCCCCAGGGACCGGGGACGGTGGCCGAGGCAGGGCTGAAGGGGTCCTGCCACAGTCCCCAGCCCCCAGGACCTCATGCTGCGGTCTCACTCACCAGAGGACCAGGGTTACAGGGTGAAACCCCGAGAGCATCTGGGATGGGCCCAGCTGGGAGGGGTGGGGTGCCCTGCTCAGCTCAGGGGGTGCCAGTGGGACTCCCCAGATTAACGGCCATCCCGGAGGAGGTGCCCATCACGATGCTTTGCTACTCAAGGAGGTTGTGCAAGAGGTTGTGGTGGTGAGAAAGGAGAAGCGAAAGTGCAAAGGGAGAGGCTGCTCCCCACCGGCGCCGAGGGAGGCACCCCGGGCTGCACCCCCGGCACAGCAGCCTTCTCGGCGAGGGGGGGAGCTGGAGGGATGAAGTGAGGGGAAACACGGCGCTGCCTCCCCCTCCTTCTCCTCCTCCTCCTCCCAAACTGCCGCAAGCCCCTGGCCCACCCCGAGCCGCCGCCGCCGCACATCTGGGCGCCAGGGCTGTACCCCCCGCTCTCCCCCCCCCACCCCGGGCTTTCTGCCCTCCCCCACAAACATCAAATTAGGGCCGGCTGCCTTTCCCCCTTTCCCAAACCCTTCCCTACATCATCTGCACCTATTGGGATCCCCCCTCAGCACACACTCCAGCTATCGCACCCATTGGGTGCTGCCCCCCCCTCCCATCAGCACGCATCCCTCGGGTGGGGCAGCAAACAGCAGCCGGTCCCTAGCAGGACACCTCCCCCGCCCCGACCCCCCGACCCACCTTTTCCCTTCCCCACCGGCCGCCCCGTCGGGTCCCGCCGCGCACCTGCGCGGGGAGGAGCCGCCTCCGGTAACGGGCGGGGGTGGAGCGCAGCGGGAGCCGCTAGATGGCGCCCTGCGAGCGGTACCGAGGGGGTACATCACCCCGTGCCCCGAGCCACCGGGGGGGTTCGGCAGCCCCGGGGGGACCCTCGGTGACTCCGGGCACAGGCTGATATCCCGAGGATGGAGACCCCCGAAGGGGCGGCGGGGTCGGCGCGGGAGGAGACCGGGAGTGCGGAAAACGGGCTCGGAGAAGGAGGAGGAGACTGGGATGGGGAGGGAGGGAAGGGAGGGAGGGAGGAGGAGGGGGGCCCGGCTTGTCAGTGCCCCGCCCGGGGATGGGAGGAGGAAAACCTCCCGCCGTCCCTTTAACAGCCAGCGGCGCTGCTCGGAGTTCAGGCCGGGGTCAGGGGGAGTTCGCAGCCCGGGTTTCACCTCCGAGCTGGCGGCGTCGGGAACCCCGAGGAACCGCTGCTGCTTCTTCCACCGCCACCACCACCGTCACCGCCGCCTCCTCCTCCCGTTCCGCAGGACCGGCCGGGAGCGCGGGGTATGGAGGAGCAGCAGCAGCAGCGGAGGAGGAGGGTGGAAGGGAACAGCAACCGGCGGCGGCCCCCCGGGGCTGAGCCATGAGAGTTCACCGAGACCTCGGCTGGTTGGCGGAGGCCACCGGGCGCCCAGGTAAAGCGGGGGGCAACCCCCAAAACCCAATCTGAAATAGGGCAAACAGCTCCGCGCCCGCCGGGCTGTACCCACCTGGGCGGGGGAACCGGCGGCACCGGAGCAGAGGCGGGGAGGGGAGGTCTTGCTCCCACCCCCCGCCGTCCCCCCCTCACCTCGCGGGGGGAGGGGGAGGGAGGGGGGAGAGGAAACGGGGGCGGGGGGCGCCCGCGGAGGTGGGGGGGGGGGCTGGCACGGCCGGCGCCTCTCGGGACCGGGGCGCATAAGAACCGGGGAGGCGCGGCGGGGAGCCGGGGCAGCGGCGCTGCGCAGGTAACGGCGGGCGGACGGACGGACGGGAGGGTGGGGGGCACCGGCCAGGTTCACACCTCCCCCCCCCCCGCCTTCCCGCTTCCCTCCGGCAGGTGAGCGCGGGGGTCCCGGTTCGCCGGCGGGGCCGGGGCGCGGCGCTGGCCGCGGCAGCGGGTGATGTCACTTTCTCCAAAAGCCTCCGGGGGTTTTCACCCCCCTCCCCCGCCCCCCGGCCCGCCAAGAAACGAGCCCCCATATAAGTGGTGGCACCGGCCAGGCGGCCGCGCAGAGCGGCCGGGACGCGGCAGCGTGCGGTGCCCGGGGGCTGAGCCCCGACATCCCACCCCCTTACCCCCCCACCCCTTTCCCCTCTCTCCCCACCCCACGCGTGGGTTGAACCCCCCGAAGTACGGGTCGAGTGTGTGTGTGTGTGTGTCCCTCCCCAGGCGTGGGCTGGGTGCCCCGGAGTCGGTTGCGCCGCTGACGGGGCGGGTGTGTTGCAGGGCGGCGGGCGAGGAGCGGGATGCTGGACGCCATGGAGGTGCCGAGCCACTCGCGGCAGCTGCTGCTGCAGCTGAACACGCAGCGCACCAAGGGCTTCCTGTGCGACGTGATCATCGTGGTGCAGAACGCGCTCTTCCGCGCGCACAAGAACATCCTGGCGGCCAGTAGCGCCTACCTCAAGTCGCTGGTGGTGCACGACAACCTTCTCAACCTGGACCACGAGATGGTGAGCCCCGGCATCTTCCGACTCATCCTCGACTTCATCTACACCGGCCGCCTGGCCGAGTGCGAACCGGGCGGCGAGCAGAGCCTGGGCGCCGTGCTGGCCGCCGCCAGCTACCTCCAGATCCCCGGCCTGGTTGCCCTTTGCAAGAAGAAGCTGAAGCGCAGCGGCAAGTACTGCCACCTGCGTGGGGGCTACGCGCCCTACAAGCTGGGCAGGGGGCTGCGTGCCGCCACGCCGGTTATCCAGGCCTGTTACTCGGGGACGCCGCGGCCTGTGGACCTGCCGCCCGTGGAGCCGGCAGCGCCGCTCAACACGCAGTGCGGGGAGCTGTATGCCTCGGCCGCCCAGGGCGCCCCGCTGCACACCCACGGGCTGTGCCCGCCTGAGCGTCACTGCTCGCCGCCCTGCGGCCTCGACCTCTCCAAGAAGAGCCCTACCGGCCCCTCTGCCCAGCTCCTGCCCACTGACCGCCTGCTGCCTGGCGAGCCCCGCGAGCCCTCGCTGCCCCCGCGGCACGACAGCCCCCCTGTCAGCGCCGGACTCCTGGCCAGCCACGCCGCTGCCTACAAGGACTCCCCGCCGGGCGGCGAGCCGGGGGGACACCCCCACGCCCCCGACCCCTTCCGCAGCACGCCGCCCTGCACCGAGCCCCCACTGCCCCGCGCCGATGGGCGCGAACTGATGTACCGCTGGATGAAGCACGAGCCCTTGGGTCCCTACCTGGACGAAGGGGAGGCGGAGAAGGAGCTGGAGCGGGAGGAAAAGGCCGAGTCGCCACCCACGGCGCCGCAGCCCCGTTACCCCAGCGTGGAGAGCAACGACCTGGAGCCCGATAACAGCACAAGCGAGGAGACGGGCAGCAGCGAGGGCCCCTCGCCCGGTGACGTGCTGGACCGCTACTGCAACCACCTGGGCTACGAGCCGGAGAGCCTGGGCGACAACCTGTACGTCTGCATCCCCTGTGGCAAGGGCTTCCCCAGCTCCGAGCAGCTCAACGCTCACGTGGAAGCCCACAACGAAGAGGAGCTCTATCACAAAGCGGCGGCCGAGCAGGCTGTGCCCTTCCTGGACAAAGGTGGCCCGGGTCTGGGTGACATCCTACGGCCCTACCGCTGCTCCTCCTGCGACAAGTCCTACAAGGACCCTGCCACGCTGCGGCAGCACGAGAAGACGCACTGGCTGACGCGCCCCTACCCCTGCACCATCTGCGGCAAGAAGTTCACGCAGCGCGGCACCATGACCCGCCACATGCGCAGCCACCTCGGCCTCAAGCCCTTCGCCTGTGACGCTTGCGGGATGCGCTTCACCCGCCAGTACCGCCTGACCGAGCACATGCGCATCCACTCGGGCGAGAAGCCCTACGAGTGCCAGGTGTGCGGCGGGAAGTTCGCCCAGCAGCGCAACCTCATCAGCCACATGAAGATGCACGCGGCCGGCCCCGACGGCAAAGCCAAGCTGGACTTTCCCGACAGCGTCTATGCCATGGCCCGCCTCACTGCCGACCAGCTGGGGCTCAAGCAGGAGAAGGCAGCCGAGCTGCTCTCGCACACCTCGCACATCCTCAGCGACCCCAAGGCCATGGAGAGCCTCTACCCGCTGGCTAAATTCACGGCCGAGCACCTGGGGCTGAGCCAGGACAAGGCGGCCGAGGTGCTGGTGCAAGCTCCCCACCTCCACGCCGAGGCCGCCCGGACCATAGAACGCTATTCACCTCCCTAGCGCCGGCCAAACCGGGGGGCAGGGGGGCTGCCAGGCTCCCCTTGCTGCCCCGCATGGAGCTGGGGGGGTCGAGAGGCGGCGGGCGCTCGTCCCCTGGTGCTGCCGATGGCCTTGGAGAACTCGCTTGCTGTGGAAGGTCCCATGAGAGCTGCCCTGGGACGGCTGGATGGTGCGTCCCTCGGAGCGCCCCGGCTTGCCCAGGAGAGGCCGATAATTCAGGGACTGACCTCGTAGCGCAGCACCCCCCTTGTTGCAGGGGCTGCGGGAGTGAAGCACAAGCTGTGAGGCCGGGCTGCGCCCCGAGGCATTTGGAGGACATGAGCCCGCTCCTTACCTCAGGGCTGTCCCGGGTGTCTCTCCCAGGGCGAGGGGACGCCCTTGGCAGCTGCCCACATCGTCCTGGCTCCGTGGCAGGACCCGTCGGCGCTCAGCTCTGCCACGATGGGACCCAGACTGTGCCGCCTTGACCGTGCCACGGGCCCGTGAGTAGTTTGTACGTCGTCGTGGCCGGAGTGACGCCTCCGAGCTGCCGGCAGCCGTCCTGACCGGGCACGGCGAGTGTGGCCATGCTGGGGTTGGGGGCTGTGGATCGGCCAAACCCCCACCCCCCGCAGCTGTGCCGGGAGCTTGGGGACAGACTGATGGAGGGGGATGGTGGGGTCTGAGCAGTGGGTGCAAAGTGGGGGAATGGTGATCATTTCTGTGCTGGGGAAGCGGTGAGGGGGAGGGGGTGGAACTGGGGAATCGCGATGCTCCTCGCCCTGGAGCAAGCACTGACCTCCTGGCCCAAACCCTGGCACCCGGGAATCGCGATGCTCCTCGCCCCGGAGCAAGCACTGACCTCCTGGCCCAACCCCGGTGGCTCGGCCGCCAGCACCCCACGTTTTTTGGGCAGTGGGGCAGGGCCTGTCACAGACTGAGCCCCTGGGCCCTGCCCCAGCAGGCGCCTTGCCATCAGGGATGCCCGGGGAGCCCGGGGGGCCCAGGGACCCGGCGGCCTCACCCTTGGGTGGTCGCTTGCCTCAATTTTTTATTTTTTTAAAATTTTTTTTAATTTTTATTTTGCCAAAGATGCCCGTCCCCAGCGCGGCCGGGTCGGGCCGGGGAGCTCATGACAAAGACAAAGCGGTCTGGTTTGTCAGCTACAGGGAGGTGGGCAGGGGCTGTGGGAGGGGGCCAGGGGGATGTGAGCCAAGTGAAACATGGGGCTGCCCCGGGCTGGGCTGCGGATGGGGCATCCCTTGCCACTGCCGCACCCCCTCTCCTGCTTTCCGCTCGGTGCCGGTGAAGCTCCCCCGGCCTGAACCCCCCCCACCCCCTGGCCTGTGCCCTGACACCTCTGCCTGGGGCTAATGTGAAGCTTCTCCCCCTCCCTGCACCCTCTCCTCTCCTTTGCACACAAGGTCCTGGGGTGGCCACCAACAGCAACCGTCCCCGGCCTTGCAGCCACTGTGCCTTAGCCTGAGCTGGCTGCTCCTGCCTGGGTGCCCCCTTTGCCCCCCTTCCTGGGCTGCCCGGGCACCCCAGGGCCGGCAGCATTCCTGTGGAGCTGCCGTGGGGCGAGCGGCAGCACCCAAAGCACAGCTGGCAGCGCCCAGCCAGGCCGCCAGCCCCCTCTGTATCACGTCCGGTTTGTACACGGGCTCCTGGCCCTTTTTGTTTTTCTATAGTCGAAACTGAACGAGCAATAAAGTGACATTACCACGCGTGGCCTCGCGTCCTTCTCTGGGGGCTCAGCGGGGGTGAAGGGTCAGGGTGCAAAGCCAGGGGGCACAGGCTGTGCCGGGGGGCGGTTAGCCGTGGGGAGGGGACACGAGGGACTTTGCCGTGTGTCTGGTTTTCCCAGAGCCCCCTCGGCTGGGTGGGGGGCAGCAGGTGGGACAGAGCCACCCTTGTCCTTGCAAGCAGGACTGCGTCCTGCTGCCGTCCCTCCCTAGTGCTCCCCATGCCCGTCCCACCACCATTGGTGCCAATGCCAAACCAGACAACACGCTGCACAGACAAAGTGTTTAATACCAAAAATTATTAAAACCATCTTAACAACAACAACAAAACCAACCTGAACGCAGCCTCTTCCCCAGGCACAGGCTCCCTGCGGGAGTGGGGGCAGCAGCCCAGCACCGCTGCCCCCAGGCACAGGGATGCTCAAGCCTGTGAGCCCTGGCTCTGCTTCACTGTCGTGACAACTGAGCTGGTGATGGCAAGACTCCTGTGCCATGGCCAAGCCTGTGGCACGGCACGAGGGCTCGGCGTGTGGTAGAGCCGTGGGTTTCTCGAGCTGGTGGTACCCCAGGAAGGGCTTTGGGGCAGCTCCCTTAGAAAACAAACATTATAACACCCAGCACGGAGGAGAAGGCAAAGTCTGTGTGCTGCTTTACAGCCAGCACAGCTGTGGGCACCATACTGGGATGGGGGTGCTGTATATGTGTGTGTGTGTGTGTGTGTGTGTGTTTGTGCTGAAGACCCAAGTGGGCTCAGCCATGGTGATGGGTGTCTCTATGCACCCTGCAGCAGGCACAGGCACCCCAAAGTCTCTATTGAGCAGGCTCTGCCCTGCAGCACAGTCCCTCCTTCGCTGGCAGCTGCCCTGCATGGTGCCTGGAGGCCAGGCCATCCGTACAGCATGGGGCAGCAGAAGCAAACCTGCTCAGCTTCACTGCTGGGCTGTGCAGCCCCACCATGGCAGAGTGCTGCTGGGCCTCCAACCTCAGCGTTGGCTCTGGCCAGGCAGCTGGTGCAAGGGTAACGTTGGGCTTCCTGGTGCAGACACCGGGTCTGAGCCACCCAGGCAGGAAAGGAAAACGCCGGGCTCCGTCCTACTGCTTCCTCTGCCACCTTTGATGCTTCCCTCCCACGGCCACGGCGCCCCAGCAGGGACTGGGGACGGCCTCAGGGTCACTCCCACCCTCTGCTCATGGGACTGGGACTTGACAGAGCTCCAGGGGCTCCAGTTCGTGGGTTAATGCTCCCTTTTAAGCTTCTGTATCTGGCGTGTAACTGGGCTGGGGAAGGGAGGACTTAGTGCAGGGACAACATGGAGTGGAAGAGGCACAGCAACGCCCTGACCCCACATCAGTTCCCGGTGAAGGATGACCCAGTGATGAGGCAGCCAGGTCCCTTCATGGCTCCCTCCATGGTGAACTCCAGAGGGGACCCTCCCAGCTGGGCAAGCGTTGGGGCGCCAGGTGCTGCCCCAGCTCCCTCCAGTCACGGGCAGAAGCTGGATCCCACAAATAAGAGGAATCCATGGTGATGTGAGGATACATGGGACCTGTGGGACAGCTGGTCCTGGGGGCCTTGGAGGGTTTTGTTAGCCTCAATGCTGAGTCTTGGGGAAAAATGTCTCTAAAGGCAGTGGGGTGGGACTGAGGGCTTGTGGAGGGGAGCAGGGGCAGGTAAATGGCTGGGGTGGGCAGGGGAGCAGAACAGAGAGCAGCTGTTGGGGGGGCTGGGGGTGTTCAAAGCCTCCATCCCAGCAAAGCAGGCAGGACACACACCTGAAAACTAACCTATGCTGAAATCTGAAAAGAAACTCAACGAGCAAATCCTGAACCACGGAGAGGAGAAGCGCTTCAGCAAGCAGCACCCACTGCACGGGGTGGGCGCAGGGTGAGGAAGGGGCTGGAGGCCTGGGGCTGCCTGGGCCACGCAGGACAAACAGGCTGGGGCAGGAGGGAACCTGCCCTCGGAAGTCCACGGCCTCTCTGAGGGGCACGAGCTAGACTAAGCAATCCCAAAGTCTGCGCGGGCGCGTTCCCTGGTCTCTGCCCTGCGCAGCCTACAAACCCGAAGAGCCACCGACACGTGTGACTCGAGCTCTCTGCAACCAAGCGAACCAAGCAAAAGGCTGGTGCCCCGGCAAGGCCTCACCCAAAGCTTCCCTAGCCAGCGGGACTCGCCAGCCCCATCCCGGCACTGCCCGAAGGCTGGCAGGACCCTCAACGGATCCAGCCTCCGCGTGAACCATCCACAGCAATGACCTTCCCAGCTGGTCTGCCCTCGGGGGGGGCCCTTCGCAGCATGGCCATTCCGGGGTGGGTTGAAGACGTGGCGTTTATTGTTCGTGGTTGGGCTGGAAGGCGATGGCGGCGCGTGGTGAGGCCGCTGACGCCGGTCTCCCACCGTAACACAGGCTGCGTGACTCGCTCAGGGGCTGTCGGCCCCGCTCGGCCCCCTCAGCCCTCCTGGGCCCACTTGAGGAAGGTGGGGATGTCCCGCACCGGCACGTTGCGGGTCAAGGCTTTAACTCGCAGGTTCCGGTCGTCCGTCAGCAAAACCACTTCCCTGAGCAAACGGATGGGATCGTCTGCAACGAGAGCGAGCGAGCAGCGTGAGCCTCAGACCTCCCCGCTCTGCCCCGGCCCTTGCAACCCACCCCACACCCCCTGTCCCCACCCCTCGCTTCCTCCTCAGGTGCTGCACCCCAGAGCACATCAGGGATGCTCAGTGCTCCTGCCAGAGCTTCCCAGCGTGGCTTGGAGACAACTTGGAAATCGCTCTGTCGGCATTTACGGTGGGCTCCTCACAGGCTGGGACATCCCCCCTTCATCTCAAAGGCCACCTTCTCCCCACACCTTGCGCTGCCTGGGGGATGATCCACGACCCCTGCCCCCAGCCCTGGGGCCAGGAGGCCGGTGAGCAGCACCAGGTCCCACGCTGCCTGCTGCCCACGCGCGGTGCACCGTGCTGCAGGCAGGGAAGAGGAGGTCCCTCTGCTTGACCCAGGCCAGGAAGACAGCCCGCGACCCTGGCTCCAGCAGGAAGCTGGTGCTATTATTCTGGTGATCTCATTATAAGATCTAAAACCACCCCTGATTTTTTTTTTCTGTGAAGCTTTTTTGGAGTCGCCACTGACACCGAGGCGTTTCTGGCTGGGGCTCAGACAGCCAGAGAGAGTTGAAGCCTGAGAAATAACCGAAGGGATCTTGCCCCCAGATGGATGAGCTGCCCCGCACGCAATGCGCCGGGCTGGGATGTGGGAGCCACGCTTACGTGTGTGCGAAGCAGGGGAAGCATATGGGGTATGTGTAAGCAGCTGGGTCCTGTGACCAGAGTACTGTTCCTATGAGCACAGGAAACACAGTGCCTCCGAGCCAGGACGAGAATGGAAAAAACAGTTTATGGGAGCCCAACATGGGCCCAGATTGGCTGCACGGGGAGCGGCAGGACGAGGGGAAGGGGAGGGTGGCCAGGAACATGGGGCTACGGTCACGGTGGCAGGGCTGAGGATGGTGGGGCGAGTGCTGTGCTGGGAGGAAGGGGAGCAGGGGCTCGGTGGTAGGGCAGGCCTGGGGCCGAGGGCTCCTGGGAGTGAGAACGGGCGGTTTTGTGCGGACACTTTAAGAAATGTGTAACAATAAACATCCTCTGCTCCGTGCTGGTGACGCGCCTCCTTGTTACAAACCAGAGGCTGTCAGCTTGTCAGGCCCCATTCCCCATAATCCACATGATTTCAAAATTCAGCATCATTTGCACATAAACATTTGGTGACGGTTTCTCTGTGGATCTGACAAGTTAAGCTGCTAAGAATTCGCACTGACAAATGCGGGTTGATTTCTTGGGCAGCTGCTGATGCGATTCCCATCCCCAGTGCCCTGGCAACAGCCTGGGGGCTGGCTGGTCCCAGCACACGTGGTTGATGATGCCAACTGGGCATCGGGAGGGACAAAGACCCTGGCCAGGAGACACAGCGGGGCTCTGTCGGCATTTATGGTGGGCTTCTCACTGGCTGGGGCATCCCTGGTGCAGTGAGGTGCGCATTTGGCAGCCTGGTGAGAGGCCCGGTGCCTGGGGCTGACCGGAGGCAGGACATGGCACCTTGGTGTTGAAAGAGGCAAAATGTGGGAGGGATCAGCTCAAAGGGCTGGGAAGAGAAATGAGAAGGGTCCATGGGATGCAAAAGGGAAGGGACGAGGAGGACACGAGGATGTTCTTACCTTTGTTAGAGGGCATGAAGTCCTTGGCCTTGTCATTGCAATAGTGAAGGCAGCAGGACAGAATCAGGTCGTCGTTGTTTCCCTGGAAGAAAAGGGCAACATTACTTCCAGCAGGAAAAAACCCCTGCAACCCCACCACCCCAATTCCTGCACTGCCCTCGAGACACTTCTGCAGCTCAGCGGGGAGCTGGGCTGCTCAGAGCCAAACCACAGAGCCCACAGGAGCCTGCCCAGCTGCCTGCAAAGGTGGGGACAGAGCTACCCCCTGCCTGGAGTTGGTAGACCCCAGGATCCCTAGTCTCCCCTGGGAAGCAATGGCTAAGAGCCTCCAGTCCTTGGCATGGCCACCTCTGCGTCCCCTCCTCCTGGGGCCAGGATGTCCCGTACCTGCTGGCCAGTGGTGTCTTCGCTGCGGAAGGACATGGACTCCAGCTCATTGCCTCGGCTGGTCAGAGCCCTCAAGCAGTTGTCCCGACTCTCGAATCGCTCCTCCAGGAACTCGATGGACTTCCTGGCTCTCTCCTGCACTTGGCGGGCATAGCCTGCAGCCCGGTGCTCCATCTCCGGGCCCTTGGCCAGGCCGTCCAGCTCGTTTATCACTTCAAACAGGAAGAGGAGGTACAGTTACTATGGGACAAGGTGCTCCTGTGACCTGTTGCTGGAGCACGCAAGTTGCCAAGGCCTCAGGGCCGGGGCACTGGGAGCTGGCTCAGGAAATCTGGGTTCAGCTGCCTCAGTGTCCCTGCACCACTGGACTTGGCTGTGGGTCTGGAAAAGCTTTGCTGCCTTCCACCTCCGTGGGTCACCTGGCTCAGGCTGAAGTGAACAGGCACCTCTTCCTGGCAGCGTGTGGCAACAGTCCCTAACGGCATCTCACTCTGCTGCTCTGCAAAACACCGTCCCCACGATCCCCGTTCCTGCTTCACATCCCACAGCACCTCTGTGCATCCCCGAGGGTGACAGCCACCCACAGCCACCTGCAGCCAGCTCCTCGGGCTCCGAGCGCAGTAATGGCAGCGGCACACCTCCTGCGCTGCGCTGTGTCGTGCAGTCCAGCTCGGCCCCCCTCGGCTCCCTGTGCTGTCAGACACACAAAGCCACTGCCTTCCCTGTGGGGTTGCACGTGGGAGCAGGGTCATGCGTGGGAGCAGGCAGTTCCCGTTCCAATGCCGCTCCCTGCACAAGCCCTGGCTCTGTTTTCCCACCTGAAGCTGCTGTCCCAAGCTCCCGGCAGGGGACACGTTCTCTCCAACACCTCACCCATCTGGGGCTGATACAGGGCTCGCACATCTGGCCTGACACATGCTGCTTGAAACAAGCCTGAGCCTGGGATCAAGCGGATTCCCAGCCCGTTTGCCTTAACCAGAGCCCGGTGAGCCTTAGAGCCTCCTGTACCGCTGCCAAGCAGCTGGCGAGCCCGGCCACTCCGGCCCCCTGAGGCCAGCCACAGCCTGAGGGACCCCAGCAGAGCCCCAGGAGGGACCCACCCTCTGATGCCGGGGCTGCTGGAAGAAGCCTCTCCATCGCGCAGTGAGCACGTGTGCGCGAGAGCAAGATGCCGCCGAGGCGGCTCAGCGGCGAGGCCGGGCGCGTAAGCGTGCAGCCAGATGTGTGCAGCCAGATGTGTGCACGAGCATCCTCGCCCCGCGTTCGCGCACGGGGGCTGCGTGTGCGCGAGGCCGGGCGCGCGGGAGCTGGTGTGCACGTGTGTGCGAGGGAGCCTCTGCGCGCACAGTGTGTGTTTTAGCCATGGCTTCATTTCTGAAGATTGTTTCCGAGCCTGGAGCCAAGTCCTGAGTTCAAGTGGGAACTATGCATTCCTTGGGGGTTCGGGGAGAGAGCTCGGGGTCTGAGGCCTCTCCCCAGTGCTGTGAATCACTGCCCGGGGAGCCTGCGTGATCGCTCTGTTCCATGGTGAGACTGGCACTCACTGTCTGGGTATTCAAATTAAAGCTGCATGGAGCTGCTCTGCTCTGCGCTGGCCGGCGACTCTTCTCGCTACCGACCTGATGCTGCCATTTCCACACAATGCACGGCTGGGCCCGGGGTGGGGGGAGCCGTGCAAGAACGGAACATCAAACAGGAAAAGCTGGTATTCCCTCCCGAAATCCGCCTTCCTGCTTCCAAGCTAAACAGGCTTCAAAGGGGAGGCTTGTTTGTGCTTCTGCACCAGGCCTGGCTTCTCCATGGCGGGGTCAGCCTCAAGGAGCACGGAGCAGGTTAAAGAGCAAGAGAAACAAACCCAACGCGAAGCTGCGCGCTTAACCCCTTGCTGCATCCCTGGGAGGAACGGGGAGGAGTGCCCTGCGTGTCTTGGGTTTGGTGATGGGGCACCAAGGCCTCTCCTCCAGCAGCCACAGGTCCCCGTTGATTTATCCCCGGGGATGGGATCCTTCTGCCCATACCCAGGTCTCAGCAGTGATGGCTTTCCTGGGGAAAGAGGGGGAATTTGACCAGCAGCCAGGGAGCTGCTGGCTTCAGGGTGCTTCAGCAGTGGCAGGGGAGGCTCATGGCGGGCAGTGGGAGGTGAATTACTCTGTCCCCAGACGACAACTGTGTAGGGAGGCAGCAGAACAGGAGAACGCTGAAGGTGTTCAGTCACTGCTGCTCCTCCTGGCCACGGCAGGCTCCTTCTGCAGGTTGAAGGCAGCAGCATCTTTGACCGGGACAGGACCAGGGTCTTCTCCTCTCCTGTAACTGCTGGCCCTGGCTGGGGCTGGGCTGGAGAAGCCTCAAGCCAAGCACAGGAATGCACAGGGAGGCCGAGCCATGGCTCCCAGGCAGGTCCCAACTCAGGTGTTGACATGCTCAGCAGCTCCCGGGGCTGCCCAGGCTCTGCTGGTGCTGCTGGCTTCCTTCCCTTTGCTTCTACACAAAACCCCAGCACTGAGGTGCCAAGCTGTGAGGCACCTTGGCAGCTCCTGTGCTGAGTTGGGCAGGTGGCCAGCCCTGCTCCTCCTACTCAAGAGTCCTGTCCCCAGCCCTGGGCATCCCCCTAAGCCAGTCTGGTCGCCCCATGGGGAAGGGTGGCAGCTGGACGGTGGCTCTGGGACAGCCAGAGCCGTCTGCTGGACACCAGGAGATGAGAAGGAAGCTTGGAGGGCAGGCACATTGGCATGAGCACATACCTTGCTGCCCAGACAGTGGGGATGCCCATGGGGCAGAGCTGGCCCTGCTCCTCCTGGGGAGGAAGGGGCAGCCTGTGGGTTCGGCAAGGCATGGCCCTGCTCCTGCTCCAGCCTCTTCCTGCTGCCCTCGGGGATCCTCTGAAGGCCAGGCTGGCACCAGGATGTGCCAGGCACTGGAGGGACACTGGCCCCAGGAACAGTACCTCCAGCCCAGAGCGCGATCAAACAATCAGAGCAAAGGCATCTAACCAAATCCTCCCGCCACCCTGGGAGACCACCCAGCAGCACAGCCGTTATCTGCCAGGGTGAGTGTTTACCAATAACGGGAACCAGCTTGCTGTTTTACTGCGAGCTTTATAAGGATAAAAAGAAGGGCTGGGCTTGAGCAGCTCCGAGACGCCGGGACACAGGCCGGCCATTTGCTCGGGCTGCCTAAGCCCCAGCTCAGCTGGGATAAGCTATCTGCTCTGACTGTTTAACAATTCATCCTCCTCGCTCCCTCCAAAATTCCCTCTAAATTCCATTTAACACCCGGGTGCTTCTCCCAACCCCTGGCAACCCCAAATGCACCAGGGGAAGAGGAGCTCGCCGAGTGCCGCAGGCAGAAAGCTGGAAGGGAGAAGGGTGACACGGGCCGAAGGAACGTCAGCCATGGCTGGGATGAGATGGGACAGGACGGATGCCAGCTCCACCTCTGCTGCCAGCCCGCTGCAGCATGAGCCATCCAGCCCCAGACCACACAGGCACTGTGGGCACGTGAGGCAGAGAGAGGGAGCCGGTGTGAAGGAACAGCTCATGGCAGGGAAAAGGGGAAGCCACCACCCCACGCTGGCCCAACTCACCGATCAGGGGCACCACCAGGATGAACTTCCTGCAGTCCAACAGCGTTACCAAGCTGCTGAGGTGGTCGATGAAGCCATTGGTGTCTGGGACCAGGAAGACAGGTCTGATCTCCAGCTCCATCTGCCTCATTTGACTCTGGTCTTTCAGCACAGCCTGGAGGAGAAGGACATCAGTAAGTAGGACGTCAGCCCTATGACCTGTGGACCCTGAAAGCAGAAGATAAGCCTGGCTGGCACGCACCCCTCCCACATCAAGGGCATCATGTTAAGGGGACCAGCAGGAGTCTCTGTCCATCCCACCTGCCCACCTCAAACACCAATTCTTGGAGGTCCACACTACACACGAGTGGCATGGTGAAGGTCTCCATGAGAGCGCTCTCCAAGGAGAACAGCCCTGTCCAGGCTCTGGGGAGAAGCAGGACCAGCCTTGAAAAGAGAGGTATTTTGGGAATTGTCTCATTTATGGGACTGGCAGTTGCCAGGATTATCTGCACTGGTGCCAAGAGACCAACCCTGATACAAAAGGGGGCTGGAGGATGTGGGTACTGGGAGTCCAGATGGAAGCAGCTCAAGGTGACAACAGCCAAAACAAACCAGCTTGGGACACACAAGTCCCGCCAACAGCATCCTAACACAGGGACCCTGAGCAGGCAGCCAGGGAATGGGGGTGGTGGAATGCTTGGCTGAGTATCTCCCTCACTGTCCCACCAGCATCCCACATGTGCCTTGCCTTTCCTGAGTCCCTCCAGCTGAGGAACCAGGTGGGTTCCAGCCCTGGAAACTCATAGCACTGTCCTTGGGTAGAGCCTTTTGGGTCCACTGGAGACCAGAGGTGCTCACACATCCATGGGAAGGGTCTGCTGGGTCCTACTAGCAACCCTGCAGGGTTGCACCTGGACCAGGTGCAATGCCAGATGCCAAAACAGGACTCAAGAGGTCACATATTCCTTTCGACGCTATCGAAGGACTTGGGCTCTTTAGTAAGTCACAAGCTTAAAAAACTCAGGATGCTATTCTAGTGCTTCCTCTGCTTAAAAATAGCTTCCCTGGACTCGCTGATGTTTGTTGCCTCTAATAGGAACCGGTCACCCACGGAGCACAGCAGCACTGCTGTGGAACACATGCACCTTGCAAAAACCCTTGCAACAGCAGGCTCTCACCCACAAGATACGCCCCAGGGACAGGAGGCGACCACCAATCCCCTGCTGCCCAAGGTTTTGGGGAGCTCCCCCTGCCTGGGATGCAGATCTGAACTCTCCTGCAGTCACACCAAATCCTCAGAGGCACCCTGGGATGAAGAGCTGCACGGGCCAGCGGTGGCCACAGAAAGAAGTGGTTTTTTAATCCATTTCCAAGTGTTGTCATCTGGCTTTAAATCCAGGCAACTCGCTGCTGCCACCTCCCACAAGTGTCTCCAGGCAAGGCAGCGACCACAACCTCAACCACAACCTCACTGCACGCCTCCCACCGCCTCCTGGCTGCGCCCATCCAGGGGCTGCAGCTCCCACTGATGCTGAGGGGTGATAGGCAGGAGCAGGGAGTGCGCCAGGTCCCTGTCTGCCACGTGGAGCTGTCCGCGGGGATACACATCCCTCAGTGTCCAGGGGCAGCTCCAACCGCACCAGCATCCCTGTACGGCTGGGTGCTGGGTGCCATCCCTGCCTGCAATGCTGCCTTCACCCAGGATGGTGCTGGCACTCCCGGGTGGCACTCCTGGGTGGCACTCCAGGGAAGTCTGTGTTGGGAAGCCTCCTCACCCTGAGGGTGGGAGCAGGGGTTTCTCCCCAGGGTTTGGAGGTACAGGAAGAGATGCTAGTCCCTGGGAGGCACCAGGTCCTACTGAGCTCCACCTGCCATGGGGAGATGGAGAAGGGCTCCGTCAGCCAATGCAGAGGCCCAGAGCGAAGCAGCACGTCCCTTGTGCCGCGGCCAAAGAGTTCAAAGGCCCCGAACTTGCAGGAAGGGAGCAGGGAGGGGGAGAACCATGCAGCCTCCAACGGGCAACGACAGCCCCCCGAGGGGCCCCCGCCTGCACCCCAACACACCTCCACGACCCTGCAGCTCGTCCCAGTCCACGCAGGCGGCCTCAGGAGCGCAAGCGTGAGCGGGAAGCTCACCTACCCTTCCGGCCGGGGGGCGCAGGGGTGACAGTGTGGGGCAGGATTGGGGGTGGGAACACAAGTACCCTCGTGTGTGGCATTTGCCCCGGTGGCTTTCGCAGGCCGATTACCCGGCCCATTCCTGGCAGCCGCCAGCGACGCCTGTGCCGGCCGTCACGTCCCATTCCGCTGGTTGGGCCGCCCGGTGAGAGAAGGACACAGGATGCGCCGGGAGTGAAAGAGCGAGGTCGGCGGGGAGCGTGCCAAGTCCCCGCGCACAGCTCCGGCCCGCTCGGGGAGCCAGAGGGAAACTCGCCTTTGCAGGGTTCAGAGGCCGGCAGCGAGATTTATTTTTGTTTGTGTGAGTAAAAGGCTGCAGAAGCCTCTGGCCAAGGGGTTTCGGGGGGAGAGGAGTGGCCTGTGATTCATGCGGACGCTGGCTGGCCCCGTGCCAGAGATGAAAGGGAGCCCATGTGCGGGGAACCGGGGAGGCGAGTGCGGCTTTAACCCTTCTGCGGGTCAGGGGTGGGGGTTTGAGGAAGGGGTAGTGGTGGTCCCGTGGGGAGGAAGGAGGGGAGTGGGGATGCAGATTGGGATACCTGCGTCTGGGGTCTGCTTGCTGTGCCGGAAATAAATTGGCAGTCCTGCCGTGCCTCAGTTTCCCCGATGAGAGGATGGAGAGATGGTGGCCCACGCATCCTGGTGGGAGGTGGAATTTAGGGGACACACTGGGGAGAGCGGCACGTTGCACCAGTGGAGGTACAGCCTCGCCTCCAGCCGAGCGCTCCGGGATGGACGGATTCCAGCCTTGTCTTACCGGGTTAAATGTGCTGCGCGGCTCCGCAGCAGCGACCCTGCAGTGATGGACGTGGCAGGGGACCTCTGAGGCCGAGGGGGCTCTCTGTTCCCCGGGGGCCTGGCAGCTCCCCCTCCCCTAACTCCTGCACCCACGCTGCAGCAGTCGGAGCGGCTCCGACTCACAGCCCCCTGCCCAGACTCCTGCTCCGGCCGTGGGGGCTTCTCCCAGGAGCTGGGCCGGAGCCGGAGGTGGCTCCCCCGGCTGCCCCAGCTGGTGGCAGCACTGAGATCAGACACTTGCACACACAGTCCCAAATTCCCAGCTCATCCATCAGCTGGGATCACCTGGGGGATTCCCCGGAAGCCGCTGTCCAGTGTGGGCAGGGGATCAGTCCCCTGGGAAGCAGTCCCCTGGGGTGGTACTTTCTGCAGAGTTCAGGGGCGGGGGACACCTGAGGGTGTCCACCACAAGCACAGAATAGCAGGGGGGTTCCCCATTGCCTCTCCCCCGGCCCTGGGGCTCTGCACACTGAGCCCAGTGCTCCTCTGCCCGCAGTGCAGGGCTGGTGGAGATGCCCAGAGCAGAAGCCTGGCAGAGATGCCCGCTCTGCTGCCTTTGGGATGGGTCATACGGGGTCACACCTCTCCGCCAGGATGCATGGGCCACCACCACCCTGCCACCACCTCCGTGCCCCAACCCACTCTCCAACCACGGGGAAAAACCCAGTGCCACTGCCCGTAACACCACGCTCCGTGGGGATGGGAGGCAGATTTTCCAGGGCTGAGAACAATGCCTCCCCCCTCATCTGTGCTCCAGGGCTTCCTCCTCCCCAAGGTTCATCTGCAGCGTCTTCCTCGGGAGTAAACGTGCCCCGTGCCTGGTAGCAAACCGGGGCCGCCGCCGTGGCGGAGCCGCCGTGGGTGGGTGGGTGTGCGCCTTCCGCAGCCAGCAGGCACCCGCTCCCAGGCAGGTGCGTGTCGGCGCGTGTGCACCCGCGGCATTGTTCCTGCGCCGAGGAGAGCGTGAATGGGATACAGCTATATTTAGCCACTTACTCACAGCTACCACCACAAAGGAGCGGCTGCATCTTAAAGGGGGCGGCCGTTCCGTGGGCTCAGAAGGGACAGGAGAGCGGCTATTTTGGGAAGACATGTCATAATTGGCCGCCCCGGTTAAGCTGCTTCTGTAATGCTGAGCAAAACAATAGCAGCATCCAGAGGAAGAGCCTGTTATGTTTCAGGTGGGATGTTTTCAACCGGTCAGGAAACTCGACCGCTCCCAGCGCACAGCGGCGGCACAAAGGACAGGGGACGCTGAACAGCATGGACCAAGGGGCTGGCCAAGCAGCGGGGGCGGCTGGGACTGTGTGGCAGGGCCTGGTGCTGGCTGGGGACACAGCCCTGCCAGAGAACACCGCCTGCCCTAGCAGCACCACTGCCACCTCCTCTTGTCCACCTGCCCGCCCAGCCTCTCGCCCCTCCAAATACCCGTACCAGGTATATCTCCTGTCCCAGCGTGGCTGACAGCCTCAGCTCTCCCCTCATGGCAGTGGAGGCGACTCAGGTGCAGAGTCTGATGTCCCAGCCCCTCCAATTATCCATGTATGGATATACCTGGTATGGGTATTTGGAGGGGCTGGGACACCAGACACTTCAGGCAGCAGCACCTGCGCTCTAGGCCTGAGTCACCTCCACTGCCATGAGTGGGGAGCTGAGGCTGTCAGCCACGCTGGGACAGGAGAGGGGTGTGCCGGGCTTGGGAGAGTATTTGGAGCTGTGGCTTGTCCCCATGAGAATGAAAATGGGACTTGGGGCATGGTCAATGTGTACCATGGTCAATGGGTGAGAGGCTGGGCAGGCAGGTGGACAAGAGGACCTGGATATCCAGGTATGGATATCTGGTGATATATATCCAGGTATGGATATCTGGAGTGCCCAGGTATGAGGTGCCTGGTCTTTCACCTCACCAAGACGCATTGCTGCTGTCTCCAGCCTGTGACATGGGACTGGCAGGCGGCTCTGTTGCAGCCTGGGCAAGCAGTGAGGGCAGAGGCAGGCTGGCAGCAGTGCCAGCCCATAACCCAGGACAAGGCAGCCAAGGGCTGCCTCCTCACAACCAGGGCTGCCCAGGGACAGAGGAGGCTTCGACCTAACAGATCTCTGGCCTATCTGACCCCCCTCAGAGTGACAGTTTTGGAGGGTGGACCTGTGGGGGGGAACAAAGCTGAGCTTGGTGCTGGCCAAGGGCCTGTACCGACCTGGATCAGTGCCTCCCCAGCAGCTCCAGCTGCCGTCCTGCACACACCCAGCCAGGGCAGGGAACCCCAAACCCACCCTGAGGTGCAAATGTGACCCCAGCACTGGTTGTGGTTGGGAGCTACAAGGAGGACATGTGGAGGCTGCGCTGCCAGGCCAGGGAAGCAGCAGCAGAACCTGGGACACCAGACTCTGCGGGCTGCAGCACCTGGGCTCTAGGTCTGTGTCACCTGCACTGCCATGAGTGGGGAGCAGAAGCTATCAGCCACGGGACAGGAGAGGGGTGTGCTGGGCTTGGGAGAGTATTTGGAGCTGCGGCTTGTCCCCATGAGAATGAAAATGGGACTTGGGGCACCGTCAATGCGTGAACTCCACAGGTGAGCAGTGAACAAGAGGAACAGGCTGTGATGGGGAAGCCCCAGGTCCCACAAAACACAAACTCTCTTGAGAAGATGAGAAAGGTCAAGGACCACAGGGCAAGAGAGGGAAAGTGGAGGGGGTGGATGCTGAGCTGCCTCCGACCCGGCCTCCCCAGGCAGCACTTTCCACCCAAGCTCCTCTGTTCCTCTATCTCCGGCTGCGTGGTCAGTGCCAGGGCAGGGAGAGGACTGGGGCAAGCACACATGTTCCGCTCCAGGCTGTTCCCAGCTAGCTACAAGCTGGATGACTTTACCAAAGCCCCAAGGACTTCTCCTCCACCCCGTGCCTTCAGACTCCAAGTGCACCTCGGTTCTCAGCTGTGCAGCCCCTGAAGCTGCCCACACCCTCATTTTGACCTCTCTCTGCCTGCAAGCACCGGCCCCAGCACGGCTGGGGAGGAAGGGAGGAGCACACCGGGGGAGAAAGCCCCTGACAACATCACGCAGCCCCCACTCTCCCTGCAGAATGGGCAGCGGCCATCCCGGGAGGCAGAGGAGGCGGGGGGAGGCCTGCTGCAGCTGGGCTAGTCGCCGGGGCCGGGGGATCTGCTGCACGCTGCCCTCCCTGAACATGTGCAGTTCCTGTTTGCTGTGTCTGTACAAGGCAGTGGGAAGTGGGGAATTTACTTACACCTCCCGCTTAACAACCCTGGGAGGCTGGAAGGCTTCAGCCCGCTTTAATTTACAGCCCATCTCTCCAATCTTTCACTCGTTCGCTGCTGCTTTTCTTCCTCCTCGTATTAAACGTGACCCAGGTACCTGCCAACAATAATGGACTCTCTGGCGGGGGCGGCCCCTTCCTCCCTCCCTCCCTGTGAGTTCCACCTTCCCTTCGGTACCAATCGCTCGAAATTCAAATGAAGAATAATAAAAATTAAAAAAAAAAAAAAGAAGAAGAAATAAAGAAGAAAAAAAAAAAAGGGCGAAATCTGCAAGGTTTGGGGTGGGTTTGGAAAAGCGAAGCGCAGTGGTTCTGGGCCCGGCGCCAGTAGCCGGAGGGTACACATGTGCACGCTCTCCCAGTAGAGCCTTCAGCAGCCCTGTTTTACAACCACCTCGGCACACACTGCAGAGTTCACGCATATGGCCAGACAGATGTGTCTGGCTTACGTTCAAGGCTGGAAAATGAAGAATTATGGAAGTGAAGGGCCCTGGGCATTAGAGAGGGCGGAGGTGAGGGGGAGGGGAGCCAGGGAGAATTTTTCCTCTGCTGAGAAATCCTCATCTGGGCTGCGAGGCTGGAGGAAGAGGGGTTGCGAGCGCAGAGGCAGCCAACAGCCCATGCATGTGAGATTGCTCTTAAAGCAACAGTGTGCACCGCCGGGGCGTCTGCTCCCAGTCTAACCAGTTTACTTCACCGACTCCCGCTGGGAAACATGCTCAGAGCAGGCCAGGCCAAGGATGGGATCACCTGTATCCTGTCTGTTTGTGCCCATAACGATGGTAACGCTTTGCGAGCGGCCCCCGGCTGCAGCGGCTGTTTGCCAGCTCGTTTTCCTGCCCCTGGCTCCCATGTGAACTCTGCCGCTCACGTCCCACCCTCTCGCCCATCGGCCTGTGCCCCGCTGCACAGAAAAGCTCCTTTCTCACCAAGTCTCGCTGCCACGGAGCCTCTGCCCCAGGCAGGGGGGCAGCTCACTGCTGGGCCTGCACTGCCATACAGCCACAGGGCACAGCACTCCCTGCCAGGCTGCCTGGCTGTGCTGGCAGCTCCATGGAGAAGCTATGTCTGGCTTCACAAGGGGCCCAAGAGACCCATTTGGCCCTTCTGCCAAAGACAAAGCCAAGCTTCCTGCTGGGATTCGCAAGGGCACCTACACTGGGGTAGCTTGAGGTGCTACATGACATCCCTAGGGAACAGGACATCCCTGAAGCGTGGCAGGGAAACCATTGGCACAGCAAGGCAGGATCAGCCCACATACAAGAGCAAAGCAGCTCCTCAGCCAGCTCAGGTGCTGCAGCCACGCAGCGCGTCCTACCTGGATCTTGTCTTGACGCCGCTGCTGCTCAGCGACTTTCCTGGCCAGGGCTTGCTTCTTGGCTCTGAGCTCCTTGATGTCCATCTCTCCCCCGCTGCCTTCTGCCTCAGAATCATCTTCAAATGCCTCAATCCTCACATCATCTTCCTTCTTCCAGTAAAATGCAGAAAGACCAAAAAACATTTAAAAAAAAAAAAACCAAAACCAAACAGGAGAGAGGTCATTGTAAGGGATGCTGGCAGCAGGGACTGTGCTCATTCTGCTTTCCCCTTCCCAGCAGACAAATCCCTGCCAGGGACAGTCCACCACCACTTGTTGAAGGGCAACTGAATGGTTTTAAACATCTAAAAGAAGCAAGCAAAGGAAATAAACAGCATCACCCAGGAAATGACAAAGACGAGACAGGAGGTAGCAGGGCAGGGAAGGCAGCAACCAGGGAGAGCAGGAGCAGCCTTGCTTAAAGCTCTGTTCTAAAATCAAACCTTCTTCCTTACCATAGTAAACTCTTCCCACAGCCTTGGGTGAGTCACTGGTGTTTTAGAGGCTTCAGCTGTGTAAAGCCATGGCATTTCCCTGTCTCTCCACTCCACCTGCCTGTTTAGGCTCTACAACCCTCGGAGCAAATGCTGTTACTCCCCACCTGCCTGCACCAGGGCTGTGCAATGCTGCTCAACACCGCTGCCTCGTCCTAGCCTGGGCACACAAGCCAAGCATCTCAATAGGGAACTTGGATCTGTGAACCCAGGAGGTCGTAAGAGCCCATTCCCCTTCTCCGTTTTGGTCTCTGTATAGGCCAGAGATTCCTGCACCCACCCCAGAGCTGCCAGCTGGGCTGGAACACACGTTTTAGGAGGAGATGCTCAGTCTTGATGTTAAAGCTCCACATGATGGAGAATCCACTGCGTCTTGAGGTCAGTCATTTCCACAGTTAATAACTTCCTCTGTTCACATTTGCATCCTACTTCCAGCCTGCCTTTCCCATGCTTCTGCAGGCCAGCCTTGTCTTTGCTGAACTGAAAGGTTCCTGGTTCTCCAACCTCCTGCTCACACAGGCACTCTGGACCATGTTGCATCTTCATCCTCTCCTAGAAGCCCTTCCTTGGCTCTCTTCGCCAGGTCTGCAGACCCTCCCCAGTATGCCTGCACTGCCTGAGCTGGACACCCCAGAATGAACCATGCTGTTCCTAACCCCAGGTGAAGGCCTTTCCCTGTGCACCCAAATCTCTGGGACACAGCAGTGTGGGAGGTGATGGCTGCTGCCCAGCTGCGGAACAGCCACAACCCAGTTTTCCCCCCAGCTTTGCTGATATCCCCAGTGGCTCCCTGCCCAAAGGGGACCACGAGTCCCTGTTCCTAAACACATGTCCCACCAGCAGCTGCCTGCCCACACAAGCTGTCAGCTCTGCCACTGCCACCCAGAGCCTCCTCGTCTCACCCCGACGGCAACTGTGGGCCTTTCCCAAGCCCTGCTGTTACCAATCTCCCCTTCTCTGCACAAAAGCCCAGGGCTGTGATGGGGTTGGGAAGAGTTTCCACGTGGCAACCAGGCAGAAAAACCCCAGCAGGCTGCCAGGGATGGATCCCACCCAGGGGGATTCCCTGAAGGGACAGGAGTATCGCTATGTTCTCTGTCCTGTGCAGGCCGCAGTGGCTTGTGTCACCCTGACTGTACACCCACCTGCTGACAGAACCGTGTGCTCTTCTCTCAGGGTGACTTTTTAGCCATGGGAAGGAGGAAGATGGAGGCCTCAGACTCACTTCCCTCTGCTGGGACAGCCTGGACCACAAGAGATGGGGGGGATGCTGCCAGGGGGACAGCGCTGCACAAAGATCTCAGGGAAAAGCGTGTGTCCAATGCAGATCTGCTGTGGTGGGTCGGGATCGGCTTGCCCTAGCTGATGGTGGTCACGCTGGCAAGCTGGAAGCTCCCTTGAGATCAGAGCCCAAGGAGGAAGCTCCAGGGTTGCGCAACAATCTCACGCAGAGGTTCCCACAGCAGAGCAGAGATCGTGGGGACTGGGTGGGAGGGAGCTATCCTCCACACCAGGTCCGTTCAGAGCAGAAATGGGAGGGGCCGACCCAACCAAAGGAGTGCTCAAGGAAACAGGACCATCCCTGTCAGGACAGCGGGTGGAACCTGAAGATCTTCCTGTATCATAAGCTTTTGGTGATGGCAGCTTGAAAACCTCACGTACCTTCTCCAGGAGAGGACAAAGGTTCAGGTCTCCCACCTTACAGAGACATCTCTTGCTGCCTGGGCAAAAAATTCCCCTACAACCTGTCTCCTGCTGCTGGGACAGGGAGGGTGCTGAGCATGTCCCTGCTCCGGGCTCCTCTGGCTGCCAGCTCCCTGGAGCACACAGGGCCATGGGGCAGAGCCAAGGTGCTGTTACCTGCATGAGGCCATACCCCCTTGGCCCTGGTGGCAGGAGAGGGAGCCACAACGAGCCTGGGCAGCGCTAGGCCACCCAGCTCCCCTCTCCCAAGGCCTCTGCCCCTCTCTCCCATTTCTCTGGCCTTTCCAACTGCAAGATTAAACAGAAGAAAAGAGTCAACCTGCAGAGCGGCTGGCAGGGCCCTTAAACACACACACGGAGCCTGGAGCGAAGCAAGGCCTACAGGAACAAGCAAGGGCAGAAAAACAAGAGTTGAATTCCTTAATCACATCAGGATGTGAGAGGCAGGGGAGGGACGGGGCGCCAATGTCAGCTCTTCCTGTACGTGTGCTGGAGGCTGGAGCTCAGGCCTCCGCCACAACGAGCTCTACGGCTATAAACTTGATCCTGAAGCTGAACCCTGACACCCCCTCGCCCACCTCCTCTCGTGGGGCCGCAGCGCTGCACGTTATTAAAGCCTTCCCCACCCCCCACCCCCCCTTTCCTCAGCTTCGGGTATGACAAAAGCAGCATCTGGAACTCATAGGAGCGCGAGATAGAGGCGGGCGGGCTGGGCTGGCAGGAAAGGGCACCAGAGAAGTACACTCAGGAGACAGGAGCTCTGCACCATTTGCCCCCCCCGCCACCCCCCTTGCCTCCCCCCCCCAAAATGCACACGCAGCTCCGCTGGCTATAAATAGCGGGAGCTGCAGGGCAGGCAGAGGCTGGGCCCCACAAGGGTGATTCTTCCTTCACCGAGGCGCACTCTTCCCGCACAGTACCTGATCTTCCAGTTGTTTTCCCTCTTGGCTTCCCATTTCCTTTCCCATGGCGTCTGGGACGGGTGCCACTGACACATATTTTCCACCCTTGAATGCCAGCAAAGGCTCTTCTTGTCCACAAAGGGCTTCCAGGAAATACTTCAGAACTGTGACCCTCTTGCAGTCGGCTGCAATAACCTACGGGGTGAGGACGAGGCAGTTGGGGAGAGGGAAAGGAAAACAAAGTCAGTGCAAAGGGGAGGCGGATGGGCAACGGTCAGGGGAAAATGTTTGGGGCTCTAGAAGGCCCCAGCGGGATGCGGGCAGGGCTGCACAGCACAGAGGGGATGTGCGGAGCGCTGCTCATCTAAACACAGATGGAAGGGGGTTTGCTCATGCCTTGTCACCCACTGTCCCCTGGGAAAAGGAGGCAGGCAACGTTGTGGCACCCAGCACCGATCCACAGGTTGTTGTGCCCCCTCTATGCCTTCCAAGGGCCACAGGCTGGGGGGGGCACAACACAGCCAGCCCCCTGCCCAGCCGTCCCAAATAGGGGAATGTCCCACTGAAGTGGGAGAGGCTTTGTTTCTGCTCTGGCACTAGACTCCCCCCTGCAAAAGCTGGGAAGGGATGCAAGGGGAGAGCAGATGGGTGGGGGCATCTGAGAAAAACTGAGCCCCTCCTTGTCTCCAGCCTGACCCCATCCCATGGGCCCATCTCATGGACCAACTGGGGAGCCCCATCAGGGAGGCTGGGACAGATGTGGCCAGAAGGAAACTCAATAGCTTGGGTAATTATCCAATTTATGAGGCTTTCAAATGGAGTTTCCAGAGCCTGGGAGCCCGGTGCCTCTGCAGCCCCATCCCACGTGGCACAACCTCTGCCGGTGCCTCTGCCACAACCGGCCCAGGCTTAGAGCTCGCTCCCTCACAGAGAGGCTCGGCACCTGCTGAGCTCTCCCCTGGTGCCTCCTGCTGCCGCTGCATCCCCTGGGAGCAGCAGATTTATGGAGAAAGTCAGCAAACAGAGTAGGAAGCGCTAGACGCTACGGAGACAACGTCCATGCTCATGCCCACGTTCCTCCTGGCCCTGCAAAGCACCTGGGGTTTGCTCTGCTCATACACAGCAACGCAGCCTCAGAGACCCACCCCCAGCCCAAAAGGGTCCCAGGACCCTGAAGGCAGGCAGAGGGCCAGACCCCAGCGAGGTGACTCAACCAGGCACCTCGGAGCCAGGGATGCCACATGCCCCAGATCCAGTTTGGTGAAGACCAGCTTGTCCCCCTGCCGTGCCGGCGGCGGTGCGTGGTGCGTGCCCCGGGAGGGCCGGTGCCGCGGTGAATGGAGGGTTGGCAGCAACATGCAGCCCGGTCCCACCAGGCTGCCGTGAGAGGAAACTTCTGCTCTTCCACACCGCTGCCAGTTTCCTCTCTGTGGACTAATTTTAACCACCGTGTCGCTGTGGTGCGTGTCAAAAACCTGACCCTCCTCTGACCTCTAACCTCCCACCCCGGCTACTGCCTGAGCAAGGCACCCTCACAGCCGGATCTGCATCCATTTGGAGCTGCCCCCCCACCTCCCCGGGACCCCATAACCCCCCTGTACCTGTGCTGAGAGGCAGAGGGGGAGGAGAAGCACCTTCCTCTCCTTGGGAGGCAGTTGCTGCTGCAGAGAGGGGGTGTGTGAGCAGGGTGATGTCAGGAAGGTAAGATTTCAGAAAGCAAGGGACCTGTAGCCACCCATTCTGCTCCCAGTAAAGGCATCCTACGGGGCAGAGCTGGGCAAAGGACAGGGTGACACAGGCTCAGCACCCCCTGGAGCAGGTTGGGCCGCTGTGGACCCTCTTTTCCAGGAAAGCCCTTTGCTGCTCAGGATGTCCAGCCAGGAGCAAGCCCAGCAAGTGCCACCAAAGGATTATTTCCACCCTCCCAGTTCTCCTTTAGGAATGATTCTGTGCAGGGGAAAGTCAGAAAGGAAGAGGTGAAGAGCAAAGCGGGAATGGCTGGGATGGGAAACATCCCTCCTGAGAGCTCCAGGCTGCAGCAGCCCTGGGGGAAGTGGTGGAAACCTCGGTGCCTGCTTCAGCCGCCAGCTTGACAGACTAACGCTGTGGAGACCCAGCCTGACTCACACAGGATGACTTCGGCCCGGGGATTTTCCGGTCCTGGTATGTGCAGTTTCCTCATGCCCAGGCTTGGTGGGTGAGTGAAGAACCCCCACAACCATCACAGCTGTGGGGACGTGTCCTTGGCAGCACCAGGGGTTGAGAACCCCGCTGCCAGCAGTCACGTGTGTCGTGGGATGCTGGAATGTGGCCGACAGCAGCCGCAGCAGGAAAGGGGATGCAGGAGCTGGCTGGGTAGGTAGGGAAGAGATGGGCACCCCATCCTGGCACTATTCCCTAAGGAATTCTCTAGAAATAAAAGCCATCACATCTCACTTAGGAGCCATGAGATTTTTCAGGCACCTACAAAGAGCTGGGTGCTGACACAGCAAAGGCTTAAACCCTGCTGCTGCCGGAGCCCTGAGATTGGGAGCGATCAGACATAGTGCAGAAGAGCCCCCTTCACCCAGGGCTGTGGCCAAGGGCAGGTGGGTTCACCCCTTCCTTCCCTGAAGAAGAAAGGAGTAGGAAACACCAGATTTCCTGCCAAGCCGGTCCGACCTGATGCTTAAACTCAGCTCATCTGCTGGGGGAAGAAAAGGGCCCAACTGAAGGCCCATGACATAAGGCTGCAGCAAGTCGCCTCATGAACACATTTTTCCAGCCCACATGAATGAAACACAAGGAAGGAGCAAACGCTCTGCACATCCCTGTCAGGTGCAGCCCCGCGCAAGGAGGACGCTGCCAGTAGCCAGGCCCGTCCCTGCCACGAGGCAGCCCAGCCTCTGAGATGCTGGGAAAGAAGTGACCTGTGACTGGCACCCAGGTCTCCCTTGAGCGGCTCAGCGGGACCTTGCGTGCCGCAGAGAAACTCAGTTTTGTCAGAAACTTCCTGTTTCACAGTGGAAACGCAAGTGCCCACAGCAGCGCCAGGGTGCCCGGAGCAGCGGGGATGGCAGCGAAGGCACCCACTGCTCAGCGTGGTGAGACCTCGCTGCTGGAGTGGAGCAGGGTTGAAGATGCTGGGAATGGTGCCTCACCTTCCCCCAGGAATGGCTGAGTCTCAAATGCCATCGTGCTGATGGCTTTAGGTGATGCGGCAGCAGACACCCCAGCCCCAGAGGGGAATCCAGCTGCCCCCCGTGCACCCCCATCCCCCCAACCCCCCCACCGTGCAGTGAGACAGCAGGAACCGAAAGCCTGGCTTCGAGTCATCGCTGGGTATTAAAATAGGCCTGACACGCACACAGCCACTCTCAAAGGAAAACTGAAACTGAGAATTGCTGAAGTGGTCTGGTGCCCCTGTCCGTGACCTGGGCTCAGTTCCCCAGAGGCACGAGAAACCCAGGCATCGCAGAGCCCCTTGCCACAGCGGTGCCTCTTGGGGACACGTGCTGGAGACTGGGTACAGGGCAGAGGTGGCTTTGGCTGCAGCAGCCCCCCATCACCAGCCTGATTTTTTCCAGGCCTAGAGACTAAGAGGTTTCTAATCTCCTGCTGCATCAGACAGGCTAACCACGGGCTCCCAGCACCAGTCGCCCTGCTAGAGCATGCTGAAGAGGCTCATTAGCACCGCGTCTGCTAATTCATGGGTCATACATTAACATACTGATCACTGAGTCAGACACAGCGGGACACATTAACACAGGCTTGCTGCCTGCAGGGACCCACTGCGCTGCGCATTAACCAGCTGCTGGATTTCAAAGCTGCTTTGCAGTGCCAGTGCCACCAGGACCCTGCGTGTCAGCATCTGCCAGCAGCAAGTGGGGGCCCCAGGTCTGAGGAGGGGTGCCCAGGTTTGAGGAGCGGTGCCCATGTCAGACGAGGGGTGCCCAGGTCAGAGAAGGGGTGCCAAAGTTGGACAAGGGATGATCTAAGAATCCCCTCTACGGCCCTGGCTGCGCTCTCCTCAGCAGGGGGACGAGCTCCCTTGAGCAGATGGGACACATTCCCACACAGCACCCGGCCCAACACAGACGCAGCCCTGCCACCAGCACGTGTCCTCCAGGAGATTTCACGGGAGAGAAGGGACCTGCTTCGAGAGCTGCAGCGCTGTGCCTGAGGGAGCACACGCACAGGGTGCCAGCAGGGTGACACACCAGAAACCAGCCACGGGTCTTGTTTGGGGTCAGAAGCACGGCTGGAGATAGGGTTGGAGGGGGACACCAATCCTTCTTCGCCCTGCCCCGGCCCTGCTGCTCCGCACACGGCTGTCCCACATCGCTGTCACACCCACCGCCGCCTTCAATCAACTTTTACAACTTGTTAATTTTACACAGAGTCCTAAAGAGCAAATAACCAGGAGGCAGGAATGCAGCCTCCTTCAGCTCGCCCAAAGAGCCTCGGGCAGCCAAAGCAGCTGGGCAGGGGACCTGTCACATCCCCAGGAGGGGGAACTGGTCCCGAGAGGGTGCTCTGCGCCCGCAGCAGCTTCTGGCAAAGCCACGCTGCCACCGGCGCTGTGCAGAGAGACCCTGTCAGCTTCTCTCTTGGTAAAACTCAAGAGACTCCACAAGCAAATGGGAGGCAGCAGAAGGGTTTGCTTGGAGGATGGGCTGCCATCGCTGGCTCTGCATTCCTGTGTGCGAGGGGGAGACACGAGCACATCCTGACAGCTGGATTCAGAAGGGTAAAAGGACATGAGAAGTTTGAGTCATAGGATGGAGGGAACCCATCCCAGATTCGGAGATGGGAATGGGATAGGACCGGGACTCAGAGCCAAGCTCTGGCGTGGGGATAACACTGTTTTTGCCACATCGGTTTAAACATGGCTTATCTGAAGGAGCTGAACGACTCTGAAACCAAGTGAGCCCCAAACAATCCAAACCACGCAGCATCTACACAGCCCAGCTGAAACATAAGTACTGAGCCTGCTAAAACAGCCACACAGGCCATAGCTAAATGCCTCCCGGTGCCCCGTGCCTCCTCCTCCTCCCCTCCCCGGGGGAGCCAGCTCGGAAGGCGGCCCAGCACGCTGGAGGAGGAACACAGAGGAAAGAGCTCAGCTCACAGTCTCTCATCCCTTCTGGGTTTTCATCTTGCAGGCTCGCACAAAAGCTGGGCTGGGTTTAACCCAGCTCAGCTTCTCTGGGCTCATCCCAAACCAGGACACCCAGCCCTCTTCCCCCTGCCCAGCCCAAACTGAGCACGGAGGGGGTTTGGCCACCTGGGTAGAGAGGACCAAAGCATTCGTCACGGCTGGGCAGCAGCACTCGCAGCTGGATTGCACCCCTGGTTTCTGCAGCTGAGAGCTGACTTCAGCCACAGCTTCTCTCAGAGAAACTTCTGATTTCAGCTAATCCCACGAGCAGGGTCGGTGGCCGTGGCTCCCACGCGCCTGTAGCTCTGGGCATGGCCAGAAAGAGCAGCTGTGGCTGCAGCTGGGCCCAAACCAAGTCACCGGTGGCTTTGAGGTATCTCACTGCTGCCCTGGCTCTGTGGGACTCGATGCTGGCACGGGTAGCATCTAGCATCAACCAGAGTGTTCACAGGGAAAGGATCCCCCACATCCCAGCCGAGAGATACATCAGAGAAGAGCCGGGGAAGATGGAGAAGCTCTCAAGAACCACTCCAGTTGCTCTTCCCCATCGCCACCACTGCAGAACCACTTTCTCTGCAACGCAGGGCTTCCCCAAAGAGACAGTGCAGCCACATCTCAGCCAAACCTCTCTGCCAGCACCCTGAGCCTCGCAGCAGCACAGCTCCAGCCTCTGCTCTGGGGCACACAGCCTCAGACAAGTCACCAGAGCAGACGTGCTCTGGGCCCAGAAAACACCCCTGTCTTTCCAACCTCAGCCATGTAGCTCAGCCACAACTGGCCTTTAAAACTGGGGAGCAGCACGGAAAGGGAGCCCACTGTCCCCCATCACCAGGGTTCGGTGGGCTAAGCCCAGCTGTGCTTGTCCCACGCAGTGACACACCTGGATGACACGAAGGTGCAGAGCGGTAGGTCTGAGTCATCCCATTTCTGGTGTTAGAGATCAGAAGCAGCCCTGAGTAGCCTGCAGAGATTCCTACTGTGAAGGCTCTCAAACTGCACCCCAAGCACTGGCACCTGTCACTGTTGGCAGCTCAAGGTGAAACCCAGGAACATGGGGGAAGCTGTGAGCAATTCCAGGGCTCAGAGCCCGCTGTCAGCGAGCCCTCCCCAGAGGAGGGCATCCCTGCACCGGCACCATGAGGGAGCAGCCCTCCCCAGCACCCTGTCTGCCAGGGGCCAGGTGCCTCTCCCTGACATGCACCTCGTGGCTCTGTGGCAGAAATACAGAATCACAGACTCACAGAATCACAGGGGTTGGAAGGCACCTCCAGAGCTCATCGGGTCCAACCCCCTGCCAAAGCAGGGTCCCTAGGACAGGGCACACAGGGAGGCGTCCAGATGGGGCTGGAATCTCTCCAGAGAAGGAGACTCCACACCCCCCTGGGCAGCCTGGCCCAGGGCTCCCTCACCCTCACTGGGAAGAAGTTCTTCCCCAGATTGGTGCAGAACTTCCTGTGCTCCAACCTGAGCCCATCGCCCCTTGTCCTGTCCCCACAGACACTGAGAAGAGGCTGGCCATTTCCACCTGTGTCCCACACATCAGATATTTATAACCACTGATCAGATCAGATCCCCTCTCAGTCTCTTTTCTCCAGGCTGAACAGCCCCAGCTCACTCAGCCTTTCCTCACAGGGGAGATGCTCCAGGCCCTTAACCACCTTCGTAGCCTCTTCTGGACTCTCTCCAGGAGATCCCTGTCTTTTTTGTACTGGGAAGCCCAGAACTGGACATAACACTCCAGGTGGGGCCTGACCAGGGCAGAGCAGAGGGGGAGGATCCCCTCCTGTGACCTGCTGGCCACGCTCCTTTTGATGCCCCCCAGGATCCCACTGGCTCTCTTTAGCCACCAGTACAAATACAGACAGAAACTTTACCAATCTAGGCCAGAAGACACCTAAAACTCCATATGGAAACCCGATGCTGCCACAGGTTCCATCCTACGTCCCTGACACCCTCCGTGCCATAGCACAGCCCAGCAGTGCCCTACAAACCATCTCACACCCCCTGCAGACCCTCAATGCAGCCAGCTGCTCACAGCAGTTCCCCTCCTCGGTGCTGGCTTCCCGCGGGGTTGGGGAAAGCTGTCTGTCTGTCCCAAAGCTCCCAGCAGAGTGCTGCAGGTACCTTTTGGAGCTTGTGTGGAGGAGTCAGCACCGAAGTCACCTGAAGTGATGCTGTGGGTGGAAAGCATCCTCCAGAGCCCCAGACAAGCCAGAGGTCTGGCTGGCACAGCCTACCCCACAACCAACTACTCTTCTGAAGGAGCTACACAGACCAGAGAGGAATCCAATGGGTTCCAAACCAGGTAGTTTGGCTGATGACTGTGAGGAGTGACATCCTGCCTGTTCAGTGTGCTGAGGAACCTCCCTGCCTGTTCCTCTCTCCAGTGAGGAGTGTTTGCAGTAGGAAGCAGGTGGCTCTAAGCACCCTGCAGACAGGAGGTGGGTGGCTAGCTTAGCTAATCTAATCCCCCACCAGCCCATTCCTACTGGACAGCAGGAAGACAAGAGAAAAGCATACTTGAGCCTGGGTGAGAAGCCTCAGAGAAGACGATGGGCTACAAGGGACCTCCACAGACTGATGGAGACGTTTCATCTGGTTTGTGAGCATGGCTCCTGGCTGGTTCTCACTGTGTCCTCAGGCAATGCTGCCAACAGCTCCAGCAGCACAGGGAGAGCTCCGGGGCTTCCCCGTATTACAAAACGTTGCCTCCAAGAAGAGGCTGCAGGAATTTCTGCAGGACTTTCCATCAGACAAAGCATCTGCTTCCAGCCCCTGTGGCCATATGCCCCAGTGCTGGGCTGGACATTTCTGCTCTTCAAGGTGAAGCCTTGAGCACAGACCCACATGTTTCACGTGCTCATCAGGAGAACAAAGGGCTAAAAACCCCACAGCTCTGAAAGAGGGAGACAAGTCCAGGAGGAAGAGCAAGTCGGAGCCAGGGAGTCCCTGTTACAGCCATCTCAAGGTCCTCCTCTCCCACCCTAGCTCCCAGCACATCCCCAAACTTTCCAGGGGAAATAAAGAGACAAACTCAAGTCACAAAGAAACGCCAAGGTGAGTCTGAAGGAGCCCACTGAAGGAGCCCACTCTGCACCTCCCTCGCAGATCCTATTGGAACACCAACCAGGGAAGACAAATCCCTGAAAGCTTGTCCCAAACCCGTGGTCCCAGGCTGGGAAGGAGGATGGCAAGGTCCATCTCCTCAGTGAAGCCACTACGGCACCAGCATCAGGTTTCGCAGGGCATGAGCTGTTCTCCCTGCTGCAAGAGTCTCCAGTCTTTTCCTTTTCAGGGACTGGGGGAATTTATTTCCTCTGCCATTTCGGAGGATGCCTGCCTTGCCAGAGATTGTTTTGCAGAGTGAAGAAAGATAAGAAAGTGGTTAGCAGGCTCTTTGGTGGAGGAAGGGAGGACTGCTTAGTAAGGGAAAGGGGACTGCTCCGCACTCGGCAGACACACGCTGCCCTTCCTCTGAGGCCACCGCTCCGGGAGATGCTGGAGTTGGAGATGAGGCCAGTCCATCCCCACACCAGTCCATCCCCACACCGGTCCACCTCCACACCAGTCCATCTCCACACCAGTCCATGTCCACACCAGTCCATCCCCACACCGGTCCATCCCCACACTGGCCCATCCCCACACCTCTCCACCCCCGGTGTTTCTTGGGGATACACTGGTGAGCAGAGAAGCTGTTCCTGTGCCAGGGTTAGGATCTGTCTAGCCTGGAATTTGGGAAACACGACTGATGAGTGTTCAATCCAACAGCTCTGACTGCCAGTCTCAGGGTGCTCTTGCAACAGGAAGAGCCCTTTTTGCAGGGTACGTGGAAAACAAAAAACCAGCAGGAGTCAAGTCCAGGCTGCCCGTGCCAGGGGAAACCACCGAGGGGATCCAGAAACTTCCCAGTTTCACACAGCACCTCCTGAGCCGGCGGCAAGAGGGAGCTGGCCCAGCTGGGGTGTTTACATGGGGGAAGCACAGAAGATGCACGGGTCCTGCTGAGCACCTGTCCCCAGCACCCCAACTCCGGTCCCCACACCCAGCCCTTGCCCAGGCCGATGCAGGCCCTGTACACCCCAGTGGGGCAGAGCAGGCGTTCTGCTCTCGCCGATAACACGAGCTCTTTCGCAAGGACTTCCCCATGGAGACAGCTACACGACTGCCCCGTGATGTGACCCACTGAGTAACCCGGTGATTCCTGTCCCACGGGACAAGACACCAGTGGCTGGGGGTAGCAGAGGGCTGAGATGGTGGGAAGTTGGGTGGTGGAAGGAAAAGTATTACGACACAGGAAAGGGGAGTGAGGATGAGGATCTACCACACAAAAATAGCAAAGAATGGTGCAAACCAGAGCTCACATTTAGGAGTATCCACCTGCCCTGCCCCACACTGTCCACGCCATCCACCTCTTGCCCTTCCAGAGTAACCTCTGCTACAGGCAGCGAGGGAAAACCACGTGTTAGCCAGTAACACCCATAGCACAGCGGGCTTCTACCCTCAGAGGTGTTAACAGCCTGCCGTGTCCCTCACAAACCTGCCTCCTGATCTCGGCAGTGGGAGGGAGAAGAGAGGTAAGAGCTGGAATATTCTGTCTGGTCCTGGCAGAGCTGGTCGGGAAGCTGTTTCTGTGAGTTTCCACAGCTTATAGGTTCTCCATGCAGTTCCTGGACGCCATCCATCGCAGATGAGAGTTTTATGTCGAATTTTAAGTTTGACCACAAATATTTAAACTTCCTTGGACCACAAATGCTGTATCTTCTTTGTGGTTTAGTTGGCACCAAATGAGTATTTACAGATCCCTATATGTCTGTCTGTCATTTAAATATCTCACGAAGGTGCCAAAGGCTTCAAAAGCTGGAGGGGGCTCCTCAAGCAGGGCCCCCTGCCCTGATTCCCCCTCTCTGCCCTTCGTTACTCGGTGGAGAGTAATTACTTGGGAGAGGTGGAGCTGCTGGCCGAGCCCTTGCGGAGGGTACAGCTGCTGCTGGTCTGAGTGCTTCATGCTCACACTGAGGCTGCTGATCAGAGAAAGTCATGTGAGATCCCACCGTAACTTCCACAGCTCCTCACCCAGGTGGGTATTTGAACTAGGAAGAAAGACTTTGGAATCTGCTCCTCTTCTTTTAGGAAGGTTGGGATTTCTGAGTCTACAGGAGACTGTTTTAATGAGAATGGCTAACCCCACCCCCAGCTCCCCAAAGCGGCACAGCTCCCACCTGGCCGCCACTCGCAGCCTCCCCACGGGTGTTTTCACTTCCTCAAACACAAAGCCATTCTCAGAGGGCGACAATCCTGACCTGCTGAACTGGGATTGTGCTCTAGGGAAACTGGTTAAAGTGGTTAGTCTCAGTGGCAGAACGGTACCGAATTCAGGCCAGGCTGCTCAGCCAGGAAAACGCAATCAACACCAAAAAAAGTGCCCTCCTAAAGCACCCCCACGCCAAGGGGGTCCAGCACTGCTCTTACACAGAACTGGATGGGCAGCAGCAGAGAGCTGAGGGTCCTTGGGCTGATGGCCAGCCAGGTGGGCGAGTCACAGGGAGCGTCAGCCCAAGATCTGAGTTAAGGCACAGGTTGTGTTTCATTTCCTTCAGGCTTTTTAGCCTAGGACACAGATTGGACACTTGCCCCACCGATTTTAGGGGAACTTGGGAGCACATAGTGGTGTAGTAGATAATACTCCTGCAATGCTGCTTTTACCACCCCAGGGACCCGGAGTCACCAGCCGGTTGCGGCAGTGCTGCTTGGCGAGCTCTCCCCCATGTCCCATCCTCCCTTGGGAAACACAGAGCAAATTGTGTGCCCGGGGATGAGGGGGGCAAAAGCTGCAGCGAGGGCTGCCCACATCAGAGGAAACAGATACCTGAGTCAGAGCAATGCGATGAGGAAGCTCCGCTCTGCAAACCAGAAGCCAGACTGATGAGCAATGGCAGCGCCAAGCTGCGCCACCGCTGCTCCCCACGCCTCGCCGGCCCTGGATGCTGCTGGGGAGCTCGGGGTGCTCCAGGTTTCCCTGGACTTTGGAATTTGAAAGAGAAGCAGCTTTGTTTTGAGCTGCAAAGGACACGTGGAAGGGCAGCTAGCGAGGCCGGGGCTGCTGCCTTGCAGGGAGGAGTTCCTCCGACCATAGGCTCCTCTGCTGGGGCCGTGGCTGAATTCCCTTGAAAACAGAGGGTGGGGATATAGAAGGCGATGTAGTAACCCCCCAAAAATGCCACCGCAGCTCGGTCAGCTGCGGCACCGCAGCCCCAGAGATGTGAGCAACACTGGCATTTCCACCCGCCGCAAGAACCACGCTGGCAGCGTGCTCCCAGCAGCGCGGGGCAGGGCGGGAAGCAGCTCACACCACTTCCAGCAGCCGCTCCAGGGAGGGACAAACGCTGTTATTTTGCTTTACAGTGAAATGCTGCCACTTAGGGGACTCCCGATGACGTTCTTGTGCCTCTGAGCCCGTGTCCTCTTTGAGGAGGGGCCGCTCTGAGCGAGACGCTCTCCATTAGCCTACCAGAGAGGTAACTTCACGCGCTGGATGCGAGCTCCAGCCCGTGCAGATCCTGCTCTGGCTGTAAGGAAGCAGTGAGCACGGCTCTGCTACTTATACCCAATAGTCTGCTCTTCTGGCAGATGATTAATGGCCCGAGTCTCGCAGTTGCTCGCTTCCAGCCAGGCCAAGAGCTGGGAACACACCTAGGGGAAGGGGAAGGGAAGGAGGAATTGGAACGGTGGCTCGTCAGGGAGAGGAAAACTATTCGCTGCGTCTTTGTTTTCTGCAGAGCTCCTCCTCCTGGGAGCGGGATGCTGAGAGCAGAGCAGGGCCCCTGCCCTGAAACGGAGGAGCTGAACCAGAACAATAGGGTGGGGACTCTGGATGGGCCCTGACAAGTGGGGTGGGCTGGAGCAGGGGCACCGATCCATCCTTTTGACTTCATTCACACTTACAGCTGCATTAGAGACATTTCCTGAAAGCACAGTAGGAAGAGAGGGGTATTCACTCACTCCACCCTCCATCTAACGCTGTCCCTGCGATCCAGGCGTGCACTGAGAGCCAATTTTGGCCTCTGGCAGAGCTGCAGGCCAGACATTACAAACGCTGGTGTGAGCAGCACAGGTCCCCACCCGATGAGCAGCACGCAGACTTGGAGCAGAGAGGAGGGGTGCTGCAGCCAGAGACAAAGAGATATTAGGAAAAAATAAGAAATAAGAACTCACCATAGGGAAATGCAGAGTTTGAGCAGGTCGGAGGTGACCCTAAAGGTGACAAGGAGGTGACAAGAGCAGGATCTGAGCACCTGCCTTCGGGATAAGGAAAGGTGCAGCTGGTGCCACCTGAAACGAGGTGGGGAAGAAGGGAGGGGAGCTATGGCTGTGCTGCAGGGGGTGTGAGCAGGACCCCTGCCACAACACTCCCACCTCAGGGTGACCGAACTGCTCATGTGTACAGCACGTCATCCCCTGATGATGACATGACCCACAAGGCAGAGCAGAGGGCTGCAAGCAGCGTGGCGAGAGCCCCGCGCCTGACTCACCGCAGCCCAGGAGCCTGCACGACCCCAGCGTGTCCTGATCCTGCATGTGGAGCTTGCAAAACAACCTCTTTTGTTGTGTTTTTAAATTTAAAAAAAAAAAAAAAAGCCCCAGCTGCCCTCCTCCCAATCTGGCATTCCTCAGCCTGACTCACACCAAGGCTCTCCCAGCATCGCTGGCAGAGCCCACACGTACCTGGAGCAGGCTGTGCCGGTGGTACTGCCGTGCCACACACCTGGGGCCGCAGCACATCCCCAGGCACCAGCACCCTAAGCTTGCCACAGCCAAGTTCCTTGTTTTCAAACTCCAACCATTTTTGGAGAATCCCTGAATAGAAATAAATAAATAAGCCCAGCTCAGACTATCCTTTTTTTTTCCTTTTCTTTTTTTTTTTTTTCTAAATGGGAAAAGGATTTCTTTCATTCTCCCATAACACAAACCCAGCAAACATGAAAAACATGAACCCAAACCAAAGCTCAGACATCACATCTGGGGAGAGACCAAGCATGGAAAATTTTAATCCAAAGGTTAACGTTTGGGAAGCTCCAAGCGTGTGAGAAGAGGGGTTAGATGGGTGCTGCTCCACAGCTCCAGCAGTTGTTGCCGCCATGTGGCAGCTTTACACTGAGCCTGCCCCAGCCCCAGCACCGGGGTCAGAAGCTAAAATAGAGAACAACTGACATTGCTGCGAGCAAACAAACACTCAGCTCGGATGCTGCTGGAAAAGCCAAGCGAGGAAGGAGCCAGCGGCACGAAATGCAGCTCGAGCCCTGTGACTGCAAACAGCCTCCCGGCTCGCCCGGGGTGAATCGCACCAAAGCACACACCGACGGTGACAGCTTTGTGCCACCTTCTCCTGCTCCCCTCGAGCTCTCCTGTGCTGCCACAGCTTCCAGACCGCTCGACTGTCACCTCCATCTCCTCTGCCTGCTGCTTTGCAGTATCGTGCTGCAGTGGGTATTGCATCCTGGGGGCTTTCTCCACCCCCACAGCCTGACCCTTCGCTCTTCCCACCCAGAACACCTGTGTCCTTCAAAATGCCTTTGCCTGTGTCACTGGAAATGTCCCCCACTGCCCTGCTAGAATGGAATCACACCCTAATTGCCTTCGTTAGGGACGGGGCCACACTTGCAAGGGCTACGAAGATGATTAAGAGCCTGGAGCATCTCCCCTGTGAGGAAAGGCTGAATAAGCTGGGACTGTTCAGTCTTGAGAAGACTAAGGGGGGACCTAATTAATGTTATTAATATCTTAAGCATGGAATGCAGGGGGAATTGGCCAGTCCCTTTTCAGTGTCTGTGGGGACAGGACAAGGGGCAATGGCTGCAAGTTGGAGCATAGGAAGTTCCACACCAACATGGGGAAGAACTTTTCCCCAGTGAGGGTGAGGGAGCCCTGGGCCAGGCTGCCCAGGGGTTGTGGAGTCTCCTTCTCTGGAGAGATTCCAGCCCCATCTGGATGCCGACCTGTGCAATATGAGCTGGGAGCTGCTTTGGCAGGGGGTTGGACCCCATGAGCTCTCCAGGGCCCTTCCCACCCCTACAATTCTGTGATTCTGTGATCCCCACGTCTGCTTGTGGGGCCGTATCAGCGACAAGAGGAGCTGAAAAGCCCCAGGAGTCGTAGCATCGAGTCCTCCCACACTTAACCAAACACAAAGAGAAGGGACCATATGTCTGCAAAGGCAGCCGTGTCAGGTGGGCTGGAGCCCGGCTCCCTGGGCTCCCCGGGGGTGGGAAGGGAAGGCACGGCACCAGCAGGCGTGAGAGCATCCGGCGGAGCAGCACCGCTCCTCACGTGGTGTGTACACAGCATCCAGAGGGATGCTGGATGGGATGCTGCCTGGGATCAGCCAGCTCCCGAAGGTCACAGAGATGGGTTTCAAAGAGCTGGAGCATTGCTGGGCTCTTCTCCCAAGCGCGTTTGCCAGGAGAGCCAGCCCAGGAGCCCAACCTTGCTGCCTGCTGTGCTCTGCCCAGCCCAGGAGCAGCTCCAGCTGCTGGCACTGCTGCAATCTGCCCACCCAGGGGTGCTGGGGAGTCTCCCCCAGACACAAGGACACAATGCAAGCTCCATCCTAGGGTGAGATGGATGTTTCACATGCCACTGTCACCTCCCACAGGTATCCACAGCTCCACTCACCAAGCTCAGCAGCTCCTTCCCAGAGAAGTGCTTCCCAGAGACATAGGGAGGGGTTGATTTTCAGTAGGCTTCTGAGGGACACAACAGAAGATGATGGGGTCCTGCTGCAGAGAGGGGAGGAGAGCAATGTCTCCCAGACAGTTGGGACACCATGCATTGCCCCCCACCCCAGATGGCGGTGCTGGCCACAGAAGCATGATAAGGACGGGGGTTCGGATGGGTGATGGGGTTCAGGTCCAAAGATACTGATTTGGAATGGGAATGGAATGGAAGCTGCTCCCGGTGTCAAACAGAACCAGGCTGCTGGGGAACACACTGACCAGAGATAGGGACAGGGGAAAGTGTCACTTGTCAGCAAAAAAGGTGGAAAAACACAAAGCAGTGCACAAACCCATGAATGGTCCTTCAGCAAACCATCAGGCTAACCGGCTCCACACCAGCTTTGTGTCTGCAGTGCCTTCCTTAGGCTGAGAGAGGACTCCAAAACCCAGGCACCTCCCATGTAACTCCCTGGCCACACTCCTCTCTTTGCAAGAAGAAACCTAAGTCTGCTCACGACTAACTGCAGAACCACAGAGATAAAGAGAAGGATCCAGAAGCAAGCTCCAGAGAAACACCAGGAATCTCTGCAGATGCGGCGTGTTTCGCTAAGCTCAACCCAGAAAAAATGGGCTCTGCAAAGAAACTGCACAAAGCACCTCTGTGGGAGCTGGGGAAGGGGAAAAGACCCCCCCCCCCCCAAGAGTGAGATCGTGGAAGGGGTCAAGCAGAACTGGCTGGTAAAGGCAGGGCTCGGGACGGGGCTCCCTCGGGGTCCGTGCTCACCGAGCGTGTGCTAGCACACTCAGAGGAGTCCCAACAAAGGCCAGGCAGGCATGCTCCAGCTGCCCATGGACCACAGCTCCCACTCTTCAGCCCTCCAGCCAAGGGGGAAAATGTAATCAGAGCAATTTCTATTAGTAAGAATATAAAGACTTGGAAGCTCTGGGCTGTCTCTTGACAACTAATTAATTACCAGGTAGCATCCCCTTGAAGCTGCCAACACAGCACGCACAAGTTCCAGCATGATCTAGGGAGAGAGATGAACTTTACAATAAACTCTAGAATTTTTACTTCATCTCCAGCCACCATCTGAGATCCTGGGGGAGCAGGAAGGGGTGGCAAGAGGCAAACTCTGAAACCATCTGGGATCTTCATTAACTCCTTCACTCGCGGCCTCGGAAAGAGGCTGCTGCGAGCAGCAGCTTCAAGCCAGATGAGATCTCCCCGTGTTCTTAGCTTCTTAAAATGTTCTTCTGCCAGGGTCACCCCCTTGCAGCCCCCTCACCCCCTCCCCGAGGCTGTGGCCGTCAGGGCAGCCAGGCTGTGAAACGATGAAGAGCAGAAACCACGCTGTGGGTGGCTTCAGGTGGTGAAGTCTTTACTCACAGTGACAACAAGGAGGAAGGGAAGAAGTTATGCCAAGCAGCAGAGCAAAACAAAGGGAAAGGGTGAGAGGAGATGGACAGTGACTGCTGCTGACACAGCTTTTATGGGAAAACACAGAAAAAAAAGCCCACTGGAGCAGAAGGTGCCCTATCTTAACCCAGGGACCAGGAGGCCTGTGCTTGAGGTTACCGACCTGGCCATGCGGTGCCATGTCTGGCTGGTTCCAGTGGCTTCCACCACGTCCCACTGTCCTCAGCAGAGCATCCCTGCTCCAGCTGAGTAGTTGCTGTTATGGGACCGGTGCATCAGGGCAGTCATGGAACTACACAGCGTGTCCCCACGGAGCTACATTGTGCTGGAGGAAAAGAGTTTCCCTGCTTCAGGCAACCAAACACTGCTGCCCTAAATCTCCCTTTTCCACCCCTCTCCAAGACTGGGACTATGGGACCAAAACCTCAGACCAGCCCAGGAGCATTCCCAGAGGGACAAAGGCTATCTGGGCTGCCGCTATCACCACCAGCAGCGGACACCACTAATGACTGCAACGTGCCAAGCTTTGTCTGGAGATCTCACGTGGAAATAAAAGGTACTGACACAGTGCAGCTGGAGATCAGGAGGTGTGACCTGTTGGAGAGCACTGGGCTTGGGCAGCCAGGCCAGAAGTTGATTAAATGCAAGTCCTGGGGCAGCACCATGAGGTCTGAACTGGAGACAATGCATCAACTATGGCAACATTTGGGGATGGTTATGGTGGTTATCCCAACACCGTGAGGTTTCTCAGGCTCTAGAGACACAGGGAGAGGGGAAATGCCGTTCAGCTTGGCACACGTGAGCCAACCTACACAGTACCCCAGGGAACACCTCCCAAGGGCTGGTTCTGGCTGCTTTCAGGGTGGTATGAGACCAACCATCAGCAGCACCCTGAACAGCCCGTGGGGACAGCGCTCAAGGAGATGGTAACTCACATGTGGTAACCTCACCACTTCAGACAACCCTGGCAGCCAGTTTGTCCACGGAGGCAGCTGTTGGGACCAGAACCCTCCAACACCCTGCTCCAGGCCACAGCTCTACTGGTGGCCATGGACTCCTTCCTTAGACACCGAGATAGCCACGGGTCATCTCACTCAGGTGCACATGTTCTAGGAGAAGCCAAAACATTTCTTTTGCTTCTTTGAAGACTTACTTGATGTAAGTCCAAAAACTGAGATGACATCAAAGAGCCCATTGAGTAGATGCCCTCCAGAAACACAGAGGGACTTTACCTCGTTAGTACAAACGCAGTTCCCCTGCAGACTTCCTGGGAACAGCTGAAGCAGCATCACACTTCAAAAACCCAGCCTGCACATCACAGGGCTGGGGAGGAGCTCAATTCTGGCCCAGGATCGTTGACAATCATTTCAAAGCCCATGCAGGATCACACACAAAAGTCGTCACAGCCCCAGGGGGACACACAAAATTATCTTTGTCCCCAGGAGATGGGCTGTAGAGGCAATGGCAGGGTCTGATTTAAAGGAGAGAGAGGAGATGATTTAGATGATGGAGCAATTTATAGCTCCTGGAAGTGGGCAGTGATTTTCTCCCAGGACCTACAAAGAGGGATGTCCCTTCAGGTATTTAACTCGTGCCAGAAGAGTCCATCTTCTTCTGAGCAACTGCCACCAGTCCTGTCCCTGCTGCAGTCCCCAGCCTGGGCTCAGGTCACTTCCAGACGGACAGAGGAGACCTGCAGGAGCCCAGGCTGAGCCCTGGCACCAAGTGACAGTCGAGAGATACGCTGCTTCCTGGAAGAACTGGAACCAACGTGCAAATAACGAGAGGAGAATGCGGGGCGAGGGAGGGTTAAGGAGAGCTTAGTCGGGGGCACACTCTGGGAGATACACAATGTTAAGTATGAGGGCAAAGGAAATGAAAACTGGAAACTCAAACATAGTCAAGAATCCAATCCCAGCCTGGGCAGGAAGTTTACACTCTGCTTCTAAATATACATGTTTTTAAATCAACAAGCTCTCTTGTTCCTCAGCCCCACCATCCAGCTCCACGGGAGAGCTGACCGGCCGGAGGCACTGCCAAGCTCTGCCTGGTGACACTCACCCACCCACGGGTCAAGGTACCAGGCATGCAAATCCCTGCTGTGCCCCACCATGGGCATCCCAAAGGAGCTGTGTGGGAGCAGGATTCCCAGCTCCGAGCACCCTGCATCCCAGTCCCTCACTGATGCTTTCCTCCCAGCACCATGCCTTCAGCCCCCAGGGAGGAGAGGAAGCGATAACCTGTGAGCACAGCTCAGCCACGGTGCCTCTCTCCTTCTCTGGCCACCCCACTCATGCTCAGCAGTTGGATAGTCACATATTTTTTTAATTTGATATAATTATCTCCTAGAAATTACTGTACACAGCCTCTTGGGATCTAAAGCAATTAAGCAAAGATAAATTTCTTTCATGGAGCAAGCTGTCAAAGGATGAAGCAATTTCATTCCCCATTTGAAGTGGAAGCTTTGGGTCATGCATGGTTTATTTGAAACAATGCCATCACCTAAAGCTGCTGATCTTATCTGTCTCTCCCTGTCTCTCCATTTCAAACTGCTGAAGATGTGCAGCGTGGCACTGCCTGAAGTGATGACATCTGGAAGCGGGCCAGCTACAGAAACAAGCTGCTCCTCCCCGAGTCTTGAGTGCAAGAGGCCAAGCATTCCTATTAAAAAGGGGGAAACCGAGGTGAAATCTGGGAAGAGCTGAAAAGTGGGAATCCCGCCCAAAGGAACAAGAGACCCACGAGCTACAGGGGAAGCGAGGTGCCTGCAGGAAGGGGAGGCACTGCCCAACATAGGGCAGAAGAATGTAGCACATCTCTGAGGGCTGCTAGGCTTCCTCTTCCTCATCACACTTTCGACCCCAAAGGCACCTACCTGGCACCTGGGAAGGAACAACCATTCATTTCAGTACAGGCTGGGGGATGACCTACTGGAGAAGAGCTCAGTGGAGAAGGACCTGGGGGTCCTGGTGGATGACAGGGTGGCCATGAGCCAGCAGTGTGCCCTGGGGCTGAGAGAGACAATGGGATCCTGGGGGGCATCAGGAGGAGTGTGGGCAGCAGGTCACAGGAGGGGATCCTCCCCCTCTGCTCTGCCCTGATCAGGCCCCACCTGGAGTGTTGTGTCCAGTGCTGGGCTCCCTGGGATAAAAAGGACAGGGATCTCCTGGAGAGAGTCCAGAGAAGGGCTACAAAGATGCTGAAGGGCCTGGAGCATCTCCCCTGTGAGGAAAGGCTGAATAAGCTGGGGCTGTTCAGTCTTGAGAAGAGAAGACTAAGGGGGGACCTAATTAATGTTTATAATTATCTTAAGCAGGGGATGCAGGGGGAATTGGCCAGCCCCTTTTCAGTGTCTGTGGGGACAGGACAAGGGGCAATGGCTGCAAGTTAAAGCATAGGAAGTTCCCCACAAACTTGGGGAAGAACTTTTCCCCAGTGAGGGTGAGGGAGCCCTGGGCCAGGCTGCCCAGGGGGTTGTGGAGTCTCCTTCTCTGGAGAGATTCCAGCCCCATCTGGACACCGACCTGTGCAATCTGAGCTGGGAGCTGCTTTGGCAGGGGGTTGGACCCCATGAGCTCTGGAGGGCCCTTCCAACCCCTACAATTCTGTGATTCTGTACACCAGGCTTTGAGGACTTCGTGGAGACAAGGAAAAGTCCACCCACTTCAGTCTGTGTGAGGAGAGCCGTGGCAGGACAGAAACGATACCCAGCCAGTGCGTACACACTAAGTCTCAGAAGTTCCAGCAAATTCTCTCCTGTCCTCACATTTCACCACGCCAAGATGCTTCATTTTAGGCAGGAAAAAAAATACACAAGTCATAAAATAACTGAAATAAACCACCCTCCAAAGCAGCATCCTCCTGAGAAGGGGAGGATGGCCAGGCATGATGTGGTGTAGAGTGGCCATGATGAGGGTCTATCTCCACAGATTAAGCACTGAAGATGCCGAGATCCTCCGAGGGGAGGAAGGCATGTCCACACCCCACCAGATACAGGCATCAGCCAAGCCAAGCTCTGTAGCCTTAAGCAACCTAAAGGTGCTGCCAGCTCATCAACCTTCACCTATCTGTTGGGAGCAAAAGGGCAGAGGATAGGTGAAAGAACCTGTAGGAATGAATCCCGAGGTCCTCCCGTCATTCCTGACCCCAAACCATTCCCACCTGTGCCACAAAACGCCACCCCACCCCCCTCCAAGCACACCGGGGCAGGGGATGCAGAGAGCAGTGGCTGCTCACACCGAATCCTCTACATTGAAAAGACACTTAACATCACTGAGTCCAACCATGAACCGGACGCTGCGCCAAGCCCACCACTAAACCACAGCCCCACATCCCCTCCCGTCACCTCACCTGCAGCCTTCAGAAACCTTCCACAGGCTCTAAACCCCCTCTGAGAGTTACACAAGGCTTGCACCAACACGGAGAGAGGCAGGCAACGGCTGGGAAACCTGGCCCCAACTTTCCCGCAGTGGTAGCTGGCTACTGGGAGATGGTTCCCTGACAAAGAGGTCAGCAGGCCACTGTGTCTTGTGGGACCTTCAAAGCTCCAACCCCTTAGTGTCTCCAGCCAGCGTTTCCACCTCTTTTCCCACTTTGCTGTTTAGCAACCCCTCCACCTCCACACCCACAATGATACCACCACCCAACACACCCGTACAGACATTTGCTCCATCCACACAACTCTCCTCCAGTTCTCCAGCCCACCATGGTTTACCTTTGTAAGCCCAGCGCTCCCCATGTGACTAAGCATCTCATATGTTTAGCAGGCACTACATCCTCCCAAAACTCAAGGTGTCCCTCTGTGCTGGTACCTCAAGGATCAATCCTTTCCCACATCAGGGCAGTCACTAGAGAGCAGCTCTCGAGTCACAGGGAAGGCAATGAGGATGCTCGTACCTAAAAGAAGGTTGAAGCTGCAGTTGTGGGACCAGGCTGAGGAAACGCAGCCCCCATGGGCTGGGCTGGTAGGAGCATTTCATTCACCAGCTTTCTGCAAACTTCAGATTGATGCTGGTCAAACCTTTGTTCACGAGGGCAGATGCTGAACTAAGACAGACAATAGTAGTAGAGGGAGCTAATGATAGAGGCAGGTAACAGGTGCAAGGCTCAAGGAGCACCTGGATGACTTAAAAGCGCAAGTATGGTCTTGAAAAGTGACTTCAGCACCAGGAAGGTGGTACATCACCAGCAGCTGGTAGGGTCCCAACTTCTGTATGGACAGTCACAACCCTGACATGCTCTGGAAGTGCTGCTCCATGGCCACTTCTCCACGGGAGACATCACGTGTGGACCACGCATCAGGTGGACTGACGCAGCACGGGGACACTCCATCTTCTTCTGCCTGTAGATGTAGCAAACTCCATCTTCTGCCTGTAGACAGAAGTCTCTTTCCTTCGCTAGTAACAGATGCTACGCTAAGCGTGACATCATTTATGCCTAAGGCAAATACAGACCCAACCCATAACTCTGTGCTGTGGTTCACAGACCAAGCAGAGCAGGAGGGCAATAACTTCTCAGACCTGGGAAAACACCTTTGTTTTCATCCTCAGGATTTGGGTTTACACAGCCCTCAGCTGGTCCCAACTGCAATGAAGTTTGGGGGGAAGTTTCAAAGCAAATTAATCAAGGAGATTGAAATACACAATTATTGTCTCTCTTTGTCATCTCTAAACCTCCAGACAAGCATGTGCTACGTGGCAGAGAACATGCTGGATGTAAAACGCTGGTATGCAAAATATTATGGCAAATTTTGGTTAATTTCAATAAAGGATGGGGTCTGCCATACATTTAAGTAAATATATGCAAATATGTTATGGAAAAAAAATTGATTTGATTATCTGGATTAAATAGCCAGCGTTTTTAGTGTCCCACCACAGGCACAGAGCAGCAGTAACGCTGCTCCTGCAAGGTCTATGGCTGGGATGAATTTTAACGCTTCCCAGTGAACCTTCCCTTAGTACCCCCTCATCTTCCTAAGGGAGGTGGGTGGCCTGGGGCTGAGGCACTGGCCTCAAATCCTGGGTATCAGGGGTTTGTTCTCATCCTGGAGCTAAGGCTTCCTGTGGGACCCTGCTCAGTCCCTCAGCCTCGCGTACCTCTGTTGCCAATCTCTAAGAAGGAAATTGCTTTTCCTTCTGCCACACCGTGCTGTGGAGATGCGTTCATTAATGCCTGGGAAGTGCTTTGGCTTCAATGATGGTGAGAAAAGAAAACAGTAAGACAGACGTGTCTTCACTTTCTGATGTGATGGCACAAGGACACCGAGGGTGAGAGCTCCAAGACGGTTGCAGGAGCTGGGCTCTTCATCCTCACCCAGGCTCAGCCCAGCGCCGGCAGATGGATTTGGCATCCACAAAAACAACGCGAGGTCCGGCTGGGAGCAGAAACGTGGGGAGCAGACTCCAAGCTCAATGACAGAGGTCACCTTCCGTCTCCCGTAGAGACAGAGTAGATCCCCATCTGTTATTTGGGCTGACCACTCCCTGCATTCCACCCAGTCCACTTCTCTGGCATGCTTCCCAGGATGTGGATCTTTCTTATTCAGGATAACAATGAGGAGTTATTAATTGGGTCTTTTTTCAGGTTTCCTGAGGTCCTTCCAATAGCTGCGTTGGTGGATACCACACCATTGTCGTCTTCAGTGGGGATGTTTTAAGCGTTTCACTTGGTCCAAGACAAAACCTAAGTAGTGCTGTGAAAGGGGGCCACCCCAGAAGCTAAAGCAGGGTCAAGAGATGAAGAGTCAGGTCAAGGACAGAGTTTAGTACCAGAGCGCAGAGCCTGAGCGGCAGACCCAGCAGGCAAAGCATGAGGTGGAGAGGAGTCCCAGGGCCCTCCTGTGTGATCGGAAGCGCCACATTAAGCCTTGAGCACCACAGAGATTGTCCGAGGAGAGGCTGCGCTCCATGCCCAGGGGCTGGCTCAGCCAGCCAGAGCAGCCTTTTCATTTCCTCAAGGTTTCTCTGGGTAGCAATAAGAGATGGCTCATTGGGAGGGGATCCAGCGTTAATGGCGTTTTAACGAGGCCTTTCGATATACTTACAGGCTAATCAGCAAATTCCACGAGGTCTGAACTCTAATATGTCATTCTGACTACACTAAAGTCACGGTGAATACCTCTTTCATAGCCAGAGCAGAGCACTACCTGGGCCTGATGCCCTGCCAGGCTGTGGCCAGTTTCGTGCCATGAGGGTGCCGGTGTGGCAGAAGCAAGGCCACCACCTGCAGAAAAACCCCAGGGGAAGGAAAGGCTGCATGCAGCACACGCTGAGGAGATGCCCTGCAGATGTCACGGCTTGATGCTCCCTTCCTGGGTCACTCCACTGATGCCGACCCTGGGAATAGTCAGCGAGTTTCTTCAGGACATCTCCCGTTTCCCCAGAGCCTGTGCTGAAACTCCAGAGGTAGCTTCTGGGACAAAAGGACTGAACACAGAGAAGTTTTCCATCTCATTACATAAACCTGGCCGGACAATGACAGAAGAGAAGATGTTCAACAAGGAGCGGCATCTGATCCACGCAAAAAGATCCAACGCTGCCTGAAACCAGGCACGGGACAAGGCTGATTTATCCTGTCAGTCTTTGCCTTGAGCTGATGATCACATCATGCTGCCAGAGCACACTTTAAAGGAGCCTTCTGCTGACACCAGAGCCAAACTGCTGGCTGGGGAACATCCCACGTGCTGGTACACGTGTGCGGCTCACGCCCAGGCTGCCTGATTCACTTGGAGCCGACACGGTGGCTAAAGCGCCCTGTCCAAGAGGAGTCTGGAGGTGGATCCAAGGCTGGGGCAAGGCAGGGGAGAAAGGGATGGAATCATCACGAGCCATTTGAGCAAATTCCCCACGGCTTCCCCACGTGCTGGGGTGTTGCTTGCTCCTTTCCAGGTGCCAGGAAAGGCGGCATCCCAGCAGTAGGGAAGGTTGTTTCCACCAAGGGTTCTTCCCTTCCCGCTTTCCTCTCCAAGAGATGGGGCTGCCTGGAAGGCAGCACCTCGCACTTCCCTGCAAGCTGCGTCCAGACCACAAAGCCACTCTCACACTCGCTCACAGGCGCGTTAAGAGAACACGTGCAGCTGGATCTTAACACGTTGGCAGGTGGTTCCTCACCTTGTAGTGAGACTGCAGTTCTCACACACCAGCTCTCAGCTTCGGGACAGTCAAAACAGGAGGACCCCAGCTCTGCAGAGGGGTGCTGGACTGGCGGTACTGTTAGCCCCCACTCCTCCTCACCGTCGTGCTGCTGAGCGGGGCTACGGCATCCGTTAACGCTTGGCTGCGGCCAAGTAGCTGCAGAGCTTTGAGCTCCTGCTGCCCTCAAGGCTGTTTCAGCAGCTCCATGCCATGGCTGCGTGTCATGGGGCAAGCAGTTGTCCTCCCCCTGAGCGCTCTGCACGGGCTGTGACGAGAGAAGTGAGTAAGCCCCAGAGACTGCAGTGCACAGGATGCGGAGGGGATTAAAATCTGGTCACCAGAGGTCTTAAAATGTCAGCGTAAACAGGAGGGCAGCACTGGCGGGGCCGCAGGGAAGCCTGCTCAGGGTTTATGCTGCTTAACAATAGGTTCAGTGACCTGGACAAAGAAAACCTTTGCTGATAAAGCCTCCAGATTAGACCCTGTCTCCCACCTTTGAGCTATTCACCCACAGACAAAAACCTCCAAACAGCTCAGTCACCTGATCCTGAGCAACCACCGCCTGTTCCCTACGGTTGTTCCTCTCAGAGCAAAGGTTGGGGGATGCCGGTAGAGTTTGGTGGGCACAGAGGAGAGCGGTCACCTCCTCCTCACGTGCTGCTGAGGCAGCTCACAGAGCAACAAGTGAGCTCGGATAAGCCATGAGGCTAACTCAGGGTGAGCTTGGATAAGCCATGAGACTAGCTCAGGGGATCCAACACATGCCTGAGGGGCTGTCACACCCCTCACTCCATCTCTAAAGAGGATGGTTATGGGGGGGCCTTACGACACGTTTACATGTCAGGGTCAGAGCAGCGATGGAGGACTTGCCAACCTACAGCAAAATTCAATTAGTGGAAATTGAAACAAACCAAATTCAGCCCGGAAATACCACACGCATGGAACAGCAACTGAAATTAGGTCCTGCAACAATCTGCTGAAGATCCCGACGGGTCCGTAGCCTTGGGAAACCAAGGCTGAGTGCTTCCTACAAGACCTACCCCTGCTCCCATGGAAATTTCCCTGTGGGAGAAGAGATGAGAGGAGATGGCCCCAGCTCCCCTGATTTCCAGCATCCGGGGCTCTCCCGGGCTGGGTTCCCCGCTTCCAGGGCTGACGCACATCACCGAGGGCTCCTCTTTGAAAAGGGGGCAGGGGGTGGGTTCTGACCCACACATTCTTCCCAGAAGCTCCCCAATGTTCAAAGCACCTCGCTGACAGACAGGCAGGTGTGCCTGCGACAGCGGCCACCACCCCAAACCCCGCACGGGGTGGGGAGAGCACACCCCCAAACAGAGCCCTAGGCAAGGCACGGGGGAGTACTCCAAGCCCAGCTGTGACATTTCCTTTCCCCCATACCTGTACAGCTGTTTCCTACAGGGCTCAAGCGAGATGTGTGAGGCTTCTGTAGGTGCTTGGGAACAAGACGGAACAGAAACGCTTCACACCTGGCCCCAAAATTACAGCACGCTGGAAGGTGGCCAACATAAACTGGCAGAGTACCAGTTGCAATGGACATCAATTAAGCAGCCTGTCATCCTCAGACTACAGGGTTTTCTTTCGCGATCTGCATCGCTCCTTAAGCCTTCAGCAGCACCAGCGCTGGAGTTTTCCAGATGGGATCATTTCCCTCAGATTCCACTCTCTAGATTTATTGCAGGACTTTTTTTGCTTTTTTTTTTTTTTTTTTTAAACCCACCCCCTGCCCCCCTTTTAAGAGCCTGAACTATTATTCCACATTGCTGGTTTCTCCAGGGCTGTATTCAGTGTCCTCGAGCAGCGTTAGTGCTCCTCTGCCACGAGTCCCCTTCACCTTCAACTGGAGAAACACAGGTTTAAGAATCTGCTCAAAACTCTCGTGATTAAAAAGCGGGACTGAGCGATAAATGAACAAGAGGCCTCCCCAAAAAAAGCCCTGAGGCAGCCCCAGGCCATGCAGCGGTCACCAGGACAGCATGTGTGCCCAGGTACCTTTAGAACAGGGGTAATGGGCACCAGCGTGTCATGTCCCCCTCTGCCTCCCCAACCTGGGGACCCAGACTTGGCTTGATGCTCCCCCCATGTGCTGATGCCACCTGGCAAAGCAGAGCACAGAGAGGCTCCTGCTGCGTCCACACGGTCCCCGGCGCTTGCGGTTCAAGGATGGCCAAGGAGTTCAAAGCAGGTGATACTCCGGGCGCTACCTTCGCGGTGGCATAAAACCCAGCCTCTCCTCCAGCACGCAATGACATCATCTTCCAACATGGCCCATAATTTAGGCTAATTGCCTTTTACAATCCAAAGGCACCACATGAAAGGGAAGGTCGAGGCTGGGATGGAGTTCAGATACTGGTCAGAAAATGTAAACATTTCTAACTCCACCGCCTTGGGGCTGCCAGCTCCTGCCAAGTCCCCGCTCCGAGCGGGGCTGCCTGTGGCAGGGATCTTTCAGTGCTTGTTTGGAAACCGAGGCAGGCAGGAATGGAAGGAGTTTTTCAAGGATGACTCCTCCTTGGACTCTCCTACTTGGGGCTCTGATCTCTGCTCACAGTTTCCCTTTTCCTCTCTGGACCAAACTCCAAGCTGGAAGCTCGTGCTCTCCTGGGCTGAGTGTGTTTGCCTGCCAGCTGGAGGGAGATGCTCAAAGGCTATGGAATGGGAATATGGAAAGGATGCTGAGAAAACAGTTACATTTACTCACTGGGGTTTTCTCTCTGCTTACAAAGAGTTTGTGCTCTCAGAGTCCTGATCTTGCTACGCTTCCCTCTGATGCCTCACAAGAAGTCTTCCCAAAATCACTGTAGTGTGACCACTGGGCCATGGATTTCATCCCTGGTATCCCAGGATACAATATGTCTTGGAGAGGACAGAGCTTCTGGTGTTTAGAGGCACGACAGAACCTGGTCACTCAGACAGCTATTCCTCCTGGGCTCTTAAACCTGGGGGTGCCTTTCCAAGAAGCATCAGACATGATTACACATTGCCAAGAGATATCTGCAAGTCTTAAGAAGATTGGAATACCATAAATAAGTGAAGTGAGTAACAAGCCTGGACTAATTTTAGCCCAAACCTACTACGAAAGGCTCCGAAATAGCTAATTCAAAGGCTACTGAGTCTAGAGCATGTTGGGGCAACCAGAGAGGGTAAAATCTGGAGCATCCACTTGGGCTGGACAGTACAGAGGAAAGAGATTTGTGTTTTCTAAGGAGAACACAGGTTGGACTGACAGGTGAGTAGTGCAGATAGCAGGCAGTGAGACAAGAACCACACCAAGCATGGGAAGCCAAGGGGCCACCCTGGAGCTGGAGGAGCCATGCAGCACCCAGCTTCTAGGGCCGGGCCAGTAAAATACTGTCAGGTATTTCTCAGAACTTTGTATTTGAGGGCTTTCATTTGCCTCAAAGGTGAGGCAGGGTTGGAACTAACTGAGTCTCAGAGACAGTCCACTCCACACATGAGCATGCACACAAGGGGATTAAAAAAAGAAGTGCCTTTCTGTTAGAGAGGAGGGAACCACAGTGACTAGCCCTATAAGCATATGTATTAATCATGCACCGTCTGGTTTTAATCCACACACTGCTGATCCTGCGTCTCACTGTATTGTTATCAGGGGAAGGAGTATTTCTCCTCAATCTTATTCACCAGCCAAAAGCCTGAAAATGCAAAAAACACATTTGTGAAGTGCCTTCCCAAGGACCCTGGGCCCCGGACCTGGTGAGCTGGGGCTGCTGCCTTTTTATTGGCGTTTAAAAACCTTTTATTAACGTGTGTCAGGGCTGGGGGAGGAGAAAGAGGCTCAGGTTTCAGGACCCCCCATGCAGAGAGGTTTATTGTGGGAAGGGACATTAACACTTTCTCCTCCGCATCTCCCTGGCTGGGCCATGCAGCAAAGTGTGTGCAGCAGGGACAGGCTTGGGTGATGCAGGCGTCGAGCTCAAAGGGATCACTGGCAATCAGTGCTGCCATGTGCCTGCACAGAGGAGAAGGTCCTTCCCACTGCCATCTTCCAGCCTTACCACCAGCTCCACGGGGCCACCGCAGAGCAGGAGGCTCCTGAGACAACAGGACTGAGCTGAGGAAACCAGGACATGCCCCAGATTCTCCAGGGCTGTGCAAGAACAGCCCCCTGCACAGCTCGGACGCACCATCACTAGGACTCGCTGTAACCCCAACATGCCCCAAAGGTTTCCCATTACAAGTCCCCACAGCAGCACCACCTGATCAATCCACAGCCCTCACCTTCCTGCCTCCCGTAGCTCATCTCAGCCACGCTGCTGTTCCCAGCTCTTGCCTCGGGTACAAGGATGGGTGAGCGAGGTCCTGGCAGCGTCTCCTTCGGCTGCAAGGGCTGCAGACACCGTCTGACAGCTCAGGCACCAGGCTGCATAGTTTGCTGTTGACTGGTACGTTCGATGGTGTTCCATCACACAAGCTGCAATGGATATCTGCCCAACATACGACCAGGAAAACATCACCGAGTTATGCTCACCCTGGAGCCAGCTTTTGTTGGTTACAGCTTCAGTGACAAGAGACGCTGGGAAGCTCGGAGTGTCACACTGGCTCCAGCAGGAATCCGAACGCGCAGCTTCATGGCAACGAGCGGGGTTAGAACATTTTCACTCAAAATAAGAGCCAGGCCAAACGCTCAAAAGCTCGCTGAGAAGCTCTGGCTGAAGGCTGCACTCCATCTGCTAACCGGGGTGTGGGGAAACAAAAAGAAGTGGGAAGCACAGGGTTTGCCCTACGCAGCTTAGAAAACAACCACCCTCGTGGTGGAACTGATAACCTAACACCACTCTCAGCCCACCGCTCTCCAGTCTTGCCTTCCAACAGATTCCTTCCCACTGAAATGTTATCAATTCATTAAAAAACCCTCCGTGGGGTGAAAGCGTAGGGAGCATCAGCAAGCAAGGTGAGATATTCTCCTTGCAGTAAAAAGGCAACTGCCTCTTCCTAGCCATGCAAAAAGGTGCCACAGCAAACTTGCCAGAGCCACTCTGGCACAGCAGAACCCTTCTCCCAAGCCCACAGGACATTCACAGGGTGCTGTATAAAGATCTGTACATTTTCTTTGCTTCTCCAGCAAACAGCTGTCAGGAACTGGGGCTGAAACCTGGGCCAAGACTGAGAACAGGAGAGAAAGAAATCGGGTGCAGAAAAATAGCTCCTGCTAAACAGCAGTGAAAAATCAATGCTGGAAACAGAAACACCATTTCTCACCTGCTCCCAGCTCGGGCAGCCGGTACCCGACACGGAGCACGCACAGGGGAAAGCTCCGGCGACGCAGCTGGATGTGGTACATGTCAGGCAGTGCTGCTCCACTGCAGCGTCCCCTGGTTAAGGCACAGGTATACAAATCCCCCATTGTTCCACCCTGGTCACAGCACCCTGTCACTGCCAACAGCCCTGAGATGCATCTGCTGAGGAGTCAGGTTCACCTGGGCTCTGCACGCTGGAAGGAGGGCAGGGAGCAGATGGTGGACAGGGGACCGCACGCAAAGATCCCCCCGGTGAAGTTGAATTAGGGGCTTCTTTGCAGGGAGCTGCCTTTTTGTGCTTTGCTCACAGCCATTTGTGAAAAGCATATGGGTTCGTGCCTCTCCACCAGCTCGGTCTGCGCTGCCTTCTGCAACCCCCTCTTCTGGAGACAAATAATTCACTTTATTAATACCGCAGGAGAAGATCTGTGGAACAAGATAATCACTCGCCTGCAATGACGCAGTTGCCACTCCAGTCCCCTTCTACACCTTCACAGAATCACAGAAAATTGGGTAGCAGCATCCAAAGAGGTCACTTTGCCTCCTTTTCCAAGGCAGCTCACCTCTGTCCAAGCTGTGCCTTAAGAGAGCCACCCAGCCTGCTTTTAAATATCTCCAAGGCTGAAGAGATTCCGCAGAACTGCTGAGGAGGCTGCTCTCAAGTGCCTAACTACCCAAAGGTATGAAGCCTTTCCTTAAAGTCTAGCCTTAATCTGTTTTGCTGCAATTTGTGCCCGTTCCTTCCTGTGCTCTTCAGCACAGAGCTGGAGGACAGCTTGTTCTCCTCCACTCTGCAACAGCTCACTGCATTTTCCCCGAATTCCCTCTAGACTAAGAAGTCCTGGCTTCTCCAGTCCCTTCTTGGAAGTCAGGCTTTTGAGATCTCTGCTCTGTCTCACTGGCCTCCCCTTAATCCCCTTGGGTGTCTTTTGCAACGTGAACATGCACACCTGCTGTTCCACCAGTCCGACCACCAATGGAAACACCGGTCAGTACTGGATTGAGACCTTGCAGAACTCACTGCTCCTGCCCAGCATGTCCCGAGTAGCTGGTGCTGGTGGGTTCCTCCAGGCGATGTGTTTGCTGGGTTAAGGCAGAGCCCAGCAGACAGCGCAACACAACAGGGGCTCAGACCTGCGCAAACACGAGTGAACACCCCAGCCTGCTGGGTGGGATCAAAAGTCAGCTACTTTCAAACCAAACAAGACCCACAGAGGCGGAAAAATAAAGGAGAAAGCAGGGGGGATGGACACAGCCCAGCCTGGCTCCTTCTCTCTGGAATCTGCGTTGCCTCCTCAGCAGAGCTGAGCTGGTACCATCGTGTCAGATAATCCCAGCTGCTCAGGTGGATGCTGCTGCACTGCGAGCACACCAGCTCTTGCCAGTTTGTCTGTAAAGCACCAGAACCAAAGGGAGCCAAGACAGAGAAAACAGTCAGAAAGCTCAGGTGGAGTTATGGGACAAGGCTACGGCTCTTCTTTTGCACACACGTGAGCGCAAGTGCCTGGCAGGGCAGGTAGATGGCACTCCGAATAAACCGGTGTGTGGTTAGAAGAGGCAGAGTTCGGGGAATACTGACCCCCTCCCACATGTTCTGGGGCACCAGACTGGGCTGCTCAGCCACCTTCACCCGTCTGCCAGGTTCTGGGGGGTAGCTGCTGGGGAAAGAGTCTCTGCGCTGAGTGAGGCAACGGGGCTGTCCCCAGCAGAAGCCCAGTGAGGCCACAGCACTGGGAGAACAGGCTACCTCAGGACAGCAACGGCGACCACACACTTGCTGTTTTCACCCCTTCAAATAAGAGTCTTGAAAATCTCTTTTTCCACAGCGGCTTCGTGGACTGAGGTGCTTCCCCAAACTGGGAGAGCTCTCAGTTTTACTGGCCCCCCTGTGCTCCTCTGCCGTGGGCAGCGCTGTGACCACGGGCCGGGCAGACAGGGAAGTGAAACAGAAATTCACAAATTCGCACCCCCCTGGGTCCCCCTGCGACAAAGGTCCTGTATTTCTCACTGTCATTTCATGGGAAGGCATGCTGCCACCATCACATGCAGGCTCTCCACAGGAACCAGCCCCTGCATCCCCACTTCTCCTCCCAGCATTTTTGGGGCTGCCATTCTGCCTGAGCAGGAAACCATCAAGAGCCACTCTTATCCTGCCGTGCCTCCAAGGGCGTGCAGAACAAATGCCATTGTGCCTCTTCCATCCCCCCCTCAACACCATCAGGTTCAGACACGTTATCCAACAACAGCCCCCAGGTCCCTTCGGCCAGGTGGTGGCAGAGAGCAGACCCAAAACCCCACATCAACAAGGGAACTGATTTCATTAGTCTAAAAACAAACAGCCAAAGGAAAGTTCAGGCTAGAATGGGCTCCTAGAGCAAAGAAAGGAAAATAGAGACCGGGCAGTGGGGAATGCTTCATATTCCTAAAAGCCTTTTGTACGTTAACACATGGTGTCTGCTTCTCTCTAGTCACCTATTTATCACTCTCCTCTTTAGAGAAGGAAAAAAGTCCTGGCTGCCTTCCTAAGGCAGAGTTTTGTGGCCGGGGGGAGGGGGAGGGTGCTTTAAGCATGATGCAAACCATTTGGAGTGCACCGAGAGCACTGCCAACACAAGCTGCACTATTTAAACAAGTGAGGAAATGATCGTATATACAACATGCCAGCGAGCACACACACACCAGAGGAAGTCGAGAGGGGTTTTCATGACACAGAGCTGGATGTCAGCGGCTGAAAGGTCGATATTTTCCCTTAACACCCTTCTCAATGACTTAATCGTGTTCCGTTTGCACAGAAAACTTCCCAAGAATAAAAGTCTGGAGGAATCGAGGGGGGATGTTTGGCCTACTGCTGACCTTGTCCGAGGTCCTCTCCACGTAGCACGGCTCCTGGGGGGCGACCAGCAGGGGAACGAAGCCTGAGAGCAGCCGATCCTCTTCCAGGCTAAGCAGGGCAAGGTCGTCATCTGGGTCCTTGTACAAGGGCACCTCCGACTGATTCACTGTGGTCAGTATGTTACAGAAGTCAGCCAGCGTCGCCCACACATCTACTGAGACCCTGGGAGAACGAGGAGAGAGTGAGCAATTCGGGGCTGGAATGCGTTGGGAGTTGCCTGCATCGCTGCAGCGAATACCAGAGAGGTGAGGCGAGGCGAGGCACGCCACCGCTGCTAAACCGACCCCACCGGGAGGGCTCCGGGCGCAGCTGCGCTGGCACCGAACCCAGGAGGGCTTCTAACCCTCACCCGCCACGGCTGACAGCGACCACCCAGTCCCGTCCCTCCTCCCTCCCCGGCCTCCGGCCTCCTTGGATGGGGATGGCTCCCAGGATCTTGCCTTTCCCCCCTCTGCCCGTTCCCGAGCTGGCACACGTACGGGAAGCAGCATCCCCGCGCAGCGCCAGCAGGAACCCAGCTCATTCCGGATGGGAGGAACGCCACTTGTTACTCGATTTTAAAGCCCATGAGGAGGATGGGCTGATCCCTTGCACTGCTGTTGGGGCAGAACAGGCACCTGGGTGGTTCCCAGCCCAGCCTGAGGAGCTCCAGCCTGGTCCAAGGAGCTCCAGCCCGGCCCAGGGCACCTTCTTCCTCACCTGGCTGTCATCTGCTGTGATCACAGCTAGGGCCACACTCCAAAGCACAGAGATTTCTTTCATTTTTGTCCTTAAAGCCCAGCTTTAACAGGGGGTTAAACCGTGTTTTGCTTCTGGCCACAGTTTCCACTCTCACAAGTGACCTGCAAAGCTGCCTCTGCAGCATCTCACCTTCCCGGAGCAGCAGTGACCTGTGGGGAGCCGGGTGCAGACTGAAGGCCACCAGCAGCCCTGCACCGCTCTCCAAGCATCCTGGTCACATGTCCCCACGGCCAAGCACATCCCGGGGAGGGACCAGCATCCCAGAGAGGGCAGGCAGGAGACAAGGGCAGGGGCACTGTGTTCAGACCAGACTGCCTCAGGCTGCGTTTCTCCCTCCGGTTTCTAAAAGCACTCACATCGGGGGATGGTTTTAGTGTGTAAACTGGGATAAAAGCAGGGAATAGGGAAAACCGGCGCTGATCTGCTTCTGGTGGCAGTGAGGAGGGCTGCTACTCCACCTCACCCACCCCTCCGGGGTACTGAAAAACACAAGGGAGCAAGCATCACCGGGGGTGCAGCAGTGACCAGCGCAGCCCAAGGCAGCCCTGGGGCTGGAGGGAGGCCCCCTGCTCTTTGAACTGCTCCAGGTGGACAGAGTCTGCACTTGGTTATTTACGGGAATCAATGTACCAGGAAAGCACACTGAAATGAAACATCTTGTTTTCAAGAGCGTCCTGGGAGCCAGGCAGAATGAGGAGCCATTAATCAAAGCCCGGCACGTAATCAGCACACATGTAACGCAGAGTCGCCCACGTCCCTAAGCCAGCCCCAGCCCGCACGCTGCAGAGGAGAAGAGGTCCTTCAAAGCCCTCTGCACACAGACACCAGGAGCTGGGTTCATTCACAAAGCTCCATCGCTTGGCTCAGCCAGGTCTGGCTGTCAGAAATGTTTAAATATGGAAAAAAATAAACAGTTGCAACACGTTTTTCGGAGGGATCTGTCCGAGGCCCTTTGTGATGTAATGGGAAACGCTGCGTTTGTGCTACCAGCTGGAAAATAAACAGAGCTGCGAGGGTTAAAAGGAACTGAACTTTCCACGACCCCTATCTGCAAAAGAAGAAAATAATAAGAGGAATGATCCACTGCCCCACAGCCCTGATAGTTTATCCTCCGGCCCAAGCTGCAGAGACAAGCACCGGATGTGATAGGGCTGCTCTGGGCCACCTCCAAGGCGAGCTCTGCCCATGGGAGATGCACAGGGCTTGGGAGGCTCAGCCCTCCCCCAGTGCCCTGCTGGCAACTGGGCTTCGTGGCCAAGGTCCGGTCACACAGCGCTGGTGGGGCCCCGGCTGCGCCGAGGACTCAGCGGCCGTGCGCGGATGGAGGAGATGCAGAGGCTGAAGGCATTGGCTGGGGAGAGGAACGGGGAGAACGGCTGCAGCCGCAGGGGAATGAGCACACCAGGGTGTTGGGGACAGGCACGGGTGCAGGGGATGTCCTGGGGGGTGTGTTGGGACAGCCCAGTGCACGGGGACAGGGTGGAGGAGAAGGGGAAGAAACACCCTGCAGAGCCCCTGCCTGCATTCCCCAAGAAACACAGCTGGAGGGGATGGAGATAATCAGTGAGGGTTGGGGGGAGGCAGTGAGGAACAGGCGGATGCTGGGCAGGACTGGGATCCAGAGCGGGGCAGGGGTGGTGGTGGGGTGAAGAAGCAGCACAGACGAAGCGCGCGGAACCATCTCTCTTGGTGGGGCTTAGCACCCCACGTCAGAAAAACACCAAACCAACCAAGCCGACAGCCCTGCAGCCGCCCAGCCCAGCAGTGCCCTCTCCTCTTTCCCCTTGAGCTGCCTGCCCCCAGCCCTTCCAGCAGCGCTGCTGGGCAGGGCACCCCTCACCAGCCCAGGCAGCCCCTCACCAGCCCAAGCACAAGCACAGCCCCTGTTGATTTATCCCCTCCATCCCCAGCTCCCTACAGCATCGCAGTGCCTCGCACATCTGGCCTTTGCACTGGATGTGTTAAGTTTCCACCGTGGGCTTCCTTCAGTCAAACCACAGGCTGTGCTGGCTCCCTAGGTAGCATGATCTCTGTGCAATGCAACCCTGAGCAGCTCTGCGGCGGCAGCTGGGCAGCACCCTCTCACGTGCAGCACCCTGCAGAGCCTTCAAACAGCCAACAAAGAAGGTGGTGTTGGCGCTTCTGCTCTGGTTTTTCTCCTGTGATGCAGAGGCAGCACCACAAAGAGCAGGTCTGACAGTTTTCTACCTTCCCCTTGGGTGCAGCTCCTCCTCCTCAGTGCATCTCCCAGCACTGGCACCATCAAGATCATGTACCGGCTGTTAGCCACCAGCAAAGCCAGCGAGGGCTGGTGTCTCATGCTGACAACACACAGCTCAGTGGATCTCCTCCTGGGAGATGCACTCGCCCTAGAAGGTCGCACAATGCTTTGTGAGCCTGGCCAGGTACCTTGTCCCCACTGTCCCGGAGGATGGCATGGTGGCCACCTCCAGGTGTTTCTAGCTAGCATCACCCAACAGCGCTGCAGTGCTGGAGCCTCTTCGCAAAGCCAAGGCAGGCCCAGGAGCCTGGAAGCGCTGCGTACACTCAGTGCCTCAGCTTCAACATCCCTCAGCTGAGGGAGGGGCCCCGCATTGCTGACACCGAGCCCAAGCACGCAGCTCCCAGGTACAGGGACGAGGTTCCCAAAAGCTTTTAACCGAGGAAGCGAGAAGAGGGTTAGCGCGAGGTCTTTCCTCCGAACGGGGGGTTCATTCACTTCCCCACAGACACATTTACCATTTGCTTATTCCACTAGGACAGGGGAAAAAAAATAAGAGTTAATTTCTTTTTTATTGCCTCAGGATTCCAGGTTTAATGTAGCTGTCAGTGTGAGCGCAGCCCAGCTGCAGGCCGACAGGACGCAGCCCGGCCAGGCGTCGGTGAGAGCACTGCACAAGTGCGCAGCTGAGCGAGGGGGCTGGAGCACGGCCATGGCGCAGAGCACGGCCTTGGTGAGGCCGGGTGGGCGCAAGGATGGCTCCTGGTCAGGGTGGATGGATGTCCACCATGGGTTTGTACGGGCGTAAGGTGAGAGGCACGCACCGAAGTGTGCGGCGAGCAGCGGGCGATGGGAGAGATGGGCATGGGGAGCGAGCTCAGCGCTTGCCAAATCCCTGCGGGCAGTGGTGCGCGGTGCTCCGGTGTGAGCCACCATCTTCACCGGGGCGCAGGCTGCCTGGTGATTAATATCAAGCACAATGACCCCATGTTACAAGCCTGCGGGGGCCTGTGGAGGTGGCCGTTTCCTGTGTAATACCAGCTTGTTTAAACACTAACATTCAAACTCCACAGCTGCGGAACAAACCCGGAAAGCGCGGCGCAGAAGAAGCCCTGCATTGTGTTCCCCAGCCGCCGAGAGCCACGCTGCCGCCCAGATGGCAAACGCCTCGGGCTCGCGTGCTCCTGGGGCCTGGCGATGCACACCCACCGGCTCCCGGTGCAAGGTGGCACCGGCACACACCCGCCCCTGCACCCCCACACAATGGGCTCTCCATCCCTGCCTGGGTTCCCTCTCTCCCAGGCCAGGGGGAAGCGGAGCTCAAGGCAGCTCATCTGCAAGGAGCAAAAGGGGCGTGGTGGGAGCTCTTCCTCAAAAGGCACTGTCACCACCTTGGACCTGGACTCAATAGGGCTGTCCCTCTGCCTCGTGGCACCAAAGATTTCCCCCTCTCCGCCCTGCACATGGTCCCTTTGGCCGGCTGGGTGTCCTCACACTCATTCCTCTGCCAGGAACCTGCCTTTGGAGAGTGGGATGTCTTCAGAGAGAGGGATCCTCTCCTCCCAGCCAGCCCCTGCTTTGCCACAGCCCTCTTCTCCACGGAGCCTTTTGGCTTCTCCACTCGACTTCACCTTCATTCTCAGCCAGGTTTACACTACCAAAACACCTCCGAATCCTTGCTTTGATGTCTTGATAGGGAAACTCTGGTGGCCAGCATGACTAACTACGGCTGAGATCTGCAAAAGGGATTTTCCATTTAGTCTCCGGTAAACTCCAGCAAGATCTTGGCATCCCTGTCCAAGACTCTGTCCATCCCTCCCAGTGGGAGCTGCCATCTCAGTGACACTTCTCCGCAAGAGCTATGTGATGAGAGCGATCTGGCAGATCTCTCTGGGAAGGTAAGCTCTAGAATGTGCTCAGAGCTTTTGGATTTAATTTAATACTTGGTTTAAATTAACCATTTTTAAATGCTTACAGACAAGTCTCCACAAACTGAGAGGCCCTTCGCTCCGGCTCAGGAGGAGCAGAGATTCGCCAGGGTCAGCCCTGCGGCAGTTTGTCTGTCCAGCCAGTGGCTTCACCATTGATTCCTGCGCTTCGTTTAGCAACAGATTCACTGCAGCAACAAAGTAAAGCAAGGAGAAGCTTTGCTCTCCCCTGGCCAGCCCTCCTCACCCCTCTCAGCTCTTCAGTAATGTATCCCAAAAAGAGATGGATTCACTTAAACGACAGCAGCTTCCTCAGAGATCTGCCTTCCACCCCATCTGCTGCTGGTATCTCTGCCTTAGGAGACCCCTCCAGCTCCCTTCTCCCCAGCACTCCCTGCTTTGACATCCCAACCTCTGCAACTCACTCCTAGGGAGAGCTGATCTGAGCAATGCTGCTCCAACACAGCTGCGTGGCAATGCCACCACTTTAAACCACCGCAGACCCCAACACGATGTTGGCCATGAAACACACAGATAGAAATTTATCTGAAGCTAGAAAAGGGGCTGTAAGACCTGGGAACAAGCTGTTCCAGACACACAATCCCCAAGCCACAGGACATCACAGAGATGTCCATAGCCAAGCTCAGCTCCTATCCAGGAAACAACCAAGAAAAGGGCCACAGAAAACTTGTTGGGTCCCTCTCCCAAAGAGGGAGAGGGGAAGAATACCCCACACCTCTCAAACACACACAACAGCCCAAGAAAGGGAACAAAGCAGCCTGTCACTACAGCCTTCTGGCCTGAAAACACATCCCAGCACATCTCCTGAGCCACCATGACCACATGAGGGTGGCTGAGAGCTGGGTGCACGTGCCAGAACAAGAAGGGTGGTTTTGGGGACAGGCGTAGCTTCTCATTCAGGTTGAATCTGGCAACATCGAGCCCCCAGCTAGGAAGATGATGTCTGCCAGGAACCGGGCCTCATTCCCAAGACCCCCGCCAAGAAAAGGACCCTGAAGACCCACCTCCTGAGCCTTCCATCCTGCTCTGCAGAGCCTATTCCCGGCGTGCCTCGCAGCCGCGGGCCAGGTTTCTGCAGTACTCACCCCCTCATCACACCTTTCCCTCCGCCTCTGTCCGAGGGGGAAAAGCAGTGAGCTGAGGAATTCGGTGTGGGTTTTCTTTTCTTTTTTTTTTTTTATTTTTTTATTGTAAGGACTCAAATCCAGCAGTGTGATAAATGCATCCGAGCTACAATTAGGAAGATATATAGCATCAGAACGCGAAGGTCTGGGCAGCGTGGTGAAACGCGGGCTCTCCAGAGCCCCAGCTATGTTTCCCATTATGTAACCCTGGTCATGGGCAGACAGCCAGACTCCAAATGAAAAAGAGACTCTGGCTTGGCACCGTTTCTATTTTCCTATCCTCATTCGGGGTCAGCGCAGTGTCATACAGCTGCAGAGAAAGCTCCGGGGATTAAACCTGGGAAAGACTCCAAGACCAGGACCTGGGTTCAAGTACCAGCTGAAAGCAATAAACCAACTGCCACAGCTGGGCTGAGTTTAGACGTTCTCAAAGTCCCCCAGCTCGCTCTCTCTTGCTAAGAGCGAGCGATCGCGAACATGGCGAAGGCAGCGTGAGCAGAGGGCCTCGGGATGTACGGCTCGGCAGCCCAGGGCCTGGGCTCTGGCGGAGTCTTGACAAGCTGCCCCGCTGGCCCCGAGCCCAGGCCGTCATTCTGGCAGCAGCGCTGGCCCCGGATGAGCTGCTCTTTGATGCAAGCTCCGGGCCAGGCCTTTGCTCTTAGGGATTGCCAGGTGGGTACGGGGCCTGGTTTGTCCAGAAGCTTTAGCACGTTTCTGACACCCTCGCAGGGCGCTTTTGGGTTGTTTGGGGGTTTTTTACTGCCCTTTTTCAGCGCCCACACCACCACAAAGGGCACTGAAAGCGATGGTTTCAGTGCCTCCAAAGGGCTCCTTCCATTGGCACCGGTGGGAACCTCAGGGCATGTCCCACCACCACGAGCCCCTCACTCAGTTCTGCAACTTGGCATCTGCGCTTGCTCATCACACACTCTCCCCGCTCCCGTGCTCACCCTGCCCATAAACCTTGGCTTACTCCAACACGCCTGCTGCTCTGACCCATGTTTTACTTCTAAACTTCTTTGAAGCTGCTCCTATCCAAACCCCCGGACTCGGTGTCTCTACCTGGTTACTGGACAGCCCCAGGTCAGACAGCAGGCTTGTGTCAATAGAGAGCTGAAACATTAACCCAGTGCTCCCCTTTTCCTTTCCCACCTCCAGGGAACATGTCACCATTCCCAGGGCATGCCCAGGAGAGGAGCTGGGTCCCTGCTATTCATCAGTACCCAGACCTCCAGGAAATCTCAAGTCACTGCTGCTCCAGAGTCCCTGGCCACCAACACCCAGCTGTGTAGTGCTGGGTCAACATGAAACATCTGGGCTGAAAGAGCTGCTGGTCTCCTCACCATGGATAAGAGGGATGCTCTGGGTGGGCCAAGAGCACCAGGGTGGCCAGAGCTGGGAGTCAATGTGGGGAAGGCTGCCCACATCCCAAAGTGAGGGTATAAGAGGGGCTGCTCAGCCACCCTCTGTGCAGAAGGCAAGGTAGGAAGCAGTTGGGTCTCTGCTCCAAGACAAAGACCCTTGCTCCTCTGCCGGGCAGACCAGGGCATCACGGAGCAGAGCCCTTCAACCCATACCCACTGCTCCCCAAATTACCACACGCCATCACACCACAGGGCGGGCTGCCACCACCACCTTCTCCCACCCCAAGGGACAAACAGGAGCCCGCACCTGCTCCGTCAGCCCGGGGGGACGCAGCCCCACACCCAGGTAGGAGGCAGCTCGTCCTGGGGCAGGCGCCGAGCGCTGGCTGCGCGAACCCAATCAGAAATTCCATCTCGAGGCTGCCCGTCGCCAAGGGCTCAGCGGCTCCCTGCGCAGGGAGCGCGAGGGGAAGGGGGGATTGGTGCAGGCGGGTTCACGTGACAGATCCCAGTTTGAGTTCCTGCCCAAAGATGGGCAGCAGTTCACATGAGCAGGCAGCGGTCCCACACCGAGCAGCCGACAAACAGAAAACAGACTCCATCTCCACAAAATGAGGCCCAGAACTTCCTGTGTGAGATTTCCATTTCCTCAGCCAAATGAAAAAGAACTGGAGTAAGAGGCAATAAACTAGGAGAGCAGGACTGGACCTGACGCACGGAGTGGGGACCCATTAATGGTTAAGCCACTTTGCTGGATTACTCTTAATGCGCCTTCCCATCACCCCGGGTTCTGGCTCCTTTGGATTAACAATAAGACGTGATTTCAGGCTCTGGATCCGGAGTACCGGAGGCAGATGGAAAATCCTGCGGGAAAGCAGCTACAGAGCATGCTCAGACACTGTTTCGCATACTCCATACTTGGCCCCTTCACTCGATTTTCTGTCCAAAAATATGCAAATTGCCTAGTCCGCATTATGGACTAATGGGCTGGAATTGGCCGGTTTAGAATATTAACCCTTTTGTGTGCTGCAGGGGTAGAGACGAGCCCTTTCTGAAGCAGAAAGGAAGCGACACTGAGAGCTCCAGGAACAGGAGAGCTGCTCCAGGTCAGCCCAGCCTGACCAAGGGTGGCCTGAGTCAGAGAAGAAAAGGCAACGAAAGCCCGGCGCTGGAAGCGGGCGGCCCTCGCCCAGAGAGGGAAGGCCCTGCCTGTTCAGCTCGCTGGGCCAGTGAAGCGCGTAAAGGAGCTGTATCCCAACAAACACATCCTGAGCAGAAGGCAAAAATCCAGCTCATGGGATATTTTCTACCACATGGAAGCAAAGGGCAATGGCCAGGCCCCCTCTGAACCACCTCACCCCCACCCGTGTTATCAGTGAAGTCGCTGCGTGACCAAGGGTGGCAAGTCCTGCCCCCCAAAACATCACCTGAGCAGCGAGTGTCTCCTGGGCGCTCAGACCAGAGTGCTACAGCCAGGAGCAAGCATGAGTGAGGGGGAAAGGTGGCACAAAAGTTCAGGGAGGGAGTGGGCAACACAAGACAGAGCAGAGGATGCACGTACTGTTTGGGGAGCTCCAGAGAAGTTGGAGGAGGATTCCAGGTGTCCGGGTGTCCAAGCATCCAGTCTGACCAGACCTTCACACTGGGCAGCAGCTCTTTAAGGTCCTGGGGCAAGGCAGAGACCTTGATGTCATCCTCCTCGTCCTCCTGCTCCACCTCTCGTGGCTGAACTGCAAATACAAGATGTGAGAGCTGATGCAGCTCACCGCAGGCAGGAGTCAGGCTTGGGCGGGGGGGGAAGGGATGCATGACACAGATCCCAACATCCCAGCCTCGGACACACAAGGGAATAGCCACAACCCATGGCAAGACCAAAGACCGATCTGCTCCCCTACAGACTGGCCTGGGGGCCAAGCCAGGATGTCTATAACCCCTTTTATGGAGGGTAGCAGGGTGCTGGTGCACCAGTCATAGAGACAGGATTCTGAGGTCCCAGTTTTGTGAAGCTTCCCAGAGATGGCAGAAAACATGCCCTGCATCCATCCCTTTCTTACAAACATTTCTCCCTGCACACATCAGGAACTCTCCCACCAGGTGATCCAGCCATAACATGGGCAGAGTTTGGGATGCCAGGGAGGACTCCAAGGGCCCCAGCAGACAGGAAGGAGTGTACAAAAAGCAGGGAACAAGGGCTTGAACCCCATGAGGCTGCCAGATGGGACAGCAGCATGGATCCTGACAGCAGCCCCTCACCTTGCAGGCATTCCCGCAGCAGGCCAGTGCATCTCCTCACCAAAAGCCCAAACATGGAGAGTCCCAGGGCTGTGGCCTGTTCCTGGATGACAGAGCGGCAGTCTTCAGAGATGCACTCTATGAGACAGAGAGAGGGTTTCAGTGAGGAGCAGGTCACATCCTCCACCTTGCTTTGCCTTTGCAGCCTTCCTTCCTGCATCCCACACCTGGCAGGGATCTCTCCAGGGTCAGACAATTCCACAGCTCACACCTGTCCTGGACCCAATTGCTCTATGTTAGTGGGGACAAAAGGAGGCAGGGCAGGGGGGAGTAGCAGGAAGAGGATCTACACACACTACCCACATCGTGCCAACACCACCTCATGCACTGAGCCAGCCTGGCCAGGGCCAGCACTCAGGACTCCCAGCACAGAAGCTGCTGCTTGGAGCTGACACCTTCCCCTAAAGAAAAAGGGGGGGGATGTTTAAGTGTTTAAAGGGTAATTAGCTGCATGTTTGATCTTTGTCCCTGCTGGAGTTTTAACCTCAGCAGCTGAGGAGGGGGCTCCTCCCATTAGTTCACCAGTCACACAACAGCTTGTCAAGAGAGCTTAATTGAAGCTGTTACTCAAGTAGATGCCACACGACCACAGCTCTTCCAAACAGAGCCGGCTCTGAGCGAGAGCAAATCCCCCCGGCACTTCTACACCCAGCCAGAAACCACTTCTGAGGCTGCTGAGAGCAGCGGGGAGCTGGCTGGAGGGAACTGCCTGGAGCTGGGCATGGGTTACATCTGAGAGCACCGTGGGGCACACCAGGCTGCCCGCGCTCGCTCAGGCACCGCGCTGCCTGCTCAAAGGAGATTTTAAAGCCTTACGGGCAGCCCCTGCCCTCTGAATCCCCTCTGTCATCCCCAGTTCACATCCCCTCTTCACAGGGGGTTTGCCCAGAGGGAGGCAGGGAGGCGTGGCGGGGATGGGGGGAGCAGAGCTGCTGCCCAGGTTGCTCGGCCGCAGCCCCTCGCCTGCTGCAGGACCGGGGCTGTTCCCTCTGCAGACAGGCAGAGGTGGTGAGGAAAGTTGCTCCAAGCCAGGTAAAGGATGAGCACAGTGAACGCAAACACCTCGGTACCGATTCCAAACCAGTGCCTGTGTGAGCAAAGCCCCAGCATCAGGATGGGGAGGGAAGAGCCCCTGCAAAGCCCTGGCTCCCAGGCACCTCCACCGCAGACATGAGCATCACCGAGGGCAAGGAGAAGGTGCTGGGAGCTGAACTCCCCTGATGTGGCAGACCAGGGATTTTGAGCAAAGGGTGAGAGGATTAAAGCCAGACGCTGAGACCCTGTTCCAGCTGGGGCTAGCAAAATGCCTGAGGTACAGGGAATAAACGTGGGGTTTTTAAGGGCAAATTATTTAAGCAATGGGGTGGGAGGTTAAAAACAACCAGAAAAAGACTAAAGCACACCTAGAAAACAGGAAAAAAACCAAGAGGAAGATCTGTAGGCTTGATTTTGCAAGCCCTTCTAGCTGCCAATGAGCTCAGCACCCAGTGGGGAGACCACCAAGGGTAACCCAGGGTGGCACCAGCTGTGGCTGGTACCTGAACAAAGATGCTCTGCTCCCGGAGCCAGGACCGAGGCGATGCTGCAGAGCGATGGTAGGAAGTGCTGTACTGTACTGCAGGGGTTGTCAACTTCTGGAGGAAATATAAAACTAAAGATGTGACCACTCTGGGACAGTAAATCTCTTTCATGAAGCCTTTCCCACAATTAAGAACATTAGTCCCAGCGCTCTGGCCACAGTCCAGATCAAAATATTACTGTTGTCTTCCCTGAGCTCCCTTCTCCCGCATTTGGGGAAGATACTGGACTCTCTTCACCTCCTGCCTTTACTGGGCCCACGACAAGACCACAGCCATCGTGCTGCTGCACCCAACTCTGTGGAATGCCCAGGGTGGGCAAAAAGCTCTGAGCATCTCATCACGTACCCCCACGCTTTGGGTGAGCAGCACCCAGGGGACTTGGGGCACTGTGCTGTAAGCCAGACTTTGTGGTCATCCCCAAACTGGGCTGGTACAAACATTAAGTGCTCCCCCTCCAGAAAAGGCAACGCCTAAAAGGCTTCTGTGATGCTGAAGGTCAGGAGCACAGCCCCAGCCCTGATGGATTCCAGAGATGGGCTCTGAGCATCAGAGCAGCGCTGGGTCATGGCCAGCCTTGGTAGAAGGGTTTCAGCCTTTCCCACTGCCACCAGCAGCTCTTCTGGCAGGCTGCAAGTTCACCAGAAAACATGAAAAACCTCAAAAGTGAGTAAAAACGTTTCTTACATACAAGTCGTTACAGGTACAGCCATCCAGGACCTGCTGACTCCAGTGGAGCCCTCCAGCCACAGCTCCATCAGACATCCTGTAGTGCTACAGACACAAACCACGCTCCCACTGGCTGGCTCCCAGCTCACATAAAGCCATGGAGCTTCGATGCACTGCAATGATTGATGCTCAGCCTTGGTCCCACCTGCAGTGCAGGTGAGAGAACAGGACACCCAAACTTTAAGGGTTGTTTCCCTTTCCAGCTCAGCTACCATGGCCGCTGTCATCTCACCATTACACTCCACAAAAGTCCCCCGATCCCGAAGTTCATTGCCTGGCCAAGCTCGTCAGCCTCATTTCACAGCCCAAAATCCCCTCAGGGAAGGATGAACATCCAGGTGAGAGCAGGGTGGGTGCTTGTCCAAGACCCCTGAACACACACTGGTGCTCCAGCTCCCAGCCTTGCCAGCAAAGGCTTTTAAGAGCTTAATTATAGAACAAAAGAGGAAAGCGCCATAAATCAGAAGAAACTTTCTCTTTGTGCCTTTTCACCGCTTTCCTCTGGAGGCAGAGAGCCTCAGCTTTCACCGAGCTGGGAGATCAGAGCCAGTGGTCACGACTGCATGACATGGAGGTGGGGGGCAGCAGACCCCAGGCCACCCATGCCAACGTGAGGGTGCAAGCCAAGGGCAGAGCACTCATGAGTGGGCAGTATTTAGACAGAACCTTGTGGAGAGTTTTGGGTGATGAACAGTAAGGAAACTAGCTCTTCGCACCCACAGCAAGGTCCCTCACCACAAAACGTTTGAGCCTAAGAGAAAAATCCTTTGTAGAAGATACACTGAATGTGGGGCTGAAGCAACAACTCCACCCTGGAGCCCACGTGGCATTGTTACGTCTGAGCTGGGCAATGGTCTGTGCTGCCAGTAACATGCAATGCGTTCAGACACAAGCCTCCCTACAGCTCAACAGCACCAGAACAACCCGGGGATATCACCCACCACAGACCAGGAGCAGGCAGAGATCCTGACTGCCCAGGCTGGGGCAAGCCTTGTCATTCCCAGGTGATTTTCCAGGAGAAGCAGAACTACAGTATCGGCTCCAGAGGCAATCCCACACCCCATCCCTGCAGGACGTCACCCAAAGCTCAGTGCCAGACACAGCTTCAGCTGGTATCACTAGCTCCCCATCAGCTACAGCTGCCACAAACCCACACTCCACTTCCTCCCCTGAAACCCCAGGTAGGCTGTGATCAGATACCGCCTCTGGTATTCACACCCAGCCACACCGCGCCACGGTGCGCAGCACGCAGGTGGTCAGACAGACTATGGACACAAGTCACACACAGAACAAGTAGCCACCAAGTCGCAGCCCCCGAGGCGGTCAGAGATGCGGCTCCTCTGTGCCACCAGCAGCCACAGCAGCGATGCTCCACAGGAAATCATCCAGCTCGACACCAAGGCTGTGCACCGACGACAGCCACAACACATTCTCCCTCCACCTTCTCCCCTCGCAACCAGGGAAACGTCCCTGTTAATGCTCCTGTCACCATGTCACCTCTCAGCTCTCTCTCGCCTGCACAGCCGCCCTGTGAACCAGCTCACGCAGCTCGCTGGGGTTAGAAATGTCACCTTTCGGCTGCGCCAACGCCATCAGAGGTGCTGTGTGGGGGGAAGAGGAGGGTGGGTGAAGCTGGCACTGCTACCTACGTAACTGCTTGTTAAACCACAGCTTAAGGTCAGGGCTTCAGGACTCGCAGCATCTGCAGCAGAGAGACTCAGGGTGACACCGTAGCCTTGCCGCGTGCTGCACCACCACCACCCGCTGTACCAACACACAGCCCATGGAACAGGGCTGCAGTCACAGCCGGGAGCTGAAGCCAGCCTAAAAAACCCACCTTCTGGGAGGTTCCTCAAGCTGGGTTTGTTCCTCAGTCACTTACAGCCCCACATCAGCTGTGCCAGCAGAACCCTGGGGTACGTGCAGCGCTGCAGCGGGCTCGGAAGGAGCAGGCAGAGTATTTTACACCAGGAATGCCATGGAACACTTTGAAGTCTCAAACAACAGTCTGGTTAATTCGCATTACCCCACACTTCACAGGCTGAATACGCCTCAAAGACCTGTCTTTCTGCACCCAAAAAATTAACAAGGACCCAACAGTGGAGGTTACAGCTCCAGACGCTGGACCAGGCAGCGGGTCATGGGCTCCAACAGTCCTTTTTGCAGGCAGGGCTTTGAGCACCACGTTGTTAAGCCTGCCTGACACTAGCCACTCATAAGACCCTTTTTTCCAGTTGTCTCAGGCTTTTAACTATCAGAGCTGAAGTTTCTGTGCTGGGTGCCTGTCCCAGCCCAAATTCTTCCGGAAATCTTTAGCCAAAACCCGTTCGGCTACTTGTGAGAATGAAGCTAGGAAACAAGATAGCAGCTCACCCTTGTTAGAAAACCCACTTCCAACCTTTTTCCTTGAGCTAATCTAGCAACTGCAAATCCTGGAAAGGGGATCTGAGAATTTGCAGCAGAATAACCTTTTTAGCAGAGAGTTTTCCTGTCCTACTAGAAATCTGTCCATGCTTGGCCAAGCTATAAACATCTGAAACACACCAGTTTTTCCATCTTCAATAGGAATGCGGTTCAGCAGCTAAAACCTTCTAAGATTTCACCTCGCCGAGCGCGCTCCATCTTTCCTACCTCCCTTACACCTAACCCACCTCACGCTCAGCACAGCAACCGCCCTGCTCCCGGTCCAGCGCGCGGGGGACCTCCAAAAGAGTGGCCTCATACAAGTCGCTGCCACGAGCTGGAGATTGGACCCAGGCTCCTGGAAGACTGGCACCCAAGCTCTCTCTGAAGCGAAGCGCAAGAGAGAGAGGAAGGAGAGAGGATGTTGAGTATCAGCCTGCAAGCACAGAGAAAAAGCAAGTAGGAACCAGGGACAGGCATTTTTTTTCCTGAAGATCACACAACCCTCTGAGCTAGAAGACTCCTCCTCTTTCTTTGCATGGAGGAAAGACACTTTTTTCCTCTCTCCAGCTGGGTGCTAGTCTGCACAAAGAGCGCTGTTTTTCTACCAGGAGGCAGTTTCCTCTGCAGAGAGCCTGGGGAACAGGGCAGGTTGGCTGGCATGGTGACAGCAGCGCCCTCCGCCAGCGTCTACCTGGGTTCTCAGCTGCATCCTGCGTAGGGGCTGAGAGCTTTGTTCCGACCCAGCTGGCAGCAGGATCCGACCCGGGCGTTCCACGGTCATAAATCTACCTGTTGGAAGGGTGCACGGGGAGGGGGTGGGGGGAGGGAGAGCGAGATGGAGGGAATGGGGACTTCTGTACCGGGGAGAAATTTGTGTTTCTCCGAGAACATTATATTCATGGAAAACATAAACCAACTGTCGTCAAAGTCGTCTGAGCTCAGGAAATGGAGCGGCCGGGAGAAGGCTGCCATGTGGCCGGATGTTATGTATTTCTAATTAGTGCTATACATCTTTCAGCAGCGAGTGTCCTTTTGTTGGGAAACACAACGCGCTGCCCTTGTTATTGTAACTGTCAGAGAGTGCTTAAACAGATAATCTCCAGGAAAAGTGATAAACACATCCCCTCTCCTACTAGGGTGTGCAAAACAGCCATGCCAAACCTCTATTAGGGCAACGCAACCAGCCACAGGAAATGGGAATGGGAAAGGAGCAGGCGATGCAAGGGACAGCCGCCTCCGAGGAGAAGGATTTGCTGGAGGAAGCTTCTCGTGGCTGTTCGAGTGCCATGTGCTGAAGGAAATCCTGCGAGGGACAACTGGGGCAGAGCAAGCACGGGCCACGTGGCCGTGGCCAGGGGGGCACCCGTGGGGATGGGGCAGGGAGGCTGGAAGTGAGGGCTCCCAGCTGCTCCACTCCGATCGCGCTCTAGGCAGTGGTGGAAGCAAGCCACAGGAATGCCTGAGCCTGCAGGCAAGCAGCAGACATGTCCATCCATCCATCCATCCCAGCTAATGCAGCACAAGGAGTGCCGCATCTTTTGCTGCTAAAACATGTCCAGCCAACAAGCCGTAAGAGTCTCCAAGGAGACCAGATTCCTTTGATTCAGGCAACTGGACTGCTCCAGCCAAGGGTCTGGGGGACTCCAGCAAGAGTTTCCATGCCGGCCTTCCTGTCCTAACCTGAGCTGCAGCTCCGGGCAGGGAAGCCATCAGAGAGCACAGCAGGGATGTGCTTTGCTTCTGGGGAGTGACAGCTACACCCACCTTCCCTGGTGACACGGTAAAGGATGATACAACACGAAGGCAATCAAAGGAACGAACAGGTCTGCAGGCACAATCCTGAGGAGGGACGGGAGGTGGCGGCGCTGGGTGAGCGCGGGGCTGCGGCTGTGCCTGAAGCACCGGGCTGATGTGTCAGCACAGACAGCTGACTCACCAGCCGGCTGCTGCCCTGTGGAGAAGATGACAGAGGCTCATCACCTCCAAGCTGACACCACCTGAAGTTTGCTCTCTTATCACTCCAGACACCAGAGTGTTTTCCCTGTGAGTCACCCGCCGCCAGACGCAGCGCTGGCAGGGCTCTGGGCAGCCCACTGCGATGGGGATGTCTGCAGGAAGCGGAGAGCCACGCTGCCGGCCGCCCGTGCCACCGCTTGTCCATGGTGGAGACAGCACACAACTGACAGGAATATAAAGCAGCAAAGCCAGGGGGATGCTGGTAGCTGCAGGGCATTTCCCCCCAACACCCCCTTCAAAGAGAATCTGTGAGTCATGGGCACTCCCGGCTGGGAATGGCTGGGAACCGGCGAGTCACACACGCACGCACTCATACCCTGCAAAGAGCCTGGGAACCATGGGCAGCTTTCCTGGAAAGATGCTCCCTGACTCTGAATTTGTGGGCAGCAGACACAACATGGGCAGCTCCAGCCATCCCGGCACAGCCCCAGGGCTGAGCTAAGCGCCACCCACCTGCACCAAAGAGGGCTGAATCCCTCCTAAAGTGACCTCTGGATTGCAGCAATAATCTGGATGCCCCCAATCCACCTCCCAATTCAGACCCCTCTCCATGAAGAGGCAGGAAGGGCCTGGGGAGAGGAGTGGGTGGGGGAAATCTTGGCCAGTAGCGGCCAGACACACAGCAGCACTGGGGAACTCGTCACATGTGTTCCCAAAGCAGCCAGGGCAGCCCAGGAGCTGACGGCTCCCTCTGCTCTATGCTGAACCCCCGTCTTGTCCAAGGGAGGGAAGGAGGGAGGCCTAGGAGGTGAGGAATGCCGGGGGCCTGGGGAGGATGGAGCAGCTCTCCCTGTGGAAGCCATTAGATATTCAACACTTCATTTGTTTCCAGCCGTTCTGGACTGCAGCACCGGGCTCTAGGACGGGAGGCTCTTCTCTGACGTAACCAGGAAGCAGCTGCAAAATTAAGGAATCCCTCATGACATCATAAAAAGGGTCGATGGTTTACAGGGGAAGGTATAAAAATTAATGACATATTCCCACCCGAAGCAGCGAGCCTGCCCGAGAGCCACAGGGGAAGCCGTGCTCTGCCTGATACGAAGGGGCTGCCGGCCCAGGACAGCTCTGTGCTGCCAGCTCCCTCTGGCTGATCCCGGAGCTCGCCTCTGGCTCTGACCGTCTCCAAGCCCAGGATCCACGTGCAGGGCTGGATCCTTGCACCTGGGGTGCGATAACCAGCTCAGAATATCCTTCCTGACCCTGCTGAACAGAGCTTTAGGCCAGGCAAGGGAGTGACGCTAGAGCCGGCTCGCTCGTGTGCTCAGGACCAGCCAGGAGTCACTGACAAATAATCAAAAATTTGAAGTGAGCCAGGGAGAGACAGTTATTCACTTCCAGAAGGAATGCAGACAAATGCACAGCGTGCCCTCAACACCCCAATTTCTGCAGCCCTGGAAGACAATGGGTCCTTCAAGAGAAGGCCAGGGCGGTGGCACACCGTCCCTCCCCACCGCGTAACCCAGGCTAGGACAGAAAGAATGACATTAGCCTTGAGGACAAGCACAGAGCCATTTCCACTTGAAAAGGATAGTGGTTTAAAATTAACTGCAGCCTTTTCCAGGAAATATCAGTGGAAAGAAGCAGCCATTTTTAGAAATGTTACTCTCAGAAATTTCCTGAAAAGACCCATCAGTCAAAACACGGATTGAAGCCATTTCCACTCGCGCTACGCAGCACCCAGAGCTCTCCCCCCGTGCTTGGGGTGCCTGACCCAGCCCACAGGACCCGGATCCCGCTCCGCACGCCCAGCCCCAGGAATCGGTTTTGGCTGTGTAGTGTCAAAAAACACTTCTCTTTCCCAGGGAGCCACATACGACCCAGCTTCCACCACCACATTTGTCCTAAGACACGCCAGTCCCAGACCCTCACAGCTGGGGCAAAGGCACCTATGGTCTCACCCACGTTGGCACAGCCTGGAGAATCATCAGAGAAACTATTTCTCAGCCCTGTCTTCCCCAGAGCTGCTCAGGTGGGTGAGCTGGCTTATGACACAGGCACAACAAAATCTTCACTAGCCTCAAGGCTCCACACGATCCCCAGAGCCACAGGTTCTGCTGCCAACAACTGACTGCTGCGTGGATTCGACCTGCCTGGCAGCTAAAAGGCTGGCAAACCCAAACGTATGTAACTCCTGGCTAGCTCATATGAAAATACATTCCTCCAAGCTGGTACAGCAGCTCGTTGGCATGAACATAGCCCCAGATTAGCCTGGCACCAGCTGTCTCTTGCTGCGGAGGAGATATCACTATAGAATGCTGCTACAGGATGCGACTGAGGCAGCTACGAGGGTGGAGGGGTCTAAAGGTGAGCAGGGCTCAGCCCATGCAGAGGGCATCCGGACAAACAGGGAACGCTGCACTGAAAGGAGAGGAAAAACGTAGCTGATGAAACACAAAAAGGCATTAGCAGCAGTGCAGCGAGGCAGGGGGCACGCAGCCCAGTAGAAGAAAATCCCTGACGGCGCATCCTCTGTCTGCACAGACCTTTCATCACTTCTTGGAGGAGCTATCCACACAGCCAGAGCCCCCAACCTCACCCCCAAAGGGCCGGTGAGCAAAGCAGGCTCCACAGCACATGCGCTCGGGGGAACGCGCTGCCACGGGAGCCCGGCTCGGCGCTCCGCAGCAGGCATGGCAAGCTGCTACTAGCATCCCACCCAGGAGCTGCATGCGCCCAACCATAATTGTGTCAGCTGTTATTTACAACAGGGGAGGAGGTGTGAACAGGGCTTCCCAAGAGATTTACTCCAGCCCAGAGTGAAGTTTTACCAGGACAATCGTAGCAAATAAAAGGCAGCCTCTTCCACACACCCCCGCTCTGCCTGCCCCGTGCTGGAGGTGGGCACGTCTCTCTGGCAGCAGATGCACACAGACAGCCTGGAACATGCCTCCTCTGGTGTGAACCTTGGTGAGCGCTTCAAGCCTGGAGTAAAAGTTAATGGGAGAGTGAGAGCGCCCGCAGACAGGCGTGTTTCAGAGAAAGCAGGCTGGCTTTGATGGGGCAGGAACAGCAAAGCACGGAGCTTCCGTTTCAACACAGCCACTGCTCTTCTCTTTACAGCTTCCTGAGGGACCAGAACGCCAGTGTGTCAGTTTGCAAAGCACATGCCAAAACGTAAAGCGAAACCTGTGCCCCACTCTCCCTTCCTCCTCCCAGCTCCAGGGATGCCAGTAAATCCCAGGGTCCTCCTCAGATGCCTGCAAGCCTCCTTCTCCTCCCGCTCCAGCCCCTGGCCACCTCCAGCATCTTTCCAGCCTCTCCAGCTGGTGCAGTTGGCACCCCCATCACCAGGACACCCCTCTGAGAGGGGCATGGCCCAGCTGCTGTGCCTACAGCGAAGCTTACCTAACACTTTCCATGCTTTACCCCAGTTTTCATTCCTAAGGACTTTGCCAAACTTTAACCATTTAGGCTGCAACCCTTCGTGCCAAAAGCTTTCCTCGAGCTAAATTTATTGGAAAAAATTTCATCTACAAAGGTTCTGCCATCTGCCAGAATGAGGTTAGGGAAAATAGATTGTTCTCCTCGAGTCAGAAACTTCTTTGAGAGTTTCAGTGAAATCCCTAGCACCTTCACACTCTGGTGCAGGAACCAGAAATTTGGCAGAGGACACTGGCAGGGTCTGGGTGTGTCTTCTGCCACCTCTGTCCACTCCTTGGCTTTGCCAAGTGGAGGCCCTTTGGAATTCTCCACACCAAAGCACCCGCTGGCTCATCTGCTTGGACAGACAAGGGAGTAAGAAACCACCAAGCCAGGTGAGAGAGCAGAGAGGGAAAAGGCAGGTAGAAAAGTGGGGGGCAAACAGCACAAAAGCTAGGTGACAGCATGTTTTTCCAGGCCCCCACGTTGCTCTGGTGGCACCACTAGTGCCTGCTCACCCCCAAGCACCCGGGGCACGTGGAGGATAACACCCCTGCTCCCAGCACTCCTGCCCAGAGGCTTGTGTGGTGAATCCAGATTTACACTCCAGCTGAGGATGCCAGATGAGGTCAGTCCCGTTCCACGGGGGAGCTCGCTTCTCTGCAAACAGTGGGAATGACACATACAACAGCTATTATGTGAACACAAAGTTGAGCGCTCAAAGGTCAGGAACACCAGACGTAGAGCCATCTCTGCACCTTTAAGTTAACTCCATCACACAAGTTAGGAGGTGATCCCAATGACCTATCACTTTTTCTCCCCCCACATCACCGTTTTCAGCCGATGCAGAACATTCAGAGTCAGTGGAGACCCTCCCACAGAGCCTTCTGAAGTGCTGGAACCAGCATGTCTTCAGTAAGGCTACAGGACATGGCAATGGTCCTGGCACTAAGATAGCTCAGCATTTACCTGGAGAACTAGATTCTGTCTTTGCCTGGGGTCAGAAATTCCAGAGGGAACCAGAAGTCCCCTTAATCACTCCCAAAGCACACAGGCAGTATTTGCAGCTTGCTAGCTGGCTGTGGTGATGAAACTTGCAGACACTGGCCAACTGCTCTGAATACAGCCAAATGCAGTTGCTGAAGGACCCTGCTTTTAGGAGAACTCCATCTCCTGCGCCTCAAAGGGAACAGTCAAAAATCTAGCAAACCTGTTATTTTCCTTAATCATAGAATGGTTTTGGTTGGAAAAGACCTTCAAGATCATTGAGTCCAAACATGTATCCAGCCCTACTACAGAGAGAGGAGTAAGGTGCTGGAACAGGCTGCCCAGAGAGGTGGTGGATGCCCTGTCTCTGCGAGTGTTCAAAGCCAGGTTGGATGGGGCCCTGGGCAAGCTTGTCTAGATCATGTCTGGAGGTTGGTGGCCCTGCCTGTAGCAGGGGGGTTGGGACTCTTGTGATTCTTGGGGTCCCTTCCAACCCAGACCATTCTATGATATGATTATATGACTCTACTAGGTCCAACACTAGACCATGTCACCAAGTACAACACCTACTCTTCTTTTAAACGCCTCCAGGGATGGTGACTAAACCACCTCCCTGGGCAGCCTGTTCCACCATCTGACAATCCTTTCAGTAAAGAAATTCTTCCTGATACCCAACCTAAACTTCCCATGATTCAACTTCAGACAGCTTCCCCTTAAGCGTAACTCCCCCTCTGTACACATTAGAGATACCACACAGAAAGATATCCAACCCCAAGACGTTCCAAGACAGAAGCCAGTGAGCTTATTGCTATCCAGCTACACGGAACCCGAACCTCCTAGCTCTTCCTATGCTCCACGCGGCACCGAGCATGATGATAACACTTAATCAGCAACTTCTCTGGAAAACTCCCTTGTGAAGGGAAAGGAATTTTACAAGTGAAAGGAGAACAGGAAAATTGAGGTCAGGATCACTGCCACGTCATCATCTCATCTATCGCAGGAGGCCTTGTCTGCATCACACCCCACCTCGCGCGCGTGGAAGTGCTGCTGAGCGCAGGCTTCGAGGCTCGCTCTGGAAACAAGCCCTCACAACAGTACTCACGAGGATCCAGCCAGGTTCACCCACCCGGCCTCTCATGGAAGAGTAGGGGCCAGGGTCTTCTGGGGAAATTCGGAACAACAGATCTGCTCCGAGCGGGGCAAAGGGAGGTTTCGTGGGTGTCAAGTGAGGAGTTCCCTAATGGGAAGGGCTGGGACTGCAGGCACAACCCCCCAGCACGCACAGAAACCTTCCCAGGGAGTTCAACATTCGAGCCCCCACATTACAAGAAACAATCTCAGTGCTCCAGCAACTTCCACGTAGCCAGAGCCTCAGGTCCCAAAACCCTGCGCAGACCACAGCAGGCACACGCTCACCCCAGCTATTCACCCCCTCCCAGGACTCAGTAACTAGAAAGCTCTAACCTTCCCCGTTCACTAACAAGCACAAGACAGAACGGTTTTATGCCAAATTCCTCTTTTCCCCCAGGAATACAGATAGGATTGCCACGACGGCGATGCTCCCTGCAGCTACCGGGCCATCCGCAGGGAAAAGCTAGGCTCGAGGGTGGTGGGTGCCCCAGCACCCCGCTTATTTGCTGCCAGGGCTCCTGCTGGGAGGGCGCGAGGGAGCTGTGGGTTCCCGTTCAGCCAGCGCCGCTCCGTTTCCTGCAGAGATTTGAAAACCTGTTGGAGTTCCAAAGCGAGCTTCGGTTTCACTGTGACCAGCAGCTCAGAGACCCAGAGTTACTATACAGCCGAATAAAATATTTTTTCATAAATTTAACGCCAGCATGTCTGTGTTTGGAAACTTTGAAAATCCATGTTGTATGGTTTACTGCGCTGGAAAAGGTGCCAGTAGAGTTTCAAAGGAAGGGAAGTGTATAACTGTTTCCTTTCAAATGCATTTTCCAATGGGATCCATTGAGGGAAAAGGCTGGAACTAACTAAAACATTATTAAAAACTGTTATGAAAAGAGACAGAGAGATGGAAAAAGATAGACAAAAACTCCAATACACAGCCGAAAGAGGGAGGGAGGGAGGGAGGGAGGCAGGCAGCAGGAAAGGGGATACAGGCAGAAAGACACTTTGGGTGGGGAAAACGGGGCGAGACGGGGAGGTTTAACTGGCAGTCACCCTTCGTGGTTTCGTATTGTTGCAGATCAATTGATCAGGATTTCAAGTGCTGCTGGCCCGGTGGCACGGGGCGAACCACAGAGTTGGCCGCGAGCACGGCGCTCGTGAACTGCTGACCTTCAGTTTTTAAACCAAAAATATTCTTCTTTGGGAAACAGTTTCACCAGGTTCCAACCCCGGCTGCCAAGCAAAAAACAAGCGCTGCTACTAACCTGAAGTAACACCCTCATCCCCTTACACCGAAGCAACAACCAGGACTAGTAACCTGAAGTAACTCCCTGCTCCGACCCAACCAGCAGTAAGGGAGAGTGACATACGTGCAAGGGGCTTGGCTCTTCCTTACTCCCTGAGTGGAGCGGTTGAGTCTCTAATCGCTGACACCAGCCTTGCAAGGAGCACTGGGACTCAGCGGCCATCAGAACGCTCACGCTCCAATGCCTTGGCCACGCTCGAGCTGTCCTAACAAAGTCTATGAACACCAAAGCGATCGGGTCCGTATAGCGCAGTCGCAGACGGGTCCAAAACCACCACTCAACCTCCAGGCACAGACATGGGTTTGCTGCCCTGCAAGAGAAGGGGGAACCGAAAGAGGCCGAAAACACACATTGTTATCAAATATTTCAGTGCCCTGGACATCAGGAGGTTGCCAGAGTCAGGGCCTGACCTGGGACAGAGCCAGGTCTCTGCTGCTCTGCCCAGCTTCAAAGAGCTAGGCTGGGGTTGGGCAGAGCCCCGGGCCCGTGGTTCCGCAGGGTGTAGTAACCGTGGGCTGTAGCACACATGTCGAGGGATGAAGGGGGAAAAAAATAAACAGACAGACAAAAGAATGAGGATGCTCTGCCAATTCCAATTGTGCAGCTTTTATTTTAAATGCTTATCAAGCTGAGAAAGAGCAGAGTTCTTGGAAAACAAGGTTTCCTTTCTTCCCATGCCAGTGTCAAACACCCTCAAGGACGGGTACGGCACAGGCGCTCGCTGCCGGCCGCCCTCTCCGCAGCAGTCGCTGTCCCACCCTCCCAGGGAAGGGTTTGGAAGTTACAGCCCTGGCATTTCTGGTAAAAAGATTAATAAAATAAAATTTAAAAAACCAAACCAAACCAAAAAAAAATCATAGAAAGAAATCTCCAATCTGGCTGGGTTCAAGCTATGGCCAATTACCCACCAACACTTCTCACTAATAAAATAAATTTTTACAGGCCCTAATTACTGCTTTCGCTGAACTGCTCTACAGGAAGCCCAAAGGCTGCGGCTCTCCAGACAGCAGCAGACAGTAAAGCGAGGCACCCGCGAGTGAAGCAGCCAGTGACTCAGAGGAGACAAGCTGCCGGAGGGGCGGGCGAAGGGGGAACGCTCGCGCCTGGCTGGAGCGTGAGACACATCAGTTCATAAAGCGCTGCGTGCCATGCGCACGGCGCTCCGGGGCCGGGCGTCAGGACCCCCCCCCCCCCAACCCCTGTCAGTCGTAGCACCCGCTACCTGTGACGCAAGGCTATTCCCGGGGGAGGTGAGAGCGACGGCGGCAAGCGTTTTCGAAGGGGTATCTGCCGACGCGAAACGGAGACCGGATTCTATTTGGGAACAGCTGCGCGGATCACACGTGGCAGAGAGATGGAGCCACCTCCCATCACAGCTTGGGGGACCGGCCTTCAAAGTGGGGGTCCCCCCAAGCTGGCTTTGGGGGACAAAGGGGAGGTGGCTTCTTGGCCCAGCTCCCACCTTTGGTTGTCCCTGGTACAAGCAGAGTTAACTGAGCGACACACAAACAGCAGAAAGGTAGAAAACTCCTCTGAGAACATGAGAACAGCCTGCTCCCAGCCACACACACACTCCTGCTCACCAGCACGGCACAGCCGCGAAGGGCAGTGACCAGGAACCTGTGGGGTGACTGCACCCCGCAGCCCTCCTGGCTCCAAAACTCGCCTTTAAGCCGGTGGGGAAAGCAGAGCCGCTGCTCTCAGCGCATTGCCGGCAGGGAAAACCCTCCGCAGCAGGAACACAACGGCAAAGCCACCGTCCCACAGCACACCGCCGGCCCACGCAAGCCCGGGCTGCTGGAAGTCCCTCACAAAGCAGGGCTGCCACGCAGGTATCCACACCCAGCTCGGGGAAACGCGGCTCCACAAGGTTGATTCATTTTTATATATTCTTTTTTTTCCCCCCTTTCTTAACCAGGATTACTTTAATTTTCAAGGCCTAATGGAGTCCAGCTGCCATGAGGAGGCGAAGCTGCAGTAGTACAAAGACGGACCTTTATACGCCGGTGCAAACTTGTACAACAGTCAGCGCACACACACACACACACACACACAAAGCCCTATAAAAAGGATGCACTGCAGTAGGATATTTTTAGTCTTGACAATACAGCACTAAAAATACGACTTTGCTAATACATCACTACAGAAATATTCCCAGTGTCCATTCAGGAACAGTTTAAAACATTTATTTTTGTTTCCTTTTGCAATGGTCAGAGAGGAGGGAGAAAATAGAAACTCATTGATAAGAGGAAACGAGAGAGACATGAAAAATTGAAAACTACCTAAAAGCTCATGGAGAGGTTTATTTTATTAGTTCTTAATAAATATCTTGCAGATTTCCTCAGGAAATACACCAGATCACATGTAAAATAGTTTGGTACTGATGTCAACTGTGTCAGCATATGAAATCTATTAGGGTGAAGCCACAGCAGGGTGATCAGCGTGCTGAAAAACTGCACGGCACCGAGGCGAGGGGGGGGGGGGCTGGGGGGAATCTCACGGCCCTTCCAAATTCTTCGAGAGGTAAAAAAGTCAGCCAAGACGCAGAGAGAGAGAAAAAAGATCCCACATCCTGCTTTACGCTGCCAGCAATGTGAAGTGCCCAGAGATTAATTCTATGTCTGGCCTGGAAATGTGACTTTAAAGCATTGGAGGGAGCGGGGAGGAGGAGGAGGAGGAGAGAGGAATGAGAAGGCCAGGCGAACCGGGACTGGCACCATGCCACCAGCCCCCCCTTTCCCAAGCCCCGTTTCAACGTAGACAGCAGTAAACCCCAACAGACGGCAGCTCCCGGGGCTGCCAGGGCCTCGCACCAGCTGCGGCGCGTCTCCCGCTCCCCACAGCCCAGCGCAGATGGGCCCAAGAGCATCACTTCCGCTTCGCCTGCCTTTAAAGACACACGAGCCCATGTGGTAGAGAGAACACTGCTCCCCGCTATGGCCCCGCGAGCAGTTGGGGCCCCCTGGGCAGGACGAGCCCCACTCCCAGCACCAGCCATGAGGTCCTGTCAGCCCTTGGCTGCCCAAGCCCGGCTCTGAAGGGTTTATGCTGTTCCCAACCCGCCTTTGGCAGCCGGCGCCTCTTTCTCCATCCCTGTGCCATTGCCCGGAGAGCAGGCGCTGCTTACGCAAGACTCCACTGCTCCGCTCCTGGGGCTGGTGGAGAAGCACCGGGAGTTCACCAAGGCAGGGTCAGGGGGCCACACATCCCCGGGTGGGATGGGAGAAAGGGGAGTGAAGAAACCTCAGAGCTGAAGCCGTCCTCTACAAGAGCATCTCCTTCTCATCCCGCCCCACAGAGTGGGGGACCTGAGGCCACATGCCAGAGACCAGTGCCAGCCTTGGGGACAGACAAACCGCTCCTGCCCTCTGTGTCACCTACAAGCCAGCCCATATAGTCATGTTAACCACAGCCATCGTGAGCCACATCAGTAGCTGTTAAAAATGACCCTTGCAATCAGAGAAGGGCCACAAACCTTCGGTGTTGTCACCTGGCCAGGGTTAATCTGCCCCTGTCCATACTGGGTGTGAAGCAGGACTGAGCACGGCATTAGGCAGGGTGACTCCTGAAGGTCAGGCCCAACAAGCCCTCACCTTCCGCCTGCCCATTGATTCGTGTGGGCAGAGCCAGCACTGTGCTGCCAGGAACCTGCTGCACGGGCACACACAGCTCGGTGCCGACTCCAACCAGGGAAAGCAAGAGCTTTTCTTACACAAACCTGCATGGTCTCAGACATGTGTGTGAGGAGAAACACAGCCCAGGCTGCACTGCCATTCCCAAGCTCAGCATTCAGGGAAAAAGAGATCCCAACGAGCCCCCATGGATGCTTGCTCCCAGCTGAAGCCCCCCCAGGCACCTGATTCACCGAGGGACCACAGACCACAAGCAGATGGAGGCAGGTGGGAGCTGCTGGGGGAAGAGTTTGCAGCACCCGCAGGGCAGCCCCCAGGAAGGAAGCAATCCTCAGCGAGCTGGGGGGCTGCACCCAAACCTGCACAGGGCACAGGCACAAGGCAGGCAGCCCTCCCTGCCTACACCTGGCAGGCTATAAAACAGCCCCGCAAGCTCAATCAAGAGTTTTACAACTTCACAAAGCACCATAATTAGCCTAATTATACCACGTTCTCTCAGAGAATTAAACAGAAACACAGTAATTGAGTTGGTGCTGCTTAGAAGCACAAGGAAATCAAAGGCACAGCACACATTAAAGTCAGAACCATCTCTTTAAAAGTGAGAGGATTTCCTGTCACAGTGCAAACATCTAAAGCTTCACCAAAGCCTCTGCACCTGGTGCAACCCCACTCTGGCTCCCTGGCACCCCTCTTCTTTGCACCACTAAAGCAGGGGTGAGGCAGAGCCCCAGTTACCACTGCCTCGGTCACCTCCTTCCTCATTTTTCAGCAGGACAGACGGACACTGCATGCCATCACTCCATTTCCTGCCTCTCATTTTATACGGTGACGCTTGCTTCTTCATCCAAGCAGTGGGTTTGTTTCAGCGTTCGCAGAGCTGGCCCGTGCCTTGGTGGCACCGCCGCACGAAAGCCCCTCCAACCTGACACCTCGCCTGTCACCGACTCTGTCCCGACTTGCTGCTGGGGCTGCTGAAGCTTGGCTGCAAATCAGACTCCAGCTCTGTGATTACAAATCGCTTCCCTTCTACTTGTTGCCCTGAAACGAGATCTCAGTATCACCCTGTGTTTGGTGGAACAGCTTCCAAGGCAGGCATAAGGACATGCTTGTGTGACAGGCAGAGCGGGCAGAAGCTCCCAGCGAGTTCATCCGATGCGACTCGATGGGGACTTTTGCTACGCTTTGGCTGGAGGGCAGGGCTGGAGAGTCTGACACACCAGCAAGCACTGGGGTTTTGCTGGAAACCTTTCCCTTCTCTGCCACAAAGCCCTCTGCTCGATCTGAAGCCAACGTCTAGGTTTCAGAAACCTGAACTGCAAGTGGAAATTCCCTGCAGCGCGTTGATTATTGCATCTCCTGCTGGCACTTGTGGCAAGGGGGGAAAAAAGAAGTCACATGGCTTTCTGGACACACGTTTTGCTAAAGAGTCTTGCATCAGAGGGCAAAAGCCAGCAGCCAGGAAAATAACTCCAATTACGGTAAATAAATCCCCAAATATGTGACAATCTGCCTTTTAAACAGGAAACAGAGGGGAATAAGCAAAGGAAGACTTTGGTCTAAACATTGCTGCCACCAGCCTCAAGAGCCCAAGAGCAAGACTCTGAAGACGCGCCTGGGCCAAGAGTATTTTACCTGAAGTTTGCTGATGTGTCTCAAACCCGAGACAGCTTCCTTCCCTGAAAGGAAAGGCGCCGACAGTTCCCAGCAGCCGTGCCAACCTCCAACACTCCCAACCACTCAAAAGACAAACTCAGGAGGGTCAGTTGCCACCTCCAGACACGTACATATCCCTCAGGAGGCTCAGCATGAACAAGCTGAGCAGGATGCTGCACTGCTCCCGAGATGAACAACACAGGTATCACCCCTTCCATCCTGCTCACATAGGCAAGGTCTGGGCTGCGCTGGGACGTGGCAAGTAGCAGACATTGCTCGGCTGTGGGCTCAGTGCAAAGCCCCTTTGTCCAGGCAGCGACGTCTCAGCACCTCCTCGCTCTACAGCCTCTGTGCAGGCATGGGGAAGGACGCACCCCGATCCCAGCCAGCCCTCCTCTGCGTTTCCTCTCCTGGTAACAAACCCGAAGCAAGTAAGAGCAGCAATGCAAAGGGAGGAGGAGGATTGATTTAATAGCCAGTTCCTCCAAACTTAAGGCCTGGGGAAGCATTACCTCTTGACAGCACCTCACTAAAACCAGCACTCCCCGGCCTCCTGGGGAAAGGCACACAGCGGCTGCCAGGTGCACACTGGTGATCTCAGCACAGCCACTTCAGTCCACACTCGCTATATGACGACCAGGGCCCCAGCACCCCTGAGAAAGCCCGTTATGAAACTGCTCAATTCCACCCTCCTTGCAGCCAGCTAGCGTTAGCATTACAAAAACCAAGCCCCTGGCAGGTGGAGGCACCTCGGGCTCTGTTCTCAAGGGGGCACGCGACTGCAGGTGCTCAACCTCCCCAAGAAACAGCTCTGAGACACAACTTCTTTGTCAGCCTCACAGCTGACATGCCCAAAGTTGCCAGGGCTCACAGAGCTGCCTGCACAAAGGAGCCAGCTAGACGGCAGCGAAGCACGTATTTACGGCTCAAGGAGGGGAATTAGGAGAACTGCCCAAGTTCTGCTCCCCAGGCAGGGGAAGATCGAGTCGCTGCTTCTGCTATCTACAGCCTGAGGTTTAGTTAAGCTTTGTTTTGTGCCTAATTTTAAAACGCCACCACACCAAGGCAGCCGTCCCCGGCGCTGCTTTATTTTTATACTCATTCAGATGCACTGGACTCTGGCGTGTTCGACTCCCAGCACCTTTCGGCCGCTCCAAAACACGAGATGTGGTTAGAGCCTCAACAAGAAGCCATTTGAGATGTGGCTGCAGAAGAAGAGCAGCACGTGCTTCCACCGCCCTTTTCTGATGCTGCAGTTAGCTCTTTGAGCAAAGCTGGGCCCGAGCGTCACAAACCAAATGAGAACCGTGGACATGGTCAGAGCTGAGGTTCTGCTGAGGGCAGACACCACCAGCCAGCCTCTGCATTGTCTCCGGGGATATTTTAAGGGTTCACGCTTCAGTTTGCACGCCAGAGCAGCTGTGGTGAGCAAAGCAGAACAGACCCCATCCAGCACAGGGCCGCACACAGTGGCAGGACAGCAGTGGAGCAGGCTGCTGGATACAAAGCAGAGCCTGACTTCAGGGGGTCCTCTCCAGCCAGGCTGGGGTGCTGAGCACACATGCAGAAGGGGAAACCCTTTACCTGCTTAGAAGCTGGAGTTGATTTGCACTACGCTGTGGATCCTTTTTGTGCCTATCAAGAAGACTCAGGCAAGCTCAATGTCTCAGGAGCTGGTGTAGGTCTTCAAGCAGAACCATGCACACTAGCAAACTCATGCAGAGGTTGTAGTTAGCGGCCTCTCAGGGTGTAAGCACAGTTCTCTGCAAGCCAGAGTATCTACACCAAGTGGCATGTGCTGTATTGACCTACTCGCTGCTGCTCTGCAGCAGCACAAAGGGGACAGGAGCTGCTCTGAATTTGCTGCAGAGAAGGCGGCATGAATCCCCCTCTGCTGCACAAGCCTTCAAGGCTTCCCAGCCAATCCTCTCACACACAGAAAACCCAAGGACATTCCACTCGAGAAGAGGGAGCTGGGAGGGCTGCGAGCTGAAGCCCAGCCTGACCCTGCCGCACCGGCTGCCCCCTCAAATCGTCCCCACATCCCCACAGGAGCTTCGGCAGCAGGACTGCCTCGTGAGCAAGTAGGAGGTCTTCCTCCTCTCCTCATCCATCGGCCACCACACAGGCTGATCACCATTCCACTGGTTGAAAGGCAAGCCACTTTCCCATCCCTCAGCTAAAGCCTCACGCTTGGCCAGAACCTCCTCATGCCTCCATGCCCCGACTCTGCCGGGCCCCGGGGAAATGCAACTTCATTCCCTCCATGTGCTGAGGATGCACATATGGCAGCCCCCTCCCCTCTCCACTTCCACCTAAGCCCGACCTCCTAACAACCTCCACACGGCACAACGCGACTGGCCCGAGAGTGCCAGAAGGCATCCAGGTGCTGCAGCCTGATGCTTCACACCCACAGCCAGGCAAATTTGCTGGGATTTCCGGGAAGCGTCTCTAGGGTACCCCGTGCTGCTGCACCCCCACTTTGGTGTGCGCTTGTTTGGAATGCAGGGCCATCGGGGGGGGGTGGGAGGAGATGGGGGGAGAGGGGAAGTTATTCTGGTGGTGGCCTATGAATAACATCCAGTGATTTATAGGAAGTATAATCCAATAATACAGTAAAATAAAACAGTGTGTCTGAGATGGGTTTGATTCCAGGAATTATAAAACAAATTATTAAAGAGAGAGAGAGAAAGAAAAAAAGCCTCAGAGAGGCCAGATCGGAGTAAATTGGGCACAGATGGGCTGGGAGGGGGTTTCTCTCTCTCCCCTCACCGAGATGCCCCTGCCGCAAGCACGGCTTCAATTAGTCTTTTCAGAAACCAGAGTTTTATTTCCCCAAATTACAGAATTAAAAAAAAATTAAAATTCTTGGAGTGTTTGTGGTTGGAATAAAAGGGATCCAAACTTCTCTGTAAGTTGGTTGTGCAGATGGCTACCAAACTGTTAAACAGGCCACCCCACAAAGGTCCCGCCCCAGCCAGAGCCCAGGATGGCCCAAAACACCGGTAAGTCACCTACATCCCATATGGAAAGCTCCAGCAGCTGCACGACTCTGCCATGCAGAATGCCAGTCTCACTCTGTCTCCCTCCCCTGGGTGGGCTCTCCTTACCCCAGAGGTCTGAGCTCCTCAAGAAGCTTTTTCATACCATGAATAGCCCTGCCAGGAGGTCAGAGGGGCCCTCACTGGCCGCACACCTACGTGGACAATGGGGAGAGCAGCTAACTTGGAGGAATACGCCATGTGATGCCAAATAGCGGGAGGAAGCACTCAATGTGGGAATGCTTTGGCTTCCTCTGTCAGAGAAAACAACAGACCCAAACCGTCTCCTAGGGTCTTTTCCCAGTGCTGCCTGGCTGCACAGGCAGCTGGGACCAGCTCCAGTGTGTGCCTGGCACTGCCCCTGGGGAACAAGCACTGATCCCAGGGCTCCTGCCTGTGCTCACCCCAGCCCTGCTTTGGGCACGCACTGCAGGGCCAGGGCAGCCATGGGGTCACAGCAACGACCTGCATGGGAGAAGGCCATTAAACACCTGGCTGTCTGGCTCTGAAACACATTTAAACACTCCACCGTACCCCAAAAAGTCAGCCTGCCAGAAGAGTACATGGTGACCTCACACAGACTGAGTTACAAAAGCAGCATCCACTAACTAGGAACCAGGAGACATCAGAAGTGCAAGTCCCCAAGGCAGGGACAGCCCTGAGGGACCACAGCTGAGCTACGATGGAGCAAAGGAAATTGAGTAAAAGCAAAGAGCAGCAGATAGAAACGGTCACACGCTGAGTCCCCAACCTCCGGTGCTGCTGCACTGAAGGAATTGGCACAGACTGAGCATAATGCGCAGTGAAAACAGGGGAAGCTGAGCCAGAGCCAGAGCAGGATAGGTGTTTGGTGCAAGCCCGAGGAAGAGTAGTATTAAAGCATTCAATTGTTCAGGTTTTCTTTTTCTCAGTACCTGTATCTATGATTAAAAGTTTGTGTTTGTGGGCATCAAACTGTATAAAGATTCCCCAGGTCAAGGCTGTTCTGCCAGGAACACTGCCCCACAACCGCCAGCACCACCCAACCCCAGCACGGGGGATTCATTACGCACCAGACACGGGGCAAGCAAGCCAGTTTACAAGTTTCTCAGGAGTAGCGGGGGCTCCAGAGACCTGGAAATACATGGCAGGGGAAGGAGGGAGCAGCTATCCCCAGAGAGATCTACCCCTGGACAGCAGGGGAGAGAGGCTCTCAGACAGACCTCCCTCCCCAGCCCCAAACCCATGGCTCTGCAGCTACCGTGAGCTCACAGCTGAAGGTCAGACAGGCCTGTGCGATGGGAAGGACACAGACACGTTCTGATCCCAGATTTGCAGGAGGATTTCAGTAGGAGGAGATCTCTGGAGGTCATTTGGTCCAACTGCGACATTAGATCCACCTCTAGAGAGCTGACACAGCCAAGCTCTGACTACAGCGAGCCCTGCTCGCTGCTCCCTGGTATTGCTTCTTGGCAATTGGGATGCAGGCAGGGTGGGACTGCTCCCTGCGCCCTCCCGGCCTCCCACACACCCACAGGGGCGTATCAGACCCGCTCCTGCTGCTGCCCATGCTACTGCGACCCAGGGAGGTGACTCATGTGCTGGGAAATGGAAGCCCGCACCTTCCCGACAGCCGTTTCTGCCGCATGCTCCAGCCAGTCCTCTGCCCACAGCAACCCACACGCTGGGGAAGGAGCCAACACCCTCGCTCCGTGCTGGGCACTTAGTAATAATTCAGCAAACGTTCTTGCTTGCCTTTTAAACTGCCTTTTTTTCTTTTTCCCTCCCCCCACACCCAGCTCTTCTCAGTATTACAGTGTCGGCACCGAGCCCAACCCAGGCTGTGCCAACGCTCCGTGCACGAGCGCTCAGAGACCACCGAGGCGTTTGCGCTGACAACAGGATTTGCTTTACCAAACAATATTCTCAGCGATATTTTAGGGTCACCAGAGTAAAGGAGTCCTCGGGGAAATCCCTGAAGGGCAGCAGGCATCAGACGGCAGCCGCGGTGCCATCCGACCCGCAGGCATTTCAAGAACACTGCCACCTGCTCTGTGTGCAGCCCGCAGTCCCCAGGCAGGAAGGGGTTTTGCTACCTCCAGAGATCTGAAAGCTGGGAGCAGCTGGCAGTTACCCACATAGGAGGCAGAAAACTCCCAAGGATCCTTACTTTTCACCCGAGATAGAAAGCGCTCCCCTTTCTGTCACATCCACAACTCGGCTAGGGATGGAAGAGCAGAGTCCAGGGGTCTGCAAGCTGGGATCGGTTCCAGCTCTGCCACAGGGGCTCACCATACAGCCCAGACAAATCTCTTCCTCTCTTTACCACCCGCTCCTGTCTGCGGCACAGACACCACTATTAACATACCTACCGGGGGGCCACGCAGGGGCATCTGCTCATAACTGTAAAGTACATTGTAGCGCAAAGATAAACACACAGTTGCTGGTTGGCATCTAACAGGCAGGAGGGGAGGGCAAGGCTGCCTCCCCAGCAGGACTGACAGCTTCCCAAGGCTTCCCCCTGGAGAGGAGGGGGCTGCAAGGCTGGCTCGGGGAGCGGAGTCCCAGCTCTCCATCAGCTGACCTCAGCCTCTAACCACCCGCCTGACAAGTGGCCAATTGGCTCACAAGGGAGGAATCTTCCAGCAGCAGCATTCTGGGGCTCAGCCTGAACACCCACATGAAATCTAGTAGCTGGAGACCTCCATCTTTAGCATGTAAATCCCAAGCCATCAGCACGCAAAACACTGTCCTCCCAGCCAGAAGCACAGCCCCATCGCTGCTCCCTAACACAGGGCTCAGGCAGATGTGGGCACCAGCCACAGCGCGTGTCAGGGGGCTGCAGGGGAAGACACATGTCCCCCAGGAGCACCATGGAAGAGATTCTGTTTTGCCAGCATCTCCACTGACCAACATATCAAACCCAACAATAGCAGAGACCACATAAAGCCTCCTGGGTGGACGGAGGCAGCAAAGGAAGGAGGATGAGTAATGCTACATCTGCTTTGTTCTTAGGTGCCTCAGTTCAGGGCAGAGCTTCCAGCCTGGCCTTTCAGAGCAGCATCTCCCATCGCATCACCCAGTTGCCTGCACAGACACAGGCAGTCACAGGCAACGGCACTCTCCCAAGAGACAAGGCCTCCGAGATCCTCCCAGCCCTTCTGGTGCCAGGACAGGGACCAAGCACAACCCAAGCTAAACACAGGAAGGCAGAGCTATAAAGCAACACTTTCCTTCTGTGCCCAGTGACTCAGGCTCCAGGGAGACACAATGCTGCCTCACTCCTCAGATGCCTCAGCCAGCTCCAAGGCCCAGGCAAGGTCCCTCTGCTGTCCCTATGCATACCAACACCCCCAGGCATCCAACCACTGCTCTGCTTCCCCATCTGTCTTCAGCTGGCGAGTCTCCCCCACCCTTCTCCATGAGCAACTCGGCCATAAGGAGCATGGCTGGTCCCCAGCCCAGTTCCCCTGAAGCAGCACGTGGTACCTTTGGGCTGGGAGTTGTACACTGCAAACATGTTGATTGCAACAAGCTGGAGCATGCGGGTGCTTCCGATGGGAGGGGGCTGTGCTGCAGCAGGACCTGGAACTCCCTCAGAACCTCCTCGGCCACCGCAGGGAAAGACTCCATCCTGCAGACAGAGAGAGAGTCAGTACAGCCCAGGCGGTGCCCCAGGGTGTAGGGCCATCAGTCAGCACAACTCACTCCGTGTCACATCTCCTGGGGGCAGGGGGTCCCCTGGGGTGCTGCCTCCCATCCAGGAGCCATGGGGAACAAAGGTGCAGGCTGCGATGGAGGCAGCTGAAGCCTTCCTTAGAGAGGGCAGCAAGGGATTGCTCAGTGAGTGACAGGCAGCATTCCTTTGGCAGGAAAACACGGCCTTTATGAGTCATTTCTGACCAACCATTTATTTTTTTCTCCAGACTTCTACCAATCTGGGAGGAGGGCCAAGAGGCCAGCAGCTCACTTGGACCCAGAGCAGCCCACGGGACTCCCAAGAAACCCAGGCTGCAGCACACGGCACACACTGGTGCCACATTGCGGATGTGGCAATTCCAGTGTGTTGAACGCTGGCCAGAGCTGCTTCCTCCAGAAGAATGGTGCCTGTCCCTGAGCTCCTCACTGCAGGATTGGATCCCACGGTGCTGAGCCCCATCCTCCCCCCAAGGCTACAAGCTCCCTGGCACTGAGATTGTGCCCTTAAGCCTCAACACTTGGAGCTCTGCAGGACAGGGACCCCGCAGACTGATGACTGCCCTCATCTAGCTGCTGGAAACATCAAAGCTGGAGCTGCTGTTGCTCACCAGGACACAGCAGCCAGCAGCTGCCGTGGCACAGCCGGGGATGGGGTGTGCTTTCAACACCGCTCACAAGCGCCCAAGGGAATCTGAGAGGTTTATCCCACTCTTCATCTGGCATTGCTAAGGGAATTTACTGAGGTTACTTATCAGAGCTGGTGAATGCTCAGCAAGCTCCCAGCTGAAGCGGGGTCAGAAACCAAACCAAACCGACTGCAAAGAGGAGCACGATCAACTGGCAAAAATGGCTGGGAGCTGGCTGCCCGGAACAGCCCTCCCAAAGAGAGTCCTCACCAGTATGTCATGAGGACAGCTTTGTGGGCTGCCAATAAGCTTTGCAAACTATTGGGGAAGGGGGAGCTAGGGGAGAGAGGTCCTCCTGTCCCACTGCATAGTACCTGTCCCACAGCGATTTCCAGCTCCGGTTATCAGAGCCCCTGTACCCAGATGGGAGAGAGGGAGCCAAACTCTGCAGTGGGTGAGGCGCCCAGAGCCAGGCAGGCAGCCTCCGGGGCCTCCAGAGCAATTTCCTCTATCTTCCCCCGAGAGATTCAGATCTCGAGATATCAGCAGCTACAGGCTGGATTAACGAGCCACTTCTGGTAACCCGCAGGGGCAATTCTGCTGGGCTTCCCCAACAGACTTTCAGGACAGTAATAAGCTCTATTTTTAAAGCCAGAAATGGCTTTTCTTCTTAACCATATTTCACGGATGCCTTTCAACAACCGGTCCTGCCTAGCAGCAGGGGTACCCTCTCCAGGGGCACTGTTTGCTGGAGCAGTTCAAAGTCCCCGTTACCTTCTCTCAAAGTTGGGCTGTAACAAACAGGCCCCTTGTACTTTAGAGCTGTACAGAACAGAGCAGCTTCTCCAGTACAAAAGCACTGCTCCCCCTGGAAAGAGGTAACTTCCCTGGATTTGGGGCGCAGCCAGGGAATTAGAGCAAACTGATTGCTTCTAAAGACTTCCTAATTTTGAGAAGTCTCAGACCACATCCAGCGTATCCAGCAACATCCTCCCAGGGCGGAGAGGACACTGGGGATGGAAGAGCCCTTTGCAGGATGGGTTGTGTGAGGAGATGAAGATTATTGCCATGGAAGAACAACAAGAAGGAGCAAGGGCTTCCTCGGCCCCGCCAGCTGTGCTGTAATACCACAGCACATCTGGAACAGCACGCAGTAACCCCACTGAGCTCAGAACCAGCAGGTCAGGAGCAGAGCGGAAGCTTTTAATAAGTTACTTACCTGTGGTTTTAAGGAGTGAGAGAGTCCAATTAGGGCAAGATCATCTTTTCCGTGCTTTTTACAGATAAATCACTGAAGATCCTGCCCAAAGAGGACTCAAATCATTCCTCACCTTTTACCTATTTTAAGTGTGGAAGCTGTTTAGCAGGGCTGGACGATTTTCTCTTCCTGTGTCATGGTATTACTTTCTAGTTCCCTTCTAAGTACTTCAGGGGATATTCTACCATTAAACATACTTGGGTTTTCTAAATGACTGTCCTGGGAAGCAACCGCCTCAAACGCTGCATCTTAATTTCACTCAAGTCTGAGGAGTCAAACGTGCAAGCAATCTCCACAGCATCCCCACTAATCCTGCTGCTGGCATGCATTCAACCGGAGCTCGGCCACGAGCACGGCTCCTGCAGAGCTGAGGACCTGCAGCTCCCCGGATGCTCTGCCCTCCAGCACAGCCACGCTGCAGTTACCAAACCTTTCACAGGCTCTAGCAGCTTTCCTCCTCTTTTCCTGCAGGCAGGAGGACATCCCGTTCCGCCTCCTCGCTGCTGGCCAGCCTGCAGCCCACAAGCTGATAGTCAGTGTCTTGTGATTTGGGGAGAGATCAACAGCACTGGCAGGAATCTGGTTGCTCTCCCCTTCAGACAATCAGATCTCCAACAAATTGGCCAGCATGGGTCCTGCTTCCCATTGCTTTATGAAGGGTCCAGAGGCAAGCTGGCACCACTCCTGACTTGCCGCCCCACAGAGCGCACTGGATGGTGAATGCGCTGAGACTTCAGGCTGTGTGGCTGGGTCGGTGCTGTGTCCCACACTGCTGTGCTTCCCTGCTCCAGGAGGGAAAAGGGGCAGGCCCAGAGAAAGCCCAGGAACTGTACATCTGAGTCAAAACCTACCACCAGCAGGGACAAGGTGGCACTTTGCATCCACACTCCCTTTACCTAAGGGGCCTCGAAGAGGTCTCTCAACCCTGTCACTTGTAGCTGTTAGTTCCACAAGGTCTAAAGGAGCCAACAAAGCTCATGAGGCTCCATCTGCTTATGAGACACCGGCAGGCACAAGCAGAGACCCGTGCGAGGTCTTGCTACAACAGCCAGCCTACCACCTGACAGCCAGGGCTGGTCCAGAGCCGGAGCAATGATAGCTCCCCATGGGAAGCCCCTCAGCTGCAAGGCTGAGCTCTGCTCTCAGGGTCACAAGGATGTCCCCCAGGCTGGGACCTCAGCCCAGGCCTGAATCAGGCTTGCTCTGCCCCAAGGGTAGCTGTTCAATTACTTGAAACCCATTTCTGACAGACTTTGCCAAGGGCACTTGGTGTAAAGCAGTTCCCACAGCCAGGGCAGCTCGCAGCTCTGCAGCTCTCACTGACATGGCAGAGAGGAGACAAAGGGCAAGGCTTGTCTTGACATGCTCCGGACGGCAGCTGTCAGCCACTGCTGGTTCTGCCTCAATGGCTTCATGCTCCTTACAGGCAACAGCCTCCAAGAGCCCCCACCAGAGCCACCTCTCTGCTGGCCATGAGCAGGGGGAAATGGGAGAAAGGGAGCAAACCCAGAAATATAGGGAGGCAAAGCACAGCTAGGTGATGGGAGAGAGAGAGAAAACAGCTTCTAATCCTTCCTGTGTGCGCATCAGCCGATGGGCTCAGCCTCTGCCAGAGGGTCCCGGTGCATGGGCAGGACTGGGCCTTGAGGTGGTGGGGGAGAGAAAGCCCAAACAATAACCAGTGTGGATTGCAGGGCGGGTAAGGAGAATAAGAACCAGGAGGCTAGGCCTGCAAGAATTCACACCCTGTGCCCTCAGCTCCAAACACAGCTTAGTTGCTAACAATATTAAATTCCAAAAAGACTTGTAATGTAGGAAAATAAAATAAACATCCTGCACACTTACCCAATCCTGGTAAACAGCTTCCCATGGGCATGGAGAAAACTGAGGATGAACCTTTTGTTCAGCTGCATGGGAAAAAAAAAAAAGGGGGAAAAAAAAAAAAGAGGAGAAAACAATTAAACTCTCTCCGATTTCCTGTGAATTAAGAATGTCCCCAGTGACAGAAGAACCTGGCCTGGATGCTGGGGGTGGCACTGGAGATGGGAACCAAATGGACATGCCCAAACTCTTACAAACATCGAGCACACAGGCAGGGGCAAGTGCCAAACAGCTGGAGCCGGAGCGGGGAGCGGCGGTGGAGGCACAGCACCCTCTGCCGGGGCAGCGCCCGGCCGCAGGGCCCCGCTCCGCACCCCGGCCGCTCCAAGAGCCCTGCACCTCGGTAGAACACCCCAAAGGAGCCAATTCCCACCAGCGTTCTCCACCGACGAAAATAAAAAACTCCAAAGCAGACAACTAGCAGAAGTTGCTCAGTGCTCTGGGACTGCGGCGCAGGCATCAGGGAGGGATGGGGATGTCCTCCCCAAGGCTGTTCTACAGAAAGCCCAGTGAGTCACAGCGTGCAGGCTTGTGCCCTGCCAGGAGCAGCTCTCAGAAGCAAGGGGCCACTGTGGCAATGCTGCACCCCTTCATTCAATCCCAGCCTTAAGCAATTACAGAGAGGGAGCTGGTGTTGGGATGGAGCAGGAAAGCCGCCAGAAGCCTGCAGCGGCGATGCTGCTATTGAGCTACCAGGGCAGTGTGGAGCCAAGGGGATACAGGGGAGCTGGCTGGAGACATGGCACAATGGCAGCTTTCTGTCCAGTAACACCAAAACCCGACTTGAATAATTACTTACTCCAGCTCTAAACCTCCTCTGTTAGCTCAGCAGGGCTCTGGGCTTCCCCAGTTTGTATCGAAAAGGCTTTGAAGAAGGTCATGGGTGGGTAAGCAGTCACCTTACCTGGCCCTGGAGCTGGCTGTGCTGTGCGAGGGACAGACTAGCCTCACTCTTACCTCCTGGGCTTTTGCTTCTCCTTGCACCCGTGCGCCTGCACAGCCTCAGCGTGCTGAGAAAAGCCAGGCCTGCGCAGGGAGACGCTGACCAGGAGCAGCCCAGAGCACCACTGCTCCGTTCCCATTCGCACCAGATCATTCTATCTTGAACTCCCCTACGCAGGTCAGACACACCACTTCTATTGGGGAGGGGGGGGGCGGGCATCAGAGGTACATAAGGAGGACAAGATTTCCAGGCAGCGCTGCGGCTGTGCCTGGCTGGGTGCAGGACAGCCACTAGTCAACACCTCCCCACAGCATGGAGCTCCCGGTCAGGCCAGGCTGCCTCAGTTATCAGTTATCAGAAGCAGTCCCAGCACTGGTACCTCCCACTCCCACCCACCGAGCCCCCTGGCTCAGGCCCTGAGTGATGCCAGTTGCTCCGCAAGGTGCGATCGCTGGCTCGGTGTAATTAAGCTGGGCTGTGCTCCCAGAGGACCCATCGGAGAGAGCGATGCCCTGCTGCAGAGCTGCTCCCGGGCCATGTGCGAGTTTAAACATAAAACCTGTCTCATAAAACAAGCCAGACCAATTAAACTGGCCCCCGCAGCAAGGGGTTCTTGCTTACTCGCTATTTTACTGCTGCCCTGAAGAGCCCTTTCCACTGGAACTCAACTTTATTTGCCACCATTTTATTAACTCTGCAGATGAAACCCAGAAGAGACTGGGGAATACTGGGACAGCACAACACAGCCCTCATTCACTTTGGGTAGAGATGCTTCTCCACCATCCTCCCTAGGACACCAAGGCAGCTCAGGGCTTGAAACCTTTATCACATTGCTTTTCAGGAGACATCTTATGGAGTAAGAAAAGCTGATTCGTGACCAGCTCCAACCATGTACCCTGAGAAAGGCACAACCTCACAAGTCTGAGCCCCCCAGCTCAGGTGCATGAGTCTTGGTGGGGCAACGGGCAGTGCTCAGCCCCACAGGGAGCCCACATGCTGCTGCTGCCCGCAAGCAGGAGGAGGGGGTCCACACTCTGTGCTCTCTGACAGCGTGGATACAGAAGAGGGCAGGAGCTCGTGGCCTGACCCATCTCTGCTGGAAAGCCTGCTGGGGCAGGAGTTTTTCCTCCAAGGCCCACGTTCACCCACAGCCCTGGGAGCACTCACCCTGCAATCCCCACAATACTTTACTGGCAGCAGGGGAGTACCAAAACTCCCCACCCTGAATGGAAAGTGACACCCACGCCTGATGGGGACATGCCCAGTGCGTTCTCACAGAGATACCCAGCTCCAGGAGGGCTCATCAGGGCATCACCTTCGCCCCCATCTTCTCAGAGGAAGTTTCACGCTCAGTCTTTTCACTCCCAGTCCTAAGGGCTCACCTATTGCACTGCACAGCAACGAGTGCTGGGCTGGGACACAGATATGTGCAATGATATATTCATTTCTTTAAAGGAGTAAAAGCAGGATACCTGCCTCTAGGAAAGGGGCATGCTTCATGTCTCTTGCCAACTTAAGCATGAGCCCAGCAAGCCCAGGCAGAGACCTGTGTGCCCCAGCACTGTGGCATCTCAAGTAGGCACCTCTCACACTTTTATCACTTTTTCTCTCACAGCCTCAAGGTTTTGATGAGCTCATCACTTAACTTTGGACCTTTCATCTCCGAGTTCACGGCAAGGCCACGGGCTGCTTTGACTGGGCTTTTCTCTGAATTACTCTTTTCCTAGTGACTCACCTGTCCCTCAGTCTCCTTGAGACCTCCCCACACCACTTCTCACAGAGAGGAGGAAACAGTGACTTCCACCCATCAGCCTGGCTGCAGAGGAGAGGAATTCCCATCACCTGCTGTTCTGCAATCGCACAGCGGAGAGGAACACTTCCCCAAAGCCCTGCTAGCGTGCTCACTACCCTGAAGGTGCTAGCAGGGGACCTGCAACAACTTCTTGCCTTCATCTACACAGTCCAAGGGTGGCCATCTCCAAGGGTTCCTGAAAATGGTCCTTGTACCAATGTCAGGATGCCAGGGTGGCAAGATAGGGCCCCCTGAGCACTAACATCACTGCCCTTCGCAGGCAACTTTGCTCCTTGGGACACAGAACCAAATCTGGTTGGTCCCACTCAGACACAGGGGAAGACTCCACCAAGGAAGGCTTACACAGTGACAAAACTTGTGCCAAAAAATGGATTTGGGCCCTTCCAGTTGCAAAGTGGGCATCGCAGATATGGAAGTTATGAGCATATAGTGAAGGCATTAGTTATAAAAACAAACCAGCTGTCAAGAAGAAGAAGGGGTCCCTGCACACAGTAGTGCTTGAAGCTGAAAACAGCTGTTTCGGCTGTCATGAGTCAGCATGTGCAGACAGACTAAATCCACCTGGGAAGAGGCAACCTCACCAGAGGAAGCAGCCCACTGCTGCCTGGGGAGCATTCACACACCGCACCGCCAACCAAACTGGATTTGTTACCATGGAAGAAATCAACAGTGACTAACAACTGCTCGCTGAGCAGCTAAGTGCAGAGATAGCAACAGTCCTGGAACAGCCAGCTCAAATCACCAAGAGGCCATGAGGAGTACCTCCTGACAGCACACAGAACAGAGGCGCTCAGACAGCTTCAGGAAAGGTTTGTCATGTCTTGAGCCAGCAAAGAAGAAAGCAAGACACGACCTCAAGAGACTGCACACTGACCAAGAAGGGCTGAAGACACATCTCCCACTCCAGCAGAGGAACAGTGAAAAGGCCACCGGGGCGTTGAGGAGAGGGAGTGCCATGAACCAGGCTAGGAAGCGGAGCTGCCACGCTCACACTCAGCACGGACCCATTTGGCTCACGGTGAGGAGCACACAGAGCTTTGGCACCTGAGCATCGGTCCCAGCTGTGAAGGAGGCACCAAATAAGGGAAGGATTCTGGAGCAGCGACTCCTGGGGAAAAAGCATTTCAAGTTAAAAATTGTTACTTCAGGTTTGGAAGTAAATTTCAGGATCTGGTCTTTATCAAGCGAGGCAAACTTTCTTCAACATCAGCAAAGCATCTGTGGAGCAGAAAGCAGCGTCAGAGTCAAAATAGGCTGCAAGAGACAAGTCCATTAATCAAGAGACCAGATGCAAAACTGCCTGTAACAAATGCGCTGTCTCCACCGGAGTGGAAGGGCCTGGAGCACAGCAGGACGTTCTCCTGAGTCTAAGGGTCTCCTCGGTGACAAGGGTTGAGATACAGACCACAGAGCCACACAGCTCCACTCCAAAACACGTACCACACTCTTCCCAAATATTTTCAGGGTTTCTCGAGCAGTCAGGCATTTCCAGGCACAGCTTCCTTGCTGAGAGCTCTCCAAAACAACATCCAGGCACCCAAAACATGCCATATCCTCACTCCCAGCTCAAGGGCTAGACACACCATGCTAGCTACTAAGGTTATTCCTCTTACCCACAAGCAGCTCCTTCAGAGCTGTAAGCCCCCCAAGTCCAACAGCAGCCACGGGCCCGCTACCTCCCCAGAGACAGCCTTACAAGCCCGAGCCTTTATCCCACACCATGCCAAGCTTGCAAGGCACAGCTCTGGCTGTAACTTGCTGGACTAACACCAGGCACTGATACAGAGCTTCCTGAAAAGCCCAAGATGCTGCAGTGGGTTTGACCAGCAAGATACCAGGAGGAAGATTTTTACTGTCACAGGTGCAACCACAACAGAAAGGTTGCTGTGCAAACGGCCACCTGTGTAAGGAGAGGAGACAAAAGGGCTAACAGGATCACCCCATGCTTTTGCAGTACTTACAAGGTACCCACATAAACCTCCTGCAGCCACAAAAGTATCCCAAGCTCGCCTTGGCTTCTCCTTGCCCCTTGTACAGGTTTCTATTCTGCAATCACAACGTCCTGCCCCGAACCAGATTCATTTCTGTGGCTTCAGAAGCAATTCCAGAGGGAATCCCCATACTTAAGATTGGGCACGACCCACATCTAAAATCCAATTTGCTATGACACAGAAGAAAGAGGGAACCCTGATGTATCACGGGCTGGAGTCATACAAAATTCATTTCCAGGTAAAGACCTCAAGACACTCCTGCAGCTTCCTCATCTTTTGGACTGTAGCAGCTCCAGCTCCAGGACACATCTCGTGCCTGTAAGAGCTGCAAGTCAGCAGCCCAGCAGGAGAAAAAGAGGCAATTTAGGAAGCTCCCCCAGCAAAACCAAGGAGCTTTTGATTTTTTCCCTTCATCACTGCAGGGAGCAGGTGAGATGAGAAATACAAGCAAGAAAATCATGCACTTCAGTAATGTAAAAATTGAGCAGTGGTGACTTTGCTGGCTCCCAAACACACACTGGACCTAGAAATAAATTTCACATTACTTAATAGTGAGTAGAATAACTTAATAATGAGTAAAACTTTCAATTTAAGGTAAGAAGGTTAAACAGAGTACTTATATGCCTGTTATTTCCTTTTCAATCAAAGCTGTATCTAAGTTGGTTTCTATGAATTAGTCAGATGCCACATTTTGAAAAAAAAAGTTACCATTAAAAGGATTAAAAACTTGTTAATTAGCCTCTTAAAAATCAGCAGTCTTCAGGCACCCTTACTTAACTGGAAAGAGGTTGCTAAAGACTTGCTAGCAGCCTTTTTTTAATGAACAAACTGAAAGCAAGTTCTACAGTCAGACTGCCCATGACACGAAGGCGAATGGAGCCACAGCACATTCACACAGGGTTATTATAATCGCTTCAAAATCGGGGGTTTCCAGCATCAAACGTCACGTTATGCGTCTGGGATCGAGTAAAATTAAGTCTCCAGGAGATTGTGCCCGAGGCAGCTTCTCCAGAAAGGCTCTAGGGACTACAGCAGCCAAGTTCCCAACGCAAGGTCCAGTAACGAGGGTCAGCATCGTGCCCCTTCCATGTACAAGCGGGGAGCAGGCACTGGACAGCCCATTTACAGCTGTACAGGGCGCTGGCAAGGCCGACGCCGAAATACTGCATCCAGTCCCAGTGCCCTGATTTCTAAAAGGATGCTGAAACACTGGAAAGGGTCCAGAAAAACAGCCCTAAAAAGTGATTCAAAGGCTAGAAATGATGTTTTGCAGTGAAGAAACTTCAACGGCTCAATCTGTTCAGTGTATCAGAAAAAGCCTGGGAGGCGATTGGATCGCAGGGTGCAAAGTGCCTCCACGGCACTTCAGGGCTCTTGCCGCTCATAGAATAGCAGGATTGAGAATAAGAACAAACTGGAAACGTTCACTCTGGAAATAAGGTGTAAGTGTTTTAGAACCCATGCAATTATCACTGGAACGAACTCCCCAAGAAAAGGGTGGATTCTCGAGGCTGGATGTGTTTCTGGAAGTTTTGCTTTAGCCAAACACAAGTTATTTGGCTTCATACGGGAGCAGCAGGGTGAAATTTAAGGACCTGTGATATACAGGAGATCAGACTGGATGATCTAATGGTCCCTGCTGACCATAAACTCTATGAATCTATGCAAACATGCCAGCGAGTCCTCAGCTGAGATATCAAGTTAACTTTCAACACAAAGCTTTTCACAAATGGGCTCTGGCGCTGCAGGTCGTTTAGGATACAAGCTCAGCTCTTCAAAGCTGCATCTGGTTAAGCACTGTGAGGGAGATGACCCAGGCAGAGCCATTCCTTATCCAGCAGGTAAGGCAGAACCAGCCCCAGCCAGCAAAAAGCAACTCAGACTCAAACACATACTGTTTGCCAAGAGTCAACAGCATCCCCTTCCTGCAGAAGAAAGCCAACACTGAGAAATGCACGATGAGCTCTGGTCGTAAGAGGAGATGTCCTGTTAACGTAGCTCAGGGTGTTGTCAGCCTTCTTCCCTACTCCAGAGTAGTTATTTGGGGGGTTAACACACAAGGGAGGGAGATAACGTGAGAAATGAAGGGTGAAGACTGCAGATATCTAACCCTGAAAGGCTTAGGGTAGAAGTAGGCCAACAGAGATGATGTTTGCACAATGGGATGAGCAGAGACAGAGCCTTTCGGAAGGGTGACAGCATTATCACACACAGTCCTCATGCTCCTGCTCTCCAGTGGGGATAACAGCAGCTGCTCAGAGCCAGCCTGTGCCCCAGGCACCTACAACCTGGAGGAAGTTGTTCACCCCACTGCATTCCTGAAGAACTTCTGGAGCCTTCGCTTCTACCTGGGCAGCGCAGCCCAGGGCATGAAGGCATCTCCCTCTCCACTTCCACACAGCAATGAAATCTGCTGGGGAGGAAGAGGAGAGCCAAGGACAGAGGAAATGACACAGATTCCAGCAGGTCCCACTCCCTGATCCTCCGGAAGGAAGTTTCTTTCCTAATACCCACCTCCACAGTGGATACGAAGCCCGTCTGGAAACGGCTCATTCAACACCACAGAGAAATAAACAATCCCCATGGCAGAATTAGGAGGTTTGGCTGCGGAATACAAGGTGCCCATCCCAAAAAGCATGCAACAGACACCAGAAGAAGTTGGCCTGAGTCGACTTCAGACAAAGATCAAGGTCAGAACAACAACAAAAGAAGAGAAATCGCTGCCTACGGCCTTCACCCAGCTCTGGGAAACCTCCCAACCCTGCTATTAAGCATCCTCCTTCCCTTACCCATACCGCCAGTTCTGGCAGCCTTCGCGTCTGAAGCGCAAGCTCTCCCTCCCAACATCACCCTGCAGCGCCTGGATCATCAAATCCGCTGCCACGAGGAAGGACTGATGTGCAGCAGCAGGAGGGGGTTCGGTTACACACAAATCCCTGGCTGATCAGCACCAGCAGGAGAGGAAATGAGGAAAGGGCGACTGACAGGGAAAGGCGGTTTCTGGATGATTGTACTTGGTTTTCAAGCATGAGAAGCTTGTTGGAACTTGAAGTCTCCCCCTCACCTCCCCACCACAGCACGTCTGAGCACTGGGATCTAGCAGAGCCCCTCACACAGGCATAAGTCATTGATGTCCTCGTGGTGCTCCCACCTCTGACCCACCACAATACGTCCATACACATCAGCACCAGGAGAACAGGTCGGTGTGTCTCCCCTTCAAGGAACACTAGTCCCTGCCTTGTTCTTCATGGTTAAATAAAACCACCAACGTGGTCAAAAAAGAAAAGGGGGAAAAATATAAATATATATATATATAAAAAATAATCAACACCAACTTCTGGAAACTCTTACCCATAGCTTAAGCCTTCACTTTCTGAGTAGTGGCAAAAGGTCAGGCTGGGCTGGAAAGCAGCATGTGGGTTCTACATGATACAAGTGCACAGGCTAAATTGGTAACCAGGCTCTGAGAGCTCTGCTGAGCCCCAGGAGCTTTATCAGAGCAGCACTGAGCATCCACTGAAGACCACGAGCCCAGACAAGGTGCAGCAGCGTTTCTGTTTGAATTGCTATTGCAAGAACTGCCCCTGAGGTTTCTACCAGCATTTTGAAGCACCAAAAAAAAAAAAAAAAAAAGCAGAGTTTATTAATAAAGGTAGGTGCAAGGAGGGTGCACAAGTAGTGGGCAAAAAAAAGGCAGTGCTAAGCTGCATGTCTGAATGTCACGTCTCAAACCCAGAGAGGCTGGGACTGTGGTTTTAGGGTTTAACCAGCCCCAACTGCAGCCTGGCACCCTTTTACTTCCTCCTCAGAGAACTCTTCTCACTGCTAGAAGAAACCAACCTTACCACGCGAAACAAAACGGCTAGAGTAAAAATAAAGCCCTAAGGTGGTTTGGTGACCGAGGTCATATTAGGGAGGCGGAGGGGGGTGCAGGCTGAGGAAAGCACTCAAACACTCATGCTGCCAACCAAGAAAGAGATTACAGAGAAGGAGGTAGGGCAGAGAATTAATGCAAGTCCAGCAGTAAAGAGGCTGAGAAGCCTGCTTCGCACGCCACCAGCTCACCCCATGCTCAAAACAGTTTGTAAACCGTTTCCTAAACACAAAGGAAAAAACCCCAGACCCAGTCCTGACCTCCACGAATGAGTAACCAAAACCAAGAGCTTCCTGCAAGCTTGCGGGGGTGAGGAAAGGAGGCTGCTAGGGAGCGACAGAGAACTCCAGGCTTTCCCCTCTCAAATCCTGCTTTGGAGACAAAAGTTAAGGATGCTGCTTTACCACAGAGGTGATGGGTAAGGGAGAGAAATGAGGAGGGGCAGCCTTTAGCCCATTGCTAGCGCCTGGTATTCCCACTCCAGAGAGCTTCCCTGCTCGTTTCTGTGCCTCGAGGGAGGCTCAGCAAAGGCCCACCGGTGCTTGAAAGGTGTGGATCAAATACAGCAAGAGGCTGGAGAGGAAGCACTGCTCTTCCCTTGACAGCGAGGGCAGACCATAACACAACAGACCACAGACGGGATCACTCACGTCAAATACTAGAGAGCACCTAACCGTAGCAGAGACAAACTTCCTGACTTAACACGAGCCGCCTTCCTGTGACACGGCGCCAACGGCAGCCTGACCCAAGACCCTGCTGTAAGGGCTTGGGTATGTCCCACTACCGGCTCGTGCACTGTGAAAAACCAAGCTAACACTCCCTTGTGTGTCCCCTCCCTTCGGGGACAAACCTACGCCACCGCTCTGATGGGGCCCAGATGTGTAACAGGTGCAAGAAACAGATTTGGCAGAAAAGTCCAGTGGGCATGTCTGGGCACAGCTGGTCTCATGGTTTCCCATCCCTCCAGGTATTAAAACCCCCCCTGAAAACACGCAAGAGTCAGCACAGGGTTACAGGGCATCATGTGCAGGCGGCAGGGTTACCCTTTTGGGGAGCCATGTCCCAGCAGCGGGGGGAAGGCAGGTGTGCTTGCGCTTTCATGCTGCACCTGTAAACCAGAGGCACGGTCCCGGCTGCCTGGACTTCATTTTCCAGATCAGAGGCTCCTGAAAGAGGACCATTCTGAGCACTTTGCCTACCTGACACCACAAACGTGGCAAAGGAGGGATCCGTGTACTTCAGCCAGGAGGGATTATGAGTAAGAGGCTGTATGGAAGAGGAAAGATCAGCCTTTCACTGTCCTGAGAAAAACCACCCAGCCACACCAGCAGTACAGAGAAACGATCCCACCAGCGGCTTCGGGGGCAGACACTCAGGAAACAAGTTCCCCAGGCAGCCTCTCAGCCATGCATCTACATGGAAGAACAACCACTGTTGTAGCAATACATCATTTCCACTTCTGCCTGTCGCTTTTTTTCTGGTCCTGTGTAACAAGAGAGGGTTATGAGGTGAGAAAAGAGCTGAGAGTGAAGGTAGGGTTTGCTCTCAGCAAAGAGGGGTGCCGCTGCGGTGTATTTGCACAAGCAAAGTTGGACCATGCTCAGGGACACCCATCTCACACCACAACAGCCTCTGAACAAACCAGATGCTCCTAGGGACCACAGGTAGTGACATCAAGGCAACCCCAACCCTGAGCAGAGGTCACTGCCACTTCCGCGTGCAACTGGTCCAAGCCAAGGATGGGCTGATCGACCAAAACGGCCAAGAAACCCCCACCAAAACCCGCTACTGGAATAACACAAGGTTTAATCCCACTGCTCCCTAGAAGCATCGCTCTCCAGATGCAGAGCCCAAGAGAGAGTTTCCCCAAAGCAAAAAACCTCACTGACTAAAACCTGCCAGGAGAAAGAGCTGGCCCAGAGTCACCTGAGCAGCTGCTGTCCAAGAGGAACGAGTGTGCAGAGCTGAACCAACAAACACTGCCAAGGAAAAACGGATGTGAAACAAGCAGGAGCTGGTGAGGACGGTGACCCTTTTCACTGAGGATGCCTGGCCTCCATTGGGGTAACAGCTTGAGCAGCTCCCAAGACTTCAGTGCTCCTGGATGCATGGACATCTCCAAAAGTGCCTTCTCCAGGCTTGGACTGCAACTGTGCTGCAGAAGCATAAGTGGATGCAGCAGTGGGATGCACATGTGAGGCAGGCAAAGTCAGAAATAAAGCTAGGCAGGCGAGAAGAACCAAGACAGACAGAAGGTGAGGATCCTTGGAGATGTCTATCTCAGAAAGAAACAAATCACAGTAAGCTGTGAAGATAGCTCCAACCAGGCATTGCTGGGTAAGTTCCCAGTTAGCTGAATCCTGACCCAGAGGGGAAAAAAGCAGGATGGGTGTCACAACCTTCACTGCTTTGAGAAGACAGTGCCCTCATCCAGCCAAAGACAACCATTTCCCTGTGTGTTTGGCACTCACCTGATGAGGACTTGGGAGATGGAAGGAGACAAACAGGCAAAAGAGATCAGCACTACTTGTCTTGAAAGAAAATACAAAGAGCCAAAGATACACACGGCTTACATCTCTGGCATCACTGTTCTGTCTCCTGGTACTCACACCCACTGCCAGCGCAGACTGACAGCTGTACCTCTAATAAGCTTCCAAAGACGAAGAGAGTCAGCAACAAAGAAGAAAGCAGAAGTAAGAATCCCTCTCTATTCAGCCTATTGAGAGAATTTTGTCCTTTTCTCTTTTGGGCAGACCTCCTGGTGGTATCTACTGCTCGCTCGTGGAAACCCTGAAGTGCTGTCCATACTCCCTGCTGCTGAGAAGAAGACCTGTGTACAGAAACAGAGGTTAAAAACCAGCTCTGAAGTTCAGTGCTAATGATTCCACTCCAATTTATCTGCTATTGCAAAGGGGTTGCTGCTCCACAGGCACATGCAACACCTCTGTCCCTCCCCAGCAGGCTGGGGGGAGCAGGAAGGTTCCTGCAGCCAACACAAAGGGCAAAGACGGTAGATCTCTGCCCCAGCCTTAGCTTTCCCAAAAGCTTTTTGGGTGGCTCTACCAAACTTTTGATGGCTCTACCAAACTTTTGATGGCTCTACAAGACTGACCTCCCACAGAGAAGCTAAGAGACTTAATTCTTTAATAATTCTGAAGTATTCAGCCATCTGGAGAGAAGTGTTATTCAATTACCATTGTGCCAAGAGAAAACCTCTCTTCCCTAATCTTAGCTGCAGCTATGGAATAATCTCTGTTAGCAAACACATGCATGCTGTGTGATAACACAAGGAAGTATCTACTGCAAAGCCCAGGCAGCAGGCACTAGCAACTGTGGGAACCTTAACTCAGCATTTCCTGACAGAGGTGATTAAAATCTCAAACTCAGTGTAATAATAACACTTTCTCAAGAGACTGACAGCACGTTTGCCCTGTTTACCAATCCACAGTCTGCATACAGTACTATCACGTTCAAGATCAATACAGACCCACGGCAAATGAAACCAGTGGCAGAGCAGAAATGGCAGAGACGGCTCTTCAGCTCCCTTGGCGCTATCCAGTTGGTTTCTACAAAAGCAATACAGCTGCTGAGTGTTTCAGCCTCCTGGTTTTGCATTTCTTACTGGAATCCTGCACAAAGTGATCTGATATTGCCAGGTAAGGAGGGCACTGGGTCAGCCTGGACTCTTCTCCTGCCACTGCACACCTAGAAACATGCAACGAGCGAGAGACCACAGAGAGCAGTCATTCACAGAATGAAACCCCAAAAAGGCTGCAGGGGCAACGAACAAAACCCTGAGCACAAAACAGCCAGGCTGCAACACAAATACATCTTCAGCTCGCTTTGAAACATTCCCATGTCCTCTGTCAGCATCCAGGTACCGCTGAAGGGGCCAAAGGGAGAGGTATGCCACTCTGTGTGGACAGATGGTACCTTCTTCCAGTTCTGCATCTTCCTAGAAAACATGATGCAGCAAACTGTGAAAGGAGCAGCTATGCCAAGGCTCCACCTAAACACACAGTGCCAAGGTGAATTGCCAGCCCTGCATGCCACCTCTTTTTGTCACAGCAATGGCTGTGGTGTGAGCTGGCCTTCTGCAAACACACCACTGCGCTTTACTCACTCCGTTTAGTTGGCTCTTAACCCTGGAGTAAAGTAGCTACATGTACATCTTCCTACAGGGCTTCAGAAGGCAAAGTTGGCACTAAGAAGAGATGCGCAAGCATGTGCCGAGCAGTCTCTCCACTTGCTGACGGGGACAGCGTGCGCATCAGCAGGTCCTGGGAGAGTCGCTGTTCAGCATCTCCCTGCCAAGCGTGCCACATCACAGGACTGGCACCTAACGGCCTGTGCAATGAAGACAGCGACCACTGAGGATGGAAAATATCCCAAATTGATTTCTTGTCACCTGTGAAACAGTCAGCATTCCCAGAGTAAAAACAGCAGGCGCCTTTGGCGTGGGCTGCGTTGAAGCCACTGACTCCCTCCGAAAAGCAGGAGCCTCTCTGCCCTGCACGTGTCCAGTCTACACCTGCAGTGTCAGATCTGCTTCTGGAAGCTGAACACACTCCCATTCTACCCAGCAAAAGTCCACGCTCTGGCCCAGAATCAGCTGCCACAAAGCTGGATGCCCGAGGAGCTACCTGCAGAGCACAGCTGTCAGTACAAAGGGCAGAACCACGGCTTGCCTCAGCCTTTTCAAGGGGCAGAGCTGGCAAGGAAGGGATACAGGAGGCGATGACACGGTTCAGACTCATTTCCCCAAAATGACACGTAAGCACTGGCACACATCCCCTGGGAGAAGAGCTGTTCCCTTCCGCCCAGCTGGGGGATGTGGGGCAGAGGTGCTGCCCGCCCCGGGCAGGCACGGCCCTTTCGAGGCCAAACAGTGCCACACAGTGGCAACACACGGGCTGCTCCGCTCCTTTCCAGAGCAGGAGCTGCAAAACACCCAGAGATGCAGCGAGGAAGAAGGTAAGAGGCTACAGCTTGCAAGGAGGAAGGAGCCCAGGACTTTCTGAAGAGCTGCTGTCTTCATCCAGCCTGCAGCTTCCCAGCGCGGGAGCTCTGTCAGCAATGCAGATTTAAGGTTTCCTTTTCACCTGGTTATTTTTAATCCAGATCAGTCCAACGACATGACCACGGCACAGCAAACACAAGCAGAGCGCTGCACTGCAGCAGGCACAGGCAGCCTGAGTACAAGTATCGTGGCTGCCAAAAACCTGCAGTGCCCAAACCCATGCCTTCAGCTCCCCCAGCCCTTTAGCCATCACGTTTCTGATCCCATGACCCCTCCATGATCAGAAAGCTCACGCTTTCAGCCAGCCAACATTTCAAACAGATGAAGAAATCAAGATTAATGGCAGTAATCAGACACACAATCTGTAGAGGCATTGCCAGCAACCTGCGCTTCAGAGAGCGCAGCCCAATGGACCAAGGACAAGCTCCAGCACACAGCACTGCACTACAAACAGGACACCGCTGCCCCCTGCTTTGCTAGTGGTTACCCCACCTCACACGGGAGCGATGCAAGGGGGAAACCCCACGTGCCTCAAAAACACTCACAGCATCTTATGTGAGAGCATCCTCATCAATGATTTATGGAGACACTAAAGCTCGGCACGTTCCTTTCAACTATGCTGAGGAAGCAGCGGTCTCCAGAAGAGAAGCTGAGGGGAGGGAAAACAACCAAGGGCAGTAATGGCTTAAAAATGCTGCAGTGATGTGCCAGAGCTTATCTTTCAAAGCTCCAAGATTTCACCCCAGTTCCACCCAGCTGAAGTCACAGAATAGTTCTAGAAGCGCCATCAGATTTGAGAAGCTCTGGGCCCCGCGGTACGCGGAGAAGGTCTTCCCAGTCCTGCTAAACTCACATCCTTAACAGCCATTTTAGGACAGGCAGCCCAGAGCTCCCTGGCAAGTTCTCCTGCAAGCCTCATGTGCCAAAGCAGCGCAAGGATTCCTAGAGGATGAGCTCCCAACCACCACGGCTTTCGCCTGCATTCCTCTGCCTGACAAAGAGCTCACTTGGGCTCCTTTCACAAGGTACACAGCTCCCACAGGCTGAGGGGAAAGGCTGTTAGTGAGTTTATTTTACTTTAATCCTTGCAGAAGAAAGGAAATAATCTTGGCAGAACAAGTTAATGCAAACACAACACCTACCCTGGAAATGAAACCCACAGTTTTTAAATTCTCAGTGCAAACCACCAACCATCTGGCACTAGGACAAGTGACCCACTTCCAGACAAAGGCTCAGAGCTTACAGGGTCACTGTTAACCCTGGTCTTCAGCACCTGACTTCATTTCCCATCAGCAACCTCACCACAGGCAGAGCCCACAGCGGAGGCATTTTGCAGCATCTTCTGCTTGCGCCTCTCCTATCCCGCATCAGCCACGCCAGCACACGCTGCCAAGAAATGGATGGTAACAACATGCCTTAAACATGAGAGGCACGAGGTCACCAGCTCCTCAGCCTGACCCAGGCACAGCTCCCATAGGGGAAGCCAAAACACTGGAAAATTTAACAACAGGAAAGCAAAACAGATCCAGTGTCATTCCACCACATTCCAAACACATGACACCAAAGCCAACTGCTGCCTCCTGCAGTACTCACATCGCTGGGGCTGAGGTTCCCAAGACCGTTGTCCTGCTCAGAATCCCGGCCGGACTCGTGGCCCTGGGAGGAGCGGGGGTGGGATGGATGGATCCAGATCTCCAGCCGTGTGGCATCATCTCCCACTTGTCGCAATGTGGATTTCTTGCTCTTCCCCCAGCGGCTGGGGCTCAGATCCAGCACCTGATGTTTCCTCTGCTCCATCTGCTCAGCCTGGGCAGACAGGACAAAACTCAGATCACCCAGGGATCACAAGTCAGGAAAAAGGAAGTTATTTCATTGACATGGAGAAATTAGCCCTTCCCCCTGCTTCAGAACCACAGGAACTCACTGACATGTCCAAAATTTGGTTTCCAACACTACAGGATTGGAGAGGCCAGGGGCTTTCAACGCCAGCTGCCCTGGGACAACAAAGGTTGTGTCCAGTCCTAGAAGTGTGCAACAGCAAACGTGCAGCATCTGACTTGAGGTGTCACTCTGGGGCACAGAGGGACTGCAGCTTCTCCTGTCCACCCCCAAAGGGCATCTATGGGATTACACCACGATGAGGCAGCATGACAAGGTGATGCTGCAAACCACAGAAACTTACAGCCCTTGCTGAGCTTGGCTGTTTTACTGTTAGTGACACAGAAACAAGAGATTCAGCTGCCCAAACAACCCCAAAAACTATCTGAGGAGAAGCAGAGAGGACACCATCATTCTGAAGGCCTGCCTCTCTCATCTGACTCCCAACGTGGAATGTCTCAGAAGCAGACAGAAGTGGTGATTCCAAGTCCAAAAGCAACCACCACCCTCCTCTCTGGATCACATCTCTCCAGCACAGCAGCTAGCACAGGCAGCTGCAGCACGCCCCAGCCCAGCTCCAAGACTCACCTTGCGTTTCGTCTCTTCAAACAGGCTCATGAGGCTCTCCTTGGCTGTGAGGATGGGGTTGCTAGCAGCCAGCGCATGTAGTAGTAGACAGCATCTAGCTTCCTCCTCTGCAAAAACACAACCAGACTCAGCACTGCCACTCGTTCTGGGGCATTCAGAGCCAGCACCCACACACCGTGCCTTCCCCGTCCCCCAATCCTGACTGGGACAGACACACTTAGTAGGCACAGAATCATTAAGGTTGGAAAAGAGCTCCAAGATCATCTAGTCAAACCATCCCCCTACCACCCATATTACTAACTAAACCATGTCCCTAAGTACCTCATCCAACCTCTCCTTGAACACCTCAAGGGATGGTGACTCCACCACCTCCCTGGGGAACACCCAACCACTCTGAGAAGAAATTTCTCGTTTCTAACCTAAACCTCCCCTGGTGCAACTTGCAGCCATCCCCTCTTGTCCTATAGCTACATATCTGTGAGGAGTTGCTGACCCCCAGCTCACCACAACTTCCTTTCAGGTAGCTGTAGAGAGCAATAAGGTCTCCCCTGAGCCTCCTCTTCTCCAGGCTGAAGAGTCCCAGTTCTCTCAGCCACCCCTCATAAAAATTGTGTTCAACACCATGACAAGTAGGACCATGAACTCTCCATCTATTCACAGCTACCTACAAGCACCAGCAGAAAGCACAAGCCCTTTGCCAGGGTTACAGAGTGCAGGTGACAGCAACAGCCTGTGGACTGGCTTACTCTAGCACCAAGGCTGCTACAGGAGCTGTCAACCCAGAACCTCACACTGAGAGACTGTTTTGAGTGAGAAGACATCCCTCAAGCCTTTATGCTACCAAGGCACACAGCCATTTAGGGTTTTGTCCACGTGCCGCTCGCCTTGTGGGCCACCACAGAGGGAGGGACGCTTTGCTGCTCCAAGGACCACACCAGCAGTCAGAAAGGTCATTCCCAGCCATGAAGGAAACTCGTTCCTGCAGTTCTGGACTGCTCTGCTTTAAACCAGTATCCTCCAGTGCTGTGAGCCAGCCTGTGTCCCAGCCCACTGCTTCTATTATCTGTCACCTCTGCCTTGAAGTAAGTTTACCTGTGTGGCTGGAGAAGACAGCAAAATTGAAACCTGAGTCACGTGTGGACATCACCAAGACCAGTGCCCACCAGTTCAATGAAGATATGGCAAACAGAAGCAGCATCCTCACGTCAGCATGACCTTGAGCACAAACACCTCACCCAAAACTTTAAACACAACCCACTTTTAAAACATTTGCGCTCTCAACAGCCCACAGAACATCCCCAAAATGCTGATAGCCTGAGGGTGTAGCACATACTTAAACAAAGCTGCCTAAAGCCACAGCAGCTGGATCCCAATAAACCAACCATCTGGGAACAGAGCCCCTAACAATGCCTTTCTCTGCCAGATGGACTCTCATAGCCATCCCAGAGCATCTTACCGTGTAGATGGCCAGAAGCGCCAGCTGGTTGTATGGACGACCATTTTTTGGAGCAATCTGCTGAGCCTTCAGGTACCAGCTGAAGAAGGGAAGAACCAGAGGGAAAGGTTTACTGAAAGGACACCAGGCTGCCTGCCTCTCTGACAACGGCCCAGGATCACCCTCACAGCTCAGCGCTGGCAGTCCTGCGGGTTGCACAAGTGCCCTCTGCCTGCGAGAGCTCGGACAGGCAGCCAGCCTGTGCCCAGCCTGCAGCAGGTGGGCCCCAGGACAAGACAGGGGCAGGTACAGCTGCAGAAGAGAGAGCTCTTGGCAAAGCCTGAAGAGAAGCATTAAGCCAGACCTAGCAAGTGCTATCCCCTGTGTGGCCTTCAGGCACAGAACAGGCTTCTGAGGGAACATTTTTAGCTCCATGGCAGCTGAGCCCAAACCCTCCATGTTCCTTCCTTCATGCCCTGTATTTTTAAGTACTTAATCATCTCATTCAGCTGCAGTCCCTTCATCTCCTCTCTATATTCCCCTTGGTTGTCTTATCCACTCTCCAGCTCATATCATGCCACGTGGGTCCATCAACACTGCTCAGACACATCATGAGCCCCATGTTCACTGTGCTCCCCTCAGCGTGCCATGAGTTACCAGCATACTCAATGATGGGGTGTCCACACACCCCAAAATCAGCACCTTTCTGGGCCCTGTTCTCCAAACTTCCACAGATTTCAGGGCTCCATCCCCCATGCTGGGCTCAGTTATGCCCCCCACCATTCTTTGCTCCAGAAAAAACCATTAAAAAACCCAACAAACCCAAGAGCAACAGGAATTGACAAGTGCCAGTAACTCTCACTGCAGTTAGGACACACAGACATACATGGGAACCTCTTCTAGCTGAAAAGCCACCAGAAAACACAACAGCCAGCCTGCCAGCCTCAAGAGCTGCAGGACCAAACCCTCCCTGCTGCAGGACCAAAATGGGACAATGTCCACACTAGAACACAGAATCAAAGAATGGCAGGGGTTGGAGGGGACCCCAAGGATCATAGAGCTCCAACCCCCTGCCACAGGCAGGGCCACCAACCTCCAGCCCTGGAGCTACACAAGGTTGCCCAGGGCCCCAGCCAACCTGGCCTTGAACACCCTCAGGGATGGGGCATCCACCATCTCTCTGGGCAGCCTGTTCCAGCCCCTCACCACTCTCTCTGTAAAAAACTTCCCCCTAATATCTAATCTAACCCTTCCTTCCTTCAGTTTTAATCCATCCCCCTTGTCCTGCCATTGTCTACCCTTTTAACAAGCCCATTCCCCTCCTGTTCCTCTGCTCCCTTCAGGGACTGGGAGGCTGCAATGAGGTCCCCCCACAGCCTTCTCTTCTCCAGGCTGAACCAGCCCAGCTCCCCCAGCCTCTCCTCATAGGGGAGCTGCTCCAGCCCTCTAATCATCTTCACGTCCCTGGAAGTTGACAGGATCTGCTGGCTTGATCTCTGGGACAACAAAAGAGCCCAGGCTACATCTTTCAACTTCACAGGACTGTAACAGAGAGGCGTGGAAAGACTTCTTTGGCTAGAGGCAAGTCTGAGCATGGAATGAGATACATTCCTTGTAGGCTGAGGCAGAGCTCAGCGCTACAGTGAGAGCACAATACCTGCGCGCCTTCCCGTAGTTGGCGGTGTCGTTGGCTTGTTCTCTGTACCGGCAAATGTCCCCCTGACAGATCATGCACCGCTGGGCACTGATCAGCGCGTACTTCACCTGGAAAGAACCAGCCGGTACGTCATGTGGGACCCGCGCAGCCCTGCCTCACCCGCAGGCCCAGCGAGCACACAGAGAGCCAAGAGGGGGTCACCAACACACTGAAGGTCTCCGAAAAGGGCAGCAAAATTAAGTGAGAAGGCTGCATGGCACTGGTTCAGCATTTGTAAGGGGAAACCAATCCCCTGAACACCTCCCCCCTTATGACAACATCCCATCTCTCTCCAGAAGAGGGTTGTTCAGTCCATGACCAATTTGAGGACAGCTGTTAGACAAAACCATCTCTCTGGGGATGGAGCTGGACTAAAATATCCTTCCCCAGCTGTCCTTTGCACTCGCAGCTCAGGGCAATACAAAGCCAGGTGTCAGTGCAACTGTTAGCTTTCCTTGTTCCTTATTCTGGATTCCACAGACAGACATAGATGTTCAATATCTAAAGCAAATCCAGGGTATCTTTGGACACTTCTTTCCCTTTATTATCCCTGGTTACAGAGCTGGTAAAAAAACCCATTAAGTTGTCCTTAGTGAAGGAAGCTCGGAGATGTTAACGCACCAGAGCTGGTTCAACAAGCTCTCTAATAGCTGAGAGAGATTCCCTGCAAACCCACTGAGGTGTGTTCAGAGCACAGCTGCCTACCCCTTGGCAATGCAGCACACTGAGTTCAGCACGTTGCACGTGATTAGCAGGGTAAAAAGTCTCTAGGAAAAGCCCACTTACCATTTTCCTCAGCGGCTTACTGCGGATGGCCATCCCATCCATGTAGTCCTCTATCTTGAACTGGTAGGACACCTGCAGCTTCTGCAGGAGGCCATCGAAAAAGAAGTGCCCTGGAAAACACACAGAGACTTGGAAGTTACAATCACCCTCCGCGTGGTTGAGTCACCTTCCCTGGATGTGTTTAAAAAGAGGGTAGATGAGGTGCTCAGGGATATGGTTTAGCTTAGGAGGGGAATGGTTGGACTTGATGATCTTAAAGGTCTTTTCCAACCTTGTGATTCTGTGATCTTTCTGATGATAAGCACAAAATCCACATGCATGAAAGAAGGCATGTGGATTTTGTCTGAGGTCTGGGCTGTTTCTCTTCATAAAACAACAAGGAAGACAAGGGATCTCCAACCTCAGAGGTTTTCAAGACACACAAAACCAAGCCTGGCCTGATCTAATGTTGAAGGAGTCCTGCTTTGAGCAGGAGGTTGCACTAACGCCCTCCAGCAGCAACTTCCCACCAAACCAATTCTACAGAACACATCCTCTTGGATCTGCCAGCCTAACTTCTGCAGAGTAAACCAAGCAGCACAATTCAACTGAATGGTTTTCAATCAAATCTCATAAAGAAGCCACAAACGCCTCCAGGAACACTTCTGTTTATTTCCACTTTGGGGCATTCGTTTCATTTTAGCTTAAATCAGTTTATAATTAACATAAAATACACCCAAACATGCCTGATTTAAATGGTAACAAATATCCACCTGGACCTACATCTGTCACAATAAACCATCATCTGTCTGAGCGCTCTCCTTGCACAAGGATGGCCTAAGGCACAGAAACGTGAACAGGATTAACAAGACCAGTTGCCCAGTTACATCCCATTTTAAACACCAGCTGATCCTGGACCTAGTGGAGTCTGGGGATGTTTCTCTCTTCTTACCTCATCCAGGAGCTGGAGCAATTTATTCCGTATTTCTTGGGCATTTTCCCCCTGAGGATCCTTGAGAAGCTGCCGGAATTTCTCAATCACCTGGTAAAAGGCATTCTTCCACAGCAGCTGGTCCACGTTCTGGGTATCAGAGAACTCGATGTCCATCAGGATACACTGCTCATACAGCTGCAGCATCTCCACCCTACAAGGAAACGCAATCGGTGGTCAACACAAGAGCAACTGCTGGGTTTGAGCTGCCAGGGAATGGGAACACGTGCTGAGCCACCTGCTGCTTTTCATCCAGCAAGCAGGAGAGGACAGCAGTTCAGCTCACACACTATGGCAAATCCATGCTTCCACATGTGTCCCGGAGGAAGGTGGGCACCAGGGCAAGCAAACATCCTTCCTGCTCCAGGAAGGCCAATCTGAAAGGTCTGTCACCCTTTTTACATGTGCATCAGAAAGGACTGGAGCCTGGAAAAGCACAAGGAGCTCTGCTACAGCTCTGCCGCTGGGAAGAGCAAGGCATGAGCATCTCCTGATGCTAACACAGAGAAAGCACGTGCTGCCAGGCTCTGCTCCTTCTGAGCACAAAGTCTGGCTGCTAAGGGCTGGGAACAAACCAACCTTAATCCTCAAAAATGAATGAGAGCAGGGAGCATCCCCCTGAAGGGAAGAAAGCCTCTGAATCCCAGAAATCACATTCCACTCACCAGCTACCTACAGCCTTGCCCAGATGCTGGAGCAGAACTCCTCCCCTGAATTTAATAAAATAGCTGCAGGTTGGAAACATCTCTGCAAAGTGTGGGGTGAGCTTATGGGAAAGGGGATGCTCAGCTGTTGCTGCCTTGGCAGCCTTATCCTTTAGAGTGCTTGGAGCCCTGTGGAAATCAGTACATGGTGAAGCCTGGAGTGAAGCCAGATAATAATGCCTGGAAAAGCCTGATGGAATAAAAGGGGCAACCATGCCTGCACTCCCAGGACAGCGTGGGCTTCGCATGGGTCGCAGCAGCACCACACAGGCTTTCCTCTCCCTCCATGCAACAGCTCAGGGTGACCTTGACACCTTGAGGAAGACCTGAAACCTCCAGCGCTGCTTCAACACAGACATGTCGCACCCTGTAGTCTACAGCACAAGTCCCCAAAACACAGAACAAGCCCTGAAGTGAGCTCACCTGCTAGATTTGCTGCCAGTCAGCCTGAAAAATAAGCCTACAGAGAAGCCCCAGAGACAGAGAGGTCACAAGTAAATGCGAAACATGCTAAGCTGGCACTCGCTACAGCGATGTTAACTACCCTCCAGAGCACCAGCATCACTTCTGCCTCACCAGCTGGTGTCACTGGGCTACTCTCACTGGACAGCTGTATGTCACGGGGTCAAGCAGTGTCAAGAGCAAAACTACCCAGTGCTCAAAAGCTCAGAACCTGGTGCTCCTGTTACACAGCACCAGGAACACAGGCAGCGCTTCCCTGGGAGCAGGAACTGACAGGTGCCATCCCTGAAGCCCACAATGCAAGTCAGCAGATAAGCGAGTGCAGGTAAGAAAGCAGAAGTCAGGCAGCAATGCTGCAAGCACACGAGAGCACTAGAGCTGAGAGACTGGCTCCAGCAAGAGCAAGAACCACCCAGGAGGTGCTCATCCTGCTCCTTGGCATCCCTGCAACACAGGCAAGGCATTCCCAACCACAAGAAGCCACAGCTTAGCTCCCAGCCCAGGCTAATGATACCTTCACCCTCAGCTTCCTTCCAATACCTACACAACCACCTGCACACGACAGACCCAGCACATCGCAAACTACTGCCCAGTCTCCCAATCCCTGAGACTTTGGCATCCCCAGTCCACCAGCTCCCCAAAAAGTCACTGTTCTCTGGGAAACGTTTCTGGAAATGACTTGGTCACACAGCCACAAACCTCAGCTGGGCCATCTTCTCCAGCCCCTCCGGGCTGATGCGGTCTCTGGAAAGCAGATTGCTGAGCTGCTGCTCCTGGTTCCCAGCCTCACGGAGGAGTTTGCTGAGCTCCTGCTGCTGGATGTTCCGCATCTGCTGCTCCATCTCAGGACTCAGAGGAGTCGGGGGAGCGGGCCGCACATGAACTGCCCTGCCTGGCTGGAGTACCCAGGGTAATAGGCTCCCGGGTACACACCATTGCTTGGACCCATGGGATACTGGAGGGAGTACCCGCCGTACGGATACTGGGGGCCTTGGCCAGAGCCCCGAGGGTAATAGTAGGGATTGTCCGAGTTTTGGAATTTATAGTAGGATGTCTGGGCCTGGCGGGCTTCCCCCAGGAGGTGGGGCTCACTTCATCATCTGTGTCTAGAAAGTGAAGCTGAGCTGTTTGGCTCTTCAGGGCAGGTTTTTGGTCAGGGTTGTTAGGGTCCCATAGCCTGCGAGCAGTGCCGCCCCGGCCCCTGCTGCGGGGGCCTTTGCAGCCCACCCCACCCAGCAGGAGCCTGGGCCCAGGATGACTGGGTTCAGGGGAGCCCACCGTGCTGGCAGAGAGGTCCATGTTGGCAGGCAGGAATAGAATCCCTCGGCCCCTCCCTTGGGGCTCTCTGCTCTGGCTCCTCTGAGTCTCTGAAGCCTCTGAGTCATTGCAGCTAACAAACGCCTTCAGGGGCTTTTTTTATCTGAGTCTGCCAGAGTGACATCCCTGCTCATAGTCTTGCTGTCAAACGTGACTCGAAAGTGTCCCTTCGCTTCCCTGCCGTTGCTGTTCCACTCGCTCTCACTGCGAGAGGCTCGGCTCTGCTCTGAGCACCTTCTCCTGTCCAAATTCCTGCTGGACACATATCCCTCTGCCTCATTGATTCTGTCATCATCCAAGGAGTCAGTTGAGGATGCAGAGAGCTGCTTCCTGAGACGCATTCTTTCCCTGGCACGCTCCTGCCGCCTCTCCACCCCATCCACAAGCGGGGCTCCATCTACACTGTTGTTGCTTCCAGCTGAGCTTGTGCTGCAGGTGCGGTACCGACTCCGCCGCTTGTCCGAGCGGGAATACCTTTTGGTCAAGCCCAGCTTCCCCTGTAACACCTCACTGCTTGTTCTCCTTATCCTGTCGCTCCGATCCATTCGTCTTTCTCCCCCTGAGGCTTTCACTCCTTCCCCCACCTGGCTCCCCTCTCTATCCTCCGTGCTGGATTTGGTTTTCCTATTACTGTCTTTCCCAATGCTCCTCTTGGCCTCTTCGTCTCCCTCAATTTTCAGCTGCTCCATCTTACTGGTGACTTCCTCAGTAGATGGCCGCAGGGATGGTTCTTTACCAGCTGAATGCAGGCGTTTCCCAGGCTGGTAAATCTGCTGGTCCGGCTTCTTGGTTCTCCTGGTGGTCTTGGGACACCACTCATCCAGAGCAGGCTGCTTGGATGAGTTCTCCTGGCTCTGAGGACCACTTTTAGTTTCTACCTCGTTAGTTTTCAGCAAAGGACCATTCTCCTTGGGGTCATCACCTCTGCCAAAGTCCTCTGTGACTGGAGCCCCTCCTCTTGAAGGGCCCCTGGCACTCTCCTCCTCGGCCACGCTCCTCTCTTTCTCCGAGACCTCGTGCTTTGGCAGCACAAGTTTGCTCCTCAGTCGGGAGAGACCAGGCTTGTAAATCTCCAGGTCGGGGCGCCTGTTGTCTTTGCGATGCCTCGGCTCCTTTACTTGCTTCATGTTTTCTGGGGAAAAAGTGCAAAGGAGGAAGTTATTCCCAACAAAAAAACCCAGCCAGGGATAAAAAAGAAACATGGTGACAAATGCTCAGGGGAGAGTTTTAAATAAAGGCAAAGAGCCCACCTCCCACAGGGCAGGGCCAAGAGAACAGATCTGAAATTCCCTGTCAGGTTTTACGGGAAAACTCAGAGGAAAAACAGGGGGATGAGAAAGTACAACAAAGCTTTGAAACCCTACAGCAGGTTGCGCCTCGCAGCCCCAACTTGCTGAGGAAGGGAAAGGGAACGCACAACACAAGGCTCCAGCCGCCGTAAACAAGTACCAGGCAAAAAGTTTGAGCGTTAAGAGGTGCCGCCTGTTCCCGGGCGCTGCCCTCTCCAACCCCCCCCCCGCCCCAGCTCTGCCTCGGGAGCGGTTTGAATCCGAGACCGTGCCTCCCCCTCGGTCGCGGCTCAGTAACGCTTCTCTCCGCCACGCGTAATTAAGCGTTACGCCAAGGCTGGGCCGTTACACGCGGCAGTTCCTCGCTCGTTCCTCCCGTCAGTAACTCGCACCGGCCCGAACCGCCGGTCCTCGGCCACAGGAGAGACACCGGTACCGGGAGCTCAGCCCCGGGGGCGGCAGAGAGCCCCCCGCGGGCAGGGACCGACCGGACCCCGGGGATAAGCCGCGCCCCGCAGCCTCCCAGAGACCTCGTTCTCTCTGGGCGCTCTCACCCCGGCGACAACGCGGGCGCGGCCCAGCCCCAGCCCCAGCCCCAGTCCCAGCCCCAGCCCGGGGGCCCGGCCCGCCCCCAGGCAGGTGCCTCCATAGGAAAGAGGAAGGCCCAAACGGCGGCTCCAGGCTTCCCCCACCGTCCCGCCGGTTCCCACCGCCCCCCGACTCCCCCTCACTTCGCTCACCGCCAGCCGCGGCGCGGGCCTGCGCCGCCACCATGTCCCGTAGCTCGGCGGCCGAGACGCGGACGCGCTCCAACCCCTCCGCCATCTTCCCTGCGCGAGGGGCGGGGCGGGCGGACGGCAGCCGCACAGGGCCATAAGAGCCTCCGCGCGCATGCGCGTTAGGCTCCCCGGCGGTGGTCGCGGGCCCGGCGCGGTTCCGAGCACATGGCGGGGCTGTTCCGCCCGGCCCTGGCCGACGTCCGGGCGGCGGAGGAGCGGCTGCGCGGCCGGTTGCACCGCACCCCCTGCTCACCTGCGGGAGCCTGGACCGGCTGGCCGGCCGCCGGCTGCTCTTCAAGTGCGAGCTCTTCCAGAAGACCGGGTCCTTCAAGGTGCGCGGGGGTGGAGGGGGGCGGGGCACGGCACCCCCCGGCCCGGCTCGGGGCCAAGGGGGCTTCTTGCACCAGAGAAACTCCTTTTCCGTCGGCAGCCTGCACCGGAGCTGCACCCAGCCCAGGACAACCAGCAAGGAAGGGATTCTCCAGCCATCCCGGGCAGCAGCAGTGGTAGCGCTGAGCTCTCCTTTCAGATCCGTGGTGCCCTGAACGCCATCCGGAGCCTCGTTGAGGAAAGCAAGCGTGCTGGAGCGGGGCTGCCTCAAGCCGTTGTGACACACAGCAGTGGGAATCATGGCCAGGCGCTCGCCTGTGCTGCTCAGGCAGAAGGTAACGTGTGTGCCAAGCTCCAGCTCCCTCCCAGAGTGAGCAGGGCAGCAGGCACAGGGACGGGGTATATGAGAGCCCAGCCCCAGCCAACCCATGCACCAGCTCCCTCAACCCTAGAGATGAGCGGGAGCATCCCTGTCCTGAACTAGCATAGGCAAGGCACACGCTGCAGGGCTAGCTAGCTGCTGGCTTGGCTGTTGGATCTGCCACCTCTTGTCACACAGGGATTCCTGCCTACATCGTGGTGCCCCGGACAGCCCCGTGCTGTAAGCAAGCTGCCATCCGCACCTATGGCGCCACGCTGGTCCCATGCGAGCCCAGTGACAAAGTAAGGAACAGCAGGGATGGGCTGGGGACACGGCCCAGACAGAGGTGGCCATCTGCCCTCTTCCCCTTAGTCCAGAGCAGAGACAGCAGCTCGCGTGGTCCAGGAGACAGGAGGAATCATGGTGCACCCCAACCAGGAGCCGGCAGTGATCGCAGGGCAAGGCACTATTGGCTTGGAGGTGCTGGAGCAGGTGAGGGAAAGGCAGGGCCCAGCCCCAGCCCAGGGCTCTGTTCCTCGTAGGCAGAGAGGCAGCAAGAAGCAGCACTCACACTTCTGTTCCATGCAGGCACCTGAGATCAATGCGGTGGTGGTTCCAGTTGGAGGTGGAGGAATGATTGCGGGAATAGCTGTTGCCATCAAGGTAGGCAGCAGCTCACCCGGGAAGCAGGGGCTGCATCTCCCCATGGGAAGGGTGGAGCTCCCAGGGAGGCAGCAGCTGTGGAAATCTGCAGCCTGGGGTCTGCATGACAGCAGCACATCGTGCTTGGCCCCCTGTGCTCAACAGCAGCAGGACACACAGACAGACAGACACACACACACACTAGTTTAAACAGCGGCTCCTCCTGCTCTCCACAGGCTTTGAGACCAGACGTGAAAGTGTTTGCAGCTGAGCCACGCAATGCAGATGACTGTTACCAGTCCAAGGTACGGGGGGAACTGACCCCCAACCCTCACCCACCAGATACCATCGCTGATGCTGTTAAAACCAGCATCGGACCCAACACATGGCCCATCATCAGGGATTTGGTTGATGATGTCCTGACAGTCTCAGAGGAAGAAATCAAGGTAAACATTGCTCCTACCTCCCTTCTCACAGTAGGTGCCAGCAAGCAGTTGCTTCTACCCATGCTCTGTCCGTCCTGTCTCACCCTGCGCTCACCCAGGGTAGCACCAGCCCCTGCACACCACCCCAGCCACACGCCAGCCAGTCTCCAGCTGGAAAGGGCTGGCAAAAGCTTTGCACCCCCTTCCCAGAATGCTGCAAGGAGATGTGCACACGCAGTGCCCTTCCACAGCCCTGGAGCAGCCTGTCTTTGCTGCTGGCATGACAGCTGCTGCTCTGTCCCAACAGCAAGCCACACAGCTGGTGTGGGAAAGGATGAAGCTGCTCATTGAGCCGACAGCGGGTGTGGGAGTGGCGGCCGTGCTCTCGGAGCAGTTCCAGGCAGTCCCCCGAGATGTGGGGAACGTCTGCATCGTGCTGTGCGGGGGAAACGTGGATCTGAGCTCCCTGACCTGGCTCACAGACCTCCCTGGGAAAGCAGAGTGAGAACGGAGCGGGGTCTCAAGCAACAGAAACCTCATTCTGAATTTGTCCAGTCTGCATTACTAAAACCAAACGAACCCCAAATGTTTGTATGTTTTTGTGGGGGGATAAGGGAAGTGGGAGTTGGTCTGTGCAGCACGGAGGCGCTTAGCTGCACAGCAGAGGGTCTGTATGGAGGGGGGCAGGAACCAAAGCACTGCCTGTTTTCCCCTCCCCAGCCACCCTGCTCTGGGGCAGGTCTCCAGCAGGCTGCATTCAGCCGCTCTCCCCAGCTGTACTTTGCCTTTCTTGGCATCAACACTAACTTCCAGCCAGCTGCTGTCCACAAAACAGCTAAAGCCCAGACCCCCCACTGCAGCAGGACAGGAGGGGAAACACAACAGCCCGTGCGCCATGGGGCTCACAAGAAGAGAAGGGGTGCATGCTCCCTCCTCATTTGGCCTCCACAGCTGGCCACCACCACCAAGACACAGGCACCTAGATGTTTTTTAAAACATTTTCCATTAAAATAAATAGCTGTAGCTGGTACCTGAGCAGCAGCTGGTCAGACAGCAGCTGCCTCTGCACAGACCCCAGCAGTAACACGTCCCAGACATCAGCACTGTCCCCACTGTACGCAGGCTGAGAGCAGCATCCAGGCAGCCAAGGCACAAACTGCAGCAGCCACACGGGAGACTTATTCCATTTCCACCTCCTGCACCGGCAGCGTGCTCTCGCTCCGCACCCACGGCACGGGCTCTGGAACATGGGGGTCATAGGTCCATTTAGGATAAACACGCTTGTAGAGGTTCAGCAGCACTGTATCCTGGGACTTCAGCTGTCCATCAAAGTGGCACTTCATGTGACCGTGGGTCCCTAGGCAGAGAGCAGGAGGCTGTGAGCTGTCTCCCTCCTGGCCCAGGAGAACCACATCCTGCCTAGCACCCGCAGAGAGAAACACAGAACCAAACCTACCTAAGGGCTCCTTGATGTGTCCTCTACGACCCCACTTTGTCCTCAGCTCCACTGGCTTAAACCACATCACATCCTCTGGAGATCACAACACAAAAGGTGGGTAAGAAACAGGCTTTGCTGCACCAACTCCCACGGGGGTGGGAGTCCAGCTTCCACCACACAAAGCCAGGCCATACCTCTGTTAAAGAACATGTATCGCACAACAGCCGTCTTGGTAAAGATCTTAAAAGGATGGCCACTGAGCACCAGCCGCTTGATGACAATCCTGTCTGGGTCCACAGACAGCAGAGAACCCGTAGCGATGAGGTCATGCATTCCTACAACGCAGAGTCACTGTCGTACCAAGGTGCCTCCATCCCCTCCTCCTCCCCCACGACTCCCTTCCCCAAAGCATCACAGCCCCACAGCAACAATAAGCTAAAGTGCCAGCAGTAACAGGGGGGAAATGCATTAATGCCCTCAAAGAGCATGAAGGGGACAGCTTTTTCAAGTCGTATTTCCAGGACTGATGCACTTGTAAGAGTGGGGTACGGGTACAGCTGGCTAACGTTTGTTTCCCAAGCACCACGTCCTCAGCACTTGCCAACTTACCATTACTCCTCTGCTTAAAAATCAGCACTGAGGCAGGAGGGAAAGTGATGGGAGCGTAAACAGTCACCACCAGCGCAGCATCCGGGCGCAGGAAACGTTCCAGTTTGTGCTTATCAGCTAGGACAGAACAGCAATGACAGCGTTCAGGCCTCAGAGCTCTGGGAAACCCCACTGACTGGCAAACAGATTCTGTGCTTCAGAACAGGTCTCACGCACCCCCATCCTGCTGGCACAAAGTACCTGGGAATGAAGGTGGTGCTCTGAGCTACAAGCTTGCTGCATGGAGCTGCCACTGCCTTGCCTGGGCAAGTAAGCCACCCCGCTCGAGCCCTTCCAATCCCCACTGTTTAGTGCCTCCCCTGGAAGCCTCAGAGCCTAGGAGTGAGTCTTCAGAAGAGTCCTTCAGCCAGGTTCAGACACCACGGCTAAGACATCACAGGCTTCCTACCCTAGGCACCCCAGTCCCACCTCCTGGCACACCTGTGCCCACCCCACCGGTCCCTCACAAACCTGAGGTGTGCTGGGAGAACAGGGGGGATGCTCGGAAGCGCCTGAACCCACAGTGGAAGATCAGCTCCTCCTTCGCCTTCACCGGCTCACTGTTGCTCGGATGCCGACGAACCAGGAAATTCAAGACAGACATCTGCAGGAGAGGCGGCACAGTGAGGGGCTGACAGCAGGGCTGGCAACCACAGTGGCCAGAGCACAAAGCAAAGGGATGCTGCAGCAGGGACAGACACCCCTGACAACAGATTGCCAAGGAACTGCTGAGAACGCAGACGCCTCAGCCAGGCTCAGATACTTGAGCCTCAACACTGCTGGCAGCTTCAGCCTGCTCCCCAAGGGAAGGTCCTAGTTTGAAGTACGAATAACGCAGGGGGATTTCAACCCAAACCCTGTGGAGGCACAACCTCTCCAAGCCAAGCAGCCTGAGAGAGTCACACAAGGAGCCGCACGCCTACAGGGTTGTACTCAGTCACCTTTTGTTCGTGGGGAAGCAGTGAGAACAGGACTAGGGGCTTTCCTTCTTTGAAGCTCTCCATCACGGAGACAGGGACGTTGCAGACGTGAAGTGTAACGTACCAGCCGACCTGCCAAGAGAGGATTGCTTGTGAATTCTTTCCTCAAATAGAGAACTCGGCCACAGCCCTGCCAAGTCCTTCCTACTAGGAGCAAGAGAATACAGTGAGGGGAGAGATCAGCAAGAGAAGAGGGATTTACCGAGGCTCCTTCAGTTTCCCCTTTCTCAATTTGCCGGAAGAGGTGCTTTCTGGTTCTGGAGAAGTCCTGGAACTGGAAAATCCTGGCATAATCCCTTGGGAGGTTCTCTTTGGGGTCCCACGGAGAAGTCCGGAAGCTCTTCAGCCCCCTGTACTTCTGGAACCTAAAGAACAGGTAAGAAGAAAAAAAGACAAACTACTTCACAAATCAAGGTGTCTGGCCAGCACCTTCTGTGTTTTGCAGGGACTCACACCTTCAGAGAGGGCAAAGGGAGCAAAGCAAACCTTAGCACCCAGAGATGATCTTACTGCAGGGAGAGCTGGAAACAGCAGCTCCCTAAACCACCTGCCCTTGCATCAAGGCTCTGCCATCCTCCTCCCTCTCCCAGGTCAGGATCCAGCCCTCCTGCTGCAGGGAGCTGCCCAGGCCCACCTGCTGCCTCCCCTGGAAGCCTCAGAGCCTAGGAGATCTTCAGAAGAGTCCTTCAGCCAGGTTCAGACACCACGGCTAAGACATCACAGGCTTCCTGCCCTAGCTCACCAAACTAAACAGAAGAGAACTTCCAGCTCCTCTCCTAGCAAAGCATCCTGTTTCTTACCTGACTCTGGCTGGTACATCACGTGGGGTGTCTATCTCATCTGGAAACATTTCATCCATTCTCTCCTGCTTGTATCTCTCCAGCATCTGTTCATCTTCCTCCACCTTTTCATCGTACTGGTCGTCCCGCAAACACTCAGAAATGGTCATGGTCTCACATTCCTCCTCTGCAGGTTCCTCTTCCTCCTCACCGCTCTCCCCCTCCTGACACACAGGGTGGCACAGAGCCCATGAGCATACAGGCTCCATTCAAACCCTGCGTGTACTCACGCTGGGTGAATTACACCCCAAGCTACACGACAGCCCCTTCGCCTCAGTACCCAACAGGCCAAAGAAGCAACATGATACACACAAGAGATTTAAATCCAGGCAAGTCCTGGCTCTGTGTTGTGCCCTCACATGGAGCAAGCCAGAAGGACAAGATTGTCCTACGATACACAACAGCACCCTGGAGATCACCAGTAGAATCAGCTTATAGAGGTACCTGAGAAACTGCTTCTTCCATCATATCATCATTGTCATCATCATCATCATCATCATCATCATCATCTTCTTGATTGCCCTCTTCATCATCCACAATCCAGGCAGCCTGGTACTTGGACGTGCCTTTGGGGACCTTCACCACCCTCCTGTTTGCCTTCAGAGAAGCTGCAGGATTCCCACCAACAGTTAATACAGGGACAATTCTCCTTTCCTTCAGCAACATTTACACCGACAGCCAATGTCAGCTCGAGACCGGATTTGCTGTTTCCCAGCACAGAATTCATCAGGGCCCAGAAAGACCAGTTAAACCATAACCATGCTACCTCCAGGCATAAGGCAGAGCCTGGCAATCAGGAGGCAGGACTAGGAATGGAAGCCCTAGGCTCCCAACTAGCACTTTTCTTCTCAGCCACCCTAGTGACAGATGATTTCTAACAAGCCTCTTAACAGGGACAAGGAAAAGGCACAGAAGTATTGCTGCTACTCACCCTCTGCTTCTTGCAGTTCTTCTTCAGTAGGCCATGTCTGCTCCCCTTCCATAGGATCAGGAACCACTTCTGACTGCAAAGACTCTTGCTTATTTGGGTCTGCCTTCATCAGGACCTTAATGTCTTCTTCCATCTTGCACGTACCATTGACAGAGTCATCCTGAAGGGCGAGAGCAGAGTTCCCAGCAGTGAATACACCTAACTCAAGGAAGCCATCAGTCCCAAGTGGAATTCGCTTCAGTATCACGTAACATAACCTCCATTACCCGGTGCAGGAAAGGAACCTCAGCTCAGTGGCAGAATGCAGCCCTACGGCCTCTAACACAGCTACTTCTCCCCTCCCCTTGACCACGTACATCCCCCCCGGCCTCCCCCCACACACCTGCACCTCCATGTCCTGACTCCTCTTCGGTCCTTTAACCACTTGGGGGTTCAAAGACAAGGGATCGGGGGAGAATCCACCTGGCTCATTTGGAAGTCTCCATGCCCTACTATATGCACCAGGCTGTTCACATCCAGGCTCTGTCCCCGCACAAAGCCAGACACCTTCAAGGTCCCAACCAGGTCGCTCTCCTGACCGGGCACAAACTCGGCAGAGTAGGCGAGCAGGTGAGCCCTCCTGTCCCGAAAGGCAAGACGCCGCTGTTTCTGGGTGGCAAGGTGCCTCAGCAGCAGTGAGGATTCCTGCTCCGTGCTCAGGGGGAAGAGCTTGGCCTCAGGAAAGCGCTTCTCAATGGCCTTAGCAAGTTTCCTTCTGGCATCTATCCGCTTCTTAGGTGGCAAATCGGTGCCCCCGGAACAGCAAGAGCTACGAAGCAGCACATGGAGCAGAGCTCAGGATCAGATGGTAAATGTTCTTACCCCCTTTTACCAAGCATTAACACAAAGTCAGATAAACCCAGACAACCAAACCAGAGATTTGCCCTAAAAGTTTCTTGTTCCCTCACCATAACTGGGGAGCCCCTGAGCGAAGAGGCAGGAGAGGCAGTGCTCTCCTGCGCTGTCCCAGCCATCTGCAGGATCCAGGATAAACAGGAGGGAGTCAGCAACCTTTGCTAGGTCTAAGACAGCGTGAAGGTCCCCTGCATACAAAAACACCTTCGTTACTGAGACTGCCAGGGGCACGGAGCCAAGAACCACACCAACTGTGGCATTTCCTCACCTGACTCTGCCGTTGCAAAGCGCCAGCGCTGCTTGAGTCGGGGGCAGAGGAGCGCAAAGCCACCAGCTTTCCCCTCATCCACACGGACAACAACTGAGTCCTGGCTCTGCAGCAAGCGGAGGGTGTCGTGGGCTGCAGCCCTGCTGTGCAGCGGCACCAGAACCACGAGGTGCGGGGGCCCATCCCTGCTGCCCAAGCTCCGCTTCTCTGCCAGCACCTGGGGGCACACCCATAGACCGTAAACCCCAGAATCAACCCTGGGCCCCACCCCAGCCCTCAGATCAAGACCGGATCCCTCGGCAGCTCAACCAGAACCCACTGGGTCCACTAACCCGCTGCTTCCCCCAAACTGACCCTGGCGCTCACTCCTCTACCTAGCCCAACCCCCGATCCCTCCGCAAAGCCCCGAACAGGCCCGGCTCCCATAGACACCCACCCGCACCGAGATCCGCCCCGGCCCGATTCCTGCTCCCCTGACCACATCAGAACCGGCCCAGAGCACACCCCCGCCCCAGCCCTCACCGCCTCCTTGCTCTGCCGGCGGAGCTGCAGCGCTTGGTGCCGCCGGTCCACCCTGCTGAGGTCGCGGAGCCGACGGCGGGGCTGGGCCTTGACAGAGACGCGGCCTAGGCGGGGGAAAGAGCGGTCAGGCGGGCCGCGGCGCGTAGAGTCGCCGGGGAACCCGGCCAGGGCCACCCCGCCTCACCTCCAACGCGGCGCTGGGACGCCCCGCTGTGCTTCCCGCCCTTGTGCGCCTTGTTCTGCTGCTTCAGCGGCCCGGGCCGGTGAGCGCCCGCCGCCACCATGCTGCCTCCTCGCTGCCTCCTCAGCACTTCCGTTCGCGTCACTTCCGGCAGCGCACGGAGTCGAGGAGGCGGTGGCGGCGCCCCGGGTTGGGGGGAGCGGGCGGGAAAGCACCGCCGCGGGGCCGGGAAATGAGAGGCAGGAGCAGCAGCCGTTCCTTCAGCGCTTTATTGGTCAGGTCTCTGTACAGGTACTCACAGAGGGGAGAGAGCGGCCCCCCGGACGGGGCTGGGCCCCACTCCGCGCCCAGTCCCGGCGGCAGCAGCAGCAGCTGAGGAAAGGCCTCCCCGAGCGCCAGGCCGCGGGGCAGGCAGGGCTGCTCCTCTCTCCCACCGTAAAGGCTGCTGGGCACCTGTTACCCAGCACAGAGGGTCTGTTTCGTGCCCGAGGCCCCGGCTGCGCCCTGCCCCGGCAGCACACCACACGCAGGGGACACCTCGCAGCTGTATAAGCAGAGCCCCCACCCCCAGGGCCACGCAGGAATAAAGCTGCTCGTTAGAAGCAGCGTTGGGTCCAAAGCACCCCAGGGACACAGGGAAGCAAGCAGCAGGCTTTAAAGGCTGAGTGAGCTGGGGCTGTTCAGCCTTGAGAAAAGAGACTGAGAGGGGATCTGATCAGTGGTTATCAATATCTGAAGGGTGGGACACAGGGGGAAATGGCCAGGCTCTTCTCAGTGTCTGTGGGGACAGGACAAGGGGTGATGGGCTCAAGTTGGAGCACAGGAAGTTCTGCACCAGTATGTGGAAGAACTTCTTCCCAGTGAGGGTGAGGGTGCCCTGGGCCAGGCTGCCCAGGGGGTGTGGAGTCTCCTTCTCTGGAGATATTCCAGACCAATCTAGACACCGACCTGTGCAACCTGTCCTAGGGACCCTCCTTTGGCAGGGGGTTGGACTCGATCTCTGTAATCACAGAAATGTAGGGGTTAGACCTCAGGAGATACAAGAGGTCCCTTCCAACCCCTACACTTCTATGATTCTGTGTAAACATTAACAGTGATGTTGCAATTGCCAGTAAAGCTGAAGTTGGTAATGCAAGGGAGAAGCTGGGCTACTCCAATCCCGAATTGAGCAACCACATCGGAGGAAAAAGCAGGTACCTGCAGGTCCTGCTTCCCCTGAACACCAGGTGTCATTCCCCTCATTCCCCCCCACTTTTCCTCCTGCAAATAAATCCACATGACAGTGGTTGTGAGGCTGTGGGCTGTTCTTTACAGATCTTTTTCTAACTCTAGAAGCAGGCTGGCTGCTGGCTGGCTAAACCTACACACTGCAAACATCACGCCCTACCTGACAAAAAGGAAGATACAACATTAAGAGACCAGTGTTCAAACCTTACTGTTCAGGCAGCAGCAATCAAGTCAGTCTGTGCAGGTATCTGCTGGCTGTGGGACAGCATGTGAGCATATCCCACTTGTTTCCAAAGGCTGTTTGTCTCTCAGTTGGCCCACAGCACTGCCATGCAGAGCCCTGTGCAAAGAGGCTGCTCAGAGAGGACTCAGGGAAAGTGGGGATCACTAGGATACAACTGAATCAGGGAAAGCACCCCCTGTGAGGGTTATTAAGCAAGACTAAGGAACTATGAAGCTTTTTCTAAGGTTCCTATCACAACCGCCTCTGCAAGTCACCTGGGAGTATGGAAACCCAGAGACAGCCAGAAGGGTCCCACCACACAGCCTGACATCTCTCCAGATCTCTGCAATCCTCAGAGCTGCTCTGACTCATAAAGAGCTAATGCCTGATGTGCACTGTGGCTTGGGCCCTTGGTGTGGAGAGGCAGAATTCCACAGCCCTGTAACACGGTAAGCTGTGGGGGCACTCTGCTGACCTGCACGGTTCTGCGGGGCCCTCTGCACAGACTGCCAAAAAAAGCCCCAAACCAAACCACAACCCACCAAGCCAAACAAGCAGGAGTGCAAAACCCAAGCACCCCCTCATGCTGACCAACAGCACAGCAGGTTAAAACAAGCTCTTGTTGCCAAGACAGAAACTATGGAGGAAACATGATTACAGCTGCAGCATGAGCTGGGAGGATCCTCCAGCAGATCCCTGCAGCAAGGCAAGCCCTTCCTTAGAGGGGGAGGGCTCCCTTTGGCTCTCCAGTACTACCACATCACATAAAACACCACAGCAGCCTGTTCAGTATCACCTGCCAACCTGCCCTCCCTGCTCAGCACTCTTTTCTCTGACCAGCAAGGCTTTGCAGCAGCCAAGCTGCACACCAAGGAGAGGAGCTCACAGGCTGCTCTGCCACACGCTGGCTAAATCCCAGGAAAGCAGCTGCACCGCAGGAAAGGCTGATCTCACATTCCTTGGTGCCTGAAACATCCTCACTGCTGCCTTCTGAAGCGGCAAGAAGTCTGTGCTGACACTGCTTTGTACAAGGGTGAGGGGAAAACCAACAAGCCTGGGCAGGCTGGGTGCAGAGCTGAAGCCTTGGTTTATAAAGGAAGACTGGTTGCAACTGGAAGGGCCAGTTTATTAGAGAAACCTCATATCGCAGAGAATTCACAAACACGTGGGAGAGGGTCCAGGCCTGCTAAGGGGGAGGCCAGTCTTCTGCAGCAGCACAGATCTACGTTCCCCAGCTCCAACCCCAGCAGGTGCCACAAAAGGGAGGGTTAACTGCAACACAGCTTATGTTTACAAGCAGCCTGAGAGAGCCAGTATTAAAGTTCAAAAAAGCCTCCCCGTTAGACAACAGTTAAAACAAAACTGGTTTAAAATGTTAAAAAAGCTCTGTGTTCTTCTTTGCAGCATAATGGGGAGGGCAAAGGTCTGCAACACACAGGTCTCTGTGGGTCTCGGTCTGCTCTACCAGTGAAGGCCAGAGGGGGGTCTTCTCATCTTTGTTGCTTTCCAGAGAAAAGGGTGGGATTCGGACATCAAAGTGGGAGCCATCAGGCCTCTCAAATCGGAAAGTACCCCTGCAAAATAACAGCAGAGACCACGCTGAGGCCAGTGACAGAGCTGGGAATTATCAGTAGGTAAGACGTGAGCTCTTCTGTATCCTGCATGGGGACTCCGGGGCTGCATCTGCAAGGCTAGTCTGGCAACAAGTACATCTGCCTGCCAAAGGATTCTTTTATTGGAAGAGTTCTGGGCTGTTTACATCCCATCCCCAATACACGTGTCCTGAATAAAGATGTCCCCATCAGAGCCTCTGGGGCAGCACGCTCCACACATCCACGGCAGCGCTTACCTAACGCCCACCCCAGGGGAGACAACCTTCTGAGCTGTTTTGACAAGGTGATTACAGGCAAATTCAGATTGGGAATTCTTGTCTGCGACACTATGAAATGCCATCACAGCTACAGTTTGGTACAGCTTCTGCTTTGCATTTCAGAATGGAATCTGCCTGTCCTCATACACACAAACAATGTGTTTACTGCCCTGAACCACAGACAACTGCACTGCAGAACATGACACAGACAAGATCGTACAGATAAACTAACAGGTTCTCATGACAGAGAGGACAGAATCCAGTCAAGTTGAGCAGCTTCTGAGCTGTAGAACCTTCTGTCTCTCTCTTCAGGATGCATACAGAGAGAGAAAACCTACTACACAAGCTGGTTTCATTCCCCAAGCAATTCAGAATGCTTTAACATGGAAAACCAAGGTTTAGCCCGTAGGCAAAGAGCTGCTCTCTTGTTTTTCTCGACTTAAGGGCAGTTCTGAGGCAGCTTAACTCTGAGACAGACTGACTCAGGAAATGCCAGACCTGTCATACAGAAGGCGAGAGGTGGCTGTGCATTTCTGGTCACTCAGATGACACCAAATGCAGTAACCCAACTGAAATGGGAATAAAGGGAAACTGCTTTAACCCGCTGGCACAGGAGAACAGCTCGGCTGAGTACTCTCCTACCTGCACTTACAGAAGAGAGGACGTGAGCACCAGTTAGACTGAAGGCCTCATCTGGCCTAAACTGGGAATAACCCCACATGCCAATTCCTTGTGGACACAGAACTGCACAGCTTCACCCAGGGACCAAATCAAAGCTCGGTCCTCTCCAAAGAGAGGAGATACCAGCACACACATCTCTGCTGCCTAGGGAAACACCTGCACAAAGCCTTGCCTCTCACACCAAGGACTGTGAGGGACAGAAACTGCATACGGTAGAAGATGACACAGAACTGCTTCATGTCTTTTCTAATCCAGTCTAGACAGAAGGAGGATAAATTTGCCTAGAACCTCTCCTGGTGCAGAGATTCAATAGATCATCTTATCGCTAACTGGAATACTGCTATAAGCATATAATGCTCATAAACATTTTAATTATCAAATATGCCCCTTCCAGTCCACTTCCACCCACCTTTCAGCCATAACTCCAGGCTGCAAACTGCATCCCAGCTCAGCACTGCGGGGTCCTACATCTAAACCACTACTGCAGTAATAAATGCTGCTTACCACATGTGACCACTGGATGCCTGCAGGGAGACGTGACTGCTGTACTGAAATGCTGGCTGTTCTTTGGATAAAACTGGCTCCTGAGAAGACAAGAAGAGACCAGTCTGCCTCAGCAGTGGATCTGAAACATTTCTCCACAGACAGGCATCAACAGGAAATGCATACAGTGAGAAAAAGAGAGATCCATGCCTGAGCATCGCTACCAGTTACACAGCAAACAACTCACCTAGTGAGCAGGGCCAGAATCATGTACTATTCCACTCCTCTCATTACCAGTTCTCCCATTACCAGTCACTTAAGATCATTCTCTAACAGCGTGATGCATACTAACAACAGATGAAAAGCTCACACAGTTTTATCATTGCCAGTTTCCCACTCCATCTATTTCTACTGCCCACTAAGCAATTCACTGGCAAATCAACCCAAGCCAGAGGACTCCAGCAAAGGGCTGCACTTCCCAAAAGCAGCTACACAATACTTACCCTTCCTACAACGCCGCGCCCCCTGACTGTTTCCAAGGTGCCAGACAAGCTAAATATCCTCCAGTGCCGCTCTCGGAGTTGTACCACTTCGCTGTCAAGGTTCTCCAAGCGAATACAGTAGCGCCACTGGACAGAAGACAGACTGTTATCAAGAACTGGAATCGGCTGCAAACAGTTGTTCACCCATAGCCAATACTGGGGAACAGTTGCCAGGCAAGGGCCACTCTCCCTCAGAGCTTAATCACACAGCAATGATGCCGCAGAAATAAACTCCTTCCCTTTAGCTGCTTCGTGAAACAAAAGGCACTTACCCAGTAGACATGGGAATTCTGGGCTTCCTGTCAAGAGAAACAAAAGACTTTAGCAGCTGCCCTTCAATGCTCAGTGCCAAAACCTCTTCAGCTGTCAGCAGAGCACAAGCACAGGGGCTCTCACTCCACGCCAGAGCCACACAAGACAACTCACATGAGCAGAGAGACAGCTGCTCTCTGAAGCAGTCCATCCTGGCACTGGCTCTGCTCTAGACATGTAATCGTGAGGTGGGAGATTTGCAAGGATCGCGTGACTACAGAGGGCTGATCTCCATGTTAATTACGCACTTTCTACAGATCTAAAAGCACCCATTTCTGTGCCTTCAGGTGCCTCTTTTTCTGACAAGGTTAGGATGAACTTGGGCTCCAGAAATAGCAAATCCACACCAAAACGTTCACCAGCCGCTGCACAGGCTCCCTTGTCGTCTGGACCCAGAAATCAAACAGCTGCATCAATATCCAGCCCTCCCACTCAGAAGTTTATTAGAGCCTCCTTATTTTGGATGGTCCACATGAGGTTCATGCTATAAAGGGCACATGGTTATCAACTAAATCCAGGAGGCTGTAGCCAAACCCTCTAACCCACATCAGAGCCAGGAAACAGGGGCAGACACCCACAGAGATCATCACTGGGCAGGATAACAGCCAAGTCTGTCCTTACAGGGCAGATGACCTCAGTGCTACCCATTACACACCTGCCCATGTGTGACTGAGGCAGTAAATGACCATTTCACAAGCCTTGTGAAAAATCTTCCTCAGTGTCTCGCCAACACTGTCCTGTGGAACAGCACAGTGTATTTCCCATCCCACAAATAACAACCAAAAGCCAAGCTGCAGGAGCCCTCCTCCAAAAACATGTGGCACAACAGTTTCATGTTCATACCTCGACTGAATGTAACAACAAGGAAATGGCAACTATGATTAACAAGTCATTTCTCCAGTAAGCAGAAGGCACCTTCAGTTAGTAAACTGGTCTTAGAAACAAGCAAGTGAAACAGACTGCAGTGACAGGCGGCAAAGACCTACCCTCATGCCCATGTAGAAAGGGATGACTGTGACACGGATGTTCTCTGTGGTTTCTCGGTGCACGTCGGAGAGCTCTAGCCAGGGATGGTTCTTCTCCTGCCATGCACACAGCGTGTCCCTGGCTACGAAGGGTGGAACTGAGGAGAGGGAGTTGATGAGAGTCAAACCATAACCTGAGTGCTTTTCCATCAAAGCAACTCCTTTCATGTAGTTATAAACATTACTTAAAGGAAGTTTAACTGTAACACAACCCAAACCAGACCAAGAGTTTTTATACTATATCCAAGATGATGGTTTTGGATACTTGTCATACAGTACTGCAAGCATCTGGCTCTGAAGATCTCCCTCTGATGCCAGAAATTACCTTTAGTTTGGTCGTACATGAGAAACCGCTCAAAGAGCTCGTGCTGGATGGGCACTTGATCAGTGGAGCTGTAGGGAAGGATATCTTCATGGCTTACGTAGTCTAAACCTGGAAAAGAAACCACAAAAGCCATTGAAGTACCCCAGAAAAGAGCAGGTCAGAAGCCTCCCAGCAGAGGAATGGATTACACTAGGTGAGAGAAGTTAAGAAAAGGATTTTGGCAGCAGCCAAAGCTGATGCTGTGACTACAAGCAGGAATGGAGGAAAGGGGCCAGTAATAACCCTTGGCAGCATTCTCCATAGAATGATTTCTCTGATAAACACACACTGCCTGGGAAATGACTGCATGGTCAGAGAAGGGCTTTGGGCAGGAAATGCACAGAACAAGAAGAGATCTAGCTGTCCTGGTAATAGAGTAACACGTGTGTGACAGGGGACACGCATGGGATCTACGTCTCAAGAGCTCAAAGCAGCACTCCTGTGTGTGATCAGAGACTGCCCAACTTCCATCCACCCAAAAGAGCTCCATGTACTTGAGTCTGTTGTTTCTAGCAAGGCCCTAAACCCCAGACAGATTCATCACAGGAACTGCTGCTTTGCTGGCAGAAGCTGGCTGTTGGAGACTCTTCCAACCTCGCCTCGTGGCATTCCCCATCTCCAGAGAGGTTGAAAGTGTGTTTCACTCACCTGGGATGGCATAGAGGGCTCTGCTGTCATCGTGGTTTGCCAGGAACGTCACTGCTTCTGTCTGTGATCTCTGGGACTGAGAAAGGGAGATGTTTATGTCCTTCTGTGGGCCACATTTCACTTTACTGTTGTGGTTTCTAAAGTGTAACATTTCCTTTAATTAACCAATTCACCTCAGAACATTCCTCCTTTTAATTTTCCTAGGCTAATTCCCAATCCAAACAAGTGAAGAGCAGTTTCAGTGCTGCAATCCATAATGACCTGCATGCAACCAGGTAGGAATGCCAACAGGATGAGAAAGCGATGTTGGAGAGGGGAAACAGGATCCAGAAAACAGCCACGTGACATTCCAGATTATCTTTCTCAGGGAAAATAAGACTTGAAGAAAAACCTGTCCTAACATTCTGACCAAGTTAGCCATCATCATAGCCCTTTTATTTCAGTGCCTGTCCATCTAAAGTGTTTCTATAGAAGACATTTGAGTTTCCATAGCAAGATTATTGGTTACTTACTATATGTGGACAATCACGGGCATCTATTAGCACCTGGTAGTAAGTATGGGTTTTGCCCTTGACCTCTTTGGAACCATGGCCTGCCGCGTTCTCGCTCCTGAACGGAGAAGCAGAGCACTGAGTTGAAGCACAGGATGGCAGCAAACTTGTTACCAGGGCCAAGCACACTCATATGCAGAGATTTAAAACAAACACTTCACACTCTGCAATCACTCAGTTCCACACAAATTAAACCCATGTCAGCCACCCACACGACAGACGAGCGGTGATGTCAATCAACAGTGTGTGTCAGAGGCACAACAGCTCTGTTCTCAGACTCAGAAGTTCTTCCTGCTCAGTCCCATCTCCTTTGGACTGAGTATTTCTCCTGCCCTCTGATTCCCTGCTTACTCCTTCCTTCCCCACTCCAAATGCACACTTGCCTGGCACACCTCCAGCTCAGACTCGGGGAAATGGATGGAACAGGGGAGAGAAGGGAACAGTGACACAGTCCACAAGAAGGATGAACTTGGCTTACTGGGTAGAAACTGGGGAAGCAGCTGACAAATCCAACTCACTGGCAATTTTTTAACACAGGAGCAGAGACCTAACTCAAAAAGCAACATTAGGTGGAGTTTTTAATAACGAGGAATGCCAGGAGCATGGTTTGTTGCTGGCTGGGTTTTCTCACTTCCTTCACACACACTCATCTTTCCTAATTCCACCCTGTCTTTAATCAATACAAAATTGTCTTGGTATAACTCTATCCTAGCCAAACCCAGGACAGAAATTAACACACAATCTCTCTAAGCACCTCTCTTCTAGTTGACATTCACACAAAACAGTCTCATACCACTGTCCTCCTTAAAAAGACTTGTTTATCCCAGCCAGGAAACTCACTAAAAAATGCCAAGGTAACAGTACAACAACATATAAACCAGAACAAATCCTTACTTTTCTGGGACAGGAGAAGCCACATCCCGATCATAAAGCCTGGCCTGCCAGGGAAACAGGACTATTCCTCGATAGCCAAACACGCTGTGAAGAAACAGCTGAAAGGAACAAATAATTGCATTTGAATACACAGCAAACTTTAATCAACTCAGATACAAGAGGAAACTCAAAGTTAAAGGCTCTTTTATGACAGTATTTAAAGAAAAAAATAAATAAAAAAGCTGTTAACTCAGGTAAAACTAGAAACATTTACAAACACCATGAATGCAGGGGATGGGAATACAGAATCACCACTCTGCGTACCCAGAGAAGAAACAAAGAGGGAACATAAACAGCCTGGGATGAGGAACAAATTCATGTCATCTCTGCCCCAGAAAAGTGAATGACTAAACTAGTAATGAAGTAATAGAATGGCAGAAGCAAAGAAAGGAGACCAGCATGGGAGAAACCATTCAGGAACACAGAAACAAATCTGTGCATCACAAGCACAAATATCACAAGTTCAGTTGCTACTGAATTCATCATCTTTTTTTGCTCCTAGAGGGAAAAATCTCTTACATAAAACCAGGGGAGCAAATGCTATTGTAGGAACAGTTGTGTCATGCTGCAGATTCTTATCAACTTGCTACTGTCAGATGACTGACAAACTGCAGACACAGCACAGACAAGGAGCACCGGACTGTGAAGCTTCTGGCCTTCTACTAGAATGTGACAAGCTCCTCAAAGCAAAATCACTCAGCTACCCCATCTCTGTGGAACAAGCCTGCAGGGTCGGCTCTGCTCCCCAGAACCACTTACCTGACCCGTCTCATACTTGCCGTGCTGCTTTGGGGCCTCAAACACCCCCACAGTCTCCAGCACTTTGCCCTCCGGACGGTTTCTAGGAGCAGAGAGGCAGTTTGGTGGATTCACAGGGATTTAACCAGCCCCCAGGCCAGGGGACACGCAGCACCTGAGCCCCGGGTGCTGGCCCAGCACAGTCCCCCCACTTTCTAGCTCCCTCAGGTACCACATATTCCCCAGCAGTGTGCTGCTACCCACCAGGCCACCCAGTCACCCACCCCCTTCTTTACGTCCCACCCCTTTGTCACCCGCCCTGAGCACCCCCCACCCCTCGCCCAGCTGCCCCTTTATCCCATCCCTCCCCCCAGCCAGCCCGACGACCCCCCAACTCCCCCGGACCGCCCCCGGGCCCCCCTCGCCCCCACAGGCCTCACCGCGACGAGAGGTGCCGCCGCGGCGGCAGGAGCAGCAGGGGAAGCGCCGCGGCTCTCCCCGCGCCCAGGGGCCGCAGCCCGCGGGCCGGTGGCGGTTCCCAGAGCGGCAGCCCGCGGGCCCGGCATCGGCCCAGCGCCGCCGTCACGTACCGCCGCGCCGCGCAGCCCGACATCCCGCGGCCGGGCCGACCCCGCCGCCAGCCCACAATGCACCGCGCGCCCCCCTTCCCGGCAGCCCCCGCGGGGCGGACGGAGCCGCTCTAGCCCGCCGCTCGCGCTCTATGGCGCTCCCTGTCGCCTAGGAGACGGCGGCCGGGCAAGATGGCGTCGGCGATCCAGGCCGGGCACCGGCTGCGGAAGGCGGTGGAGAACGGCGAACTGGCGGAGCTGCCCGCCGACCTGCGGGGCGAGCTGGAGGCGGCGCTGGCCTCCGAACGCGCCCTGGTGCCCTTCAGCCTGCTGCGGAGGCTGCACGCCGCGCTGCGGGAGGCAGGTAGGCCGAAACTCCCTTGGCTCCACGGGCCGCGACCGGCCGGGCCGCCGTTAACCGCCCCGATTCCCCCTCCCCCGCAGAGTCCCCGCTGTACCTACACGAGCTCCTGGAGGGCAGCGAGATCTATCTGCCCGAGGTGCCGGTACCGCCGAGGGTAGGTGATGGTCGGGCATGGGCCACGGGAGGCAGCTGCGGCAGCCCCCTCCAACCCCCACAGTGGCTCTACCCTTCCCCCAGAACCCCGAGCTGGTGGCCCGGCTGGAGCGGATAAAGGCCAAGCTGGCCAACGAGGAGTACCGCCGGATGACCCGCAACATCGCCGGCCAGGTGAGGGGCTTACTTCTGCCAGGATTCAGCCCTCAGCAGCACAGCTGCTTGCAGAGGGAATGTGCCCCGTGGGGTGGGTGCAGCACAGGGGGAGCGCGGGTAGGGTCATGGGGAGCACATGCTGTAAATGCACGGGGACAATGGATGGGCTGTTGAGGGCAGAGGTGGGACAGGGTGGCCAGGAGGGTGAAATATTAAGAGATGCTGTTGACATCTGGGAACAGCTTACTCCATCAAAGATCTCAGGTTTTGGTCTGGGAGACTGAGTGCCCATGGATGAGTTTTCCTGGGCACATCTGTGCTGCCTTTTCCTGGAGAATAACACTTTTCTCATGGCTCTAAAACTAGATGATTCATGTCAAAGTAAAAGCTGAAAAAATGAGGTACTAGTTGGGCACTGATTCTTCATGAGGAAGAGGTGAGATCTTTTGGCATGGTGACCATTTGAACAAGCCAGCATCCCTTCCTGCTGACTTTCCTCGTGATCCCACCCTGCCCGTCCCTCCTCCACACAGGTCTCCCTGTGCGTTCAAGCCCCTACACCTATCCTCCTGTTGCATTAACTCTTGTGGGAAGATCTGCTTTGCTCTCTGTCAAACTTAGCTACTTTATCCATGAACTGGAGTGGTTTTAGCAGAGCAGGGTAGTAAGGACAGCGACAGAGGAACAGAGAAGTATTCCCACAGCCCTCTGCTCAACACATTTTTCCCTGCCTCCTCCCCAGTATCTGGTGTTTGAAATGGTGTAACCACTTCCAATTTGACAAGGAGCTTTACAACATTTAGTTCTTGCCAGCTGCAGGCGCACGGGTGACAAGGTGAGACCTCTCAGTGTCTCTTTGAAAGGCAAACCTGCAGCAGAGAGCCCACGTGCAAGGAAGCACACTCTGAGAAGTGCTTTGATTAGAAATGATCCCTTCTCACCATCCCTGAAGCGCAGCAGGAAAGTAAAAACAGAGAAACCTGGGTGCTGTGGAATCATAGAATCATAGAATTGTAGGGGTTGGAAGGGATCTCGAGAGATCATCGGGTCCAACCCCCTCCCACAGCAGGCAAGCTTTGCCTGCTGTTCCCCTGCCCGACCGATCTCCTCAGTCTTGGGGACAGCACAGGGCGCTGGCATTGCTGTTACTACGTGGTTAACATGAACATACAACCGGTCACAAGTTGGTTTATTCCCTTCTCAGGAGACGAACGGGACGTTGTCTGAGTTTGGGAGGGAAGGTGAGTGGCTGCCTGTCCTGCTGACGCCTGGCAGCGCGTACCTACAGGTCAGTCACAGGAACCGGTGCATCGCTAGCTGATGACATCACACAGCCCTTTTACCACAAAGAAGAGGGTTCCCCAGCTAAAGGGGCAGCGTGTTGGTCATTGGTACAAACATTCTGGGAGCCGTACAGCAGGCGACTCCTCGAGCACTCCCGTAGCACAGCTGAGGCACTGCGGGCAGGCTCTGTTAGCAGGATGACAGCACGGCCCCGGCCCTACCCTCCCCTTACCTAAAAGCCTTTCCCCCTTCTCTCCAGTTCGCTCTGTTAAAGCTGTTGTCATCACCATATTTAACTTCTTTGTCACCGTGGCGGCCGCCTTCGCCTGCACGTACCTGGGCAGCCAGTACATCTTCGCAGAGACCGCGGCGGTGAGTGAGCCCGCGGCCTCGGAGCCCGTTTGCAGTGCGCTCGGGCGGGAGCGGGGCGGGCAGCAGCTCGAGGCACACACAGGGTGACTTCTCTCTCCTTCTGTATCCCCAGCGCGTCCTCTCAGCGGTGATTGTGGCCTCGGTGGTTGGCTTGGCTGAGCTGTATGTGATGGTACGGACCCTTGAAGGGGACCTTGGGAAGCTATGATGGCATGTGTCCCTGTGAACTGCAGCCCTTGGCTGGAGGCGTTTGACCTCCCCAGAAGTCAATAGCTTGGGGCAGGTTTATCTTCTGCCATCTCTTTGTACCTGCTCCCGCTACCAGGAAGGCTGCTGCGTTCCCCAGAGCTTGTCCTTTGCTTCCTGTTCCTTAACATTCCTGTAACAAACCATGGATTAAAAATCCTGTGGCTGCAGAAGAGGGAACAGCAGCAGACTCTCACCACCCTGGCTCAGAAAGACGCGTTGGTTCCCGCTGTTCCTGTTCTGTGAAGTTGCTGTCCTTTTATTCTGGCAATAAATAACGTTGTGTGTCTGCCACCTTCTTCCTGCCTGATGGGAGACGTCTGTTGCTATGCGGAACACCAACCTGAGGTCTAAAAGACACCACAGAGAGCTGGGAATCTTCCCTCTGGATCCCACACCCTGCTCCTGCTCAAACCTCCCTTTGCCTGCCCTGCCCGCAGACAGGGCAGCAAGGAGTGCACAGCTCTACCCCCTGCCAAACGGTGCCCAACTTCTGGGGAAGGTGCCCAACTTAGGGAAAGGAAGTACCTCAACATAGATCCCCGGGGGCTTCCCAAGTGCCCCAGCACAGAGAAGGGAGCCAGCCTGGTGCACCCATGGCGGGGAGGGGGTGACGAGCCTGTCCCTGTGGACCCGGACACCTGCCAGGTGGGCACCCTGCCAGGGCTGCACACGGTGATTAATGCTCTGATGGCAGCTAAGCCCCTCTGCGAACACGCTTTAATATCCGATACGGGGAGATCTGCCGGCACCTGCGAACGTGCCTGCGGATTAGGGGCGGCTGCGCCACAATCATCCGCGGATACGGGCTCAGATTAAGGTATTTTTTTCCAAAAGATTAGTTGGCATTAGGGGGCTGATGGGGACCCGACCCCGCCACGGCTGCGCCGGCATTTAGAATATTGGATGACATCCCTGGGACCTTTGGGACCGGCAGGAATTCCACACCCTAATGAAATCGAGGTGCTAAGCCGGGGGTCTCGGTGCCATGGGGAAGGGGGGATGTCCCGGTGCTGGGGGTGCCACTGCTATGGCTCGCCCAGGTTGGTGATAGCTGCGCTGTAGATGAGGTCAGAGATGGAGCCCAGCGAGGTGGGGAGGCCCCGAGCCGGGCTGTGGGATCTCGGTGGAGGCAGGGTGGGGGCTGAGCCCGGGGCGGTGCCATCGGGGGGTGCCGTGGGGGGACCCCGCTCCCTGGGCTGTGGCAGCGGTGGCGGCGATGGCTCCGGTTTGGTGCTGCGGATCCTGCGGGCACGGCGGTTCTGGAACCAGACCTGGGCCGGGGGAGGGGGGTGGGGGGGACACCGTGAGACGGGAGCGGAGGCCCCGCAGAGGAGCAGGGTGCCGGCCCCGCGAGGGAGGGATGGGGAAGGGGGGTCCCGTCCGCGCTCACCTGGATCTTGGCCTCGGGCAGCTGGGTGAGCTCGGCCAGGCGCTCGCGGGTGGCGATGTCCGGGTAGGGCACGGCGGCGAAGGCCCTCTCCAGCTCTGACAGCTGCCCCTGGCTGAACGTGGTCCGCCGCCGCTTCCTCGGCCCCCCGGGCAGGGGCAGGGACACGGCCCCGGGCTGCGCCCTCCCTGGCCGCCGCCCGGCCCGCCCGCCCCGTCGGGGAAGCGGAGCAGCGGCTGGGGGGCCCGGGAGGTGTCCGGGGCCGCGCTCATCCTGCCCGGCTCCCTCGGCCCCGCCGCCTCCCTGGCTTTTATCCCCCCCGGGCCCCCCCACCCGGCGGGCTGGGACCGCCCCGAACGGGCGCTGCTGCCCCCTCCTCCCAACAGCAGCCTTTCCCCGGCGGCTCCCGGGGCCGGCCCGCTCTCCGCTTCCCCCGACGGTAGCGCCCCGGCTGCCTCGAGGGCGGTGTCCCCCAGAGCCCACGGTACCACCCACCAGCCACCTGTACTGGCCTTCCCTCTCCCGGCGGGGCACGGTGGGACCCGTGACAATCCCGGGTCTCGGAGGGAACTTGGGGGGGTGTCCGGTGCCGGGGGATCTGGGACCCCCAGCTGATGCCAGAGCCTGGGGTCCCCCGCGTCTCCACCCCGGTTCCCAGGGCAGAGGTGGCAGCGCCTGTTTCCCACCCCCCTCCATTCCCCCCCTCGCCCCCCGCTGTGCTGTGGCCGCTCTTCCGCGGGGCTGGCACCGGTCAATGTTTAACCGGAGCCGTGGTACCTGTTGTGCGGGGCAGCCCGGGCTGGCTGGCGGTGGCTCCTGCCGGGACTGGCCAGGCGCTGCGGGCGCCCCGAGCCAGGGGTGCTGGGGACGAATGGAGTCGGAAGGGCAGCGGGGCTGGGAGCCCCAGGCGGGCACACGGCCCAAAACGCACCCGCGGGGCCAGGGGAAACCGTAAGTCGGCTTGGGGTGGGGACGGAGGGGAAGGAAGCCACCCTGTCCTGGAGCAGGCAGGGCCTGGGCAGTGACCGCAGGCAGCCACACCTGGCAGATAGAGCCCTCGGGCGGGCGGCGGGCGGGGGGCTGGCACCCCAGAAAGGCTGGGGGACCATCAGAGGTGTTGCGCTCTGTCCCCTGCCAGGCCCCGGGGCACAGTGGGGATGGGTGGGATGGAAGGACAGTGTGAGCACCGTGTGACTCTGCGCCCCTCTGCCCTGTTGCCTGGGCAGCCTACGGGCAGATCCCCCAGTCGGGGGACACCCACCACCCCACTGCCCTCTGTTCCCCAAAGGAGCCCCGGAGAGGAGTGGGATGGCCCCGTGGTGGGCAGAGACACCCACTTGAGAGTGGTGCTGAGGTAAGGGGGGATACAAAGGGTTCGGGGACACAGTGCAGACCAGCATCACTCCTGCCCGTGGCAGGGGCATGGTGAGGGTCCCCCAGGGTCCCCATGCAGTGACATTCTCTGTGTCTGTGTGTGTGTGTCCTGCCATTAGGGTCCGGCCACTGACCTGCACGGAGACACAGCGAGGTGACCGTCGGGTTGTGCACAGCCTCAGCGACGGCACGGTCCATGTAAGTGCCACCTCTCCACTGGAGTTCAGGGGCGCTGCGGCCCCACTGAGCTGCTGCTGTCCCCATGCCCAGGTAAGCGCAGCCAGGCACGATGCCATCTTCGGGTTCAGCGCCGTGTTCGACACAGGCGCCTCGCAGGAGGCCGTGTTTGAAGGCAGCGGGATGCGGCAGCTGGTGGAGCTGGCGATAGATGGGTGAGTCCCAGCGAGCCCCTGCCCCAGACCCCAGCCCTCCAGCAGCACCCGCTGCGCTGCGCTGCACCAGTCCAGGCCTCGCTGGAAGGTCTGCGTTAGAGGGACCGTGCCAGGAGGTGGCACCGCTGTGCCACCCCCGGCAGCCATGCCTGAGGCTCAGCATCTTCCCCAGCTTCTCCTGCACCGTTTTCGCCTTTGGACAGACCGGCTCAGGGAAGACATACACCCTGATGGGACCCCTCGCCCAGGTACAGCGCCATCCCCTCCACCTGGCCTGACGATGATGGGACGGGCTCTTCTCACCTGGTCCTGGGTGCCGGGATGGTGGGAGGCAGGTGGGTGCCTGACACGGTGTGTCCGCTCACCCTTCTGGCATCTCTGCAGAGCGACACCCCAGCAGCGTCCCCAGGTCTGCTGGGGCTGATGCAGAGGTCCTTCGCCTGCCTCCTGGAGCAGAGCCGGAGCCGCAGCTCTGACCTGACTCTCAGTGCCTCCTACCTGGAGATCTACAATGAGCAGGTAAGTGCCTGCCCAGCCGTCCAGCCTGGTCCCACCAGCATCCCCCACCGCTGCTCCCCTGGTGCATCCCCTCTGCTGTCCCACTCAGGTCCGGGACCTGCTGAGGCCAGGGCCACCATGTGCCCTGCCCCTGAGGTGGAGCAAAACCCGCGGCTTCTACGTGGAGAACCAGCTCAGGGTGGACTTCGAGAGCCTGGAGACCATCGCTGACCTGCTCCTGCAAGGTGCTGAGCTGCAGGCACAGGGCTGGGGCCACGCAGGGGCATATTTGGGAGGTGTCAGACCTAGCACAGGAGTTTTCAGCCCCCTGCAGAGCTGTCCCCAGGACTGGTGGGGCTTTGATGGCAGCCAAAAGGCGTAGCTCCCTGTCCTGTCTCAGAGCCCAGGCAGGCTTGTGTCTGGCAGGAGGTAGGCAGTGGGTGCTGTGCTGGAAATTGGGCTGTCATGGCCTCCTGCAACTCTTGACCCCCCCATTAGGATCCCAGAGGCGACGGACCTCGGCACACACCCTCAACAGGCACTCGAGCCGCAGCCACGCTCTTCTGACCATCCACGTCCACAGCCGGACTGTGAGCATGCATCCAGCTCTGGGCACATGGGGGAGAGCTGGGAGGGGAAGGGGGCAGGGCTCTTTGTGTGGGTACAAAGCTCCAGGGTGGGTGGGGGGTGTCACATCCTCCTTCCCACGGATGCGTTGGTGGGGCTGTGGTGAGCAGCTGAGAAACAAATCCCAGAGCCAGGGGTTGGGAAACTGCTCTGGGGGAAGGGGGAGAGGGGCCAGAGCATCACCCCCTCAACGCAGGTCCCCCAGCCCAGCGCCTGCCCCAGCAAGCAGGGCACGCTGTGCTTCGTGGACCTGGCCGGCAGCGAGCGGGTGAAGGAGACCGGCTCCAGTGGGGAACTCTCTGTGGAGGCTAACAACATCAACCGCAGCCTTCTGGCACTGGGTAAATGCCACAGACACCCCCTCCCCCCATCCTAGCATGCTGGTCCCTGCCAGGGCATGTTGCACCCTCTGTGGCTCGTCCTCTGGCAGGACACTGCATCTCTCTGCTGGCCAAATCCGGAGGGAAGAGGATGCACATTCCCTACCGGGACAGCAAGCTCACCCGGCTGCTGGCCCGCTCGCTGGGTGGCTCGGGCATCACCCTGATGGTACGTGCATGGAGGAGGCTGGGCCAGGGGGACACAGAACCCCAGGGGGAGGTCTTGCTCTGTGGAGGGGAAGGCTGGAGGGGGACAGCTCACCTGTGGGTCCTCCTTGTCGGCAGGTTGCCTGCATCTCCCCTTCCTCACGCTGCCTCTCCGAGACGCTGAGCACGCTGCACTATGCCAGCCGGGCACGGAGGGTCACCACCAGGCCCCTGGCCAACAGGGTATGGCAGGCAGGGGCTGGGGGTGGGATGCTCCGTTCCATCGCTGGGACCCCTCTGAGCCACCCCCCATTCATGCTCCCCAGGTGTCCCGGGAGAAGCTGCTGCAAACTTTGGAGGAAGAAATCCGGGCTCTGCAGCTGGAAAACCTCTCCCTGCGCCAGCAGCTGTGCCTGCCCAGGGTGCCAATGAGGACTACAAAGGTGCCAGAGAGCCCCCTGAGAGCAGGGGCATGGCCAGGCTGGGGAGGCAGGTATGGCCCCACAGGGCTGTGTCACTCCCCTCTCCAAGGGCAGCTCCCCTCGGAGGGAGGCCCAGCCTGGCCCAGCCTCTACAGCCTCCTGTGGGACTTGGTGGTGGAGAGTGAGCGGCTGAAGTATGGGGGGCACACGCAGGACCCTCAGGGGGCTGGCGGGGCAGCCAGAGCCCCAGGCCAGGCAGCCTCCTGTGTCAGCCAGCCAGCCTCTCCAGGGACTCCCCCGGGGCTGGGCAGTGGACCGCTGGAGGCTGCTGATGCCCTGCCCTGCTCCCTCCATGCCCCCCAGGCAGCCCCAGCTGTCCCCAGACCCCAGAGGTGACATCCCAGCTGGCCCTTCCTGCAGAGCCACCCACAGCTCCTGTGACAGCCAGCTCCCGCTCCGGTGTGCCCATACTCCCCGTGCCCTCCCTGGCGCCCCTGTGAGGCCCCGGCAGCCCGATGCAACACCCACCTCTGCTCCCCAGCTGCCGGTAAGTGTGTGGGGGCCCCGGGCTCCACAGGCAGATGGAGCTGTGCCCAGGGCAGGGTGAGGATGCACAAAGCACCCACACGCTGCTCTCTTCCCTCTCCCAGAAGCTGCCTCCCACTGCTGGCCACCCCAGCCACCTGAGGTGCCCCCAATGGTGCCCTGGGCCAGCTGATGCCTTCGTGCCCCAGGTACAGCCCCGAGGGTCTCTTCGGAGGACTGTGGCATTGGTGGCACAGTGCCTGACTCCTCTGCTCATCCCCAGGCGCTGCCAATGCCCCCCATGCCAGAGCTGGTCCCCACTGAGGGAAGCACTGATGTCCTGCCCCCCGACCAGGATGTGCCTCTGCCCAGCTGCCGTCAGCTCCCTGGGCACCGCCAGCTGCAGCAGGGGAAGCGGTGAGAGCTGGGAACCCCAGGCCAGCCCCTGGCACTGGCTGCAACCCAGGGAGTCCCTGGGATTACGGGGGGACAGTGGGGCAGTGGGTTGGGGGTTGTTCTTGTGTCCTCCCAACAGGAGCCAGGGCAGGAGCAGGAGTTCAGGCAGGAGCAGGAGTTTGTCTCGGCGCCATCCGCTCCCCCAGGACAGCCGGGAGCTGCCAGGCACTGAGCATTGGCCAAGCCCTGAGGGACGGGTCATCCCTTCTGCGCCACCATGGCCAGGGCTGGTGGAGCCAAGAGGTAAGCAGGGTGATGGGGGGAGGCCAGGAAGTGCCTCAGATGGGATCTGGCAGGGTTGGGCATCCATCCCGAGCCCAGCTCACCATGCATGGGGCTACGGACCTGTTCCCGGGGGTGCTGGAGACCTGACCCGCTGGCTCCCGGCTGGCAGCCGCCGGTGCCGTCCCTCTCCTCCAGTGGGAAGAGGCACCGGACTGGCTGGCAGAGCAGATCTGAGCAGCCACGCCAAGGATGCAGCAGGGATCTGGTGCAACCCACAGACAGTTATTACACCCGGGGGATGACTGCGGCCTCTGGGCACAGGGGGATCTCAGACTACAAGGACCAGACGGACCACAGGACAGCTGGACAGAAGGACAGACATCTCTCCAGCCTGTACAGCACTCACAGTTTATTTCTGCCTAGCTAGGGGCTGTGTGGCCGAGCGGCTCTGGCGGGGCCCTCTCAGGTCCTCTCCTCCTCAGGCTGCGGGCAGTCCAGCCAGTACTGGCTGATGGAGCGGGGGTAGCGGGGCTGCACCAAGTCCACGTGCTTGGTGCGCAGGTTGACACGGTAGTACTTGTCTGGGAGGAAGAGGAGATGGTTGTCAGGACAGCCCACCCATGGGGAAGAGCTGTGGAGAGCTGCCAGCCCTCAGTGCCAGCCCCGGGCACCTTCCCACCGCATCCTGGAGCTCGGGGACATCGCAGAGTGAGAGGAGATCTCCTCTGGCCTTAGCAGCCCCAGGTCCTGCATCTCTTCTGGATCCTGCCTCCCTGGACTTACCTCCCACAAAGAAGTAGACACTCTGGAGAGTCTTGCATTGGGAGCCTGAGAGCCAGTCGCTTTCCACACCCTCGGAGTCGGAGCCGTTCTGCAGCCACCTCCAGAAACCCAGATTCGGTGACCGGTGGGTCTTGTACTTCTTGCGCTGGCGGCGAGACTTCCTCCTGCGGGGCTGGTGGGACGCCACGTAGATCCTGCCAGCCATGGCAGCGTCCAGGTTGCTGGGCACCCCCTTCCAGTCCCTGCTGATGTATCGTGCGCTGCTCGCCCCGGCTGGCAAAGAGGCAGAGGGCAAGTGAGAAGGGCAGCAACGTGAGGGGGAGCTGAGCCCAGCCCCACAGACAGCCCCCAGCACCTGCTCCAAGACCTAGAGGGATGCTCCAAAGATCCCAGCCTGGATGGGATGTGTGATGGGGACACAAGGCAGGCAGAGCTGGGAGCAGCCCCTCACCCACCCCCTCCCAGCCTAGGCTGGGATCAGCCTTGTGCTGCTGAGTGCCTTTCTCCTCTCCATCTTTCATCTCTATTGTCCAGAGCTGGGGTGATTCTGTGGCATCTCCAGTGGGAATAAAGAGTCCGCAGCAGCGGTGCTGTGGGGTGAGGTGGCTGTTGACGGGCTCAGCAGCGGGGGCATAAGGGCTGCAGAGGGTGGGATGCGGGATGCTGTGGGAGATGCAGCTATGGCCTGGGTGGGGAGAGGGTTCCTGTGCACAGCCCAGGCTCCTGCCCAGCACAGCGGCTCATCCGGTGTGCCCGCCCTTCCCAGGCACCACTCCCTGCCCCTGGGTGCCTGTGCCACACGCACCCGGTCACTGTGGGCACCCGCTGGCCCGTTCCCCCTCACCCTGGGCTGGCTCAGCCCTTACTCATCCTGCCGCCGAAGAGGATGTGGAAGATGTCCTCCCAGCTGTCGCGGTTCATGAAGGCGTAGTGGTTGAACACGGCTGAGGGGGAGGACTTCTGGCAGTCAGCCTGCGTGGGCTGCTGGGCGAAGTCGTAGGACCAGTAGTACTTATCTAGGGGAGGACAGGCGGGAATCAGCAGGGGAGACGCGTGGGATGGGGCGCAGGGGCCAGAGGCAGTGGGGTGCCCGGGTGCCGTGCCCTGCCCACAGCCACCGGTGCCAGGCTCTGCCCAGGAACAAGGGGCTTGCACCCCTTACCCTTGAAGAAATAGACTCTCTCGTTGCCGTGGAAGCTGTGTGCGGGGAGGGCAAAGGCTGCGTCGACGTTGTTTGGGATGCCTTCGAAGCCCTCGGCGATGTCACGTGGATACCCAGAGTCCAGGACTCCATCATCAAAGCGCCAGTACTGGCTGCCCTGGGGAGTGTGGGACAGAGTGGGGGGTGGTCAGGGGGTGGGTGCAGCATCCCCCAGGCGTGGGTCTCTCACAGGGAGCATGCAGGTGCTGGGAAGTCCCATGGTGAGGCTGCGGCTGCCTGGGGCTCTGGATAGCCACAGGAATTTGGGGATAGCTGGCAGACACTGTGTCTGTGCACACATGGAGGGGGACAGGGTGGGTCGGGGGAGCTGTGCCGCCCAGCCTGGCAGCCAGGCTCCTGCCCACCTTGAACAGGTAAGTCTTGCCCTGGCAGTTGATGCGAGTGAAGGCTGCATCGATGGGGCCCTCGATGCCCCAGACGTCGCTGATGAGCTTGGGGTAGCCGGGCAGCACGTTTGTCTTGTCCAGCTCATAGAAGTACTTTCCTGGGGAGAGAGGGAAGATGGGAGCAGCAGAAGGGACCACAGCCACCGGCATGGGGTGGTGGCACAGCCACATGTCCCACAGGCCTGGGAAAGGTCCCTGAGGTACCTCGGAAAGCGTAAACGGAACCGTTCTTGAGGTCGGTGAAGGCGTCAAAAGGTTTCCTGCTGCACAGCTCCTCGGGCCCATCCACAGGGTCCCGCTCCCCCAACCCATCCGCTGTGGGTTTGGGTACCTCCTCCACAGGCACCTCCGTCAGCGTCTCCTCAGAGACCGGCTTGCTCTCCAGCGTGGGCTGCGGCAGTGACGGGAACGTGGCCAGTTTCGTGGGGGCTGCCTCGGTGTTCTGCACCGTGCCGAAGTCAACGGTGAGGTTGTAGTCGAGGTAGTCGTCCTCTGGCAAGGCGAACACATCTCCCCGGGTCACTGTGGGAGGGAGCAAGTCGGTGTCCGGGAGCCCTGGGGGTCTCCCGCTGGGTCTGGGTGCAGGAGTCCCTTGCTCCCAGACAACATGGACATGCACAGGGATCCCTGCTGCGGGCAGCAGTGAGCTGCAGCACCCCGAGCACCAGTTCCTGGAGCTGACTTCTCCCTGAATACATGGGTGAGTGCAGAGCTGACCCAGCATGGACCCTGCCGAGACCCCGAGGCCGCCCCGGCAGCCCCTGCCCTGGCTGGGCGGGTGGCCATGGGGCTGGTACCTTTGGCTTTGCAGACGGTGGAGTAGTCGCTGCAGCAGCTCTGGTAGTACAAGCAGAGGGGGTCACACTGGCACTTGTGCCGCGCGTCAAAGCCGTCATCGCAGCGGCCCACGCAGGAGTCTGCAAGAGCCAACAGCACAGGAGAAATAATGTGGGGTGGGCAGCGGAGCTGGTGCCTCCCTGCCAGCTCCTGGGGTGAAAGGAAATGTGGGCACATCACAGATGGAGGGACCCCACATCTCCATGGGTACCCTCATCCCCAGGGGCTACAATGACTCCACTCGCCGCTCCCACCCATGTCCCACACCGGGATGGGAGCCATGGACCAGGCTGTGCTGAGAATCCCAGCTCCACACTGGCAGACCAGCTGTAGGGTGTTGGAGGACTTTACCAGGACACCACCAACACCCCAGTACTCCCTGCTTGCCCTCTCCCGATGGCCACCACCACCCGGCTTCCTCCTCACCGTGCCTGGGCTCCCATCAGCCCAGGAGCCTCACTTGCTCCATCCCACCCGGAGCTTTCTGGCTCCAGCTCACCTTCAGCAGCACGGGCAGCGGCGAGCAGGGCCAGCACGAGGGCTGGGAAGAGCAGCTTCATCCTGGGCGGCCGGGAGCGCAGCCCTCCTGCGACTGTGCAGGCTGGAGCACGGCTGCGGCCGAGGCCTGAGCGTCCACTGTTTGCTCAGCCTGCCCCAGAGGGAGGAAACAAACAGGCCAAGGTCAGAGCAGGGGAGAAGGGGCAGAAACACTGTCCCACCCAACATCCCTGCAGCCCGTGTCGAGCTGGGTAGTTTGGGGAGGACGGGGCTCCACGCGCGTGCAGGCAGCTCTGAGATGGCTGTGCTGCCAGCACCTTCCCAGTTCTGGGAGCAGGGCAGAGCCAGGAACCAGTTTTGAGGCCCTGCCACGCTTATTTTGTAGTGAACCTCGTGGTATTAACACTCTCAAGGGTTAAGGCTCTTTCTCAATCTGGTGTTGGCAAGACAAAACCCTAACAAGAGGGGATGGGGGCAAGCGATGCTCAGAGGCCAAAGGGAAAAAGCCCTGGGCTTGTGGTTGCCCAAACCCACCATTTTGGAAGACTTGCTCTTGGGATTTCAGCTTTCTCAATGTCAGCAGGGCTGGCAGCAGAGCTGGGGAGCCCCAAGGCATGGCCACTCTGGACGGGGCCGGTGCCACCTCTGTGCAATGGGGACCAAGGGCCAGGGGTGAGCGGCCGGGAGGGAGCGAGGGAGAGCAGGAGCTCTCTGCACTTTCACTGCAGTAGGCAAACAAAAGCCTGTGTATTTTGCTCCCATCATTCCCTTTCCGACCAATCTTTTCAGTTACTAATTAATGTCGACTCAGCTCTTCCAGCAGCTCCTGATAACTCTGGGATGTTTATTTAATCAGGGGCAAGGAGCAAATGCACGGGAGGCTATGGAGGCACTGCCTCTGGCTGCCACTGCAGCGCTGCTGGGGGAAGAGCTCCGTGGGGACAGGAGCTCCGTGGGGTCAGGAGCTCCTTGGTGTCCAGCCCCTGTACAAGGCAGGAGAGATGCAGCTCTGGGCCTTAATTAGTGATGGAAGATTTGGACAGAGGAGAACCTGGGCAGGGTGCCTGCTTCTCCAGGGGGCCTCACTTCTGCCAGCTCAGAGGCAGTTCCCAGCATCAGCTGCTCTCACCTTTGCTGGGAAGAGCTTTGAACTGGTGCTGAGAAAAACGTTCCCACCTGGAAAGCCCTGCTGAGCTGAGGGCAGCCACCAGTCATGGGCTGTGGGGGCAGGATTTATCCTGCAGCCGGGTCAACCCCCTCCTTGCGCCCACCCAGCCTCTGCTATGTTGGGGCCAGCATCATCCTCAGGGATTGTGCTGGAGCTTCAGCCCATCCCCGCTGAGCAGAGCTTGGGGGATGAGCACCCTGAGAGGGCACAGCATGGCGGGGAGGGAGAAGGGCTGGGCAGTGTCTCAGCTGCTTCCGCCGCTCGGCTGACACAAAGCTCCCTCCTGCTGCTCCAGGTTCTTCACCATCAACACTCACAGACCTGCAAAGGGTGGGAGAGCCCTTCCCTGGCCACCACGCTCGAAACAACAGTGGGAAGAAACCCCAGGAGAGGGTTGTTTGGGTAACGAGGCCTTGGGGAGCCCTTGCAGCCGAGGGCTGAGCAGAGCCAGTGAGAGCTCAGGGGATGGGGCTGATCCCCCCAGACTGGGCTGAGCATCCCTGTCGTTCCCAGAGCCGGGGCTCCTGGAAATCCCTCAAAAAAAGCAAAGCGGAACGAAAACAAAGCAGAGCAAAGCCTGGCTCTGCTGGGCTTCCCAGGACGAGCGGAAGGGTTTGAGTCCTGCCCACCCCCAAGCATCACCCCCCCACCCTCCCAAGGAAGCAAACCCCCAGCAGCCCGAACCGACGTACCCCTGGTCAGTAATAATTGATCAGGCAAGTCCTTACTGGGGGTGTAAGTGCCGCTCGGGTCGCCTCCTTTACCGTCCTTCACTGCGAGCTCCTGTCCCTTTCCTGCCCGTCCCTGCGGGAGGATTCAGAGAGGATTAAAAACGGCTCCGTGGCATCAAAACATCAACTTGAATTTAAGTCTCTGCCTGAGCTGGCAGCAGCAGCCCGGTTTTAGAGACAAGGGTTTAAGCCGCTCCTCCCGAGGAGCGTCCAAAGCATTTCTGCCCTGAGCACGTCTGGCCTGGAAAATAGGGAAAATAAAAGAGCCCCGGCCTGCCTCCGCTCCTTCTTTTCTCATGCAAATCCACAGCCCAGCCAGGGGAGCTGCTCCGGGTTCCCCCCGCGCAAAGGGACCAGTTCCTCCCCCCCCCCGCACTGCCACCAGCCGGGGTGAGAGCGCCAGGATGGTCACAAGCACGCGGTGACCGCGGTCACATCCCCTGCGGCCACCCTGGAGAGCTGCGGCCAGAGAGCAGCCGGGGTGGGGGGGACGTGGGGGGCCCCCTGCCCGCCGTGGAGGCGACCGCAGGGCTCGGGCAAAGCGATGGGGATGAGGGATGGGGGATGAGGTGGGGCACGGATGGGCCATGAGGATAAGGGACGAGCCCCAGCTCGGGTTGGAGAGGCGGAGGGGGGTGCAAGGAGGGGTCTGGGGCGGTGGCAGAGCATCTGCAGGGAGGAAGGGGATGCTGCTGCCCGGAGCCGAGCCCCTCCTTGTGAGGCGGCGCCTGCGCGGGCTGACATCAGCCCCGGGGTGCTGAGCAGGGCTCCGGGAAGGCGGCTCCTGCCACCGCCTCCAGCTCTGCATCCCGGCAGGACGGGGACGGGAGAGGGAGCCGGCAGCCCGGCCCCGCGCCTGGAGCCCGTGTCCCAGCGCCTGGAGCCCAGCTCCGTGTCCCCGCGTCCTGCGGCTCCGCTCCGGTCAGCCCGGGTACCCCCAGGGAGCGTGGGGTGGCCTTGCCCGGGCGGGCCGGGAGGCTGGGAGAGGGAGGATGCTGCGCTAGGAGATGCCGATGGTGCTCACCCTGCTCGTCTCTCTCTACAAACTCTGCCGGTTCTTCGCCATGTCGGGCGCGGAGAGGCTGGTGGTACCCGAGTGCGTGAGCCAGGCGGGCAGCTGGGCGGGTGGGGGCAGCTCCAGGGTCTCCCCCGGGGTGAACACCGATGTACGGGCGGCCCTGGACCGGCTCCTGCCCCCCTGCACCGGGCCATCGCCCAGGCCAAGCAGGGGACCGGCCCTGCGGAGCTGAGGAAGGCCATGGCCGAGGTTTTCCAGCTGGTGGAGGAAGCCTGGGGGATGCCCACGCTGGGGAGGGACGTGGCCAAAGTGCTGTGCGACGTGATCCGCCTGGAAGGAGGCCTGGACCTGCTGCTGAACCTGCTGTACACGGCAGAGCTGGAGACCAAGTGTCAGGCAGGGAAACTCCTGGAGCAGATCCTGGTGGCAGAAAACAGGTGAGTCTGCAGAGAGCCCCTCTCTGCCAGGCACAGCCCCCCTCCCCAGGCCCACCATCCTGAGCACAATGGGGGTTCTCTCCACCCATCCCACCCATCCCCCGCCCAAATTTCCCTGCTCTGGGTGGTCCCAGTGCATCAAATCCCCTCGGCTCCACGTGCATCCTCCCACACCCAGCATTTGCACACTGGGGCACCCAGCTTGTATGGCATGACTGGGCCCCCCACCGCACGGCTGGAGGGAGGAGGACCAGCCCCAGCTCACGGGATGCTGAGGATCCAGTCAGCCCCAGCCTGGGGCCACCTGGACATGCCCAAGACACCCTTTGTGGTCTGGCTGGCTCAGAGCATCTGACGCCAAGGAGGAGACATGACTCCCCCTCAGCCATAACTGGAGGAGGAGGAGGAGGAAGCTGGTTCCTGGAAATGTTCTGCTGCTGACCAGGGCTGGAGTGAGGCTGTAGGAAAGGGGGCAGCTGGCCAGCTGCCCTTGGAGCCCCCAGCCCGTGTCCCCTAGCTCAGAGGCTGGAGATGCTTGTGCTGCACCCTGAGACAGGTGAGAAGCGTTGGATGGGAGTGTGTGTGGGGTGTGTATGAGCACACGTATGAGGGTGCATGTGCACACGTGGCATCCAACACATGTAAACGCACAGCAGTGCTGAGGCTGCACCCACACACAGTGAACACACTCCCACAAGGTCCCCGCTCTCTGCTCTGCCCTACATCTGGTTCAGCATGCCCCAGGCCAGGCCAGGCCCAGGCAGAAGCTGTGTACCTGCTTCGGGTCAGGATCAGGCTTTTCTCTCCTGGGACCCTGCTGCCAAGCTCAGGGCTCTGCCAGCTCCGCTCACCCTCCGTGTGCCCAATCCCAGGCAGCTCCAGCCAGGGCTTTGGGAGGGTGTTGAGGCAGCCTGCCCAAAGCTTGCTCCAGCTTCCTGGGTGAGGTGTCTTGCTGTGAGGTTGTGGACTCGCAGCCTGGCCCTTGCTGCACACCCTGTGAGCAGAAAGAAGGGGCAGCTAAATTGGGAAAGTCTATTAGAGAGGAATTAATCCCAAGAGAAGTTGCTGGCACGGTCTGAATTGAGCACTTTGCCTCCTGGCAAAAGAAAGCAGTTGCCAGAGTTGCTGTGGTTCATGGGCCAGGGTCTCAGGTCAGCCACGGGCCCCCAGCCCCTTGCTCCCTGTAGCCAAACTCAACATCACCCTGTGAGCAGTGGCAGGGAGGTGTGGAGGTCTTACCCTGGGTCCAAGCCTCTGGCCTAGGGACCCCTTGGAGCATCCGTGCTCATCCAGGAGCTGGACTGGTCCTGTCTCCATCCCGTGTCTCCAGGGAGTCAGCGACCCGGCAGGACTCTGTTTGTCATCCAGCTCTGTGGCTGAGTCTGGGCTCAGAGCCAGTCCCAGGCTGAGGGATGGGTTTTTTTTCCAGAGCTCTCCACAGTGTTTGCTGCCAAATCCACCCCAAGGTCAGTGTGAGCCATGAGGGCCATGAGCTTCCCAGAAATGCTCTTCCTGGCTGCCAGCATGGAGAGGCTGGCATGCCTTCACCCCACCCAAAGGCACCACTGCCCTCATAAGCTGCATGGCGTGGGGCATCCCCCCACCTCAGTGCTTGTGCCCCTGGAGTGGAGCAGCTCCATCGATGCCACCAAACAGCTCCATCATGGCACCAAACGGGTCGTTTCTAAGACCAGAGACAGAGCTGCCCCTCACCCCAGGCAAGCTCCTGGCAGGGCAGCCAAGAGCCCATCATCTCCCCCGTTAAGCCTTTAGGGCTCAGCCCCATTCGGGTTTCATTTTAAGACCCTCCTCACAGCACAGGGCTCTCACAGCTGGCCATGGCTGAGTAGCAGCTGGTGGCCCTTGGCCACCTGCCCTCAGGATCTGGCTGTCCCATTCCAGGAGAGGGCAGGATTGAGGGAATAAACAGCTTTCCTCCAAGCCACCCCCACGCTGCCATCTCAGAACAGGCAGTCCCCGTCTCTCCCCCATGGCATTGCCCTACCCTGTGCCGTCACTCACAGTGTATGTCTTACCTCCAGCACGAGGTGGCCCTGGGCTATGCAACCCCCATCCTGTCCCATCACAAGCCCTTCCATCAGACCCAAGTAGGTTCTTCTAACACCAGCATGTCACGTCTTGCCGCACCACAGCCTGACAGCACATCTGGCAGCCACGTCCCACAGGGAAACATCTGGCTGTCATGGGGCAAAGGCCACCAAAGCACAGGGGAGTTCACAGGCCAGTCACTGTTCTCACTCCCTGCGCGCCCATCTGCCCCTCACCTGCCCGTGCCTCTCCTTCCTGCAGGGATCGGATCGCTCGGATCGGGCTGGGAGTCATTCTGAACTTAGCCAAGGAGCGAGATGTTCCCCAACTGGCCCAGAGCGTCTCTGGTATCCTGGAGCACATGTTCAAACACACCGAGGAGACCTGTTTCCAACTCATCTCTGATGGAGGCCTGGATGCTATCCTCTACTGGTGCCGCTGGACGGACCCCATCGTGCTGCGGCACTGTGCCATGGCCTTGGCCAACTGTGCCATGTACGGAGGGCAGGCCAACCAGCGCCTGATGATTGAGAAGAAGACAGCAGAGTGGCTTTTCCCACTGGTGTTCTCAAGAGATGATGACCTAATCCGCCTCCACGCATGCTTGGCCATCACCGTGCTGGCCACTAACAAAGAGATCGAGAAGGAGGTGGAGCGCTCGGGGACGCTGGCTCTGGTGGAGCCGTTCATCGCCTCGCTGGATCCTGAGCAGTTTGCCTCTGAGATGCTGGACAGCAGTGACAACAGCCAGGGGCGGACAGCAGATGACCTGCAGCGGCTGGTGCCCTTGCTGGACAGCTCGCGGCTGGAAGCGCAGTGCATTTCTGCCTTCTACCTCTGCACTGAGGCTGCCATCAAAGCCAGGCAGAAGAAAACAAAGGTAAAGGGTAGGTTGGCCTGAAGGAAGGAGATACAAAAGGGAAGGGGTGCCACAACTGCATCTGGGCTTCCTTTGCTCTCCTCCTACGAGCTCACCAAGTATCCCGGCCCTCAAACTGCTTGGCACGTGTCGCAGGGAGGAGGAGGGAAAGCAAAGTGATATCTCCTCTCTTTGTGTCCCCAGATTTTCAGTGAGATTGGGGCTACCCAAAGCCTGAAGAGGGTAGTGTGCTACTCTACCAGCAGCACCACCTCCTCCCTGGCCAAAAAGGTGCTACGCATGATAGGGGAGGAGGTTCCTCGGCGCATCCTGCCCACAGTTCCCAACTGGAAGCCCTGTGAAGTACAGACGTGGCTGCAGCAGATCGGATTCAACAAATACTGCCAGAGCTTCTTGGTAGGGCTGCGTGCTGGGGGAGGGACACCTGGATGGGACCTTTTGCTCTATCTTGCAGCAAAAGTGTAAGCATGTCACCCAACAGCTTTTCTTGGGACCTTTCCAGCCTGGATTTCTCTTGGCAGGACCACCAAGTAGATGGGGACATTCTCCTGAGGCTGACGGAGGAGGAGCTGCAGGAGGATTTGGGGATGGACTCCAGCATCACTCGGAAGAGGTAGGACCACCACCTGGGCACGCTGGTCTCTCTCATGGTCATCGTCATGGTCATCACCGCAGTGGCAGAGGCAGGGAAAATGTCTGTGCCTTCCCCTTCTTGCAGAGACAAGAACAGAGATCTTCAAAATGCAAAACCTGGGCTGCCAGGGCTTTTCCAGCACAGTCCCCAGAGGAACTCCTGCAGTGGGGCCTGGGCATGGGAGAGGGGTGGGATGGGGAAGAGACCACCTATGGTGCAGGAGAGGTGGGATCCTGCAAGTTACCAAGAAAGGTGGGAACTTACCCGAATTTCTCCTCCCTTAGCCGAGCTCCTCACACCTCCATGTCCACAGGACCAATGCTCCCACCGTGGCGCAGCTTTCTTCTCTTGATTCCTTTAGCTCGCTCTTCACCACTGCAGTAGCTGCACTCTCTCCTGTGCAGATAAGAGATGCGGTACCCCAAAGCCTCCAGACCCTGGGCTGTCCAGCAGCCTCCCCTCCCTGCTCCACGCTTTCATTTCTTTCTCTGCCAGGTTTTTCCGGGAGCTGACAGAGCTGAAGACCTTCACAAACTATTCCACCTGTGACCGCAGCAACCTGGCTGACTGGCTGAGCAGCATCGACCCCAAGTTCCGTCAGTACACCTACAACCTGCTGACATGCGGCATCAACCGCAACTTCTTGCACCGGGTGACGGAGCAGCAGCTGCAGGAGGACTGTCACATCAACACAGGCTTCCACCGCGTCCGCATCCTCACTGCTGCCAGGGGTGTGTGGGTCCTGCTGCTGCTCACTGCACCCAAGCAGGCGGGGGGTGTTGTGTTGGTGGGGTACTGAGGGTTGTTTGGGATGAGTTGTTGGGTGCTTTTAACTTTTGGTTGCTGTTTGCTCCGCCTAGAAACGCTTCACTCCCCTATAACGCTGCAAACCGCATCCGATGGGACCGATGTGTTCATCAGCTACCGGAGGAGCACTGGGTCACAGCTGGCCAGGTGAGTCCCGCCGCCAAACCTCATGGTGCTGGGCTGATGACCAGAGCGAAAGCTGGTGATGGGTCGTGGGACCAGCGTGGAGCTGGGAAAGCTGCAGGCTCCAGCAAGGAGGAGGAAGAGGAGGCTGTTAAATGCCACAGCACAAATGGGGATAGCACACGCCAAAAGCTGTGCCGTGGACAGGCCGATTCCCATCCCGTCGCTGCCGCACTGTCCCTCCTTGATGCTGACTTACCCTGCGCTCACACTGTGCTCATAGGGGAACAGAGCAGGGAGTTGATGTCCAGCTCCCTTGTGTTTTCTGCATGGGCAGAGAGCTGTCCACAGGCTGGGCTGGAAGCTGGCACCCCAAGGACCGTGCCGTTCTCTGCAGGAGCCTGTTTTGCTGTTCCTCTGTCTCACCATGGCTTGGTGTGAAACCCGGGCACCGGCAGCAGCTCTCCTCACAGTGCTGTCTCCTCTCGCCGCCAGCCTGCTGAAGGTCCACCTGCAGCTGCACGGCTTAAGTGTGTTCATCGACGTGGAGAAGCTGGAGGCAGGGAAGTTTGAGGACAAGCTGATCCAGAGCGTCATGAGCGCCCGCAATTTTGTGCTGGTCCTCTCGCCCAACGCGCTGGATAAATGCATGGGAGACCCCGAGTGCAAGGACTGGGTGCACAAGGTAGGAGATGCGATGCCATCGGGTGGGAGCTTGGTGGGTGTCGGAGCAAGAGGAGGCTGGTGATGGGCTGACACGTGCTGTAGCCTGAGCACTTGCATGTGTCTGCAGGAGATCGTGACAGCCCTGAACTCTGGAAAGAACATTGTACCTGTTACAGACCATTTTGAGTGGCCGGACCCCAAAACCCTTCCTGAGGACATGAGGGCTGTCCTGAAATTCAATGGTATCAAGTAAGCAAAAGGAACCGGTGCCATGGTGTTTCCTGACACCTGGGGAGAACGGCTTGCATGAGCAGTAGCAAAGAGGGTCAGGAAATCAGGAGAAAGAGGTGAGGGAGGCCCAACGGGCCAAAGGGGACATGACTCATTTCAGGTGAGCAGGAAGGGAGCAAAGGGCTCGGATATAAATAAACCACTGGCTGCTTCTGTGCTTGGGGCTCCTCTGGGTACCAGAGCTCCCCGCTCCGGGAGCTGCTGCCAGGAGGATGCCCATCCTCATACCCCCTGGGGCAGGAGAGATGCTGGCAGGTTTTGCAGCTGGCCTGGGTTTCTTCTTGCCTCCTGCTTTCCCCTTCGTGCAGCAGTGCTCCAGGCCGCTACCCCAACCTGCTCACAGCCCTCCAAGGACACACAGGGAGAAGGGGCTTTTCCTGCAGCACCTGGTGTTCCTCCATTTCCCAGGGGCACTCCTGGGGAGCTAGGGAGGATGAGAGGGGTCTCTGGCTCCCGACCCGAACACACTGAGCTATCTCAGGGCATCAAGGGAAAAATTAACAGAAATCTCCCCCTCGGACGCAGGTGGTCCCATGAGTACCAGGAGGCCACGATCGACAAAATCATCCGCTTCCTCCAGGGCCGTTCATCCCGAGACTCCTCGGCTGGGTCAGAGAACGGCCTGGACTGCTTGCCCTCCCTGGGGCAGACGTAGAACCAGCACAGCTGCTTCCTCCACTCCAGAGACTTCCCAGGTCATCCCTCTTTTTTTTATGTGGGGCCAAATTTCTCCCTCTCTAGCTTTTCCTCCATCTTAGTACCCTGGTTTGCAACAAGCCCTACGGCTCCTTAGGTCCCCTTCATGCTCCAAGTGCAAGCCCCTCCTAAAAGACTCACTCACATGGTGCCTGGTGAGCCAAGCCAGGGTGGGCTGGGATGGACCAGTTGTCTTCCACATCCTCCCATGGGGCAGCAGGACACGCAGGCTGTGCCTCCCACAACACAGGGGCACGAGGGAGATTGATGATGTCCAGACCCCCATGAACGGCCACGGCTCCCCCAAGAAACGTGTCTGGAGAGGAGGGATCTTCCGAGGACCAAAAGATGGGGAACTGAGGAGTGGTACATGGTAAGAGGATGCGTGAGAGCGAGGAGCAGTTGAGAGGTAATGGTCCATAAGCATCATGTGGCCTCTGCTGGGTGCCATGGGAATATCATTGTGGCCAGAAGCTGAGAGCCAGAAAGGACAAATAAAAGATAAGCCTTAACGAAATCCCTGTGTTTGGGAAAGATAACACACAGAGGCTTCCAAACAGCTCAGCAGAAGCTTTCTCCTTCCCAGTAATGTCACTTTATCACAAGGCCACTCGAGGGCCTTTCACCTCCTAATGCTGCAAAAACCACTTTGTGCTCTTAACTCTGGCAATAGAAGTTTGGGTTTAGATCATGGGAAGTTTTGGCAGGGTTCTTTTTTTCAAAAAAGTGCTTTAAAAAACCACTCCCTTCCCTCCATCTGATGGCTCAGCTTTCCTGTTTTATCAGGTCCGTGCTTCCAGGGCATAGGAGACTGTATGGGTGACCCTGGGAAACACGTATCCATGCAGGTATGGAAGATGCTAATTGCTGGACACTTGGCTGGGGAGTCGTTACACACCGGCTGAACTGTGCTCTGATGTTGGTGCTCCACAGATCTCCCATGGTCTGTTCCTTCAAACAGGAGCCGGTGTATCCCTGCTGCACTTACCCCTGACAGCTCCTCGGGGCTGTCCTTAGTCCCTGCTGGATGCAATACCAAGTAGCATTTGTTCCTTTCTGCAAGGTCACTGCAAAGGGCAGGTGGAACCTGCCAGGCATGAGCACTGGCTGGGAGCAGGACTGGCAGCACCCGCTGCTAACACCAGGGGTGAGGAACCAGGGCCACCCTGACACACCTCCCCTGAATTCTGCGCTCCCAGCCCACTCCTGCTTCTCACACCTGCCCGGAGGGGGAGCAGCCTCCCAGCAACATGTCACTTCGCAATCAGGACCAGAAACTGCAGCTCCTACCTGAGTTTGTCTTGTTTTGATGCAAAGTGAGTAACGCAGAGACCCATCCTTGTTCAGGAGCCCAGGGAACCAGCCTGCAGAAGCAGCGAGCTCCTCTGGCTGTCCCTGCTCCGGAACCTTAACCCCTTGGGAGATGACAAGGAGTCTCAGCTGCCTTGTCCTTCTGACTCCCCTGAAGCCTCACTGCCTGCTGTAACTGGCAGGAACACAAACCTGTTTCCTTCTGGCATAGATCCATGAACATTTGAGGGCAGAAAAAGGAAAAAAAAATTTAAAAGTTGAATTCTGGTGCTTAATCACAGCTTTATGGATAGTTCTTATCAGCACACTGCTAATGCATCTTTGCTCTCCAGCGAAAGGTTAATAGCTGTATCTGCCCAACATTCATCAGTAGATCTATCTAATCTCCAGATTAAGTAGGAGGAATCCAGAAGATGAGCCCAAAGGTGAATCTGCCACAGGATAAAAGCCACTTGTGAGCTGCTTGAGGGAGAAATCTTGTGTAAACTGATTGAGTGTCAGGGCCTCTGTGGCCACTGAAGGAGTCCCACACAAACAGCCCTCAAGATTTTTCCTCCTACAGTAATACACCCTAAGATTATTGCGTCTTGTTTCCCAGGAGCTCTCTAGCAATTAACCTCCTCACCCACCAGTCAACTTAAGAGATTTACTCGTCCTCTCCAGCCAAGGTTTCACTTGCAATGAGATCCCATCTCATGCTCCAGCTGCCCAGAACATGACTCTTACCATCATTCAGTTACCGTCACCAAAACGAACTCGCCCTCCATCCCACACCCAGCCACCTCCAGCCTGAGGAGTCTCATGGAAACCAACCCTCCTGTTCCCACCCTTCCTTTTCAGCCTCCCATTGGGAAGTGTTTAAAGTTGTTCTATCAGATACAATGAATAAATTTGGTTTATACTCTAAATCCCCACCTCTTTTTCCATCTGTGCCCTGTGCTTCTCTCCTCACAGCCTTCTCCCCCCCCCCCAGCTCTCCCTTGCCAACACGCTTTCTGGTCCTCTGAAGGGGCAGCAGAACTGGCAACCTCCGGGCACAGCTCCCCATATCACCCACACTTCACGCTCAGCTTTGCATGGACTGATGTAGCTCACCACATCCCCAGGGACCCTCTGCCTGCTGCCCACAGTCACACCGCATGGATGGCGTGTTTGCCTCACAGTTGTGGCTCTTGGAAGACAGCCTAGGAGAACTTTGGTTTGCTTTATCTTAATAGAGCATAATAGTTACTATTGAATCTTTCCTTTGCAAGCACACTGGCACAGACAGAAAAGCAGAGCCAGTACACAGGTCTCACCTCGCTGCACACCAGCGAGCAGCCACTAGCACTGGTGTCCAAAGAGTCCGCTGGTAGGGAAGGCTTAACTTCATGACCAGTTCAGCCACAAACGCTAACACAACTCTCACAGCATGCCCTGTTCCTCGGGGAGGCCAATTCTGGGCTTAGCCTGTCAATCAGACACAGAACTCCTGTCCACTGGCACAACTACACAGGCCAAGTGGCATAACACCAAGTTCTTGAAGGCTCCGTACTTCACCTCCTGGCTTCTTTTGCTCCCCGGTTCTCCTGCTTTTATCACACCCTCCTAATGAGCAGGGAACAAAGCTGTACAGAACCGTTTCCCATTTACTGCCTGTTAAGGACAGGTCACAGAGCAGGCACTCCCACCCGCTTCACTCCGGAGAAGCGAGCTTTGGCCACCTGCAAGTCCCAAACCTGTGTCCTTCCTGCCTTGGGACTATCACGCGCTCGCTCTCCACACGGCAGGTGACTTCATGCTGCTGCTTCACTGCCGAGTGCTCGGTAAGGGCAGCGGCATGAGAGTAATGGAGAGAAGTGCAGGAAGAAGCAAGGACGAATGTCATCGGCAGCCGCAGGAGACACGCGATGCTTTTATGAACCATAAAAGAGGATGGAGGTTTTATTCGTTCTGAAAGTACCATGGCTGCTGAGCAATTCCAGAGTCAAGGGCCCCATCGCATGCCTCTCAACTGCTGGTTTATGGCAGCCCGAAGAAAGCAAGATTGAGGCAATAGAGTTAATGCTTTGAAAAGAACAGTTACAAATACCATGATCGTGGGCATCGCCTGCTGGCGTCCACATGTTCTGAGCAGGGCAGCAGACATGAGGTCACTGACACAAATTTATGCCTCATACATCAAAACAAATCACCTCTGGAGGCTGGTCTCCATGCCAGCCCAGCCCAAGTGCTGTGTATTGATGAGGAAGGACTGGTCCTGGCTCAGCCACAAGCACAGCGGTGATTTCAGATGATGCTAGGGACACACCACAGCTGGGGCCTCCAATGTGAAGGTAAGGGGTTTCAGTTTGGGAGGCCTGACTCCAATTTTAGGTTTAACTTAAATCAGCTTTGACAACTGCCAGTTAAGGCACCTATGTGCACCGTGGTATTCTCACATGAGCCTGTTCTCCTTAAAGGACCTTTGAAATCCTGGGCTGAGGTGCAGGCAGGCAGGACACACCACTGGCACTCCTCACCACACATTAGACTCTGCCTGTGACACCTTCTGCTTGTGAAGCTCAAGCTCGTTCTGTCAGGAAGGATGGCAGTAACACTCCTGTGCTAAGCTCCCACTCATCCCAAGGACTTGTGAAGAAGCCCAGCCTGGCACACAACACTGGCATGACTTTCACAGACAGCACGCTGGCTTGGAGTGCAGATCTTTCTCCTCACTGCACGGTCAGACTACCTCTGGTTCAGTCTTGCTCTGCAGGGTTTGGTCTGGACCTCACCCACACTATCAGATCACATGCTGCACATTGTAGTACTCAGAGGGGAATGGGTTTGGCAATTAAACCTCTCTTGCCACTAAAAGCAGGCCAGAGATCCTTCCCCCTCCCCATCAAACCCCAAACCACTAACTGGCCTCACAAATGGCCAACAACAGCTTTTACTCTTGATTGGCTTTTGGGTCTCTTGGGTTTTCCCTGACAGATGAGCCAACACGGCGGCAAGGCAGCATTCAGACTGGCAAATCAAGTTACTACGGGTAGTCAGAGCCACAATTTCCAACTATTTGGCATTTAAAAATTAGTAAGGACAAGCAGGGTGTCCCCCCACACACTGATCTGTCCTTCAAAGGAAGAAAAGAGCAGTCTTCAGATGGGCAGTGCCAAGCTGGCCAACTCCTCATCCCTGAGTTACTGCTCAGCTGTCTGCAGGGGACAGGGAAGCATCTGAGAAGTGACTGTAGTCATGGTTTGAGTCCCAGATTTCTATCCACCTAAGAAAGAAAGAAAGAACAGTTAGAACCTACGAAGGCACACTGGGACATTGCTGAATTGAGTGAGTTTTAAAGTCTCAAAGGAACAGAACAAAATGACCCTGCCAGGAGCTGTCACACCTCTACAGCAAATCCCAACACGTCGTCTCTCTGGGACTTACCAGGGAAGTTGTTTTCTATCATAACACAACTTTTGCTTTAATTCTTAAAGAAAGGGCAGGAAGAGAGATCACTAAGAGAGCTCCATCTCTTCCATAACGGAGGACTTCCAAATTCAACTCCAGATTTTGGATTCCACTCTGAGGGTGGTGTTGAGACCCTGAAGCACTGCAAATGTCAGCAGCTATGTTACTCAGGCTGCAGATTTGTCACCAGGATTCAGATACCAGAAGAAACAGACCTGCACTCTGCTTACTGGGGCACTGAACACCCTCTCCTAACTGAAAATACACCTTAAAAACCATGAGACTCTACCCTTAGGTAGAGTAAGTGGGATTTTTCCTATCACGGTTCCCAGGTCCTAAGGCAAATTTTAGAAATGTGAAATAAATTACCCAAGGATGGCTGCTGGAATAAGAAGGATGACAGCCCCAAAAAGAAATGGGAATCCCCTCATGAAGTGCAAGCTGGCAGGGTAGAGAGAGTTGAACACTCCTGCAGCTACAAGTGAACACAGTCCTTCCACACAGGCAACAGACGCAAATAGAGCACCTGGAAAAGACATCCAAGAGGTTAACGGTGAGCCAGCCCTGTCTGAAATCACCTGTAACACACCACCTTTGCAGGGATTCTGTCAATCGTCCCATCAGAAAACCGGTGTCTGTGTTGTCAAGCATGGTAAGGAAGAGCAGGGAGCAGAAATTGAGTGTACTGTGCTGGCCTGGCCAGCCAAACCTGCCAAGCTCAGCTTCTCCACAGGCGGGACCTCCTCACTGACCTCCAGAATTAGTATCACGTGAGCTGACCAGGGATATTATATATCCACTGGATCATAAATGCTTTAACAGGGTTATATAGATTTGTTTACTGCTGAGCACATCTTATCACTCGTTAAACATTAAGCTCAGCAGAAGACTGCACTTTATAGATTCAGCATCATAAATCTGGCATCGAGCGTGTGCCAGCTTCATTCTAACAGAAAAACCAGGAATTATGCAAAGCCACCTTCTGACCTTTCCCACCTCGACTCCCTCCTCTCCTCTGCCTGCCTGCAGACCTGTTCTCTGCAGTGTTTAACAGCAAGTGCAAGCTCACCAAATAAATTACTGGAAGAAAGGGAAATACGCTCCTCCTACGGGTTACCCATGATCTTTCACCATGGTCAATGATATAACCCTCTAACAACATTGGGTTTCTTCCCAACTGTTACTGATCAACAGAAAGAAGTCATGGTCAGGGAATCACTGGTTTCTCCTTGTTTTATAATCCATTTTAACTCCTGCTCCCTGGAAAAGTTTTGGAAGCAAAGAGATGAATGAACGAACTAATCCTGAGCTTGGATGCAATGCTTTCCACCTTGCAGTTCTTCTCTCCTCCTCATGTCGAAAATGTAGCAGACTTAATTCAATGAAAACTGACAATTATTCTGAAGAAAAACCTGTTACCCTGCACCCTCTGGTGAACGCAGGGGCAGGGGAGTCCAAAGGAGCTAAGGATGTCCTAACTTCCCAAAGCTGTTTTGGTTTCAGTGTTCAGGACCTGATTTAAGCTCGGTGGCTAAGGCCTTACCCTGTTCCGTCTCACTGACCAGCTTGGAGAGCTTGGCTCTGATGACTGGAGTGGCTGCCATGGAAAGGAACAGAACTCCATAACCTGTGAGCAAGACATAGCATGTTAGGGAAAGCTCAGCGGAAAAATAGTCTCCAATTCAATCACAGAAATCTCTTGTTCCAGGCAGCTTCTACCCCTTACATGCTGACCCAGTTCCCCCTCCTGCACCTCCTAATGCCCTTCAGTCCCTGCCAACACAGCTTCGAGGAAACCCAATATTCCAGGAGCTACATGGTTGCACTTTCTACTTGGGTGTTTGCCCAACTTTGCTGTTAGCAAGCCACAATTTTGTTGGTACACAGGCTGCGTAAGAAGCTGGACTTCCTCCACGTGCCTCAACTCCCAGAAGCATGCTGTCCTCCCAGATCCACTCCCACCTCCTGAGTGCCTGAGATGCCAAGCATTAAGAATTCACCATCACCTGTAAACATCAGCGGTGTTGTTGTAGCAAGAGAAATCATGACCAGTCCTGAAATATTGGAGATCAATCCTATCTCTGCCACCCAGGTGTCTTCAAGGCAGAGCTGCAGCAGCCGCAGCCCGCCCAGGCTGCTCAGGTAAGCCAGGTAACTGGCGGCTGAGCCATACCCAATAAGATCAGCAGCCCAGCAGAGAGGGGAGCCAAGCTCGTACAAAACAAAGAGGTCCTTGGTTCCAAAATGTACTGTGACTAGAAGAAAGAAAGCCAGGGAGTAAAAGGCGAGCTTCCGCCTGGAGCTCAAGTGTTCTGAGGCTGTGTACAGCCTGTAGACAGCCTTGTAATGGCTGAGCGTGAACAGCCTGGCTGGCTTCTGCTGCTTCACCGACTCCTGAAGACAGAAAGCAGCGTAAAGAGCAGCAGCAAGACTGGCGGCAAGCACGAGCCAAAAAGGATCGATGTACCCCTGAGCCTTGCGCCACTGGCCGCCGCCGATGCTGGCCAGCATGCCCGCGATGCCGAGGCACGCCTCCAGGATGGCGACGCGAAATGTTCGTGCACGTTGGTCGCTGGTGTCGGCTACGTAGGCGAAGCAGCTGGCCAGGATCAGGTTGTAGTCTCCCATGAGGCCACTCAAGATGCGACCGAGGAGAAAGTAGGCAACGTGCAGCTGCAGGTACATGACAAGAAGGTAGATGGCCGCTTGCACGGCCATACCCACTGCTGGCAGGACCAGAGTTGGCCGGCGGCCTACGCTGTCGCTCCATGGCCCGAAGAGAGTCACGGAGAAGAGACCGACCAAGAACCCTCCCAGGTCAATACAAAGCTTCCAGCGGGAGACCAGCACTTCCACCTCCTGCAAGAGAAACAGGCCGCTGAGCCTCGGCCCCAGCAGCATCCCAGGCCGGGCCCCAGCAGCACCCCTTCACACCCCCCCTCCTCCGCTCCCCCTACCCCTTCCCCCCACTCTCCCACCTGCCGCAGGGGCGCATCGGGGTCGCTGTCGTTCCCGCAGCCGGCGGGGCTGCTGGCGTTCGGGCCGCTGTACCCGCGTTCGGCCCCCAGCCGGTCCCAGAGGTACTGGGTGGCGAGCGGGCCCTGCAGCCCGAGAGACAGGGTGGCCAGAAAGAGCAGCGGTTCGACGGCGGCCAGCGGCAGGCGGCGGCGGCCGGGCGGCGGCGGGGAGGCGGCGGGGTGCTGAGGCGGCGGGGCGGCCATGGTGGCGGCGGCGGGTAGCGGAGGGGGAGGCGGGGGGAAGCGGGCGGAGGAACGGCGTGCTCCGCCCGGGACTGGCTGCCCCCGCCGCGCTCCGCCCCGCTACCTCGGGGAGCCGGCAGCACCCCGGGGGGAAGCGGGGAAGGAAGCGGGGAGGGGGGTTGCGCTCCCCTGAGAGCGGAGCTGGCTGCAGCCGCCCTGCCGCAGGGGCAGCTCCCCCCCCTGCCCCGCGGTGTTATTTACTGAGGGTTAAAGCTTTAAATTTAAAGCCTGGTGCTTTGGTTTGTTTGCTTTTCTCTGAAAAGTCCTGACCAACGTTTTCAATGCCCTGGCACCCGAGGAAGCAGCCAGCACACCTGGCAGCACGTTACAAGGGGCTGCTAAAGGACCATACAGACCCCCACGGCCCGGAGCACCGGGGCGGTTTGGGCTGTGCCACGGCTGAGCCCCAGCCGGTAGCTGAGCACCGCGCTGCCGCTCGCTTCGCTCCCCTCCGCCCCCTGCAAGGGGATCAGCAGGAGGGGGAAAAGAACCCCAAACTCACGGGTTAGGACAGCTTAATAGGATAACAAAGGGAGATAAGAAATAACTACAGCAATAATAAAACAAGTGATGCACAAATGCAGTTCCTCACCACATGCAGAAGGAAATAAAAAACCCCAACCTGATTCCCATTCTGCTTCCAAGCTGCCAGTCTGCATCCCAGTTGGCTTCCCCAGTTAAAGACGCTGCCTGATGCTCCATGGTGGGCAACATCCCCTGGGCCAGCCTGGGTCAGCTCTCCTGGGTGTGCTCTCCCAGCTTTTCACACGCCTGGCAGGGCCTGGGAAGCTAAAAAAACCCCTGATATTGCATAGACAGCACAACTACCACAGAACAACTGAAACCACCAGTACGTTATCAATGTTACTTTCATCCTAAATCCAAAGTGCAGCACTACGCCAGCTAGAAAGAAAACTATCTCATCCAAACCCAGGACATGGTGCAGTTAGGGTTCCTGTTAGGGTTGGTCTGCCTCGAGGAGCACATCAATAAGCAAAGATCAAGTTGTTCTTTAAATTCAAAGAGCATGATTCAGAGTATTAGATTAACCTGTTTATGTAAACTGGAATAGTTCCAATGTAACGTAAATTGGCATCACTCCTGTGACACCACTGAGGGAGTATTAACAGGTACAGGTGAAGCTCTGACAAATCCCCTGAAGACAAACTGTTCTCTTTGCAGTAACACACTTACAGAGCTCGTTTATAACATCTTCAATAGGAACAGGACTCGTGTAGCAGCGGAGACCATGGCTGTGGATGTGCTGCTTCTGAAGAACAGGCAGGATTCATTAGCTGATGTCCTTCAGCCCCATCTCTTATACCCCATAGGTGAGGCTCCAGCTGGTGTCCAACCTTCAGAGATGGGAAAACAAAGTTTCCTTTTAGGTTTTCACTGCAACCTTAGGACAGAAGAGTAGAAAGTTGAAAAAATACTTTGCCGTTGGCTGATTCTGTCATTGCACCTTTTCAGACACTAATTCAACATTAAGTGGAGGCAAAAATGTAAGGGAATATTAATTCCTTTGAAAGCTCTTTCTCATTCTTTCTGGGAGAAATGCTAAAGCTGGGCACTGGCAGTTGTACCATGAAGGTGTTCCCTCCAAGCAATATGCCTCAGTCAAGCTCGCAGAGAGCTGTGAGTTTGCAGCTCTGGCAACTGAAACCTCTCTGGGTTTCAATCCTAAGCACGTTATTGAAAGAAAAGAAGCCCTGGCAGAAAAGGGATGAGAGAGAAACAGCAGAAGCTCTTTACAGAGCTGGCATCAGATGACCTAATGCCTGTGCTTCTCTTTCTCTGCTTGGGCAAGCTATAAATAGATCGGAGACAATTTATACCAATAAAATCAAAATGTTATCATCATTATCTGAAGAATGCGCTTGCCTGATCTACCAAATAAAGATATCAAAGTGACATACACAACAAGACACTCCCTCTGGACTTAAAAATTTAGTCCAGTGTATTTAAAGAACCAGTACTTTGCTTCTGCACAAGTTCCTTGTAACTGGGACAACATCCGCTGGGAACTCCCCAGTAGCTTTTTGAAAAACTTTTCTTCCTCTTCTTTTTTTCCCCTCTTTTCTCTGTTTTCCTTTCTCCCCAGTACACCCTGCAAGCTACCAAAGCTGGGCCTATAATGTTGCAAGACCAGAAAGGTGAAAAAAATAAAATAAATAAAGCCCAATGTCTACCAAGTGATGCACTGTAGTTAAGTACTCTGGATCTGCTGAGATACAACAGCTTGTATTGGAATGAGTTACCAGGTTCCCTCTTTGGCCCCAAATCCTTCTTACAACATACTGGGCTGCCATGGGGTCTGGGGGCAGAAATGAGTCCTGACCAACCCATAACATTTTCCTTGTTGCTCTTTGAGAAGAAGAAACCAGAATTGTCATCATGACTGGGTCATCCTCATACTGCACAAAGACACGCAGGGTGCCTCCTCCTTAAGTGGTGAGGACTTAAAAGTCCCTTTCAGTGGTGGGGACTTTTTGTGGCATCCTGTGACAGGAGCTCTGCTCTACTGGGTTTTGCTACCCAAGGAATTTCTCAGCAAATGCAATGATGACAGAATCACAGAAGGGTAGGGGTTGGAAGGGACCTCTGGAGACCATCTCATCCAACCCCCTCCTAAAGATGTTGACATAACATTTCCTGTAGATGTTCCTAATCTCTATATTTGAGCATTACAGATGCAGACGTGTTTTTCTATACTCTGCATATTTGTAAACTACTATGGAGGGAGCCATCTCTCCTTTTTTATGGGAGGAATAGCACAACCTATTCAACGATGGCATTACTAAAGACAACACCACCAAGATTCTTTAAACAAAGCGTAGGTCATTTCAGGATGCTTTCAGTAAACCTACTTGGCCCACAAGGAGTTAACTCTCTCCTGGATTTACCAGTTATCAGGAAGATTATCTTAAGAAAATTCCTGGTCTGACACTCTTTTGCTGTCCCCTCCCTTCTTTGTTCTCTTCCTTCTTTCTCCGATTACAGTTCCAAAAACAACACCCAACCTCCAGAGGTCAATGGTTAATATTCCCGAGTGTTTATATAGTCTCCAGCAGCAGACCTCAGGCCCTTCAGCACTGGGCTAGCTCCAGCACCATGGCTGGCATAGGGCAGATGCTCCTAGCCATCAGGAAATATCTGATCATAGTGTTTGTACCCCTTGTGTTTATTCCTCTGCCTCTGGCTGTTTCTTCCAAGGTAAGAACTTGTTTAATTGCATTTGAGAGCCAAATCTCTTTCAGAGTTGTTCCTTTTAATCGGCAGAGCTGAAGAGATCACACAGATCTTTCTCAGAGGTGCTTCCTTCATTAATCACTTGAAGACCTCCTTTTTTTTTCCCCTCTGGGAGAACCCCTTTGCCTACTGATAGTGGGGGAATATAAAAGCAATAGGACATAGCTGGATGGGCAGATACATCTGTGATTGCATATTCTAGAAGAATGCTCAGTGACATGCAATTTTTTTAACTTTTGCTTTGCATCTGATTTAGCAAAGGACTTTGTATGCTGAAGCTCCTACATGTGAACCAAAGTTACAATCTAAGGCTTAATTTTAATCTCCCTTCTGATTTTCTAAAAGTACCCTGTGCATATCCTCTTAATATTTTCCTTGTTGTTGCTGCCTGATGGGAGAGGTATTTTTCTTGGTCAGATGGACAAGGTATTCTGATACGTAAGGATAAAATAATATGCATTTCACTCTTTTAATAAGGTATTTCTGTAAGAATCTTTCCAAACAATTACTTAAATAAAATAATTAAACATTTAAATAAAATGTCAAGCTTGGAAGACACCTTGTTTAGGATTCCTTCAGAAAAAATGTGACTACAAAACCCAGCAGTAGCAGGGCAGGTGTTTCAGAGAGATTTAAATGCAGCCCCACGACCAGGCAGGCTGCCAGTGTTTGCTGCTTCCTCACTCTGCCTTATTTCTCCTGCTCTCAATCTCCTCACACAGACAGGTCCAATCTCTGGTCTTCACGTCTCTATTTACAGTGCCAGCATTATTAAATAGGTAGTTCCAATCTCCTTCTCCTGTCACTGCTCTTTGGACATCAACTCCTAGCTCTTTCCCCTGGTCTCTGCCTGTCCCCCGATCCCTGCTGACTCCCAGTTTCTAGTCTCCTTCACCAAACTTCCTTCTTCATTCCACCAGCTCTTACCTTTCCTTTTGTGCAGCCTGTCCCCAAGCTCGTTCTTCCTCACAGCTCTTTTTCTGAGCGTTATCAGAGACTTTGGAGCTATGACCAGAGGATTGCAAGCCCGAATGATAGATTGGCACTGGCTTGAGGTGAAACATGGCAACTGATCAGGCATGTCCTCTTATTCCCTTGCTATGCAAATAAAACTATCACTTAAAAGCTTCCTAAGAAAAAAAATCAGAAAAATCTTTTTTTGCTAGTTAATTTTCCATAGGCAAAGGAGTTACTGAAGTTAAAACACAGCTGGATCGGAAAAGTTCTGTGTAGCCTGAAAGAGAACTTTTTTTCTCTGAGGCCATGGGTTCAAGGTTACTTTCTAGAGTCATTGTTACCATACAGTAAGTCCTTGGTATTGACTGTAGAATGATTTGGCAGTCTTGGTTCAGTTCCCCTTTGAAAATGACTCCCTCTGGTTTCTATGCAATCAACTACAACACAGAAGTTTAAAAGGTCCTGGGCTTTTCCTTTTGCAATCTGTAGGAATTCTTGCCTTAGGACTGCACACTGTGCTACTGCTGAGCAGGAAAAGCTGGTACCTCAGCACGCAGGGCTGTAAGCGCACAACTCACGGGGTGGAATTTCACATTTTTCTGCTCTCTTGAGCTATTAACCTGTCCTGTAATGATATAGCACCGGGCACTAAACTATTACAATGCTAAAGGTTTTATCTGAAGACAAAGGAATGTCCTTACCGGACAAGTGACTTTGTGAAAAGCCTTGTGCCAGCTTTGACTGAGTGCCTGTTCTCAGCAGGCTGGGAGACAGCAGCATCCTGTTAGGGTCTCTCAAGTGGCACCCACAGACATCTCCTAGTAACAAAAATGGGAGAGAAAGGATCATCTAAATGGAAAATTGCTTTCAGTGCTTGATGGGATGTGTAATGAAGATTTTTACTGCTCTCATTCAAAAATAAGGCTCAGAAAGGCATCTTTCATCTCTTCATGAATCCCTTTCAGCTTTATTTCTCCAGCCCTGCAGCTCTGGTAATTTACCACCTACATTGCTGTCACCTACTTTCCTCTACACTACTCACCTTCCTTGTTCATCCTTGCCCTTCAACAGCTCTGTAACTTCCATGCCACGTTCAGAAGTCCTGAGCATGTTCTCAAGCATCACAAATTTGACCCTGCCAGCCGTTATTCCTGCCCCTTGGTTTAATCCTCCACAATCTAGCCACTGCAATTGCAATCTCTTCATTATTTCCTCAAGGAGAAGAAACAAGTCAAAGTCAGTGGAAGCCAAAACTGATCTGCAACCAGTTGGTTAGCAAGACTTTCGAAGTTTGTACTAAGCTAAAAATCCAATGAAGAATAAGATAAAGGTATTTACAGTACAAGGAGTCCAGGCTGTTGAAATTAGTTGGTGCTCATCATGTCCTGGAACACGTGGGGAAAAAAAGGTGGAGAAACCTTGACTGGATCGGTAACTGTTACTGCAGCTCAAAGGCAGGAATATATAAAAAGAAAATAACCACCATCAGCAAAACCAGGTCTGTGCAGGGACTGCCAATCCCTTATCACGAAGGGTTCAAAGTCATCAATTTGTTTCTTTTCCCAAGCTTCTTGTTTTTCCCCACTGGAGGCCCCAGCCTCTTCCTCACCGTTCCGACAAGGTTGTTGAACAGTTTGTCATTTGATTAGGATCTGCATAGGCAGGAGGATAGATGGGAGAGAAAGAGAGAAAATAACCTTTTCTCAAATCCCTTTATCAGCAATGAATATAATTATGGGCTGTTGCCTCCTCAAAGCCTAAGTGAGATGTACAGTCTGTTCTGATGGTGTGTACTCTTCCTCTGTCAGGAGGCCCGATGTGGTTACGTTATCATAGTGATGGCACTGTTTTGGTGCACGGAGGCCTTGCCATTGGCTGTCACAGCTCTCTTTCCCGTCCTGCTGTTCCCACTAATGAACATCATGGATTCAACAACAGTAAGAGATCTTACTCTATAAATGTTTGCCTATGGATTTATTGATCAGCTTCTCTTATTCTGGGATTATTTCCAGGATGATTTCCAGAGCGTGGGGAAAGTAAGAGAAAATTGCAGTGTTGTCACACAGGGAATCTTCTGTCCTCTCCATGGAACAGAATTTGCATGAGCCTAGAGTGAACTCTGGGTGGAGCTGCTAATCCCAAATCAAAAGCAAATTCACTCTTTAGGTACAGTCATGCCAACGTCTTTGGGGCAAGATCCTCCCTCAGAAAATGCCTTCTCTCTTGCCTTCTTGTCACTGTTTCCCCTCCCTTATTGCATGTTACAGGTCTGTCGGGAGTACTTGAAGGACACCAATATGCTTTTTATTGGGGGACTGCTGATGGCCATTGCTATTGAGAACTGGCACCTACACAAGCGTGTTGCACTGAGGGTCTTGCTTATCACTGGTGTCAGACCAGCCCTGTGAGTAATGTTGTGAAAATGCTGTGGGATGAAGGACTTTATGGCATTAGTTCCTATCTCAGAGATCCCTGTAGACTCCTATAGGAATCTGTAAACTATATGTCTACAGTCCAAGTGAGTTAGTGCCTGAGCAAACCTTGAAAATAGGGCTCCTTTGATGTCTTACAGACCTACTGCCTCTTTTTTGAATTCCAGATAGCTTTAGGTGGAGAAATAGCAACAAGAGAGTCCATGCTGAGAAGACAAGGGTGCTGCTTGGCTTGGCCAGAAGCACAGCTTTAGGTAATCAGGAAAGACTACGGCTGAAACACAGAAAACATACACTCTCTGACTGTTAGGTTGATTGCAAAGAGAAGAGAAAATATGGGGATGCTTGTTCTGAAAACAACAAATGTTTTCCAGACTAGAACTTTCAGCTTTGCAGGGGCTACATGTCCCTATTTAATTTGTCTCAGATGATAAGAAGAGGGACTATTGAAGGAAATTACAAAGCAATAGAATAAAAATGCATACCAGATAATGCCCTTTTCATCTAATATATAATCTACATCTCATCTACAGAATAATTTTGATACAAATAACATAGTAATACTGAGGCAAGGATTAGAATTTTATATGAGTAAGAAGGGAATCTTGAATGATAGAGGTGGGATAAAATGATACAGAAAGAGATCATCTTCCGTATGGCTTAAACTGATTGCCCTTTGGGATCAAATAGAGTTTGCAATTCCTCTTCAAAATATATTCTAATACATTAATACGTGTTATTGAGCTGGCATGCCTTCCTCAAAAGCATGCAGAATAAGCAGGATACTGACCAGATAAACTGTTTGTCTCAAGATACCAGCTCCCACTTTGCCAGGCATAAGCACAATCGGCTGGAATTGCAAAAAGAAAAAATTGCTGTTAAATCTTACTGTGACATTTAGGAAGAGTAGGGGGAAGCACTAGGTGTGAATTGCTAAGGCAGTTCCCCAACCCAGCACCTGTAACCAAAGCTTTGTAACAAGCAAAAAGGTTCTCAACTGACTTTTCCCAACCTTTTCCCTTCAGACTTCTCATGGGTTTCATGATCGTGACTGCCTTCCTGTCCATGTGGATCAGCAACACAGCCACCACTGCCATGATGGTCCCAATAGCACAAGCGGTGTTGGAACAATTGCACAAGTCTGAAATGGAGCGTAGCACAGCAGCCCAAGCATCTGAAAACATCAATCAAGCATTTGAACTGCAGGAAGAACCAACTAAATCAGAAAGCTCCAAAGAAACGCAGGAAAAAAGTGAGTGGGTGATGGTGTCTTTCTCTTTGGGATGGCGGAGGATGTCCTGATGCCTTCTTCACTGTCATTTTAGCTCTACTAAATTATAAAAGAATGTACCTAAAGCATCCTGATTGTATCACACAGCATTTACCAGGCTCTTCCATGAACCAGACAAAAGCACAGTAAAATCTACTGACTTGGCTGCAGTTAGAAATAGATTGAAAATATGAAGAGATGATAACTAATCAATAAGACAACAACATGAATAAATTCTCCATTAGCTGAAGTCTTTACATTAGGCTTGCTATTTCCCTATATATTTATGTCAGTTCTGTTATTATGTACTGTGTAACTTATCAGATAATAGGGAATTCCTGAGAGGAAATTCCTGGTCTATTTTATGCCAGAAGGTTAGGGATTAAAATGATCTTTCTAATCCAAAGATATACAATCATGCAACAATATCTCTGGACCAGCTGTCTTGCCCTCTTCCACAATTCAAGTGTTTCTGAATGTAAATCTCAGTGCCCCTAGTCAGATGCTGGTACAGAACGAGTTCCCTTCAGCCCAACTCCTCCCCAAATTCTTGCCTCTCTCCCCTCCAAGTGCAGTCCAGACATCGTGTTAGCTCACTGAGAAGTGTCAGCACTACATTTGGGCTTCATCACACATTTCAACTTCTCTTCTTCTGAAAAATTACTCTGTATCAAGGCCACCCATAAAAATTGCACAGATCATCAAAGAACTAACACCACCAGCTTTAAAATGAGGACACTTGTGTCCTTCAGTTTTGAATCCATTGTGCTGTAGCCTTGAGATACTGAATTACACAAGCACGAGGTGTTTTCCTATCCACTGTAGCTTCTGTAACTCTTTTCATCCTGTCCTGGCACCCAGGTAAGAGCCATACGCTGACAGTCGAGGAAGATAGAAAGATTAACCACAGTCTGCGAGAGGAGAATCACAAGAAACTGTGCAAGGGGATGTCTCTCTGTATTTGTTACTCGGCCAGTATTGGAGGGATTGCAACCCTGACTGGGACAACCCCAAATCTGGTACTGCAAGGACAAGTTGATGAGTAAGTCTGGTTGAATTTGTGATCACGTACCCGCTAAACCGTATCCCTCTGCCACAGCTGACTGCCAGCCAACACCCAGAAGGAAAACAGCGATTTGGTACCTCTGTTGGGAAGTCAGCTTCTCTTCCTCACAGTACCTCCTCTCCTCTGAATCATTAATTACAGAAGAGAGTGCAGCATTTTGAGCATTAACTGCCATCTACATTTTACAGGCTCTTCCCTCAAAACGGCAATATCATCAACTTTGCCTCCTGGTTCTCCTTTGCCTTCCCCACTATGGTTGTGTTACTGGTTTTGACATGGCTTTGGCTGCAGATACTGTACTTGGGCTTTGAGTAAGTACCCTCTACACACAGTAATACAGCTGACAGGCCTGTTAGCAAGTACTCCTTACCTGCAGTAACACAAGTGATACTTTTCCCAATGAGCCAATGCCTGAAAGTCAGACAGCAAGAGACAAAGTCCTCAGGTACGATGGAGACTGGCAGAACAGCATCAGAAAACATCTGCTAAAATACAGCAACAACTTCTACAGGGAACCTTACCAAATCCCAGCTAATTGTACCCTGTAGATGAAAATAGGAAGCTCTAACTGCAGGTATGCTGTTCTGCTGCAGCATTGCTTTCACGTCCTGAAAGACTGTTGTGCTTCACAGCAGAAATTGATTTCTACATATAGCTGGTAAATACCTCTGTGATGAGAGTTGCTACAAACCTAGAGGACTGGTGTTGGGCCAGTTCCCAGTGCTGATCACCCCATACGACCAGCTTGCATTATCTATCTGTTCCATACTTAGCCCATCACTTTTGTATTATGCCCAACATCCTTTTGTTTTTAAACAAAAAGACAGATCTGTAATACCTGCAATGGTATTTTGTCTTCAAACTCCTCCATTAAAATTCTCCTTTTCTGTATTTGTAAGAAGCTTGGCAACCGTTTACTTCCCTGTGATTGTATAGCCTCGGCAGTGACATCATGTCCCCACATGTCCAGATAGCACACCTACTTTTATTTAGAGCTTTTAGGGGTAGGAAGCTGCTTTCTGATCATCTTGGCAGTAACACAGCACAATGAAGTCACTTTCCAACACTTCTGGTAGCTGATGCTGTGATAATAACAGATATCTAATTTCTATGTGCATATACAGATACATACATCAGAAAGACAACGTGACTGTAAAACTTTGATTCTTAACTCTGAGGAGATCTGGCAAACTTCTCTGATCTCCATTTTTTTCCTAGCTTTCGGAGTAATTTTGGCTGTGCTGCAAATCCCTCTGCAAAGGCAAAGGAGCAACGGGCCTATGAAATTATCAGGGATGAGAGCAAGAAATTGGGCTCAATGAAGTTTGCAGAAATAGCAGTTTTGATCCTCTTCATACTCCTGGTGGTGCTGTGGTTCACCAGAGACCCTGGTTTCATACCAGGCTGGGCAACAGTTCTTTTCAACAAAAACGATACAAGGTATTACCCCTTCTCCCCCTCACTGTGAATAAACATGAAGGAGGCTAAATTTCATCAAAATGAAAACACAACTGGGCTAAATACCTGACTGATCTATTGCAGCTATGTCACTGATGCTACAGTTGCCATCTTCATTTCAGTTCTGCTGTTCATCATCCCTTCTGACATTCCTAGCAGAGATGAACGACCAGGTAAGTTTCCTGAAGGCATTAAAAAAAATGAAATAATCAACTGTCAGAATAGGTCTATGGGAAGTTTTACATCTTAGATTGTACAAAGGAAATTTCAAGCATTGAAGAAGATTTCAAACTGCGCTTCCCACACAGCTACAGCTGCATGTTTTAGGCTAGGCAAGGCAGACACCCCAAGAAAGTTCTCTTGTTTCTTGCAATTTAACTAAGTAGAGAACTCTTATCCATGTGTACATGTATGTAAAAGCTAAAGCTGGAGTCTTCAGGAGAGGATACATGATTTAGCAGAAACACAAACAGCTCTGTGGATACATCACCAGACCTTCAACTCTCTCACCCCTATTCTACTGTGCCTCCTGGAGCAGCTGCAGACCATTCATGAGCATATAATCCCACACTCCCCTCAGTCGTCCTGACAGAAGCATTCCCCAAGGTTCAGAATAAACTCACCTCCCACCAAAAAGTTTTCCTGTCTTTGGAGACTGCAATGTGGCTTACAAAATCTTTCTGGATTTTAGGCAGCAGGTCAAAGATCCGAGCACCCCCAGCTCTCTTAGACTGGAAAGTCGTTCACCAGAAAATGCCATGGAACATCGTGTTGCTGCTGGGAGGTGGCTTTGCCTTAGCCAAAGGCAGTGAGGTAACATTCCCCTGTTTACCTGGTATTTGTGTCTTCCTGGTTGTTTCCCATCTTGCTTTTCATGCGTACTCTCCCAGAACGCAAGAGGGCATGCTGGTAGCACCAACGCACATCTCCTCAGCTACTGGCAGTAGGACAGACTTCACCACCCTTAGGAGGAGTCCTGTGATCAGAACAATCTTTATTGCAACTGGGGTAGTGCTGCCAATCAAGGCAACATGATTAACTGTGTTTCTAGAAAAGTGGGTGATTAAAAAACTACCCCAAAACATTTAAGTTTCTATTAAATACAACTTAATTGATGGGGCAAGCATGAAGAGATAATGTGTCCAGAATGGGTCTCCAAACTATTTCAAACAAACTACTTATGGAAATGTGATTTAAATTAAACTACTAGAAGACAACTGTAGAGCTAGGTAGAGAACATTCAAGAGCAGATAAAAACCTCTGGCTGTCGAACTGAAGGATGTCCTGATGGATTTCTGCAGGCATCTGCCAGGAGTCCCGTGCTACAAATCTTTTTTCAGGAATGACTCAGATCATGGAACAGACAATAACTTCATTAAATCTACAGATAATTAAAAAAAAAAAAAAAGCTTCAAGTGCCTGGAAATACTAGTTTAGAATTGTAACATCACAATTAAAATTAACTTAATTAACTCTATCCCAGACAAAACCAGGACAATAATACATAAGACGTGAAATATAATCCTTCAACTTGGGACTCGTAAGTCCTCAGGTACAGTAATGTGTTCAGTTTTGGATATCATTCTCCAAAAATGTGGAGAATGATATCTTCCTCTATCTTCCTCTAAACTCCAGAAAGTTTAGAGGAAGATAGTAAGGTTGACTGGATCTCTGGGAAACATGTTTGGAAAAGGAAAGATTCAAGAAATTATCTTAATTTCTTCTAAAGTAAGTCGAAAGAAAGTCACTGAATACATAAAAGCTGCTGCAGAAAGGAAGATAATACACTTTTTAATATCCTAGTGGTGCTAAAGGGCTTAAATTGCAACGAAGGAGATTTAGGTCCAGCAAAAGGAAAACATTCCAACTGTAAAGGTAGTTAAACACCTGAAAAAAAAAATCCCCTGGGGAGATTCTGGAAGCTTCATTGCTAGATTTTATCAAGAAGTTCAAAAAACATCCATCAGTACTGGTGTGGGTAACGCTGATCTCGTAGGACAGAAAACTAGACCAGTCCTTTCAAGGCAGATCCTAACCCTGCTGTGAGACGGGGCTTTTGAGTGTCAGCAGAGACAGGTCCAAGTAGCCAAGGTATTAAATAGGAATAACATGAGAAGCAAGAAGGGGTTGCAAAGCCAGGGAGAAAGCTAGGCCATAGGCACAGTGAGGGTATGTTCTCTTGAGGAACAGCTGAATAATAATGATGCCCCAACCACAGCCCAGAATGACAGAGGAGATGGTATTTTTCAGTGACTGAAAAGGGTGAAAGGGGTAAAAAGCTTCAGATAACTCATCAAGGTATCAGACAACGTGATGAAATTACATGAAACTGTAGAATTTCTGCTAAGATATATGAAGGTATTTTAGAAAGGGACTTCAAAGATCTTTGCTTAGATTTAAAATAAATAACCACCCCCCCCATGAATATTGATAATGCACAACTAACAGCCTGAACAGAGAAATAATTATTTGCTATCAATATATCAATAACATACTGTAAATGCAGCATCACCTGCTTTCAAATTCTTTGGAGGGAAAGCATGTTTCTTGTTATTTAACCTACTGAATTACTTTGTGTTTATGAGTGTTGCCTCTTACACGTTTTCCACAGAAAGCAGTTGGGCTGAGAGCTCCTACAAGGTGGGAAGGTGGAATTGGTATGAGGAAATAACTGGACTGCAACGCGGCTGTTTCGTCTCCAGCCTACTGCCCTGACAGGCCTCTTCCCTGCTCTGTTACAGGAATCTGGGCTGTCTGCATGGCTAGGGAGCAAACTGACCCCTCTGCAGCAAATCCCTCACCCAGCTATTGCGATCCTGTTGTGTCTCCTTATTGCCACCTTCACGGAGTGCACCAGCAACGTGGCCACCACTACCCTCTTCCTCCCGATTCTGGCTTCAATGGTGAGTTCCAGCGTTTCAAAATACTCCTCTAAGAACAGCTTTCAACTCTTCTCTGAGTGTACATCTGTTTAGTTGTAGAACACAACCAGCTGACATCACCAAGCACTGCTTCACGTATCCCATCGGGAATACAAGGCTTAAAACATACACATACGTATGTGCACACATTGTATATTCACACACAACGTGCTTAGTTCAACCTTTCTAAAAATCACTGCTGGTGAAAAGTAAAGGGACTGAATATTAGGCTTTGCCTTCTGGCCTAAACAACCTCATGAGGTCACTGCCAGCAGTACCTGTTTTTTCCGTATTTGCTCTGCAGAGAGGCAGCAGCAGCATTTGCTTCCCTGCAACATTCCATTACTGTATTTCACTCGACCACTAGCCTTCCAGAAGTCTCTGAAGGTGATAGCATTAGTCAAGCTCTATGACCCAATTCAAACTTCTGCATTTCCACAGGAAATTCCTGTTGCTGGGGTAGACAAAGCTCTGCAGCATGAAAAGCAGGTTCCAGATAGAAACGAATAAGCTTCCCCCAAATCTTTTTGCATAGTCCACAGACCCCAGCTAACCCCTAAACCACTCCACTCACCTTCAGAGCTTGGGCTACCCTGTTTCCTCTGACAATTTAACTTTATTCTTAACCAGTTTGAAGCCACTCAAAATTTTTCCCTGGTACTAGTGTTGAGTACAACCATTATTATTAATTTATAGAGCAGCACTGATTAGATTCCCCAGCTGGGAACACAAAGGACCGGCCACAAAATCAATCCTTGCATTTGCTCCATGAAGACATTGGCTAGAAGTTTCCAAAACAGAACCAAAATCTGAGTGGCTGCAGTGTTTGTGCAAGAATGAGGTTTCTGACATGAACAAACACTATCAGTCTTCTGCCAAAAGACTTCTACCCATTTCTGCACATCAAAGCCATGGTCTTTGCTCTCCCTTCTTGCCTAGGCTGAAGCGATCTGCCTCAACCCACTCTACGTCATGCTGCCCTGCACACTCTCCGCATCGTTGGCGTTCATGCTCCCAGTGGCCACTCCTCCTAATGCCATTGTCTTCTCATATGGACAACTCAGGGTTATAGATATGGTGAGCAAAAGCACATTCTTTTCAGAGTTTTCATCACTAGTTTTCATCTTTCCTTTCTGTAATATTGTTTCTTCTTGGAAAAGCATTAGAGAACTCACTGTAGTCAGCTGACATCAAATGGAAAGGAGAATGTGTGAATTAATAAAGGGACACACTGACTCAAATATAGACTCAGAGCCTTGTAAAGATGCTACTGAGCTTTTAAAGGATACCAAAGGCCTCCTGAAGATGTTCCAAAAAGAGCTTGCTGTCAATGAAAAACTGCAACCTCTAGCTTTTGGAAAAGCCCAAAAGTAGATTACAGCAATGTCAAGGGGTCCCATCATCTGCACAGTCCATCCACAGGGTCTAGGGGAAAGCATAACATATCTCACTGGGCTGCCCTGATGCCTTTTCTCACTGTGTGGAAGGAAAGATGGATAAGGATGGCATGTCACTTGATAATGTTTCTAATTTATAATTGCTCCAAGAAGAGCTCCAAGGTGACATTAGAGATAGATGCCAGGTCAGAAGAGAAAGTCCTACATAAGTGGATTAAAAGGACTTTGAGGCTTCTAGTTTAAGAGTTTTCTCCAATGGAAACTCATTTTTCCCCAATACAAATTATATTTGTGACCAAAACCATCTTAAATGTAACTTGATGGAGTTGTAAAAAAAAAAAAAAAATAAAAAGAAGGCCAAATAGAAAATCTAACCATACAAAGAACCCTAATCATCATGGAACTAAAAAAGTATTCAGTGCATCTAATAACTCTTCTCTTTTGTAATTCTAGGCCAAAGCTGGGTTTATGCTCAACATTCTGGGAGTTCTGACAATAACTCTGGCCATCAACACGTGGGCTTCGTCTATGTTCCAACTGCACACTTTCCCATCTTGGGCCAACAGGACAGGTTTATGCCCGTAATACGGAGAGGCAAGAAACCAACAACTGTTTCTGTCTGAACTGCAGTGAGAGAGAGACTATCACCTACATGTGTTTTGCCAAGGTAGTGGTTAAGAGACAGGCCTGTTCTGTGGAAAAGGACAAGCCACCTGCAAGCTAAATCATTCAGTTGCTAACAGCAATAAAATTGCCTAACAGTGCTGTTCAGCAGGCAGTTTTGTTACCCTGGCAGTAAGATGAGGCAACCTTTGGCTTTTCAACCATTCCAGGTATCTTTAGATTTTCTGTCTCTGCAGGGGTAGATTCTCCCTCAGCACTAGCTACTTTGCTTTTCAAGCTCCACCTGTAAAGTCTGAAATCTGCAGTGGGAAAGGAGAAGAGAAATATGCATATAGAAGGAAGGGGAGAGACTCTACGCACTTGATTTCATGCATATATGAATCATAGAATCCTAGAATTGTAGGGGTTGGAAGGGACCTCAAGAGATCATCTGCGTATTACAGAATCACAGAATCATTAAGGTTGGAAGGCCTCCAAGATCATCTAGTCCAACTGATACTCCTACCACCTATATTACATGTCCCTAAGTACCTCATCCAACCTCTCCTTGAACACCCCGAGGGACGGTGACTCCACCACTTCCCTGGGCAGCCCATTCCAATGCCCAACCACTCTGAGAAGAAATTTCTCCTCATTTCTAACCCGAACCTCCCCTAGTGCAATTTGCAGCCATTCCCTCTTGTCCTATCACTAGTTATCTGCAAGCAGAGGCTGACCCCCAGCGCACCACAGCATCCCTTCAGTTAGTTGAGAGAGCAATAAGGTCTGCCCTGAGCCTCCTCATCTCCAGACTAAACAGTCCCAGTTCTCTCAGCTGCTCCTCATAAGCCTTGTGCTCCAGACCTTTCACCAGCTGCTTTGCCCTTCTCTGGACACACTCCAGGGCCTTGATGTCTTTGGAGTGAGAGGCCTGAAACTGAACACAGAACTCAAGGTGCGGCCTCACCAATGCCAAGTACAGGGGGATGGTCACCTCCCTGGTCCTGCTGGCCACGCTATTTCTGATACAAGCCAGGATGTCGTTGGCCTTCTTGGCCACCTGGGCACACTGCTGGCTCGCGTTCAGGCAAGTGTCAACCAACACCCCCAGGTCCTTGTCCTCTACACAGATTTCCAGCCACCCTGCCCCAAGCCTGTAGCATTGTTATGACCAAAGTGCAGGACCCAGCACCCCGCTGCTCTGAACTTTATCCCATGAATATCCACCTGGATATGAGTATAGAGGCCTCTGTGTGTATGTTCAAATCCTACACGATTGTTATACAACTATGGACTTTCACAGCACGGTGTGTGTTGTATAATTACAGAAAAATCACCTATTCTGAGCTCATTCTATTACTTTGAAACATATTTATTTTGCAGTCCACTTGTTATAAATGTAAAGGACCATTTTTTTCCTAGACTCTCTGTCCCATTGTTATTTATGTAAGATTACAGCCTGCAAGGTCATGGTAAGAGGGGAGAATCCCTGTGTTCTAAAATATGTATGATCAAATTAAAGATTCTTTTTTTACATATCCCCTGTGTTATGGAGATTTTTTCATATTATATAACACTTCTCCTTCTGTCTTCCACTTAGCTCCCTGCTTCCATAAAATATCTTGAAATAATCAGCATCATTTATTTGCTCCTATTGTTAAAATAGTAATTAATTTATTATTAAAAGTCCCATTTTTTAGGCCCTCAAAACCAAGATCAGCTCTTTCAAAATCCTTTAATACTGGTAAACATTTAATCCCTATTCTGCTGGAACTGCCTTTCAGTAGCACATGGACTCCTAATGACCAAACTGACAAAGATACTGAAATATCCACAGTTGCTTTGCCAGATCATGCACTTGGTACCCCAAACAAGGTTGAGTTCAGACAGATCAGCTATACAGTACGTGCCCCGTTCACACTAAAGGCTTTGTTCTGTAGTTGCCTGCACCCAGTTTTTCACAAAGTCCATTGCATTTCTGAAATCCCACTGGAACTGTAGTGGCTCAGTGAGAACGAGCACGAGTGAGTTTCACTCTAAAACAGCATGCAGACTCATCAATGGCTTTCTTCTTTCTTTCTCTGTCCTAATGATTAGGAGACAAGGACAAAGGGCATTGTACATGTGACATAAAAGGTTAGAATTCACTGACCTTCAGTACTTTATTTCCAGTTCCAACTGTCAAGACAACTCCAGTATCTGCTGATCACTGATTCCCTTTGCACTGATGGCTTCCTTGCACTGACAAGCACAGTTGCTCTGGCAAATCATGGTCACAGAAAGAACAGTTTGGTATCAGCCCCTCAGTGGTTTTGGAAGAGAGTGTTTTGATTTGTTTTGTGATAGGGATCCAGTAGAATATCTACAGCACGAGAAGGAAGGACATTTATTCTCTTTTGCTAATGAGCTCCTGGGTAATTGATTTCAATCGGATAATGACTTGCTCAGGTCACTTAAGTCACTCACCTTGTTTCCCTTTGCATTCACCTTTACCAAATAACATCCAAATCTGCTTAAATATTTTCATTACCCTGCTCACAAAATGGAAACCTCAAGCAGATGGTTTGCTGCAAACCTCTCCCTCCTTTGCTCTTTGTGTACAGCACCAGGGCACTGCGCGTAGCCTTTGTTTGCTTTAGGTTTTCTTTGAAATACTTGCACATAGTTTACACATCCTTCTAAATTACTGCTTAGCTAAGCAGGAAACGTTGAATTCTTTTAACATTTCCCATCAGCCTCTCCTTCCAGCCCTTTAAAACCGTGTTATGATTCTTTGAAGTCTTTTCTATTAGTCTACATTATTCAGAGGCTGTGGTGTGCATAAATACATGCAAGAGTGCAGGTGCAATCTTTATGGCCATCTCAAGAAGAAAGACAAGAGACATCAAGTAGCACAGAGTGTCTTAGGGCCAGTGCAGTAATGCTGGGTGATGTGTGTGCATTAGCATGTGTGAGTAGAGAAAGGTTGGAGACTTACCAGAAAGCGGCTGCAGCAAAAGTTACTCAAGGGGTACACAAACACCTAACTTCCAAAAGAAGACAGGTGAAAAGCTGTAATCTGTAGGCAGAGAAGAAAAGCTAACAATAATACCAGGACATAAAGAGAACGGAAAGTTTCATTAATAGTTTCCACCTTGAAGTGATGGTAGTAGCAAGCTGGGCACTTTATTGCTTTGGGTGTGTCTGAGCACAGGACTGGTTGAGCTAAATATAGTGTGCTTGTGCAAAAACCAGTAACACTATTAAAAATGTTCATAATTTTCTAGGCAAAGCAGGTAGAAAGTGTTTCTAAGCCCCATTATTACACAGATCACCTTTGAAGGGTGGTTCCCCATTATGTTTCCAGATATTGCCCTGAAGGAGTGGCTCTATTTCCCATTGTGTGATCAAATTTCACAATCTGCTGTGAAACTGCCAGCTCAGCACCTGCTGTAGTGAGGTGTGATTTCCAGCCCAGCTCTTCATTTCGGAGTTGACACTAAGTTTGCTTTACATAAGAGTTGTGATAAATTGGTTAATGAGAAGGGGATGCCTGCCTTCTTGCCTGCCTTCTCCAAAAAAGCAAGTGCCCTACAAAACCACAAAATACAGGTTTCCCACAGTATGTGCCGGTGAGTAAGTGGGTGACTCGCAGTCACCTCCTCCATTTTCCCTGGAGTGATGGTGCTGCCTTGCCTTGCCCAGACACACACACACACATACACACACACACACACCAGTTCTACAGGCACATACATGTACACCTAAGAGGATATGAAGGACTTATCCTGGTAAACACAGGCATTTCTACAACACGTGACCACACCGGAAAGCCAGGTGAGGTTTAGGAGGGTAATACAACGATGAAAACAGCTTCCATTTGAGAATGGCACTTCATCCATGAAATCCTGACTGTCCTGGTTTCAGTCAGGATAGAGTTAACTTCATTTGTAGCAGCTGATGGGATGCTGTGTTTGGGAGTTCCAATGAAAGCAGTGCTGAGAACACCCTGATGTTCTTAGTTGCAGTCAGACAGTCAAGGACTTTCTCAGCTTCTTCCTATTTCTCTCTTCAGGAGAAAGGAGGGGCGAAGCCAGGACAGGTGACCCAGATGGGCCAAAGAGAGTATTCCATGGCAATGACGTCCTGCCCAGGAGAACGGGGGGCTGAGGGGAGGAAGAAGAGGGGCGGTGGCGGGACGCGTGCTGCTTGGGGGGACGGTCGGGTTCTGGGACAGCTCTGGGTGGTACCTGAGTTGTGTGGTTGGGGAGAAACTGCATTGGGGATCAAGAGTTTCATCTTCTTTTGCTCTAAAGTCCTGTTAGCATTGGTATATTTTCTCTTTCTGTTCTCTTAGTAAACTCTCCTTATCCCAACCCACGGGCCTCTTAGTTTCTTGGTTTGGAGTTATTTGCCCCTTCCTTTTCCCTTCCCTTGTTTCCCCCTTTTTCCCTCTTCCCCTGCTCTTTTCCTTTAAGCAGCAGGCAGCTGCGTGGATCTGGGCCCGCAGCGGGGGGAAAACCACGACACTGACAGAAGAAGTTTGTAAAGCAGCACATAAGGGATGCGAGGATTGCTTCATCGAGGACTGAAATCATACGCAGACGTAACAGAGCGCCCAACAATTTTAAAGCCAAACCAGATGAAGCCAGCGTGTCTTTCTAACCTTCAAGTTGGTTTGGAGAAACCAAAAGTTTGTTCCCAGTCACTCAAAAGCTATTAAAATGAGCTTTAAGGGAGCCTTGTGGTGTAGCACTGAAGCCCTGCGATGTATTTAGACCTTACAATTTAATTCCTAAGCTTTCAGAAAAGAAAACAAAAAAACCCAACCAACTCCCCCTCCCCCAAACTTCCTTTGAAGGAAACCTTATCATATAATGGACACAAAATATTTCTCCAAAAGATGAAAAATATTTGCAGAAAACAAAACACAGACCAACAGAAAAAGGAAGGGGCTGCATTCTACCCAACAGTCAGCAGCAGCTATGTAAATAAGGACCTTTCTCCAGAAGCTGTAAAAGCAGTTCCACTCTGGTCCCCGGAGGTAATTCCTCCCTCAGACAACTATGGCACGTTGGCAGCAGTGTGCTGCTTAGTCTGAAACTCCCAACTCTCTCCATTTGATAGATTTTTTATTTTTTTTTCTAGACATACAACTCCCTGCTCTCAATTAGAGTGCTGGTTCTGGTGTCTGTGCAGGCAGAAACAGAGCTTAGGGTTTCTGTGATGATGAAGAGCCAAGGAAAGAACTGAAAACAGAAATCCAAGGACTTAGGAAATACGTAGCTTTAAATCACCAAGGAATTTCACAACCCTTAATTTTTTTCCAACACGGAACCAATAAAACTGTATACAACCTGATTCACTGAGCTTTATGATTTGAGTTAGTAATGACCAAGGTGCCAACGTCTGGAAATGAAGTGGTTTGAGTATACTAATCACCTGGTGTCCAAATTAACAACTGTTTAATAGAACTTAATCACTACTGTCAATGCTGTGCATTTTCTCCTATTAAAGAAACATTTAATATTATTTATCCTTTAATCATACTAACAGACCAAAAACGTCAGGCTGCTATTCAGGCTGTACAGATTCTCTTGTTCCTTTTAGTGGAGGCAGACACTCCACCAAGACATGCCCAAACTTCCTAAATCCAGGCCAAGCACCTAGTCTGGTGTCGATCTTCCTTGGAAAACATCCCTAAACAGCTAAGAGTAAAGTCCTGGAACAAGAGGGATGCTTTTTGAAGGCAGTGCATGACAGCAGAGCTGCAAAATTAAATTAATCAACTTAGTTAAATAAAAATGGGTTCAAATTGTCTAAAAGGAAAAAAAAAAACCACAAACACAAAACAAACTGCAGACTGGAAAATGGAGAAGAGACAGAATAGTCGATTCAAGGGTTCAACCCATACACATTGTTAGGTGTGATTTAGACCAGACCAGATGTGACTGGCTCAGGGCTCAGCCCGTGCAGGCCTGTGTAAGGAAACTATCTCAATAAAGCGTTAGTCATGACTGCTTTTAGGTGGTGCTGTATTTGAAATACTAACATTAAGTATGATCAATTAAAGCATCAAAACTTTACCCTGCTTCAAGTTTGTACTATTCAACCGACTCCCAGATTAGCATTAAGGTCCTCTTGCCAACCCAGCAGCATTACAGAAATTCCCTCAGCTCCCTTTCTCCCCAGGCAGTCTACAAGAAGCAGAGTGATTTCAAATCTCCCTAACACCTGCCACTGGGACGTGGGGCTCTCCATTCTTTAGAAGTGAACAGAAAGCCATAGGACACTGAATTTCATTCATTCTGCTGATTACAGAGCTTCTCATTTCTTTCCATAAAGCCAAAGTGGTCAGAGCCAGCTGTGAAAGTAATGCCCATTTTAATACAGAATTGCACAATGTCAGAAGAGCAAGTTGTGTGCAAACACAGGAGGGGAATACAGTCCCAGTACAGTTACCTGCTCCTGCACCAGTTTTCCTGGTTGCCTATCAAGGGGATCTTTGACAGTGAGTAGTGGTTATTCTGGAGAAGTTGTAGTGACTGCAAAGGAAAAAAAAAAAATCACATTTCCCTTTTTGCTGTAGGACTATCCTGATGAGACTTGCCAGAAAATTCAAAAGGATCCTCTTTATTTTTAAGATGTCTGTCCCCCAAAGGGAGTTTGAGTTTTCCTCCTTATTCTTACCTCTGGCAATATCATTCCTGCTACATGAAACATGCAATCATAAATCATTTGTCTGTGCTGCAGATAACGCAGTTGTACAATGCAAGCTTCCTCACACCTGTGCTTTTTCTTTTCTCCTTAGACCTGAGCAAGCAGCATTGTGGTATCAAGAGCTACAAGCAGTAATAAAGAAATAGTACAGGCTGGATACAGACTCCTTCACCAATCTGAAATAATCTCTGTCAGTCCTGTAAAGTTGCATCTTTATCATCCAGGAGACAGAGAAAAGAGTAATGTAATCAAAACATGCTCAGATGATGACTTTTAGAGACTTGCAAGCTTAGGGGTGAAGACAGAACAGTTTTTCCTCTAATTAGTGGTGAAAGCTGATGACCACAGCTTGTGCTGCAGCCCTTTGGGATGGTTGCAACAGAAAGATCAGTGAATGGTGCAGAAAAACCCAACCCCGCTTTCACACTCACACATTGGACTGGATGATCTTCTAGGTCTTTTCCGACCTTGATAATTCTGTGATTACCTCTTCATTTAGGACGCTCTGACAGTTGACAGAAAGCATGGCAGATGGACAAGACAAAATCTGAAATACATTCAGCAAGGGCAAGTTCAGCCATCCCAACTCCAGAAACAGAAGTCCTTCTCCCCAGCATACACAGGGTGTGTGGAAGTGCAGGAGTTCATACTACACATCTCTGTATTTTGGCAGAGATACTACAAGGAGGAGAAAAAAAAATAAAATTAAAGTAGCTCATTGGCTTAGAAGAAAAATCTTTGGTCTGTTCACACTGTAACCACACACCTGTATCTCAGAAATATGAGACAATTGATGGGGAAAGAGGAGGGGACTGACATCTTCAGTTTCCTCTGCACCAGGTGCAGTCAGGTATGCAATATCTTTCCAGCCACTGTTTTGAATCGGTGCCACTTCTGGCCTCCTGTACCTGCTGAACAGCCCCTGCAGGGAATGAGTCCAAAACATGCCCATGCTCTCTTCCAGCAAGATCCCTTCTTACCTGGAGCCCAGGCGGGTGCAGATGTAAGTCGGCCAAATCCTGAGCCCATTCTAGCACAGCTGCAGTTCCTCCAGGTCACAGAAACATGGAAACACTAAACCTCCCATCAGTTCATTTACCTTACAGGACACACCACTCAATTCCCTGGTGCTGCCAGTTCTCATTCCATTTTCACAGGGTGTAAAGGAGTCTTGTTGCCTCATCACACTGCAGCTGTATCATAAAACATCAGGGTAGGGGACAGAGACAGAGCTGGGCTATCCCATCTCCTTGGCTCCTCCAACTGAAGTGCAGTCAAATCCAGTTGCACTGACTGCCTGATTCTCCCAACTATCGCTGATGGATATTCCTGGGCAAACGAGGTGAAATATATATATATATTAAAAAAAAAATTTTTTTATATATATATAAAAAAGAAAAATGAAAAAAAAATCACCACATTGATTTTTTTTTTTTAATTTTTCTTTTTTTTTTACAAAGACAATTTTCTTTGTTATCATGAGAGTAACAGAAAATCACACTCCATGTTTGTGAAGGCAGCCACCTGAATAAGAACAAAGTAGCTGCAACTGCAATACTGTGACTGCACGAGACCAAACATGTGGCTGGCCATGAGAACAGCAGAGTTACTTCCTACCTCTATTCCTTCTGAATTCCTTCTTTGCTTTAGTAATAGCCTGACATGAAATAACTCTTTATTTACCAGGACAGAATAAGCAATGTGAAACTGTTTAAGAAAGCACATTTTGCCACACAACAGATGACAGAGCAAGAGGCATGACATGCTTTATCAACTGTTCTGTGCAGATAGCAATGGGTGGAACTGGATGGTGCTGCTCAGGAGGGATGGGATGGTGTTGCATTATCCCATGCTGACATGCACACGGTATTTCTATCATTTTTATTTCTTGAACCCAACTGCACACAACCCTACAGCCAGAGGAAGCAAAGTCTCAATGTTGAGGAACCCCAGTACAGGCTGGGGGATGACCTGCTGGAGAAGAGCTCAGTGGAGAAGGACCTGGGGGTCCTGGTAGATGACAGGGTGGCCATGAGCCAGCAGTGTGTCCTGGGGGCTGAGAGAGCCAATGGGATCCTGGGGGCATCAGGAGGAGTGTGGGCAGCAGGTCACAGGAGGGGATCCTCCCCCTCTGCTCTGCCCTGCTCAGGCCCCACCTGGAGTGTTGTGTCCAGTGCTGGGCTCCCTGGGATAAAAAGGACAGGGATCTCCTGGAGAGAGTCCAAAGAAGGGCTACAAAGATGATGAAGGGCCTGGAGCATCTCCCCTGTAAGGAAAGGCTGAGAAGATTGTGACTGTTCAGCCTTGAGAAGAGAAGACTAAGGGGGGACCTAATTAATGTTTATAATTATCTTAAGCAGGGGATGCAGGGGGAATCAGCCAGCCCCTTTTCAGTGTCTGTGGGGACAGGACAAGGGGCAATGGCTGCAAGTTGGAGCAGAGGAAGTTCCACACCAACATGGGGAAGAACTTTTCCACAGTGAGGGTGAGGGAGCCCTGGGCCAGGCTGCCCAGGGGGTGTGGAGTCTCCTTCTCTGGAGAGATTCAAGACCCGTCTGGATGCCTATCTGAGTGAAATGTCCTAGGGAGCTGCTTTGGCAGGGGGTTGGACCCGATGATCTCTCGAGGTCCCTTCCAACCCCTACAATTCTATGATTCCATGAACTTCAGAGATCTTCATTGGGAAAGGAATAGTTGGTGTTCTTAGGTGGTGGTTAACATGAACTCTAAGTTGGAGTTTATAAATAAGGTGAGTCTTTAATTTACACAAGTAGACTAATAAAGACCAGAAACTCAAGAGGGAGGGAGGGATACTAGCACACTCTAAATACAGTGGGTCTCACAACAAAATCTTTCAAGAGTCAGTGTGTTTCAGCTTAAGATTTCAAAATAGCCACATAGAGTGCATGCTGTGTTAACACAAAGAATCATCAAACACGTAACATAGCAGAATGCCTGGTTTTCCTTTAAATCTTACTCAGGTTATTTTTTGTCATGAAAGAAGTACCTACATCTTTGGCAGCTGTAAAAATATCACGCATGGCACCACCTGCCAGACTAATAACAATAATTAGAAATGTAATAAACTGTTCATTGGCAGGGTAACAAATTGTCTTATCCTTTGAAAGTCACACCGGCCTGAGGCAATTCCTCACAGACATTTGCCACTGATGTCACAAGAGCCTGAGTGAAAAGCACCCCGTGCAAAAAAAACAAGAAAGGAAAAAATAATAAGGAAAAAAAACCCACCACTGGCAAAGAGACATTCAGACAATGTAGAGAAGCTGCAGTGGCTCCTCATTTTACTGAGCAAACCATTAAAATGAAAGACTTGGGAAGAGTTAGCAGTGAACTGATGCTATTGCTGCCTATGAAACCTCATGGACTAGGGTGTTTGGAGGTTCACATGAACTCCTAACACTTGCTTAAGAAGATGAAACGTTTTTAACTGAGTTTAGAATGAAAACTTTAACTGCAATTACTTCTTTTTATGTTCCTTAATTCTTTTGATGATTTATTTTCTGATCTTTTCTGAAAGTAATTGCCACTGAGTATCTTCTCTAGTGGGTTACCCTGACTCTTGTGCCTTGTACATCTCATTTAAAACCTGGCAATCTGAGATCAATACTTCCTTCTCACTGAAGCTCCATTAAGTGCTAATCTCAGTTTGCCTACCAGGTAGGAAACTAATGGCCTGTTCAGGTTTTTAACCTTCCATTATAACCTCCCATATGAAAAGGCCACACAATTTCACATCCCTTGTTTTCTAAGAGTGTTTAAAATCATCCTCAGCAATAAAAATGTGGTTTCATATTTTCATGACCTTACAGCATTTAATGCCCGTCTGCTGTGGAATACGTGTTCTCTCTAAACATCCATTTCCAGTTCCTGAACTGTAAAACCCCTCAAGAAACCTGTGAACTGAAAATGTTTCCTTCAGTCCAGGCCTTTCCTCACCCATCTTCTAGAATAGATGCAGGCATTCCAGAGAACACAGGTACCAGTTCCTGGCTTACAGAGAACTGAAGAGCAGAAAATCGAGTCATAAACGCTGCATAAGCACTTCTTTCTGAGGCTTCTGATGATTTCACAGTCCTAGTAAGTCATCTAGGAGGGGCCCATGCCAGGCAGCAGCCTGCTTTTGTTCTTTGCTTTGTACTAAGAAGGGAGGGACATTGCTGAGGTACAACACTTTGGGTATTTATATGATTCATTCCTTCTTTCATTGAATCATTTTCTAGTTTCTAAGATAATACCTCTGGGATGATTTCAGCTGCTGTTTGCGGAAGCACCAGGTTTTATGTTTTTCACTATTGTGCATGAAGATAAAGGCAAAGGAAGGATTGCCCAAGCAAGATGCAAAATGGTTTTGGACAGGATGGTGGAAACTTCTCTTGCATAGTCCTGATTACTGACCTTATGGCTCTCAAGTCAGGAGCTGGCAAGGTTAGCTAGAACATGACCCATCTCCAGGTATAGCTCCCTCACCTTCCTGCCAAACATACAGCTTTCCCCTCCAAAGCCAAGTGATGCCCTCAACCGTGTCAAATCATTCATCCCAGGCTGCTGGTTAGGAAAGCCCAAGCATGCTAGTCCTTTGAATGTCCCAGGTAAACTCTTCCCACTTTTTCTTTCTGTTTCAAAATCAATACAGCAAGAGCTGACAGAACTTGAGATAACACCTTGGAGTGGGGATATTACACACCCACGAGCTTTGCCTGTAAATACTGCAGGTATAACTATAGTTTCTTAATGAGCTCACCAGAAACTCACATTTCAAGAGTTAAACTGGAGCTGTATTCCTAAAACAGTTTTTCTCCAGTGCAATTCAATTAATCCTGTCCACGCATCTGTATTTCCCACATTGTCGGTGCATTTGGGGAAACAAATGTTCCCCCAAAGTCTGTGGAAGCAGAGAAACGCTAAAAGGGCGTGCACACACTGGCACCAGCCGCTGATGGAGCGCTGTAGTTAGGAACATCCAAGCACACTCCAAGAAAGGAAGAAGACAGACCAGTTGTACTGGTTGTTAGACATGGTTAAGGGGCTAAAAAAAAAAAAAAAAAGAAAAAGGCAAACCAACACACACACTTCTGCCAAGCCAGTTATAAGAAGATAATCATGTGCTAGCCTAAGCCTCTGGCAGAAGTAAGACACTGTTAGCTGTCTTCTAGTTAGCTAAATATTAATCATCCTGTTTAGAACCAATCATGTCACTAACTGGTTAGAAACTTGGGTAAAGGTTGTGGTACAGAGGTGTCCTGTTCAGCTGCAGCATTCCCAGACTTCTACAGAGAACGTGTTGAGCAAGGCAAATCCAAAAGCAGTATTCCTGCTGCTGGCAAACTCCCAAGGTGTTTGAAAGGGCTATCGGAGGGTCTGCAAGCTGCCAGGTACGGCAGGCTCCGAGTCCTGCGCCGGAGACCTTCAACCATTCAAACCAGCCTCTCTTGGGCTGCTGGAAAGGAACGGTGCAAGAATACAATGCATTTCATCTCAGGTTGCAGAGGGTGTAAATACAGTAAATGGTGAGCATGCTTGACCTGTACCACAACGCGACATCGCATGTCATTCACAAGCTAATGTTGTTTCTAAGTTCTGCCCCAGCTCCAGAAAGGATGTTGCATGTTCATGGTACAGTATCAACTAGGAGGAGCAGACCAGAAAACAGCCTGAGAACTAAAAGGTGCATGCTCTTTGGGGGAGGTGTGGGTTATTCAACACCTTTGAAATCATCTTGCAGCTTAAAATAAATGGAAAATAAAAAGAGCAGGCAGCAAGCCTTAGAAGCAATAATGTGAGGTAAAGTATGAGCAAATGTTTCATTGCTTATGCCTTAGCTCTAAGTGGCCAAACCTGCATAACATATTCAAAGCCATGAATGTGACAGGATTGGGTTTGGAAGACTCATGCAGTTCAAAGGCCTCACTCATAGCTCTGCGTGTTCTTGAGACTCCCACAGTCCCTCAGGGCCTTAAAACCAGAATGCAAGAGCATTCTCCTTTGAATCTCATGTGGTCTGACCTTTAGAAAGTCCTGTTCAGATAGAGGAGTCAGAGGTGACTAGACAGAGGATCAGCCAACTGTTCTTTTCTCGCCAGTCCCAGCACCAAAGCTCCCAGCACCATTGTCAGGTGGCCAACAAAACACTTCTAGGATTCACTCACCTGCCTTCTGACATGACCACACTCTTCCACATTCTTGACTTTGGCAGAGAACACATCCTTGAAACCACCACGCTCTGCAAACCGATGCAAGACAGCCTTTCTCCTTACTGTTTTCATGTCTCCAAAACTCCCCCAACAGCCTCACTCAGCACAACTCTGTAATGTTAGAAAAAGCCTGGCAGCCAGAACTCAAGAAGCCATAAGACCAAACAAACAAAGACAGCCTGCCAACCTACACTTACCCAGCGGCTTCAGACTAGGAAAGCTTTCTCTCTCTGCTAACCTTGTAACAAAAAGAGAAGAAAATCACAAAAGGCTCTTTCTGAAGTGCAATGTCAACAAAAAAAAAGGAAAGTGGACAGAATGCTGCCAACTCTTCACAAATCATGTTCTGTGAGAAGAAAGTTTATGACGTTAGAGGACATTTCAGCCTGATTCTGAAGTCTGAAACTTTACTTATTTACGGTCAACAGCTCCAAGGAGGAATGAGCACTCCTCCCTGGGTGCAGAAGAAAGGTCCAGCCACCCCGCAACAATAATAGGGCCCTGAACGTGGTGTAGGACACTGAATAGTTTTAAGGAATAAATAACTACCATGGGACAAAATAAACCAGAGGGGAGAATCAACAATTATTACTCCATTAGCCCAATATCTTTGTCATTATTAATTATCTCACTCCCATATTGAAAGTTGCATGCTAATAGCAGTCTTGTCAAAAAAGCAAACCAAAACATATTGCTAGATGACACAGCGACTGTAGCACGTGTCTGGATCACCTACCTGAATTTCACCTAGAGCAGAAAGGCACAGAGTCAAGTCTAACACCACGTCTTGAGCTCATCCTCCTTTCTAAAATAACAAAACAACAATAGCTTTTAGTGGCTGTCGCATTGCTCCAGATGCTGCGCTTTACAGGCACCACTAAATCACTGGTCAGGAAATGAGATTTCATATATAATAATGGTTCTTTATATTTTAATTTAAGATTAAACAATTAACAAACAGAAAGTTCTGCAAATGCTAACAAAAGAGCATCTTAAAGGCGTGTCAGATTTGGAGGCTATAATTCACATCTCCCCGGTGAATTTTATCCTTCAGACTTCCAACCGAGTACTGCGACTCACAGCTCCTCTCAGCTATGACAACCACAGGGCAAGAGAGGGACATGTTTTGTCAGAAGAGGAGGCTCAGAAGGAAATGGGAAGTATACTTTCTTAAATATACTGAAGGCTAAAATGTACCCGTTTACCAGTGTGTTTTTTAGACACAGCAAACCACCAGATAAACGAACTTGGAATTATTTCTTAGGGACAAAAATGGGCTCAAGTGTATGTAGGTTAAACCAAGGTGTGTATTCCCTAGGGATATCTCAGAAGATAAAAAGCAAGCCCTGACTACTATTTAAAGGCAGCACAGCAGACGGTTAAGTTACACCCAGGTGTGTCTTCCCTCAGGTGATCCCAAGGGAGAGATGCTAGGCCACTTTTCCTATTTAATGGTGGCAGAATAGCTGGTTAGATTACGTCTTAAGTCATTTTGTAAGCTTATCATCCAAATGTCAGGATACAAAAATTGTAAGCCTACAAAGCTATTTATGATAACAAATACTGCTGCCATCACTGCATAATAAAATATAAACAATGTATTAAAAATAAGCAATTATCCCACTGCTAAATTAAATAAGAATATTTTATCAAAGGAATGAATTTATGCTCTGACTGGGGACAAAATGAAGTTCATGGGCAGAACTCCTTACTGACAAATTTCCAGATCAACAAGACTGCTCTTGCCAATTTTAAAAAGCAGGAGGGGTTTATAACGAGGTCAGTGGTGGTTTTCTATGTAAGGGAGCCCAAGAATATTTTATATTAAAATGGATCAAACCTTCTGAATTGGACAGAAAGCATCAGGCAGACCTTTGAGCTCATCTTACCCATTTCAAGTGCTCTGCTTTGAGAAGCACCAGCCAGCTCAGGAAAAACTTCTGACATAAGAGTCAAATTGTGGAAAATAAGAATATAATCACATATTCCCAATTTCTCTTACAAAATAACCTCATATACCCAAGATGCCAAAATGTAGCACTACAGGAAGCTGATCATGCAGGAAGGGAAGCAAATAGAGGAGGAGGCTCTTGAGCCACTCATTCTGGACATCTTACAATGATATCATGCCACGTCAGTTATGTGGGCTGTCATTTCTTTTCCCTCCACAGTGCTGCCTGTGTACAAGGACCAAGCAGCTCTGCCCCTTCAGTCATCTTCAATGGGCAGCTGAGCCCTCATTTCTACCTGGTGACATCACAACTTCCCACTACAGTCTCAGTCAGACATTGCTGAATTGGTTTCATCGACTTTACCTTTTGAATAGTTATTTTACAACTTTGTTGGCTGCATTTTTATTTCCCACCCCCCCCCCCCCAAAATGAATGAGTCAATGTGAGAACAGAATTTAGCAGCTTAGAATAGCCGTCTGTACACCAAACAAACAGCTCAGCTCAGACCAAGAAGAGATGTAAAGTCAACTCATTACAATAATCTAGTCTGGATCTGACAACTAAGTTTGTTCTGATGTAAGCCTCTTGATCTCTTCTGTTCTTTGCTTGTGGCATATGGCTTCATCTCCTGAAGACCAAACTGCTTTAGTTTAACAAAACTCTTCAAGCTGACTGTAAGCTTGAAGAGTTTTGTTAAACTAAAGCAGTGAGGAAGGAAAAAAATAAAGGACTGACTTCAAATTCTACAAAAGCATTTTGCCTGTCAAAAGGAGAAACACCACAGAGCAGTACTGCTAGGTGGGCTGTGCTCCTCATGTCCATGAGAGTGGATTTTGATGTAAGGCTGTGACCCACATTGGTGAGAAATAGGAAAAGTCTGGAGGAAACACCAACACCCCCCTTTCCTCTAGGTATTTCCTCCCGATAGTTATCCCGGGAAAGGTGAGATAACTGCCAGTCAGTGGTTCACTTTCATTTGGGATCTTATCTCTGCACTGCAATCGACCCGTGACGCCAGCTCAAGTAAACACACCCAACAAGTTAATGCTAAACTCGCTAACTTAGGTACCAATAACTACAGAGCTGCAGCAGTCTGGATTTCAAGGCAGGCTGCAAAGCTTGCTGCAGAGACTGGGTTAATAATCAGGCCATTAGCCTACTTTGGTGCAGAGCTGTTGTAGTTAGTACCTCAGCTACTCACATAAAACCACCTCAGATTTGTCTATCTCAGCCATCAGAGCAAGAACTGTAAATTAAAGGTAGTGCAGGGTTTCAGAATAATTGTGTAAAGAGGTTGAGTGCAGCTCAAACCATCCCAGAATCACCCCTGCCAGCTTTGGACATGTAACCCTGAGGGACATCAAACGTGAAAGCTGGTGGAAAGGACAAGTAGTTATCCAGCACTATCTTTGAGATCTTTTAGACAGGAAAGAGCCTATCTACTAACACTCCATGTCCACCAGCTCTATAAGATCCTGCAGATAAGCTGACAAATTCTTCATTTCTAGTATCAGAAGCTCCTGATAGATCTAATAAAAAAATCAAACTGGTAAACTCTTGATAGGAAATAATTAATCACAGGTAAAAATATGGCTTTTCTTCCACCGGTCCTATTATGGTGACATGTAGATGCCATGGCAGATCTTCCCTATCACACATCTATGTAATGTGTTCTGCAACGAGAATCACAAAAACACTTCATGAACAGCATGAACTTAGCATGAATATAAATGTGTCTTCCAAAGCAGAGAGCGTGTTTTTATCACAGTTTCAAGACCTTCTCCAGTATCTTCCCATAATCGTGGGAGATAAACATGGGTGTACCTATACAATAACCTGGGGGCCGCAAAGATGTTTCTACTGTTTTGTGGAATGACGATAATTATATTTAGCACTCATTCAAGGCTTTTCATCTTCAAAGCACTTTACAAACATTAATTAATCCTCACAACACCCTATGAGGTAGGTAAGTATTATTACAGTAGGTGTGATCAGGTTTGTGTAGGGGACTAGAGTGTGCACAAAGCCAGGTAAGGGCAGCAGAAATACATATTCCTGCAACTGCACATTTAAACTCATACCTCTCTCTACATATCTGCAGACAAAGCCCAAACCTCTCCACAGAAATCTATACATATGGGCCCACACAAATGCATACACTCCTCCAGTCTAGTTTTATTTTTATGACTGTGCTACGGCACTCTGTTCTGGGGAAGGAATATTATTACCTCGTAGTAGTGTTGTTCTTACATTTCAATGGTGCAACTTGTTTTGACATCGTACCGTGGAGCCACAGCTCCTTCCACGCTGAGAGCTCAGACAGTACAGATAAATACAAGGAGGACACCTATTTCTGGTAGCTAAACACTTTCTGATGGTATGCCGAAATCCATGCCAGGAAAGAGTGCTTTTAATAACCACAGGTGGATAATAGGTTTGCAAAATGCAGTAACAGATGGGTATTTTAAATCAAAAGAAAAACAGAGAAGTTGAGAGGGAGCATTCACTTTCCAGACAGTTAGAGCTCAATACCTGCCCAACTTCTCTGAAGAATTACCGAAGAGAACAAGTTAAAAAAAACCCAAACATAAACCTGCAGCTTAGTCATATTTGTATTCTTATTAAATGCAGGACTGCCTGAGGCGAACAAGAGCTGATATCATAATTATTGGCTTGCCTAGCCAGCTGCCTTCTCTCACCTGATGTAAGATCAGATCTTTCCAGCCTTTGGAGACTCTGTACCGCTGAGCCTCCACTCTCTCTGCAGGGCTGTTTGAATGACCTAATCCTGTCCTGGAGCAGCAGCACGCCGTTTTGCTTCAGTAAAAAGGTAAGAGGAAACCTCTGACAACTTCATACAGCTTTTTAGAATTCAGCCGTGAAAGCCAAACGGAAGGGGGAGCAGAACTCTTTTGCCTTGGCTCATCTATTTAATCTGAAGTCCCTGAGGCTGACTTTGAAGAACTTCAAGCTGAGGGAAGGGGAAGGTCAGCACCTCCATCCCGTTCCTCGGCAACTCCTGTAGGTATTTATCATCCGCGAGTGAAGAGCAGCAAGAGAAGGAGTCAAGAAAGCACCAGGTAAGTGAAGAGATCCATTGGTCTAGTACTGGGAGAAATGAAGACTGTAGGTGATTTCCCAAAGAGAAAAAGGAAAGCTCTTCTTGTCTCGGGTGTATCTCAGCTTGATCTAAGCCACCCTCTGTTCCGTAGCTACACTGAAAGCTGAAAGAGTTTACCATTACCTGGGGAAAAAAAGAAAAAAAAAGAATTAAGTAACAGAAAGAGAAACCAAGAAAAGTATTTCTAAAACAGTAAGTGGGAAGTCTCATGTCTCACAGGTTCATAATAATTTATTTCAAACTTTTCCAATGGAGAAGCAAAAACCTGGGGAGCTGTATATTTTGAAACCAAGTTTGCTTTTACTGTGGCCTCTCTTTTAAAAGTGTTACTTTTGCTTCACGTGTTTTGTAGTAGTAGATGAAAAGGGGTTTTAGACTTACTCCTGCATTGCAAAGTGACAGAAGCTGGGATGTGTTAACCGCAGAACTGACTGAATTTGAGTACTGCAAATGGAAACTTGCTTCTTTCTATATATGCACGGGAAGTAGACCACTTTCTTTTCACTGCTGGGTTTCAGACTGTTAGATTTCCAGCAAGAAGGGAATTGTTTGTGTTCCAAACACAATAATTATCAAACCTATAAATAACAACTAGCCATCATTCGCTCTTGGCCCTCCTTGCAAATTTGCTGGACATCAGATTAAATCTTGGGGCATGAGACTTTATGCTGTAACTGGTTTTGTTTGGTTTATTGGAACCGCAGGTCACTGATATGTGCTAGGTTTAACTGGGTGAGTTTTAGGCTGAAAATGTGTGTGTGTTGTTCAGAACGAATTATGGGTATAGATGAACTGAAAACATTAACAATCTAGAGTGCACATTCCTTAAGGAGTAAAGGACTGGGTGCTTTGCTTTCAGCCAGGTGATGCCCTGTATGATATATTCAGCCAAGACAATATGTGACTACAGGACATTGTTTACGCTACATCCCGGTGAGGGGAGATGAACGTGGGTAGTAGTATTGCTGTAAGTGAAACAAGGGGCTACATCTGGGTCATTTGAGCATCTACGCTCTGCCCCAGATGTTAAAATGCAGTGTGAGAAAGTACTAGCACATGAGCACAGTATTTGTGTGTTCCTAGATATAACCAGAGCCACGTGTCAGTTACTGAGAGAGGAGTCAGTCGCGTATTCTAGGGAGTAACTAGAAGTATCTGTATGCCACAGTGATGGGTGTAATGTGGGAACTGACAGGACCCACAAAGACACTTGGCATTACTGTAAAACACTGAGCAGAAACAGAAAAGCATAGAAAGAGGGACATCTCCATGAAGCAATGTCTTTCTGACATCATTGTTCAGGATTCATGGAAAATAAACATTAACTGCAACAACAATATTCTAATCTTTTTGGCTGCAAACTCCAGAGATTTAACATAAGAAGTGGGATCATGCAGAACTACTTTCAATCATTAAATCACTGCCATCCCCTAGCTTTGTTGTCTGTTAAATGACCAAGGACAGGGAGACAGTGATGCAGCCTCCAAAAAAAAACCCACCCTGAAACAGAAATTTCCAAGCTCTGCAAAAAATATTGATAATTGATTCTCGTAGCAATAGGAGGCTTTGATTGCAGCCCTGAGTGACTAGAGCTAGATCTGAAGCCAGAAGTCCTGCATTAATCCATGCAATAAAGTTTAAAAGGCATAAAGTTTTTTTAAAAAAAAAAAAAAAAACAACAAATGAAAACCCCACCATGTATTTAGCCTTTAAAAGGTAGAGACTCAAAGGACTGTAGAGTGTATAATGAAGAATTTTTACATGTGCTACTCTGTCCTGCTTATAAACCCAACAATTACAGATGCAAAATATTTTAGCATAAGCCTCACTCATGAAGAAATCTTGGAAGCTTACTCTTTCTGACTGTGTCCATCAGAAAGTAAGGACTAGTGTTGCTCTGGACGTGGCAGAAGCGAAACAGTGTTTGGTAGGTCAGTGTCTGTAAGCTACAGAAATAGCAAATGGAGATAACTTCCAAGCAGATGAATTTACTGTTTGTGGCCATGTCCTCTACTGTTACTCAGAAAGCCTGAGCTGTATGATTTAGGTCAAACACACCTCTCTGCTCTCTTCCACCTCAAAAAACATTCGCTCAAAATACAAAGAGATTAATTATGGAGATACTGCAGATTAAGCAAGGGTACAAATAAAACCCTCCTCTCGTACATCTGTGAGCACAGCCAGCACTGCCTCCTTCCAAGACAATTTGGTTAAGGTTTGAAGCAAGGTGGCAGCTCTCAGAAGCTGTGCAAGGCTGGAATACCCTGAGTAGGAGCCCACTAATAAATGACCACAGAGTGACATCATTCCATCCACCTCAGGAAGCAGAGCAGTGAGTTGCTGCTCCTTCTCCTGAGTCACTATAGAGGCAATGCCCCAACATGGGGCTCACGACAATGCTGCTGACACTAAGGACTAAAAGCAAAGTCTAGGGAGATTCTGTTTATCAAAGACACGATGCCACTTCTAATAAGACCAAGGAAATAATTAACCCTTTTCCCACTTTTCAGATATAAATCCAAGCTATGCCCTCATCATCATAGTGAGCTGCTTGCTACTTCCCTAACTGGCTTCTCACCCCATAGACAAACATCCTGTTTTTTTGTTTTCTTTTTAATCAATTAAGCCCTACACAACACAGCCCTTTTTTTTTCTTCCACCTGTCTTGTGCAACTAAGTCTGGTTGTTCATACAGGAGATACTACCAGTGGTTTCTTCCACAAAGCTCAGAGCCCTCAGTATAACCCAGCAAGCCACGCCTGCGAGCTTCATCAAACCCCTTCTCCTTGAGGGGCCTGAATGTCACTGTTCTTCCTTTGAATCAACACTTACAAGAGCCACATATTGCAAACAACTGCAACAGAATTTAGCACTATTTCACTTGGGATGAAAGACCTCTTAGAGTTGTCTGCAGAACAATGACATTATCTTTTGTGTTATATAAACAAATTAATAATGCATGCTGTTATTGTATGTGTTTTACCTAAACTCCCCACCATTTTCAAATGAAACTTGCATTCTTTGTGCCCTCTTAAGCACTGCCGAGCATTGGAGGGAGCTGCTAAATATGTGGTTAGTAAAGTGATCCCTGTGTAGCCTTTACAAATCTCAACAGTGCCTTTTGAGGCTTAGTAAATAGAAGTAAAACCATTTTAAGATGCTAGGATGAGACAGGGCTACTGCAATCCAGAGCATTATTATCTTTCTGTTGGTGAAGAGCTCAGAAATGAATGAAGCATATAGGGTGAGGTTCCATCAGAGTCATGTAATGAAGCTAAACATGCTGTCATTTTAACCCAATTTGTTTCCCTCTGTACTGCTGCCTCACCAGTTTGTTAGAGCCTCTCAAAGGAGCTCATCTAGTGTCAGCTTACAACTTCCACACCTAGCCCGTACTTTACTCCTGGAATGGGTAGGTATCCCTGCCCTGCAAACTCTTAACTGCTGGTTCAACAGACCTGCCAGGACAGGTCTCTGCAACATTCCCCTCTGTGGGCAAATGGTAGGATGCCAGAAATATTAGACAGGAACCTGTTCTCCCAGGAATGTAAGTAATTCATAGAAGGAAATAATTTACTATTTTCCCAGCTGGAATAATTAAACAGCCAGGCTCTGTCCTCCCAAGCTGCAGAACAGAGTGAACAAGAGAGGAGGAAAAAAAAAAAGGAAAAGAAAAAAAGAGCTGGAATGTCCTTCAGTGTAAATGACCTTCCAGAATAAACCACCTTAATTCTGTACATCTTTCTTCACAAGCCGCCCTTTCTAGGCTGCTGACCATCCTCACACCCCTATCGGAGTCCATTGTTTCAAGGGACAGAAGCCTTCAGCTGGTGCTTAACCAACACCAAGAGGAGTCAGCTCCACAGCTCTGGCAGACATACCTCCAAAGCACCCTAGCCCTGCTAGGATGTCTGCCTTTGTCCTTACGGTGCGATGTGGCTGATCTAGGTTCAGTTTGACACCCATCCAAACCTCCAGCCCTCCTGATGCAGAACTGAGACCTAGTCACTTGTCCTCACTATCAGCAGGGTTTGCTACTCCTGCCCAGGAGCTGAGCTTGGTATTGAACTGCCTTTTACTTTCTTCAGATCATTTTTCCTGCCTCCTTTTGAATATTAATCCTGTCCTCTACATATGCAAAGCCACCCATCTTCATGCTGTCTCCAAATCTGATTAGTCCAGTCTTGTCACCCAAATCATTAGTGAAAACACCAAGGAGTATCAGACTCTTTAAGAAATCCACCCCAAATGCCCTTTCATTCTGACAACAGTCGGTGCTCTGTTCCACCCACATTTACCTCCTCTCTATTGCAGTTTCACCTAAAATAAGTTTTCTTCGTTTGCTTATGAGAACATCACGGGAGGCAGCGCGTAGAAGCCTCCCTCAACGACACCCTGTATTACTTGTACACTTTCTCCTCTTCTTGCAAGGCCAGTGCACTGGGAAGCTATTCTGGTACGGCACCTTCTTCTCAGGAAATTCACAATGGGTTTTGCTTTTGCCTTTTTCCCTCTTAGCATTTCGTTCTGGCGTGGGTTCGGGGGTTTTTTAGTTTTGTACTTTTCCCAGAATTAAAGTTAAACCTTCCTTCTGTAATTCCCTCCCACTTTCTAGTTTCCAGAGAGGCAGCACGTTTACCTCCCTTCAGTCTTCTGATACTCAGCAAATTCACAGAGAAAAAGACCTGCAGCTCTGTAGTTACTTCAGCTGATTGTCTAAATTCACTAGAATGAAATTAATTGGGGCCACTCAACCCAAAGACGTCAAAAAGCCTCAGCCCTGTCCTCTGGGAGGTGAGAGCACACGTATTCCTCAGTGTATGAGACGAGAGGCAAATATTAATGTCCCAGAATTTCTCATACTCTGACTTGGCATTGCCCCGTTAGTTTTCCATTGTGCTTTAAGGTCACTAATTAATGTATGCCCTACTTTTCCACCCAGGAACAGATTTGGGTTGGGTTTTGGTTGGGTTTTTTTTTCTTTCTTTGAAATGCAGAGTGTCTAGAGAGCACCTGACCTGCCACATAGGTTTGAGGTCAGCTTTGTGATATCTGAATTCTGTTTTGGTAACAAGAAATACTATAGACTAACATCTTTTAGAAGAACCTTTCAAAGCATTGAAAAATTACATGCTAGGGCCAACAGTTTCTAGACTAGCCATTAATGGGAGGCACAAGGTTTGGGATAAACTGCACATAGTCCTCTGAGGTGTTGAGCAATAATACCAATTATTTAAATCTATGGAAATGTACTGTCCATAGGTACTTATCAGTTCAGTCACAGCATAAAATACTTGTGCTACACAAGGAAAAGCTCTTTGCCTGGTAAAAATGGGTAAGACTCCCTAGAAATCTAGTAATGCCTCCTTAGCTTTCTGTCCATTCCCACGTAGGTGAGAGTTCCCTGCAGCCTAATCTGACATGCACTGGCTAGCAGCAGTTCTCAGCAGATGAACTCAGCAGCCAGGAAACAAATGGGGCACAGCATAATTCAGTCACACCTGTTCTTTTTTCCTCCCTGACCTTATAAAATTACAATAAGGGAACTGTTTTAAACAGGGAAGAGAAGTCAGATTTATCTATGCATCTCCGTGCAGAGTGGTTCAGGAGGACTGCAAAATTTGGCTCAAAGTGATGGTGTTCCTTATTGTTGGGAGTCTGCACAGAGAAGGTCATTTTTAAAAAGATTCAACACAAATAGGAAAAGGTGAGGTATATACAAATAGAAGGTTTTCCTGCATAGAAAGGCACTGTTAGTCTAAAAGGCTTGAGAAGGAAAGAGTAAGATCTAAGAGAGAATGAAAATGTGGAAACCAGAAATACACCGAAGGTAGGATGTACCAGGAGGGAACTCCTTGAAGTTAACAATATGGATAATCAGATCTTACCCTGATGGAATTCTGAAAAATTAACTGCATGATGGATCTGTGATAGATGCTTATGGTTTAGATGCAAAGGAATCAAGTTTCTACCTTTATTTCATAGCTACCAATGCAAAAATATGCATCCTTGACAAAATAAAAATGGGGATTCTTGTGTACTGGCTCCTCTAGCAGCTCTGAGTTTCTGGGTAAATGTAAGCTATGTCAAGAATTGCCATGGTAGAAATGGTAACTGGCAATATTTCACTTGGAAAGGGAGAAGGAAAGGAATAACTCTATAGAAAACCAAATACCAAGAGCCCATATGAAGAATTCCTTTGCCCTAGTTTAGCAAGTCCGATTTGATGATGCGTCCATTAGTGGTTTCATGTTCAAAGAAACATGCATGGTTTTTGTAAGAGACACTGACCCTGCATTTCCCTGACAGAAGAAACTAAGCACATGCTTTTTATTTTCTAGCTGTTTTCCTGCAGATACCTTTCTCTCAGGTTTAATCTAGCTCAATCCCTGGTATTGAGCAGGGAGATCTGGACTGCAAAGAGTCCTGAGCTCCCTTCCAGCCTCAGCCTACCTGTCCCTCTCAGTCTTTCCCATGGTGTTTCTGCTAATTCAATCTTGAACTGGAAGCAATAGCTGTGAAAACCAGGCACCTCATAGCTTTGCTCTACAAACTCCTGAGCCCTGAAAAGTGGGCTTCAAGATCTGACATAGGAAAGTCCTGTCCACCACAAAGAAAGCAAAGTATGAAGTTGCTTCCAGTAGCTGAGAGTAACAAAAGCTTCTCACTCAGAAATTCATAGCTCCTGTCATATAAAATTCTGGGTTCAGCTGGAGAAAAAAAATAATTAAAGCAGGCAGCTTAAATATGTGAATGCAAACAAAAAAGCCTAAACAAAACATGATAATTAAAGACATTGATTTATGAATAAATATCTTTAAAGTATCCAAGCAGCATGTTCTTCAGCCAAGACCTTAGTTTCCCTTGCTGATAGTTTTTTCATTCTGCTGTATTTGTAACATTTTATTCTACTCCTGCACGACAGTCGATAGCCCCCCAAATTCTACAATATTATAAATTCAGTCCTATCATCAGGCAGTCTCCAAAGGCTAAAACACTAGAATGAGTGAAAAATTGTATCATGCACAGGGGGCCTTAAGAGGAAGGAAAATATTGAGCTGTTGCTGCTATTGATACAGATTTCTGGGGGGGAGGTTATAAAATCTATTTTAATATACTAGTTCTCTTTCTTTCTCCTGAAATTACTATTCTGAGGACAGAGTTAGCATTAATACAAAACTATACTTCTAGCCCCTTAATGAATATTCTTTATCGGCTGTACTTAAAGCATTGGAAACAAACACCTATAAAAAGTTTAATTTGCATTATTTTTTTATGTATAAGAAAACAGAATGGCTTTTTGTAATATGTTTTGTTTTACATATCTTTCTTTAATGTGGTAATCCCCTTAGATCAGTTAATTATGTTTTATGTATCGCTGGAATTGAATATTTTAAGAGAAGAAACGAGCATAGTTTCAACCTCTCATATCCAGCTGCTCTCTAAGAAAGCAAGATGCCACATCACTAAAAGTGGTAATTCCTCACAGTAAGGGGAGACTCCACAAAATCCCTGTTAGAGGGGGCACGAGTCTCCTAGGAAGAATCTCTCATGCATTATAAGCAGCATTATATGCATGTGTCAAATGTGACCTGGGTACAGAGAGAAACTGAAGGATTTCAATGATTCCTCTTTAATTTCAGCCCTTTTCTGTTTTCCAATTTGCATCTCTATTAAGAAGTTTGGAACAGCATCAAGCACATTTGTATAATTCAGTCTATAATACTTGCTTGACTGATGCTTCCTCAGTGAAACAGAGACTGTTTATTCAGGCTGCTCCCTGCAAAACTCTTCCTGCACACACAGTTTTTGGATGTTCGCTGCTTCTGCGAAATCCCTTTCCTGGATTTCAAGGGTGTTGTCACCTCCTTTTGCAGCAAGTTAAATCTCTATTTTCTAAAGTCACCTGGGCCTTCCTATAAGCAAGAGGTGGGGAAAGCTACTTATTGTATAATAGAACAGGAATTTCTCCTAAAAAAGCTGTGAAGTTCAAATTTTCGAGTTTTTTGCCATTTATTCAATCTAGAATAATTTGGTGCTTTTAATACTTTGCCATGAGATATTTTAATTAACCAGAATTTGAGACAGAAGGGATTACAAGTATATTTGCTGTCTCAGTTATCGATACAGCAGATATGCCTGGCCTGAAGGAAACTCCTCAGCAGATGGACAGACAGACAGAATTCAGAATTTGTTAAGAAACAGCAGAAAGCACTCCACAATTTTGCATACATATCTAGCTCTTGAAGAAGATTCTCCAGTGCTTTAGTATGTTAATTAATATAATTAAAAATCCAAAATATTTAAGCAGGGAAATTACTATTGTCATGGGCTCTGTTTCTCAGATACTCAATAAGAGTATTTTGAGATCTAAGCCCTGAAGAGGGGTGTGCACACCAGGAATTTCTGCATTTTCAGTGGGTTTTGCTCAGCACAGAGACCAGTCATTACTTAATGCCACTCTCCTGTTCAGACAATGACCATATAGAAAAGAAACACAAAAACACCTCACATTTAACAAGGCAAAAGGACAGGACTGAAAAGTTCATCCTAGATGAACAGAGATAGTTTAGCACAGGACAGGAACGGTTGGACTCAATCTTAAAGGTCTTTTCCAGCTGAGGGATTCTCTGAAATCACATTATTTTGCCAAAACTTTGCATCAAGCATTGACATCCTGCTGGCTGAAACAACGTGCTTATAAATTTTCAGGAACAAAGAGAACAGGGAAAAGAAACTTAACTTGGTTTTGCTCTTCTTCTTGAAGAAGTAATTGTCACAAAGCCTGAAGAGTTTTCCTGAAAGAGTTACAAGAGCGTAAGAGGAAGAATTAAATTCAATTAAGAATCAAACCGCTGTTCTTGATACATTTGCTTGTAACAGTAAGGAAGCAGTGTTTATGGAACAGAAATAGACTCCAGGAATAAATTAGGCAGTGGGAGAACAGGTGGGTGTAGCAGAGGAACGAGTGCCGGCAAGTGGGGAGGGAAACAGGGAAGAGCTGTCACCGGTCGCTGCACGGTGAAGCAGAGAGCAGGTTAACTGGGTGAATGAACTCTGGTGTAACTTGGTCTGTCAGATGTGGCCATATTTACAGTTTCTAGAGACTCTTAGAACTGTAAGTTGGGATGCTTTTAGCTGTGCCTATTCTTTGGTAACTTCCCTTATTTTCAGGTCTTTTTCCTATCCCCAGAACATCCTTTGCACTTCCATTAACAGCAGACATTAAGTTTCAAGGCTTACAAAGAAATAACTTAATCTTTACTGGGAAGTTTAATGGCTTCATGCAGGACTCTCCTTTTACCATTTTAGATTTGCTTTTCCTTTTCCCTTCTTCCAGTTTTCCTAATTTCAAGCCACTTGCATCTCATCTGGTTCTCAGCAGTTATTCTTTCCTAAAGGATTAGTGTATTTGTATGTTATTCGTTTTGCAAAACAATGTCAGGCCACATTTTCCCACCAGGCCCTTTAATCTTCAAACTGTCCCTCATTTATTCTTCAGTCTGTCTGTCTCTTGCTCCTCCTGGTATTCCAAAGACAATGCTTTACATTACAAAACTAAGTTCTCAACTTGATGCTGGGGTGTGAACAACTTTGTAATTTGGGGGGCAGGGAAGAAGAGCATTGGGATCATCTGGCATTTGCCTTTTTATTTCTTCACTTAATTTTTCATGTCCCTCCCTTTTTCCCTAACTGGAGCGTTTGCTTCTGCAGCTAGGCAGCCACATCTCTCTGGAAATGTGTTCCCTTTTACACTGCAGAGAATTTGTGACACATGGTACTGAAAAACATCCACCCTGGGTGCAACCAGAGGCCCGTCTAGCCCAGTATCCTATATTTCCAGCAACAAACAAGGCTAAATGCCACTAAGACCCAGTTGTCAAGTCAATGATCTCTGATATCAGAGCTGGTGTCCATCTATCCACAATGGATTTTCCTTTTCATGAACCTGTCCAGCCACCCTTTGAATCCACACACGATCTCCCATCTGAGCAGCCTGGGGTAGGGGCTCACACAGCCAAGCTACACGTGGTGCAGAGTCACCTCCTTTTCCCAGCTTTGAATCTCCTGCCTACTGGGCTCATTTGACAGTCCACAGATGTCAGGTTAGGAGCAGACTGCCTCCAGTGCCTGTTCACCCTTTCTGTGCCACCGTGATTTCATACATCTCTTCCATTCTTTTATCATCACCAATCACCTTTTTTTCCAGGCCAGAGCCACTTACATTTTCCTCAGATGGAAGCTGGTCCAGATCTTTGATCAGACCTGCAGCCCTTTCCTCAACCCATCCTGCACAACTGTCTCCTTGACATGACAGAGATCCAGGCCCTTACACCATGGGGAAAAAAAAAACCCAAACAGTGTCTCTCTCCTTGTTCTGTTTTTCCCTCACAATTCTTAATATTTGCCTTCACTTTTGGGATTGCCAGTATCATTGAGCGAATGTTTTCATGGAACTGCCCATCATTGCTCTTCCTTGAGTTTTAATGATCAGCTAAAGGAAAGCTAGGGTTGCTTCTTGGTAAACAATGGTTTCATGTTTCAATTTAGGATTACCTATAAGGTTAAATGCCCCATCACTGAAGCTCAACATAGCTTTTTGCCGTTCCTCCCACTTAATCCTTCATCATATCTACTCAGAATAACAGTATAACCTGCAATTTTTTTCTTGGTGCTTTTTGCCTCTTTTACCAGGTTTTTTTCTGAACACATTAAGCAACACAAAGTCTCAGCAAACCCCTAAAGACCACCCCCAGCACCAGTGACCTCCTTCCTTGTGAACACTGACCACTCACCTTCACCTTTAATTTTACACATTTAACCAAATACTTCTCTACGTAACCACCCTTTCTGTGGTTATTTAGGATTTCAGGGGATTATTTTGTTCCCTTACAACCTTTTGATCAAGCATCTTGACAAAAGCTCTTTCTGGTAACCTAAGCAGATGCTCAGCCCACTTTCCCCAGTATTCCTGTTTGAAACACTTTCACCTGCTAGCCAGTGACCGCTGCACACCCAGAAACAACACTTCAGTTCTGTGGATAGAAACGATATTTCAAGGACTGGAGGGTGGGTTCCTTCCAGAGACATAAGTATCATACCCCATGACCTGTTCCTCCATCTTTCCTGCTTTATATGCTACATTTTTAATGCATGCCTAGGAATAGGTGTCAGTGGAATACATCACTCCAAATCAGCTGTGCTCCTGTGAGCTAGCTGAATTAGTTATGGGTTGCTAGGTGGATGCTGAAAGACCTTTGATCTTAGGAAACCAAAGAGGGAACTTGAGTCTTGTGGGGGGTGGGTTGGGGAGTAGATGTTTCTTTACAAAGGTTTCCCCAGAAACTAAATGCTTGAATTCCTTCTGGGTGCAGACAATTTCTTTTCTTCACTGAGAGTCTTGGAAGGCTGTGTAAACTGCACTGCCAAATCCAGACTGAACACATAACAAGTAAGAGCTCTAGTTTGTACTAATTCCCTTGAGTTCAGTGTAAAACTAAGAAACTGTTTCAATGAAAACTAAAACCCAGCAGTTTTGCCTGCTAGCATTAAGAACTCAACAGCTGAAAAGAGGAGAAATTCCCCTCTGTACACTCGTGTCATAGTGGGACGTTTCTAAAGCAAAAATGCCACAAACACTTTGGGGAAATCAGCCCTGATTTTCCTTGGCTATCTGTGCCTCTGCTGTTCCTCTGCCTGACACATCACTACTGGGTGAATCAGTCATTCAAAGGTTTTTGGGCTGGTTTTTTTTTTTTTGTTGTTGTTTTAACATACTCAGCTTACGACTGTGCAAATAAGATTCCCAAATCCATTCCTCAGATCAAATAAAGGTAATTACAGAGCTTACTGTGGGCGATTCCCAGTGGGAGGGTGGGAGTGGCCACGGGTGGGGCTGCAAGGTGAATACTGTACATGCACAACAGAGAAAATGGGAATGTACCACACCCATCATAAAACATGCTGCCACAGCCAGCAACAGAAACCATTAGGGTGGATCATCATACACACCTTCTCATAAAGACAGAAAGATGGCATGAGATCCCAAGATGAACTCTCAAGTCACAGGGAGATGAGCATGACTCACTGAGAGAGAAAAGGAACGTAAAGTAAATTATGAGACTACTAAAGGATCTGTGCTGTGTGTGTCCCCCCACGTTCCCCACAGTGATGCTCCCCGAAGAGGATTAATAGGGTACACCACATTCCATACAGCCCTTAAGCTATCAATAGCTAATTCATGGGAACAGCTTACTATTCATCACGTTTATTACACTAGCACACAAGCAGCAAGGAACAGGGCCACAACATGTTAGGTGTGTACAGAGCAGCTGGCAATCCCTGATCAGTGTCACTTATATACAATTCAGTGTTTCTCACGTTGTTTTGAAGCGTTAACCCATCTCATCTCTTTGCATTTGTCTTTAAGCTTTAACTGAAGGGCAAATGTCTGTTGGTTTTAAAGGTGAACTCTAAGAAAGAGATGTTACTGAAAATATTGTGTGTAGCCCATAGACCACTTTGGACACCAGGAACTAGAAAAGCCACAGCAGAAGGGAAGAGATGCACTGGCATATATTACAAGAACTAATAACATGATAGAAGAAAATAGACAGGACTTCTGTTGAAGGGAGAGGAAATGAGAGAGGATGGAATACATAGCAGGAAACAACCTACACAATGATAGGGGGAACACCGTAGGGACCAAAGGGTGGTTGAAGCAGGGCGATACAAAAGGGTAAGAATGAAGCACAGGTGCAGGGACTGTGAGGGACACCAGGAGCAGGGTAAAGTGGCAGCTCACCAGGATCCTCTGCAAGCTTTCAGCAATCTGCAGTTCACGACCTGTTGAGAAGGTATCTCTATCTACTGTTCAATCTAATGGCTATAGCTGCTGTAGCTTTTCTTCTTTCTATGACTTTTTTATAAGCCACACGACTGTACTGACAGCTCTGCCATACTTGTTGCATCTATACATTGCCACTCCCCAGCCGTGCTGCAGAGTAAATCTCTGCTCTGAATTCAGCACAAAGAATTCAGTTACATGCTTGCCACGATCAGCCCATGAACACGCTACGCCGTTATCTCTTGTGCTGGTTTGACCTGCCAACCGAGTTGGTTATTCATGAAAGAATCAGTTTCTGTATCATGTTAACTACTTCAACTCTTGGAACCGTGTCTGACTTCATGCTTAGATGTCTAGTATGAAGCAATGAAATTTCATACTCCTCATTCAGGAAGCAGCACGATCATTCACCCAGAAAGCAGGACAGAGTATGCAAAGGATAGGGTTCTGAACATCCCATCAGAGTTGCAAAGCTGGTAGGGAGAGCTAGCTTTTTTTTTTTTTTTTTTTTAATTAGTTAGGTTAACTGGTGCAGTTGGAAAGATGTATTAGTGTTTATTATGGTGAGGGAGAAGGTGTGGGGGACACCAAGCCCAAAAGCTCATTCGCCTTCCTCACTACGATCTTCCATAGCCCGTTTCTGTTCAACGCCAAGTTCCCTTTCTGCTGAGCTCTTGTATTTGCTCGACATCCCTGAGGGACTTTACCAAGTGCTCCCCAAATGATGGCTCTGCCCAGTCTACAAAGAACATGGAAGTTCTTACAGAGTTGTTATCTCAGCCACACTGCATTAATTCCTGCTGTTTTCCATTCCTGTATAAATTATTACTTTAAGCACTAGAGATAAAATGCACACCCCAACGAAACAGGGTGCACAGTGCAGCTGAGGAGAAACCCCATGATCTGCTTTTCTCAGTTTGGAGTGAATTGCTTGTACTTGGAGAGTATCTGCTGTGTAAAGTAAAAAACTAGATAAAACAGAAGCAACAAAGAGAATTCCAAGTGTCGGTCGAAGGATGGGAACCTGAACTACAGTGACAGTAACACTGCCTGTGTATTTTATGACGTTTGGCCATGCAAAGAAGGGTCCTGGATCTGCTTCTAAAACCGTCCTTTTTCCCCCCCAAACAATAGATTTAGGACAAACACCTTTCTTTTGTTTTGGAAAGGGTTTGTTTATGCAGAGAGCTGTAGTATTTTATAGATGTGTTCCTATAGCAGATTAAACACCTGCTCCTAACACCCCACTTTTCTCTCCACCTACCAGGAAATACCTGGATGTTTCTGAGCTCCCAACCACTCCTGCTTGAGAGCATATCTGGACGTGGTGGCAATTACCCCGAGTCTCTATATAGCACACAGTAATCACTTGGTATTCAGCCTTGCCTACAGGTAGCCCTTAATGAAAAGAAATAAACCCTAGTAATTCAGGAATGATCTCATCAAAAATGGCATCCTTCCCTTACAGGAATTCAGTACTGTGATGTAGGTGACCCAAAATATCAGTAGACTTAATAGCCTGTGGTACTGCAGACCACTACGCTATCACTCTTCATTTTCCCAGAGAATTGCTAGATCCAGGCTGTGGCTGCTTCAACAATTCTTCCATCTGTCATTACATCTCTCACTATCTCATCACGTCACCATGTTTCTAGCACCCAATTCCCTGCTGTCATACTTGTCTGAATGCACAATCTAATTTACTACTACATGTGGATGTCATCAGTAGATTTACCTTCTCTCAGATCTCTAATGAAAATAGTAAATTACATTAGAGTTAATGCTAGATCCTGAAGTACCCCACTAGAGAACTCGCTCTGTTAAGCTTTATCAAATTAAGTTCATCATTATTCTATCCAGGTGTCAGTTCCCATGACAAGTCTCAAACCAAAACTCATATGGAATTATTCCACAGCCAGATCTACCTGAGTAGCATCTGAAAACCAACTGCCTACTTGTGAACTCATCCAGTGCTGTAACATTCAGGTTACTTATATCACTCTGAGAATAACCGCTTCATAGGAACTGATTCATGTGGAGAGGTGTCATAGGAGGCAAGCTGCAATGCAGTTGTAACCAAACCCTCTTTCCTCAATAGCTTCTGGTCAGAGAGTTGCAAACACATCCCACATCATATAATGCAGAAGGGGTTTTGTGGTAGCCAACTTTTTCCCCCATACTTGAGATTACCGCTACTCCCACCCTGATGAATTAAGTTATTGTCCACGTTCACTTGTGAAATATGGAAGAGTTATTTCAAGAGACACTTACATGTGGGCAGGAACTGCTAGCTAACCATGAAAGAATTGAGTTCAAAACCCTTGAATAAAAAAGCAAAAACAGCATAGACAAAGACTCACAAAGATCTAAATTCAGAAGAGAAAACACCATCCTCAGAAGCTCTGCAAAAGCTATTCAAGTTTCCTATCATCAAGGTCCAACGCATACTATAAAAGGGAAGCAAGAAAGCAGTGAGAAACTGATGTGGCTAAACCACAGTTCAGTTCTGTGCAGGATTTCCATCTGCACAGAAAACATCTTCTAAAAATAGGGCAAACCTTAGAGACAATGACATGACAAAGCAATCACAGCTATCACCAGCACGATCCAGCACAACCCCTGGTGTCAGCCTGGCAGGAATCTTTGAAAGAAGGTCTTGTATTCATTGTAAACCACAAAAATTTCTGATTCTTGTTAAATTCCTTTTCTTCTGAACGTTTCTCACACAAATAATTACACAGAGAAATATTCCTGCATACATGGCAAGTTTCAGTCGCAGAATTTTGGTCGCTTCTACAGTATTTGGAACTTGACATTATTGGGGAGCAGATTTTTAACTATAAACTGCAAAGCAGAATTCTAAAACCTCACAGCTTCTCTGATTTCCTCATAAGAGACTCAGGAAAAATAATAATACCCAAATACTTCTTTCTTTCTTGTACTGGAAAACATCAGTGTGATCTGGAGAGGAAAAAGATGATTAAGTGCTTTGGGGAGGGGGCAGAGAAGAGATCACACAGGGCAGTGTCAAGCCAGGATCAGCGAGCTGCCTAAGGCACGCATGCAGGATGAGTTAGGGATTGGGGAACATCCAAACACACCTTCCTCCCATGAAAGCTGATCTCAGCCCTAAGGGACAGAGAGGGCATTTACAGTAACATGCAGCATTTGGAGCAGTTCGGGTTGCTTCCAGGGCCCAGTGCCGAGCTCTGGTGAAGTGTATCACCGGCAAAATGCCCTCCAAAGGCCAGAAAAAACACAAACCCAAGAATTGTTCAGAGGTGGATTGCTGCCACAAGACTCCAGTCATGCAGAGCTAATAGATCAGCTGCAGCTACCTTGCTTATCCAAACGCTCAGCTGAGGTTACAGTTTCTCACTATTCTCTTTTTTTGAAGATAGGTATCTTATCATAGGAGCCCAGGATTGTCACGCAACATTTACAAAAGTGAAAATGACATATACTGGGGAGGAATGGTTCCAGCTACATTGGGGATAACCAGATACCTTTTTCCAAATCAAAGCATCATTGTTTTCTTTAACACATCCTACATCTAGGCAACCCACAATTTCCTTAAGCTTTCTGTCTCCCAGGAACAGTTTACTGTAAATGATGTATTGCAATCCTGATTATTGACAGCCTCCACTGACCGTAGCTTCTTCTCTCAAAGATCTGTCAGTAAGTGGTCTGATTTTTATTTGTTAAAATCTATATTACACAATGCAAAGTGGTTTGGTTTGGTGGTGGTTTGGTTTTTTTCTCCTTATAGTTAATGTGTCTAAGGCACATTTTAAAACAAAAAAAGGTAAAAGGAAAGACTTCTCAGTATGCTGTTTCTACTTACCTGGATGTATCCCCTGCTGTGATCAGTGAAGATGCAAATGGCTTTTGGACTGAGAAGTTTGGACTCCAGAAAAAAATGAGAAAGTCAGAAATACATGGCCAGAGGTCTCTCCCAACAAGACATATCCACAGCATGTCATTTCTAGGATAAGGATAAATTGGAGAGGTGATTATTAGTGAGCTGCTGAAGAATGGTGCCAATCCTAATGTGGAACCTGAAAACAGGACTGTCATCCCAGACTTGGGATTTTTCCTCATATGGGAGATCCCTCTGAAATGGATTCTTCACAAAGGCATTAAATAGCCACCACTGAATGTGGATTATCAGCTCAACATTTGCTTCCCATTTAATATCCCGTAAAACACTTTCACTATGCAGGGGAGAATTTTTATAATGGCAGTAAGGCTCCTCCTTTCCTACCTGCTTTCATGAGACAGAAAATTAAATTCATGAACAGAACCCAGCAAAAGCCTTGGACAGACAATAATAATTGAGTTTTCCTGGACCATTTGTATTGCCTGTGCAAATAACCATAGTATATTCAGAACTGATAACCACAATAGGTTCAGAAAGGAAGTCTGATTGCCTACAGTAAGCAGAGCCAGACCTTTCTGAATTAACTCTTTAGATAATACTGCTTTTTATTTGGCTGTCACAGATCTTAATGGTAAACACAGAGAGAACAGAAAAGCTTCAGGCATTATTGCACACTGCAATCAGAGCTGACTTACCTGTTTTCTTATTTTCATTAATCTGATTTTCTTGAAATCAAGCTCCTCCTTTTTCTTTATTTGTGACCATTTGGCAAATGTCTCTGGCAATGCCAAAGTCATTAGGCAAAGATAGTAACTGTACAAAAGCTTTTCATACAACTCTAATGCTTAAGACCAAAAATTAGGCAGCTGTGTTGAAAAAACCCAAGAAAAATCACAGTATAAAAGAGAGGTCAGGCACAGTTTCATGTAACCTAAAGTAGGAAAGCAGCACAAAGAGGGCAGTGTGGAACGCTTACATATATACACACACACACATATATTTCCTAGTTGTCAGTTTTCCCACCTGCTTCTTTCAAGCTGAGTGTCAGTTAGAAGTGTATCTCCTTATCAGCCTCCAGTTTAGCTACTGGGAGAAGAGTCTGCACCCAAGACATTTCTGAACTTTATCTAACATCAATTTTTCCTGATATACTACTAGAGGTCTCATACCTGATTTCCAACCCCATTGTGCTTTATCCCCTCAGGCAGTGCAGTCTTACTCATCATAAATATAAATTTCTCTTTGAACTATAAGGGCAAAAAAGGTTTTCCACATTTTTAGGTGATAGATCTTTGTTAACCAAACCTAATAAACCCCCTAGTTATTTACCTAACAGCCATTTAAACACGTGGCAAAGACATTGCAAATTAACTCTTGAAGTGGCTTTTTTCCCCCCAATTCATCTTGTCTTTATAAGTTCAGATTTCAGGTGTGCACCTTTACATCAGAACACACTTGGTGCTGCATTATGTGCACGACATAAGAGGATGTGATTTCTTCTTCCATGGTTTCACTGTATGGGCACAGTGAACCAGGACTGGGAAAAAAAAAACCAACATGGTAGAAAACAAAATACTAAAAGATTAAATGTATTCCTCTTAAGCTGAAGAACACCATCAGATATGTCTCATATATCCAAAGATCAAAGATTGGGAACTTGAGAGGAGAGACAACTAACAAAAATAGGTATGGAATGATGAAGTTATTTCCATATCTCAGATACATTTAATCATGCAAAACAGAACAAAAAGGCTGAAGGGATTAGTACTAATAACAGGCAGAAGGGAAAATATAAGTCTGTAGTAACCATCAGTCTAAGTAACGACAGCAAAACCCACTTTTACTTTATATAGTTCCACTGAAAGCAATTGGGGTGCGTTTATAGTGCAATCCTCAATAAAACAATGTTGCTAAAATTGTGTAACCCCAAAGCAATACATTTTCATTAATTTATGGACCTATAGAAAGCAATGTAATGACTTATTTTTATAAAAATTATCTGGTAAATCCATATAAACTCTGTATCACACCTTCATTGTAATTGCACTTACAGAACATTTCTTTAAGAGCTAAAAAAATACAAATAAATTCAACTGCGTTAGGAATTCTTCACGCTAGGTTATTGTCCTGCTGCACACCTAATGCTGTCTTGTCACCTGCACATAACAAATGGGTTTATTTACAGTTTAAGTTTTAGAAAAATATTTATTGTTATTTGATTTCTTTTGTAACAGGATTCCTGTCTGAGGTGGATTTGGTAATGGTTTCACTACTCCAAGATCAATCTAATATTAAATTTTCTCCTTCGGACGCTCTGGAACGGGACCAACAAGACCTCATGAAGACACAGGGGGATTCAGTATCCCCAATTCAGCAAACTGTGAGTAAGATAGTCCAGTTCTGTTCTCTTTCTTCAGAGGCACAAGTTCAGCTATAATATTCAATAACCACCGTATTAAATATCAGCATATTTACCTGGTAACAAAGTAAACATCAAAAGCTTTCTTCTTGGAAGGGCAGAAACCTGAGTTTCTCTTCTGAGCCAATAATCTTACGTTCCACACTGAATTGATCACTTAAAAATCCAATTACTTTAAGTGTAGCATTTTTATTGGATTAGTAGCCAGATGGATTGCCTGTTTTCCTTTTAAAGTAACTCTCATCCTGTTTCTGAAATAAATAAAGAAGCAGACAGATATCAGAACCTTTTTGTCTACTCCCTGCCCTTGGAGCACTTCAGAATTCCTCAGGACTTTTTGGGGGGATTAAAATCATCTCCCTCCTGTTGCCTGCATATTCGTGTTTACAGTTCATAACACAAGTACAACTGAGAATAGTGGTTTCCAAACAGTGGCAAAATCACCCTTATCATACATACTCTCATGAACATTTCAGGTGGAGAACTGACAGCACTGCCACTCATACAAATTTGTATAACTAAATAAGAGGGCAGGGGAGATTTTAATTCATATTTAACAAAGGATATTGCAAACACATCTCTTAGGGCTGCAGAGGAGAGCGAGGAGTAAGAATTAAGAAGTTCCCCATTGAGCAAGTCACATTCACATAAGCAGGAATCCATGACTGAAAAAAACATTAACAGCTTTGACTGCAGCCCCACGTGCAAATGGGAGAGAAAGTCATGCTCTGCCCTGCAGAAAACACCAGCTCTAATGCTAACCACCCTTCAGCACTACTAGAAATCTGGTTCTTCCATGAAGGCATATATCACTTTACCTGCTCTCCTAAAATACTTGGGTTTAGAGGGGGCAGGAGGAAAAGGACCACTTGATTGCCTGGTCTGACTTTTTGTGTAGCACAGAACATGACATTTCCCCCTTCACTGAACACAATAACTTGCCCTTGACTTAAGCACGTCTTCTCAAAAGGTATCCAAGTTGTTACTCATCCTTGATGTCAGGGAAAACATGCATAATTTCTAAGCTGGATGTGTCCAGCTTCAGGATCCAGACACTGGTTCTTGTTAAGCCTTTCTCTTCTAAGATTAAAGAGCACTTTGGTAGCTGTTATTTTCTTTTTGCTAAAGCACAAAAGGGAAGGGAGGAGATGAGACAGGAAGGAGGTTGAAATGTCTGCCTAGAGCCTCCCTGTCTCACAGCATGAGCGTGGCTATGTTAATGAAAGGAAGTGATGTAACTAGCAACATATCTGGCAGCTTGTAACACCATCACAGAATGAGATCAAGCTTATTTGACTAAACTTGTATATGACAAGACTTGCACTTATCATATTCCTGTCATTTAATCTTTCATCACTTGATCATACATCACCATTTCCCTGAAACTGTCAGACCAGCCAGTCAATAGTTACCTAAGACATTCTGGTTTTCATGAGATAGTTGAGCCTTCTCCATCCTTTTATTAATTTCCTTTTGAACAGTTTTGGACACCAAGTAACCAGAAAACCCTTTAGATCTTTTAGGGCTTCTCTGCGAGAAGGCAGCTAGGACTAGGAATTTTATCCTTCTCACCAATAACATACCTTTAATGTACTTTTTCTGTAAATAATAAAAACACAGTAAAATATTTGCTCATACTAATCCTAAATAAATGCCAATAATTCATTGCAGGATAATCCCAGTTATACCTGCCAACCATATGAGTCAGACAGCAGGACGGAAAGGAAGAGTTCAGAGTCTTCTCACAGCCCCAGCCCTGCTTCTCCAGCCCAGGATCCAATTCATGGGAGATACCCTACAAGCCAAGGAATTCACTGTGGCAAGAACAAATTTAAAGCGGCTTTCAGTACAGAAAAATTCAGGCGGTACAGTTACGAGGAAAGCGCCGTAGGGAATTATGACAGGTTCCTCAAGAGCAGCAGAAACCCCTTTCACCCTTACAAGAGGCAGATCAGCGAAGATGTCTTCCAGGAAGCACATCAAGCCCTCCCACCAGAAGGTTCACCCTTCAAAAATGCTAGAAGCATCGATGGTTTTGAGGGTCTACCAGGATCTACAGGTCCTGATGAGTCAGAGTCATTTCCTACACACATTCCAAACATCTCCACAGAACAGCCATGGTGTAACAACCTCCACTACAGCACCACCGGTCAAGATCATAGTTCACAAGTCATGGTCAGTATTTTTTCTTTCTTTCTTTCTTTTTTTCTCCCTGTTTTCAATGGCAAAAGTTTACTTTTGGAATTATCTTCTTATCTCTTAATGTAACTACATGGACATTTAGTCTCTTGTCAGATTGCAGGCTAGACCACAGGATAGACAACGATATTTTATTTGTCAGAGTTCTCTGTTTTACGGCCTCAAAGGTGCACAAGGGCTAATGATTTTCTACTAGACGTGATACGTGAATATCCAAATTCTTCCTGACAACAGGTTTTATATCAGTATTTGTCATCAACTAGTATTTTCAAGGGACCCAAGTTCACAACACAGTATTTTTCACACATGAGGACACCTGTATCGGGTTTCGTACAACACCACAGCTGACCTGCATCTTTCTCAATGCAAACAGAAGTGAAACTCAAGAGTCAGCAGTGCTACTTAAAATTAAGTGCAAGATCTGTTTATGGTATGTGCAGCATAAAGGTACCTGGGCTAATTCACATACTACTGGATTGAGGCGACTGCATATTCAGGGCAGAACACAGATCCCTGAAAAGCAGTTAAATTACCCTCTGCCATCTCCACATGGTCTCTCTGCTGTGATCCCAAGTGTAAAGTGTGTCTTCATAATCTAGCACAGGCAAAACCTGGGACTGCATCTGCCAGGAGAGGGCCCTAACCACTGGTTCTACATTGCTGTGAAGGAAAGAATTTGAGGGTTACCAAAAGAAAGAGGGGTTTTAAAAAAAAAAATCTTAATTGGATTAAGACAATTTAGCAACGAATGGAGGGATGTTGTTAGGGTACATACTTGGGGATGGAAGTCATTCAGGTTGAGGAAATTGATCTAAATCTCTTATTTCCTGGATAAATACTCATCTAGGTCAGACGAGTTTAAGGCAAAACCTATAAGCACTTGATGAAAAAAATTTCTATTTTCTTCCCAAATCCCTGGAATGAAAGATGTAGAGAATATAAAGCGAGCACTGCAGGAGCCCTTCACCAAGTACATGTAACTACCTGGGAAAAGACTGGCTACTTGTTAATGTCTCTGATGGTTCAGTCAGCATGCAACTTAAAAGCTCTTAAACAGCTTACCCACTGCTAGCAAGGTGACATTGCTGAAAAACTTCATCTCGTGGTCACCAAAATAGCACAGACATTTATTTATACTGGATGTGGCATTTGCTTGGTGCCAGGATATCAAATCAAGTCTAATTTATCTGCCTACACTAATCTATACCTTAAGACGTGGTCCTTATGGCCTTGCCTTGTTTCAAACAGAAGGGTAAGTGCTACCAGTTCCTGAAATAATAAGATGTTTAGGACATCAGCTCTCAGAAGTGAATTCCTGCCCATGATGTTAAGTGGGGGAAGAAACCTGAAGTCAGTCACCAGACCCACGGATAAGGACACATCATTCCCCCTCTTCCCCCTGCCCCTACTGTTTGCAGTTTGCTTCAATTGCTGCTCCGAAGCAGCCAGTGTTATCACACGCCCTGCACGCTGCCCTCAGCATTCTAACTAAAAGACAGCAACGTTTAACATCCAGGAGCCAGAGCTCTCGAGAGAGTCAGAGTGTGTGGAATTCAGGGCAGGAGCCAGGCAGACCTGTGAGAAATTAAGACTTGATTAACTTCTCTCTATTTAATTCCACAGTCGCAGAAATAAATCACAGTCATACTGTATTTCTTATATCTTGATCAAACTCTGTAGTCAGCCTAGCTTGATCCTTCTCCACCACCTCTTTCCTGTGCATTACAGACCTCACCCTCTACCTAATGACAAAACTCCAGCGTCAGCCTGAGGTACTGACAGTCTGAGAGATAAAAATCAAGGAGTATTAAAAGGAGAGAGAGACAGAGACACATGTGCATACTCAGAAATGAAAGCTGGAGTATACAGTTTGTGTACACAGGGAAAAAGGTTAAACAGGAACAGACATTTTCTGAATTGCTCTTTGCATGGAATTTGGACTGGGATTTCCTTTTTTAAAGTAGTAATTATATAAACAGAGGAAACAACATTTCTTCTTTCACCACTAGAATATAAACCACACTTACTGTGAGAGAATCAGGTCCAAAATAGTAGCAAGCATAGTGAAAGAGAGAATCATAGCTAGGAGAGTGACTCTATTTTAAATTGAGGTGTTTTCTCTGATAACTCTTTGCTTAAATATTTTCTAGCAGGATTCAGACATCAAGCTCAGGACATCCCCGCTGGAAGGGCAGCCTGGTTTGTACTGCTACCAGCCTCAAGTGCAGCAGATGTACTGCCCCTCACACCCCTTCCATCAGGTCAGTACTATACGCAGACACATCACCTCCACCACCACCACCCCCACCCCCTCCCCGTATTTCCAGCACTATAATGGCATCCCAGTTATGGTAATAAAGACAAAAAGGCAGACAAAACAATACCTGCTACATCTGTGTTTGCCAGGCCAAGTTTGTATGCAAACATTTTGTTTACAACAGTGAGACCTTAGAAGAGCCACATCTAAATGCAACTTAAAATAGTCACCCAGAAAAACAACAACAACACAACAACAACAACAAAAACAACCCAAAAAGGACACACACCCCAAAAAAAACCCCAAAACCCAACACACACCCCTTTTAAAAAAGGAACCTCAGTGCTGCTTATTTATATGTTCACCATCATGCCCAAAAAAACTGGCTTTGAAACTGGCTAAATTATTAATGCAGCTGTTGGCATTTCAGGATCCCAGGGAATTAACTGTGCTTTAACTTCAGAATAAGAAGTTGTAAGTGGCTGTATATCTAAAATTCAGATCAAATATAGAAAAACAGTTTTAAAGCAAAATTTTAACAGTGAGATGATGCTCGTGTTCCTTGTGCACGATGGCACACACATCTCTTTTGCAATCTCTTGCCTGTTACATCATCCCCAGAGAAAGATTATTCAGCTGAAGCATAATTGACAATAATGCTGATGATGCAGGAGAATGCACAACATTAAGGTTGTTCTTCCATAACGTAACTATATTATTACCACTAAAAATGCACAGGAGTAACTGACACCTGTTTTTTCTGGGGTGTATTTAGATTTGAATACATTTGAATAGATCTGCAGAGCAGTAAACACACAGTATGTTTGTAAAATCGTACATGTATACCTTAACGTTGCATCTGATCCCAGTATCTACATAGACATTAGGGAGTGTGACCTACTGAGCTTCCAAAACTTGGCACAGAGGGAGGGTGTGTATTACAGAAAGTCATTTTCATGACTCTGAAATGTTTTTAAATAATTTCCTTTAAATATAAATGGTGTTACTGTTCAATGTGTTGGAATTTTCCTCTTTTATGCTCTGTTACCAGCAATGTACAAAATTTTCAGTAAGAAAGAAGTTTGAGGAGATTAAACTGTTTGAAACACCATATTTAAAATTATTTTAAAAGTCCAGAACTCATTTAAGGAGAAATTAAGGCTACAAAGATTTTTCAGGTACATGGGTAGAAATCCATCCACAAAACCAGCACAACTACCAAAACTCCTAACCATTAGAAAGGAATTAAATTAAACTTACAGGAAATTCATATATATATAAAATATATGAATATAAAAGCTCCCATTTGAGCTACAATTCCTTTGATCCCCATGACTGATGTTGTGGAATCAACTGTACCATCTCACTGAACTTGTACAAGAAGTATATAAAAATGGGAGCAACAGAGGAGTGATTTTAAAACTGTGCAAAGGATACAAAACCCAGGTTGCCATGTGATATTTCATAGGGATTGTTAATTCACATGGTGCTACTCCTCTGAGTCACTGACATAGTAATTGTACCATTCATCATTAGGATTTAGTACCTCATGAGGAAAAAGAGAAGTTATTTTTGGCATGATTTTTTTAAGGAGGAAATTTAAGTAACTTCTGAAAACAGATGCTGACTGACCATAAAGAACAAGAATAGATACGTTGGGATTTTATCACCATTGATACAATGAAGTTATCTGTCACAGATGGCTTTTTAGGAATTTAATTTGTTAGAGTTTTGTAGAACATTATTAAGGAAGAACAAAAGTATTCCATACCTCAGTAGTGGATTTTCCTATTTTTAGGTGGTTTATTTCTTATAAATCTCCCACCTGTCTCCTGAAATGTAAAGGAAGATGTCTTGTTATTGCAGGATATAAGCCCTGGGTCAGGAAGAGGAATAAAACAGGGACTAACTGTATCAACCACTTGGAGAGCTTTAGGGACTTTATGGCCTTTCTGAACTTGTAGTGTCTGGGACAGTTAAAACAACCAACAGGATGGTGGTGTGAGGCAGTTCAATAAACACCTTAAGTACCAACACCTTCTAAAATCAGGTTCCTATTACTGTCATCTTTCTCTTCCTCCTCTCTCAGCCACAGCTGGCCCTTGACCACTAACTGGACTGTATATTGAAATCAGCGTAGAACATCTGTGGCACAGAGGTTCTTCTCCAACCAGGTGTTGCATAAGGACAGATCAATTTGCTTAGGGCATCCAGCTGCCATGGAAATCGACATTTTCAATATCAAGGACTTTCTGTAGCCACTGTCCTCACCAGGTAGCCCTGGAAAGCCTGGCAAGGGTACAGATGCTAAATAGATGTGAGAAGGTATAGGTAAGAGAAAGAAGCAGTTCTCCTACACTAAGTCATGAAACAGGGCTAGAGAATAATCTCCCTCCTGGCTTTTTCACTAAATTCTGGCTAGGGGAATGACAGAGTGATTGGTAAAAGAAACTTCACCCCCCAATGTGCCAAAAAAGGTAGCTATCTCTGAAGTTCTTGTCAACACCATCATGGTTAACTTACTTGTTTTTTCTTGCTAGCCTAAAACTCAACAGAAGTGACAAAAGCTAATGATAATATAAAAAGGTGATAATACACTACAATCTTAACTTACAAATGGATTGATTTTATAATAATTAGTTTAGAAGAAAAGGGTCCCAAATCAAGAAGTAACTTGCCACAAAAGTTCTCCTGCAAATATAAGCTAGTTCCCCACTGGGACTGCAGTACAGACACGGCAGTACAGCACCACACATCTCACACACCTTATAAATGCCAGTTTTCTGTGCTGCTTTAGCAGAAACTCCAGTTACCTTGTTAGCTCATTTGAATATTTTTAAATTTCTTTATTTCACCTGGAGTAGGCACCCTTCCTCTGTCACTAATGACTTGATACCATACTGTTACTATGCAGTGGCATTAACCACATTCAAAAACCCTACAAAATTAAAAGTTGAAATATACCTTCTGGGAGCTGCCAGGCAAGATACAACAAGCACTAAGAGGAAAGTCTTCCATCCACCTGCAGGCTGGCACTGTGACAGACCTCTTACATGCAGCAGGTTTCTATTAGACTTCTCAGTATTTGTGCTTCTTAACGTTACTATAATAAAAGTATGGCAACATGTTCTACTACTCGGAGGAAAAAAACCAATAGGTATTAGAAGCCAAAGTCATAACAGGTGAAATTGCTGTCTGTGTGCCATAATCAGATACTGAGAAATGAAAGAACATGTGATACATGATGGAGAAGTGGAATGACATCTTTTGCATGATGCAGCTGCAGTATTAATACTTTACATTTCAAATTTGAATGGAGCAGTGCAATTTAAATCACTAGGAAGTTACACTCAGGAGAACGGGCCCTTTAGCCTCAAGTGAAGGATGTTCAAACTACGCCTCTTTTCATTAAAGGGATGAGAGACATCAGCTCCTTCGTTAATTTTGTCCAAATGATAAAATGGCCTCACCTTCCCCTTTGCTGGACACAACATAAATGGTGACTCATAAGAAAAATAACTTCTTATTCACCTGAAAGAAACAGCAGACACATACTGAAGTCACTCACCCACCCTCCATAAAACAGGGACACCTTTCATGCCAGTTGTGCGACTGTAAAACCAGCTCAAGCCTGTCATACCAGACCATTCCCCAGCTTCTGTTCCCTCAAAAAGGAGTAATGAAACCAATAAAACAGAAATAATCCTTCAAACGCCCAGTGCTTGCCTTTGGTGATGCCATCACAACCAGTGCCATCTTAGTATTCTTTCCTTTCAAAGAGCCACTAAAACCAATAAAATCAAAATTATTCTATGAATTGCCCAGTTTTCTGCTCTGGTGAAAAATCTCTACACAATGCAACAAAGCAACTGGCACAGAACTGCCCAAGGAAATTAGTTCACAGCTGCTCAAAAGTGCAGTTTTGCCCAGTATTTAGTTTAACAAGGCAGGACATGATTAATTACGTACATCTCATTTCTTTCACCCTGTTTGCTGTAGCAAAGAAATTAGATCCTCAGTATGTTTTTCCACATTCCATTTCAGGCAGTTCAATGTTAGAAAAATAAAAGCAAACAGGCAAAAACTGAAGCAACAGCAATAAAATTACTGAGAAATTGAACGACATTATTCAGAATCCAGAATAAATAAGCTACAGACGTTTTGCAAGCACGTGATAACCTTTCAAAGGCATTTTAAGGGGACAAAAACCAAGAGCAACTCAAGTTATCAGTCTGAAAATAGAAACAACAGCAAGAAACTAAGGAGAAACATATAAACTAATTACCAAGGAAATTTTCCCAACAAATCTCAAAAGCTACATTTTAATCTTTCCAGAGGAAAGATTATAGCCTCATGACACAGGACTTCTAGAGCCAAGTAGTGAACACTAGAACTGGACTCAGCAACCTTTGAGTACGAGGGAAGGCATGCAGGTAGATTTTTTTAATAGCATATGACACGACTCCTAATTTTGGCCATGCCCTAGCCCTGGCATCTGGAAAGATTCATCTGTAAGAGGCAGAAATTCCTTTCAGCGAGCTCTGACTTCAGTGGGAGCCTTTATAGTGTATATGCTTTATACACTGAATTTTTGCCTCTCCACCTAAAACACAACTATAAAACATCAACAAAAAACCAGCACACAAAACTGAGTAAGGCTCAGTTAAAACTTCCCTCTTTCATCCTGTATTTTTAGTGGCTTTACTTATTAGGCTTGGTTTTCTATGGTCCATATTGTTTGAAGTATTATATGAAGTATATATGAATAGTATATATATATATATATATATATATAAAAGTATATATATATGAAGTATATATTCATTCTATATATATATTTATATAAACAAAATTACACTGTTAATTTGTCTACATAGTGCAACATACAAGGGAGGCTGAGCAGGCTAAGGTTCTTTACCTGCAAAAGAGATGGCTGAAGGGAGATGTGCTTTAGGTCTATAAAATTATGAATTACCTGGAGACAGTTAATGGGATATGGTTAGTGCTGGTTTTCACAAGAACTCTAGCACAGCAGGCAATAATAAAAGCAAGCACCTTTTTTACATACTTCAATTTGAACACACTATCACGTAACAGTGAGTCCCTCATCATACATGCCCTGGTTTTTGTACTCGTTAAGCATTAACTAGTAATACTAAAGTTTTCTGATATGACACTAGAAAGGCTTTAGGTCTGACTTGGCATAACTGCTACTGAACACAGGCAGAGGGCAATATCCTCAGAGCTAAATAGTTTTAATATTGTTATTAAGAAAAATATTTCTAAGAGCTTGTTGCTAAACCAAGTAACATCTCTCTTATTGTATCATCAGTATCCCTCAGGAGGCAGCTATCCTGTGACGTACATTACTTCTTCACACTACCCTTACCAAAGAATCGCTCCTCAAAGCAGTCAAGAATCCCAGCAGCCTCTATTTCCCAAACCCATCTACTCCTACAGGTAATAAAATATTTTTTCAAGTCCTAACGTTACAGGAAATACACTGTTTATCCATGGCCTATTTCCAGCATAATTTGCAATAACATGCTTACTCTTATTTGTCTTGTTCCCAGTGTGCTCTGTCCTGTTTGTATGAATCACAAGATGTTCCAGTCTCTGGGGCCAAGGCAGAGGGAAATGAATTGTTGTAAAGCATGTGAACAGTCTTGAACACCCCTACAAGTGCTAGACAGTTCTCTAATACAAAATCTTAGGGGTTGCAAATTTCATCAGCACAACACTAATTGTGCTTAGTTGTCTTTTCCAGGATCTGTACTAAAACTATTTTTTCTCCAGTTACTAGGGCAAGGAAACACCTAGAAAACCTATCAGATACGCCAGTCACTACACAGGTTTAGCCCCAAATGGCAGTCTAACAAAGCAGATCAGATAATTAAATATTAATTATACCTCCTATCACTGTCAGTTTGATATTCTCTTTGTGGCTTTTATCAGTTTAAGCATTCAAACCATACCTTAAATAAATACACACTAGCAGGATTTGAAGTCTGTGGTCTTGATTCCACTATTACTGGATTTTAAACCTTCTAGACATGCTTTGAGAATCACTTCTAGAAGTTAAGCAGCATTACAGAGATTGCTTCTGAACAACTGAGCGGGAACTTAAAGCATCATCAGTATTCATGCTATGACAGTGAAAGCTACAGTAATTACAAGGACTGTGAAAAAGAGGTTTTTGCTGCTTCTAAGGAGTCAAGCAGAACAGGCTAAAATACTTCTCTTTCTCTCCATAAAGCATCCTGATCTTCATGGCACTCAAAAACAGCAAGACAGGAAGTTTGCCCGTCAGCGAGATTTACAATTTCATGACAGAACACTTTCCTTACTTTAAGGTGAGTTCCTTAAGGGGATGAGGGCAGGGGAATCTCTCTCTAGGCTTGTCCAGCAGCACAGGGAATCAGGGAGGAGATTCAGTCTATGAAAAGGGGATACTTTCTTAGGATATTAATATCAAATCAATTGCATGCTATGTATCTTCATGATCACAAACTACCCAGCATTTTAGGCTCAGGCACCAATGTGAACATGGCACGTGGTAGTATTTAACACAAAGATATTTAGAACTGTTGCAACTTTGAGTTTGTGCAGATCACAGTGGCCATTCCTCAGTAAAAACTCATTAAAATTATAAGTATTTTTAAAAACACATCCATTCCTTCCTCTCGGATCTCAGATACAGGCAGAACTGGTCCTGTGGCTTCCTCTGCCACCAATAGCACCTCCAGACTCACGTGGAAGCAGAAGTTCAAGGTTATCTTGCTCTGTTCCAGAGCTGGGATATCCGTCTTGGGCAACTTCATCACTTGCATGCACTGTACAAAGAAATATATGATAAATGGTACTAAGCTCATAATTACACAGTACTGTTGGTGAAGGTAAGGGTGGATGGTTTGTAGCAGAGGCTATTGAAATTTAAATCCATGCTATAAGAGAATGGTTTCTTGCACTTGGGATGCAAGTGGAAAGAGATTAGTCAGCACATGATCCAAGAGCAGAAGGATTACAGTTAAGATTTCAAAAAGCTATAATACAGTCGTCGACTGCTGCTCAACACTGAGCTTTGTTACTGCTGATTCTTCAAAAACATCTCTCTAAAAGTCAAGATCAGGTGCCCTGCAACTGTGAGCAAGGCCTAAAAATTAAAACTCCTCCTGTCTTTTTCCTCATGGCAGATCATTTCTTTTTCTTAAATCCTTTAAACATTGAAGAGACTGAGGTTCCTGCTGCCATATGCATTACAGGAGAACGGTGCAGGGAGTACTACTGGAACATTCACTGCTTTGTGACAGCTTTATTTTTGCATTTTACTTACAAACACTTTCAAGTGACTAAATAGTTTCATTCCAAACATCCTTAAAATAAGCAGGAGAGAATAAGTGAGCAAATACTGTGCTTAAGGGCTCTGAGCCCTATCTACTTCTGGCCTTTACAGCCACCCACAGAACTATCAATATGGCAAAAACTAATATCTATCCTCTATTGTCCCTTTTTTGGATAAAGTAATATAAGGACTGGCAAAAAAATTTCCTTGTTGCTACCAGAACTTGCCAAACAGCAGGATGCAACAGGGGGAGGGGAAGCAATTTAAGTTAGAAACAGAGTACAAGTGTACACAGAATCTTGCTGGGAGACATGAGATGATACAAGCCTAGTCAAATTAACTTGTATTCGCTGCCACAGCAAATTTAGTTTCTATGATGCAACAATCTCATTTCTAGTTGAAACAGAGCAATCCAACTCCTACGTCCTAAAAAAAAAAAACATCTACGCAGCTAAAGTTGAATTACTCTTTGATGTACCTCTCCCTTCTCTTGAGACCTAGATTTAAAGAGAAAGGGTTTTGCAAGATCACTGAACTCTTTAAACTTCAAGAGGCGGTCAGGATCAATGGGTCTGTACGCTAATATTTTTTGCTTGTCATCTTTTTTTTTTCTTTGTAGTGATTAGTGAGTCTAACAGGCAGCTTTAATCTTGTTAATTGGGAGTTATTGCCAGTGGTCCAAAAGGTTAGAGAGGTCTGTGCTCCCCTGGCACTGAGAGCAGCGAGTTCTCTTGCGGATGAAGCTGCGTGGAGTTTGTCGCACTGCACTGGGTACAGCGGCAGCAGAAACGAGCCACAGCAAGCGGACTCCCAGCTACAGCAGAGCAACTTCAGCAGCCACAGCTCTGTTTGTTAGGACAGTCAAATGTTAATTTAAAAATCTGGTGACAGAGCTGTAACATGAACTGGCTGCCGGAGCGTTCCTTCGGGGCCTACCTCGGTAAGCGGCGATTTTGTGCTGCTCAGCAGTACTGAGTTTAATGCAAGAACCTGTTCCACTCTTGGCAGCAGTCTGCAGAAGAAATCTGTGTACTTTTCGCTCTTACGTTTCTAAAACTATCTCATAGTTTACACCCCCACACACTCTGAAAACCTCTGAGAAACACATGCCACTCCCATCTTCTCTGGTTCTTAGCAGAAACACTAATTATCCTGTCTAGATATAGACAGAGGTAGATGAAGCCTCTTGTGCAGGGCAATAAACATGAATTTTCTTTCAGATCAGCTTGTTCAGTAGCTAAGTACACATCTTACCTAGCAGAAGCAGTTTTATTTATTTATGGAACTGCCAGAAAACAACTTGAATATGATTGGCCAGCAGGTCAAGGGAAGTGATCCTCCCGCTCTACTCTGCCCTGGTCAGGCCCCACCTGGAGTGTTGTGTCCAGTGCTGGGCTCCCTGTTATAAAAAGGACAGGGATCTCCTGGAGAGAGTCCAGAGAAGGGCTACGAAGATGATTAAGGGCCTGGAGCATCTCCCCTATGAGGAAAGGCTGAGAAGATTGGGACTGTTCAGCCTTGAGAAGACTAAGGGGGGACCTAATTAATGTTATTAATATCTTAAGCATGGGCTGCAGGGGGAATTGGCCAGCCCCTTTTCAGTGTCTGTGGGGACAGGACAAGGGGCAATGGCTGCAAGTTGGAGCATAGGAAGTTCCGCACCAACATGCGGAAAAACTTTTCCCCAGTGAGGGTGAGGGAGCCCTGGGCCAGGCTGCCCAGGGGGTGTGGAGTCTCCTTCTCTGGAGAGATTCAAGACCCGTCTGGACGCCTATCTGAGTGAAATGTCCTAGGGAGCTGCTTTGGCAGGGGGTTGGACCCGATGATCTCTCCAGGTCCCTTCCAACCCCTACAATTCTATGATTCTATGATCTGCAAATTAAAAAAACGGATTCATCATCTTTACTATTACCCTATGGCAGAAAGGGTTTTAAGGGGGTTTTGTTGGTTTGGGGGTTGTTTTGTTTCTACTTTTCTTTAAATAGAAACATGCATTGTCTCACCTATGGAACTGGATAACAGAATAGTGATATGCTGAAATCAGGTGGGCCAAAAGGGTAGAAGCTGTGCTGCTATGAAGGGAAAATAATTTAAGTAAATAACACATTATTTAACTTCCACAACTAATCCATTTCTTTAATAAAGAAAGCAAGTATTAAATTTGACCCTCAAATCCTTCAGTTAGGTATTAATGCCTTAACCCACAGTGCAGCTCTTCACACCAAGCTAGGAAAGAACAGATTCTACGTTCCTGAGAGAAGTAGGATTTCTGCCCAAGTATGTTCAGAAATTCATGGTGTATCATGTAAAAGCAAAGAGGACACAAGTCCATTTATAAAAGATGGTCTTAGAGGAAATCTATTACACTAGGGAACAATTAGAGAAAGTATCAAAAAGCTGGCTTTCTATATGATAAGTATCCCTATTAAAGTCTAAGAATGGAAACAAAACTTAACGTGCATAAAAGGGAAATTTTAATTTATGGAAAAACATACTTCTTGTTCTCTTGTTCTGTTCTATAATTCTCTGTGGTTTACAAACAATTCTGACAACAAATATGATATGATATGATTATGAATTAATAGAGGCACACAGACAACTTCACCCACCTTTCTGAGAGTTGTTTTAACTTCTTTTAATTCTTATGACACGCAGCTTAGGTTGGGTTTTTTGAAACAAGAAAAAACGTCCAAAATTGGTTAAAAATAAACAAAAAAAAAGCCTCACATACGCTAGTACTGATGATCATTCTTTGTAATCTGATGAGCTCTAAAGTCTGTCTTGCTTGAGATTTCTCTCATTTCTGTAAACATCAATTTTTGGAAAGAATAGCATTTGACTGACATAAGTAAAGTTACACTTATTTTTTTAACTGGTCTTGCAATGACAGAGGGAGTCTAGCTGCACTAGCAGCTGCCATGTCTTTCAATTAATTTGGGTTTCTCAGATTGATTCCCACCACTATGCAGCAAGTAATTCTTCCTGCTCCCCCTTCTTATATATTTTTTTTTAAGATTATAATGCAGTGACAAGGAGCTAAGACAGTTCTCAGACACGCAAGAAATAGCACTGTACAGTACCTACCAAAAGGAAAGCAAGGAAGTGACACATCAGGAATTTACTACAGGAATCTTCTGATATCAGCAAGCACACCCATTTACAAAGCCTTAATGTGATGGGCAGTGTCTTCAGGCTGCATGACTAAGCAAGCAGAAGTGAGTGAAATCAAATAAACATCAGAAAAACTTGTATGCAATAAAAGGACACAGTGCCATTTCTTGAAGATCAATATTTCAGGCTAGCAAGCAGACAGGCATTTCTCACCAGAACCTGAGCGTGAGCATTTTGCTGGGTATTTCCCTCTTCATCTTACAGCAACAGCCATTTCCAAAGCTCTTTTGCAAGAAATCAGGGGGAAAAAGAGAAATTAAATTTTATAAACAAAGGGAAGATATTTTTTCTGCACTGGATTTTCTTTTTTTTTCCCATTCTTGCAGACCAATGCAAATCTGTCCTCAGAGAAAGGAGGGGATTTTGGTTCACTCGTTGATCACCTAAATAAAAGAAGTCATTTTAATGAAGCCTATATGAATTGTTCAAAGAACCTTCCAGCTTCCAGTACTGAGTTAAAAATAAATGCAAAGCAAAAAGATGCAGTGATCAGATGTAGAAACCTGTATGTCATCTGTAGGGCTTGTGATTAAACCATTTGGCTATGTAATTGGCTAGCACATAAAGTTACACCTACAGCAGCATGCTAAAATTCTTTTGAAGTCTGCCTGGACACTTAATTTGAGTCCAGGTAGCAGGTAGTCCTTCAATTAAGTGTTTGAAATTTTTCTAGGTCTTCCAAAATAGATGAAGAAGATAGATTTCCTGTTAGTTCACAGTTCTAGAATATAATTCTTCACAAACTTGATGCTCGTGATTTGCAAACTCACTCCCAAAGGTCCAGCAGCTGCTCTGACAAGGCCAACCTTCTTGCTTCAGAGATCAGCTACTGTTTTATCTGATTCCTCTCTTCCCACACAACAGGCCTGTAACATTTTTGTGGCTTCCTTCTAACGTACGCGCTTTGTGTTTCATACTGTAGAAAGTATAATCTAAACAGCATTTTTTATAATCTAATCAGTTAAAATGGAGAAAATATATTTGATTATTTCCCCCCCACACACCCCCACCCCTTGAAGTTCCATTCTTAGACTGGATTTGTTTTTCCAGACAGCTCCAGATGGTTGGAAGAATTCGGTACGCCACAACTTATCTTTGAACAAATGCTTTGAGAAAGTTGAAAACAAGTCGGGCAATTCTTCTCGGAAAGGCTGCCTGTGGGCTTTGAATCCAGCCAAAATTGATAAGATGCAGGAGGAGCTTCAGAAATGGAAGAGGAAAGACCCAGTTGCTGTAAGGAAGAGTATGGCAAAGCCAGGTCAGTAATACGGTAGTAGCTCACAATCACTGGTCTCCAGAACTTTTCTTTGTAATAGGCTGTATAAGGGCATCTATACATGACTTAGGAAAGCATTCAAGCATTTTTCCTGGTTTTCAAGCATTTTTCCTGGTTATAAAGCGATGGGCAAAATAATTTAAAAAAAAAAATCATTAAAAAAGCAGAATTTAATAAGACCTCATTTTGCAGGAATGCTTCCAGACAGGCACAAAGAGGATCCACCAAGAAAACACACTCTTCACATCTCACTAAACTTTAAGATAAAAAACAACACCGAATAAGTACTATAGACTCAGATCTGAAACTGCCTGATAAGTATCCAATCTTTAAACACAAAAATGCAATTTACTACGTACTCATTTGTTGAATGGTAATTTGGAAAAACATCTCAGGCTTTTGGAGTTCTCATATATTGGTTAGCAATCTTCTCCCCCTCTCCCCCCCCCCCCATTCTATTCACCCATTTGGGCAGGAACACTAAAGTTCTTTCTGGAAGCTATGAAGATTAAGGTTCTGTCAGGAATTAGTAAGTCATGGAGCTTTTTTTTATTTTTTCCTCTCCTCTTGCTTCATAGAAGAACTTGACACCCTGATAGGCGATAAAAGTGAAAAGCTGAGATCTTCAGTCATGTCCTGCAGTCCGACTGGTGTTGCAAGTGCGTCCCTTTCCAGGCAGATGGCAGTCCAATCCCATTCCTTAGGTGAGACCTCGCTTTCCTCCGCTTTGCCACAGCCGTTACACAGCATCCACGGTGCATCGGGAGCTCTACACGTCAAGAACCCGTTACCAAATTTACTCGGGGGCAGCAAACCGCTTGCTATTCATCGCAACAGGGTTTTCCTCAAATCTCAAGTACATTAATGCATCAGCCACCTGACCCTCAGACCCTGTTTCCTTCTGGGGAGGCTCAAAGCGAACTCAGAACTCAGCCCAGCATCACCCAGGATTCTCCACTGCCGGCTCAGACCCCCCCATCTGTGGTGTGAAGATGCTGCCAGAGCACTCTACAGCCAGGACAATGCAGGACACGCTCATGCAGGAAGGAGATCTCAGCAATGATATCGATGCTCTTAATCCATCCCTGACTGATTTCGATCTCCAGGGTAGGTATCTGAAGGATTTATATTTTTTCAGTGAGGCTTATTACATCACATCCCAACCCTGCATAAACTCTTTATTTTTTTCCCCATTTTCAATGGCATTCTGCATTCCTGTAAACAAACACTAGCAGAATGAAGACAGTTTTGTCCTTCTTTAACTATTCATCCTTGCCTCTGCTACAAAGACCAGCTGACAAGCCTCCACTATTTTCTACTACATGGAATTGTGCATTCTCTCTTTAGAAAGTTTTCCAAAAAGCATTCCAGGGGACAGAGAAAAAGAAAACCACACCAAAAAAAAAAGCAAACTTGCTTATTATCATGTAATCATAGAATGGCATGGGTTGGATGGGACCCCAAGGATCACAGAGCTCCAACCCCCTGCCACAGGCAGGGCCACCAACTTCCAGGCCTGGAGCTACACAAGGTTGCCCAGGGCCCCATCCAACCTGGCCTTGAACACCTCCAGGGACAGGGCATCCACCATCTCTCTGGGCAGCCCCTTCCAGCCCCTCACCACTCTCTCTGTAAAAAACTTCCCCCTAATATCTAATTTAACCCTTCCTTCCTTTAGCTTTAATCCATCCCCCTTGTCCTGCCATTGTCTGCCCTTTTAAAAAGTTGATTCCCTCCTACTGACTACAGCTCCTGATATTAAATACTGCAATACAGTAGTTAGAAAATTGGGGTTTTTTTTAATTCAGACATGTTTTCCACTGAAAACTAGTCATGCTCAATTATTTGGTGTGTATTGAGAACTGTCACACGAGGAGCAAGAGAAATCCTTTTGACTGACTTAGCACATTAATATTTTTCTTTATCATTATTTACTCAAACCCTTTCTACATCTTTGCTCAAAGGAATGCTATTTACTCCTTCACAGGTTTCACAGGCACTCATGTGATCTATGTCCTGAACAATTACATTTCCTGAGGTGTGTTCTTAAATACTTAGTCATGTAACGCTGACTACTAGTAAAGATCCTGATAAAAAATAACTGAATCATCTTGAATGGACAGGATTTTGAAGGAAGACCATAGCTTTCCATGCAAAAATAATAAGAATATAACCCCAGCAAGTTTGTGTTTATGTATAAATATATTTATATATGTACACAAACAAAATAAAATCTGTGGGTTCCAAGTTATAAAGCTGTTGCTGCACAACTAACATGCAGAACTGCCTTCCTGCACAGGCAAAATGTGGTACACAAAGCAACCTAAAAGAGAAAAAAACCAAACCAGCCTTAATAATCTGCATTAGTCAGCAAATGCAACTGCCTTGCCATTGGACTGTCCCAAATATTCCATCACAGAATCACAGGGTTGGAAAAGACCTTTAAAGATCATCAAGTCCAACCATTCCTGTCCTAAACTAAACCATATCCCTGAGCACCTCATCTACCCTTTTGTTAAACACATCCAGGGAAGGTGACTCAACTCCCTCCCTGGGCAGCCTGTTCCAGGCCCCGATGACTCTTTCAGTAAAAAATTTTTTTCTAATATCTGCTCTGACCCTGCCCTGGCACAGCTTGAGGCCGTTTCCCCTTGTCCCATCTCCTGTCACCTGTCTGAAGAGACCATCACCCACCTCTCTACAACCTCCCTTCAGGTAGTTGTAGGTGGTGATAATGTCTCTTCTCTAGACTAAACATCCCCAGCTCCCTCAGCCGCTCCTCAGAGGATTTGCCCTCCAGCCCCTTCCCCAGCCTGGTTGCCCTTCTCTGGACTCTTTCAAGGACCTCAATGTCCTTCTGATGGTGAGGAGCTCAGAACTGGACCCAGCACTCGAGGTGCAGCCTCCCCAGTGCCCAGTCCAGGGGCACAATCCCCTTCCCAGACCTACTGGCCACACTATTTCTGACACAAGCCAGGATGCCATTGGCTTTCCTGGCCACCTGGGCACACTGCTGGCTCATACTCAGCCTGCAGTCACCCAACACCCCCAGGTCCTTCTCTGCCTGACAGCTCTCCAGCCAGTCTCCCCCAAGCCTGTAGCACTGCACGGGGTTGTTCTGTCCCATGTGCAGCACTCTACACTTGGCCTTGTTAAACTTCATCCCATTGGTCTCAGCCCATCAGTCCAGTCTGTTCAGACCCCTCTGAAGAGCCTCCCTGCCCTCAGGCAGATTAACACTTCCTCCCAGTTTAGTGTCATCTGCAAACTTACTGAGGGACCATTCAATCCCTTCATCCAGGTCGTTGATAAAGATATTGAACAAAACTGGACCCAGGACTGAGCCCTGGGGAACACCACTCATGACCGGCCTCCAGCTGGATTTTGTTCCATTTACCACCACCCTTTGGGCCTGTCCATCCATCCACCTGTCCAGGCCAGTGGCAGCCAGTTTCTCAGTCAGAATGCTGTGAGAAACTGTGTCAAAGGCTTTCCTGAGGTCCAGGTAGACCACATCCACAGCCTTCTTCTCATCCATTAAGCGGGTCACCTTGTCAGAGAAGGTGATCAGGTTAGTGTGACAGGATCCACCTGTATTTTTCTCAGGCGCCGCCGCATTCAATTTCAAACATGCTAAACATCCAGCAGTAGCTCCCAGAATCACAGATCCTGCCATGCCCAGATTGCTTTACTAATAACACAGGTTTCTGAATCCTCAGCTTGTTCCTCTTTCAGGCAGCTGGATCTCACATTCCTTTCATTTCTCTGAACCTCTTTACATTTTACTCAGTTCATCTGGAGTATTTGTACTGTAAATATTCCATATGATTTACCAATACAGTACAATTCCAGTTTTCCTCTCACCTTGCCCTTTACCTTAAGTTTTTTAGCCTTATCTAAGGTTTTTTTTCTTATTTTCTTTAGAAACTTAGAGAATCTCAAATTAGAAGGCCTAGAATTTAAGACAAAGCTTGCACCCGTGGAGCAAAATCATACACACACATATATTAGGAAAAAAAAAACCTAAGAAAAAAGAAATCAAACAGTTACTTGTAAAAGCCCTAAGTATTACCCTGTTTGACAGTTTGCAGATGGTGGGTATAGCTTGGAGTGATAGTCTACCCTGAGGGAATCTTTGATAATGAGTATGAAAAATAGAGCCCTCCTGTAGTAATGTACTTCATGCTTTCACTGCGATATGAGCGTTTGGTGGAAAGATGAGAAACTTTTTGGTACACATTAGAAAAAAGTAACTTTTCAAATCCTTTGTTAGGTCAAACCCACATCCAGGAATTTAGTTTGCAGTTCAGATAATGCTACACCATAAGAATACAAGAAGTCCAGTTGTAAAGTAATGCTATTTGCAGATTTGTCCTGTTAGCTCTACCGTACCTAATGAAAGTAACAGGCAATTTCCCCTTTCAAAATTAGTAGGATTTATTTCAAGCAGAATTTGTACTTCATAAGGATACTTTTACAACAGAATCTTGCCAATTACCAACTGAAATGATTTTTCTAAATTAATGCTGCTTCTGCCTGGATTTAAATTTATTATGGAAGCAAACAAATAATAACTATCCAAATAATAACTATCTGAATCTTTTTCCTTTCTCAATCACAAGTGATTAGGAGTACATAGACAGACACAACTCCATAATCACTGACTTCTCCTGCAAAACAATGTTTCAAAAAGCCTAGGGAAAGAAAGTTGAATCAATTCATTTTGTTCTGTTGCAGGAAATCTTTGGGAGGAGCTGAAAGATGACAGCCTGGCTGTGGATCCCCTAGTTCTCATTTCATCATCCCCAACGTCTTCCCCGTGTTTCCCTTCTCACTGCCAGATGGAGAACAGCAACAACAGCAACAGCCAGAACGGAACTGCACACAGCAACCTACCCGACCTACAGCTCACTACTCTCTACTCTGCCTTTATGGAACTGGATACAGTGTCTCCTGCCTACCTAAGTAATTCGGGATCCAAACCCATAGCACTAATGTGAACCACACACCAACCTAATTGTTCTGACGTTGAAACACAGTCCTAACCATCACACACGCCTCCCGATGTGATTCATGTCAGCTGAAACTCTGTCCATCGGAATGAGAATCATCTTTTTCCAGAAGTCACCTGCAGGATATGTAGCTTTACTATGATAATTTTCTACAGACAGATATTAAAAACAAAATAATTAAAACTATTTAAAGATAATATTGTTAATGGCTGAACTGGTCAACACCATTTTATCAAGCCACTCATCTTCTGCCTCTTCCAGAAACAATAAGAGGACTATAAGAGGAAAATTATTCATTTTTTTCCTCCCCCCTTATTTTTTTTTTAATGAAAGCTGCTTGCAACGAACATAAAGCAATACAATAACTTATTTCCTGGAGCCAATGATGTCAACATCATCTGCCACAAGCTACTAACAAAAAAACCCTATAAATCCAGATATTAAAACATTTACAGTCCCCTTGAAAGAAGTTTTGTGTTTTGGGAAACAAGAAAATAATGGAAAACTCTGTAACTATTGGAAGATAGAGGACTTGCTGCGGACAGACTAAACCAAAGAAACAAATATACTTTAGTGAAAAAACTAAGTTTTACCATGTTTAAAAAGAAATTTAAGATCCTGGGGGTTTTTTAATAAAAAAAGAAAAAAAAAAGAACAAAACCATTTAGAAGAACTTTTACTTGGCTGGAAATTATTTGCATTCATTCCTCTAATTTCATCCACATAGACTGAACAGTAAGATGAATTATTCTACCAATAAATCAAGATTTTGAAAAATGCTATTAAAAAAAAACCAGAGAGAACAGTAATTGTTGCAGTTAGCCAAATCCAGAGAGCCTCTCTATTTAAAGGTCCAGCTGACATCTTACTCATCCAACAGGGTTTATTCTGAACTAGTCCTTGCACTAGGATAGCACATGGGCCTTCACATGAGCTGAACAAAGGCATTTCAGTAGCCAGTTTCTCAGGAACACACCTCTCTGATTTACCATAAGGTGCTGCTCGTGACACAACAGAACAGTGTTTTATTCCAAGTGAGGCAATTTATAAACAAAGCAGTCTGGAGCAGGAACCTTTAACAACATCAAGGAAAATGTTCAACAAGCAAAAAATATCCAAGCGTCTCAAATGACATCTCTAGTCACGCATGGAATCTTGGAAGAAATTCTGGAGGTTCTAATTTGAGTCAGATTGGGTCATTTACCCCATGAAAGAACAGCAAGGAATTACAAAGGAAAGTACAGATCAGGCAGAACAGCGAGATCGTATTGTTAAAATAAATGCAGCAGGTTAGATTAGCCTGCTTTCTCACGCAAGGTGGGAGTACTGCCAGTTAAGACTGAAGCCAAACCCAGGTTCAAATCTACACCCTCAGCCATGTCTGCTAGCCCTGACTTAAACCAAAATGAGATTAAGGGCAGACGGATAGAGAAGACTTAGGAAGAACACACGTGATGCAATTCTGTAATCCCTCACACGGCTATTAAGAAATCCTCGCTTGTCTTGAGCCCCTCTTCCTCTGCACTTCTGCAAACAGAATATGCAGAGTGAGGAATACAGTCCAGTTTGCCAAGCTGTTCTATACAAAAAAAAAAGTTATGCAAACATAGTAGAGATAGGTGAATCAATTCTTGACCATCCTAATATTTCTCTAAAGAAATAAGGAAAAAAATAACCGCCACAAAACTAGAAATGTGCATATTAAATTATAAGCCTAAAGCATATAGTAAGCATAAAGCCACTAAACACTACATTCAGTGTAATTTAGGGAGTGACTAAGTTACAAATAAATACCTACCTAACTTTAAAAGCAGTCTTACCCTAGATACTTTAAAAAAACAAATATATATCCGAATATAACCATGCACTGAGGAAAAGCAAAACCATGCTGAGCCCTTGCCCTGCACTCAGGCAGCATGGGTTTGTACCCTGCTGGCTCTGCACACAGAGCTATTATTATTCCTTAAAACATGTTAACATTGCTCGTAAGCAAGCCAATAATGATAATATTTGGTAAATAATGTTAAATAATGTTATCTACGAATACTAGACTTTTTACAGCAGCGCCAAGAGACTGGTTTCCACAGCTCTGTGTGTTCCTTGAGACTTCAGAAGACAACACTACTGTGCCAGCACTGCCCACAGCACTGGGGCAGGACCACCTGTCCAGACCCTCCCAAACTCCTCAAATACCTTTACTTAACTTCAGGGAACAGCCACACTGATGTCAGCAGACTTCTGCATACAGCTGCCCATATCCTTAAGGGCTTGTCAGCCTAGGACTTTCCGTTTAGGAGTCTGCACTGCAAACACCAGAGTGGGTACATACATCAACATTTTCAGAGGCCTGAGAGAGCAAGATGCTCAGGTTTTAATTACTTTCAATCACTATTTGCATCATACTCTTGTTAGCCCTTTTTTAAACTCTTACAATGATACATACTGAGTAGCATTATGTGAACCACATCATGGCCAGTATGTGAATGATACAGGCCTGTGCAAGGTATTACCCTACAGAATTAACAATCTTCCTGATATTTTATGTTTGGCAGAGGGAGACAACGACAAGAAAATCCATTAAAATCAATGGCATGATTCTGGACAGCATTTTAGCAAGATGAGCTAAATATTTGCTACAGAAACTCCAAATTCACAGTTTAAAACAAGAAAACTAACCTTTTGTTTTGTTTTGTTTCTTTGATTCTGTGCTATTGTAATTTATGGACATAGCAATTACTTCACAGTTTGTAAATTCCTGTGTGTCACTCATATTTACTCTGAGCAGAGTTTGGCAGGCTAGGGCAGTCTCTGATGCACCAATTTATTCCACACTCGTGACTATAAACATGATCACAAGGCGGGGGGGGGGGAGAAGCAGACAGAAATCCAAGTGCCATACTGTGTTCTATATTTTACTTGGTAATAAATCTTTGAAGAATGACCGGGCATAAAGAACAAAAGGGAAAAAAAAAAGCACTCTAACATGTTTTTTCTTGTTTCACTTGACTTTCTTGACATACTGTGTTTACACAAGAGAGGATTGCCCTTGCTCTACAAAGTTATTTATTCTAAGCACCTTAAAGTATTTTCTCCAATGCATTCTGCCTTTAACACGGTTGGACATTTCACAGAAGTTAAAAGTCATGACATGAATTTTCTAACATTAAAAACAGAGTCATATTTAAAAAAAAGAAGACTGCAAGTTATTAACTAATTTAAGTTGTCTGGATTCCACCAGTTCCCTTTCCCCCCACCTTCAGGCTCCTACAACTAGAATTTCATTGCTTTGCTTCAGTTTAGCATTAGCGATTCTATTACATGTAAAAAAAATCCCATTAAAAGATAGGAGTCATACTGTAAATTACAATTCTGGAACAATTCTTTTAAAAAAATGCAATCCGTGTTTATTTAACAGCTTTTATTTAAGCTTATATAGCAGAATAATCCTTATCTTGTGCAAGTGCTTTTAAAACATCTTTGACACAGTGATTCGTAGCACAGCAAACATTTTCTTAGAACTTGCAGAGCTGTTTTACTTTGTACCTACCCTAAGTATTCTGCACACATTGCAAATCTATTTAAGATACATTTACATTAAAAAACACTTTAAGTAGTACTCTGAAAACAGAAGGAGAAAGGAAGAAAAGAATGAAGTTTTCCCAGTTCAAGGCAAACGATGTTTGCTTAATCAGCCTTTGTTATGTAAACAGCTATTTCTGTTTAGAGGGGGAAAGTGTAATCGACATAAAAATATCTTGTAACCAAACAGAAGAAGGTGTTCGCTGTTGCCCTCTCCAACATACAATTAGGAAACAAATGCAATCTAAAGTTTAGGATTTATTACTTTAAGCTTTTTTTATGTTTCATTAATACTTTTAAAAATTATTTAAATAATAGCCATTTCTATTGGAACTGTTTTCAAGCTCTCTTTTCTTGATGTGAGCCCAAATTCACTGTTACAAGACTTCTCACTAAAGCAGGCTGACTCCCACATATTTTCCTCTTCTTGGTATAAAACCATCACCCCTGAAGGTCCATTTGGTTTTGTCCATACAGTTCTTTTTCACATATGCTCATATCTTTGCACAATCTTTCAATAACTGGCACAGCACTGAGATACTTAAATCCAACTGTGACTAACAGGTATTAGAGGAATATATAAAGTATTAAGTAGCCCGTCTGCCACTTACATCTCCAACTTTGTACCTAAAGCCTGAAAAGCACAACTGACTTACCAGCACTTTCAAATAACTTTAATTCAAATATTTGAATTCCAGAACTTAGTTTATCAGTCCTGACGCTTCATTTTTATACTTCAGACTTCCAGACCTGTGTGCAAATATTTGTGGCTAGACCGTTAAATATCAAACCCAGTAAACACTTTTACACAAGCTTTTTTCTGACCTCTTAATCCATTTCTTGTCTAATTCAAACAAAATCAAAACATTCACTAGTTGAAGGGCTCTATGATTCACCATACATCTCCTCACTGCAATAATGTAAATGAAGGCTTTAAAGTAGTCTTGTGTGTGTGGCCATAGCAAAAATTTAATTGAGAACTGCTGGTTATTTCTTCACTAAAACAATGGATGGTGTCAGTTCACAAAATAAAATTTTAATCCAGCCCTTTTGAGAAGCAGAAAAGAGCAATTTATATATATTTTTTTTTAAATAAACACAAACAGTATTTGCTAACGGTGAAAATAAACAGCAGTAGGAGTGCCATTAATACATAATCACATTCGTTTCCTTTGGCTGCTTCTCCATCAGCTAGCACAGCAGTGAGAAATCTCAGACACTAGCTACCAATATAACATAAACTGAGCAGATGATGAACAGCCAGCTATCAGCAACCATCAATGCAAAACCCTCGCCAGGTAGGAGCCTTTCCCAGCAGTGGGAAGTCAGAGATATCCAGCATCCTCCAGTAGCCACTTCTTGGGTTTGTCATCCTCGCGTCAAGGCTGGATACCCTTTTTTCCATCCTGCAGTCGCTGTTCTCTAAGCTTGAGCTCAATGCAGTGAGGAGCACAAGGAAGGAGGAGGCCTGACAAGCAGCCTTTTCTAGAATTAATCTGAACCCACAAGGGCTGCAAAATGGAATAACTCAATTCGCTTCTAGGAGCTACCAACTTCACACTAACTTTGCTACAAATCATTTTTACACATAAAAACTGTGCCACAGCCCCCAAGGACAATAAATACAGATGAGCAGGCTGCAATTGCTGTTAAACCTCTGTAATTCCACCACCTGAGTGACAAAGCACTGGAACTGCTTGCGTGACTGGAAGCCTTCCTGTTCTAAAGCCATTGCTTTACCACCTGGGCACAGGTGAGGCGAGTGACCCCACTGAACATTTATTACCGACCAGACCCCACCGTACAACGGGGACAGCCATTAGCAGCACCGCTTAAGTTTTTAATTACCACCACCGTCACCGGAAAATTCATTACGCCAACTAAGGAGCAGCAGGATGAACAGGGTGAACGACAGCTGCCCGAGCCGGCTCTGAGGCGATTCCCAGCACCTGCCTCGCCGGCTGCGGTTTCCAGCCACCCGGCAGGGAGCGTCCGAGCCACGGTTCGGCGGGGCTCCTTGCCCGCAGCCCAGCCCTCCCCTTCCCGCGGCCCGCCGTCCGTCCCCGTGTGCCGCCTGCCTTGCGACAGCGGCCGGTTCCCCAACCAGGCGCCCGCAAGCGGCTCCGGACCGCGGGGCGAATCGGACGCCTCACCCCGGGAGCGGTACAGCCGGCGCCCGGCCCCATCTGCTGACCTGTCGCGGCCGTTGGGATTTGAAGGGGAAAGCGGAAAGGGCCGAGCGGGGTTTGCCGCTACCGCAGCGGGAAGAGCCGCGTTTTGTGCCGGGAAAGGCGCTTTCGGTGCGCGGGGAGCCAAGAGCCGGGGAAGGCCTGGCCTGGCCTGGCAGCGGGGCGGGGATGGGTAATGAGCTAACTCCCTGCGCAGCCAGGGATGCGAGCTGTTAACGCGAGCGGCCGCGCAGCCAGCTCTTGGTGAGAGCAGGCCGGGAAGCAGGAGCACTGGAGGAGGGAATCGACGTGATTTGGAAGAGCAGAGAGTTTAAGATCTCACCCATCAGGCGGCTACTGAAGAATTCCCTTTCAGCCACATGAATGAGTTCAGCATGTTCGTGCCTGTCTGAGGCACCAGGCTTAAATGATTACTGAAGGCATTTATTATACCTGCCTTTAACTCCATGACTTCAGAACATTAAAAAAAAAAATCCCAAATCCAACAAAACCCCAAAACCTATGGAAAAAAAACCTTTCTACCCAATAGACAGTTAATCCCAGGAGATAAACTGCAATGCTTTTAGTGTGAGCTTGTGCTTTGGCTGGAAATTATCTTTCTCATTTGAGCTTACCTTCAAGGAATTTCAATGTTAGTTGAAATGAGAGTCCTTAAAGTTATGAAAGTGGTTATACTTGTGTTTCCTGCAAGTATCTCCTGCTGGATAGCTGCAGGAAGTGTATTCGTGCATTTGTCAGCTGCAGAGAACATCCCTGGACCCTGATACTTCAGGTTGAGTTTATGACAAATGCCAGCTGCTGAGCTCCAGCCGGGAAATGTCTTTAAATGGTTCATGACATCTCGGTGCTAAAGAGACTTGGCATTTCTGGGGCAGAAAGTTTTATTTCTTCTGAACTTATAATCAGGTCTCCATGCAGGCTTTAATTTCAGGGGATGTAGTGTACCCTCTGTTCTGACTTCTGAAACTGTACAGACATCAAAGCAGCCAGCAGGATTAATTAGACACTTAATTACATAGAAGGGTGGTAAGGTATGCGTTTGGGAAATAAAAACATGATTGTCAAAAGTAGTTGAACACCAGTAAGCAGAGTTACATTCACTTAACTGTGGTACACTGTACCCCTCAGAGCATCATTCATAAAGAAAATGGTTTGGGTTAGGGTTTGGGTGGTTTGGTGTTGGTTTGGTGAGGTTTCCTTTACTAAAATATGTTCTAGATATTTCTAGCCTTCAGGTCTGGTCCACATAGAGCCTTTCGTAGCTGAAACAGGGTCTGTGTACACATGATGAAAGGATGCTCTGTGTGCCCGTTTCTTTGCTCGGCTGTGTGTGCAGGAAATACGCTTCACAGCAATGTTGTGGTTTTGCATGGCAAGGTTCTGGTGCAGGAGGGAGGACTGCAGGGGCTAGCAAGTGATAGGTAAATGTAAGTTTGATGTTTAACTGAAAGCTTTACCTGTGACTGCCAGAGGTTTCACTTTGCTGCTCCAGTTTTTCCTGTTGCCTTTATTGAAAAAACAAAAGCTACCTGCTCTTCTATAGCCAAGCAAGTGCAAGAAGTCCAAGCGTCTGCATAGCTGGGGTCCAGTAAATAAGGTAAAGCCAGCATATTCCAACAATCCATCAACTGGAATATTTTTTAGTCTTTATAACTAAACTATAAAGATTATAAAATACCCAGTGTGCTATTCCCCTCTTCTCATTCCTGCTGTCATTCAGTAGGACAGGAAGAACTCAAAGTGTTTAGTACTCTCCCATATATGTTAACTTCCTTTCATAAAATAACTTTCATTATGTGTTTTCTATATTGCTGTTTGTAACTTCCCTGCTTGTTTTTAATTCTTGCTACAAATTACTGTCATATGCCAGCTTCATCAACATGGTTTACGCCCTCTACCAGAATAATTAAATTATTATTAAATAAAACAGGCTTTTGTTATTTAAGGTCCCATGTCAGTTTTCAAAATAATGGCTGGAAATCATCCAGCTACAATTATGCTCTACCTACCTAAATTCTCTTTGTAGTTTTAACTAATATACATTATCCAGCATGATTTCACCACCTATTTTAAGTTCTTGTACAGCACTGGTTTAGGAAAAAAAACCCAACAAAACCCAAACCCAACTCTGTAAAGCAATTACTCCTTTTTGTGGTAGAATAAATACCTTTGTTTTATCCTATCATGCAATGATAGACTTCTGCAATCCTTTAAATTTACTTTAAAAATAACATACATTGTCTTAAATCTACACATTGGGAAACTTGGAGTAGTAGATCACTGAGAATGGTTCTTATTACAGTTAAGAAATGTTAAGGGAATGCAGTTCACAGGGAGATGAATGCCCTTGAACAGTGACAAAAGAATTAGAAGCGTGGTGTGAACGTGTAAGGTTTGCCACTGTAGCTAATCAGCTGACAAATGCCGTAAGAAATAAGAATCTAAGGAGAGGTACAGAATATCTCCAGGATGATTAAGCATACTTATTAATGAGTGAGACTGACATATTAGCTAGGGGGGTTGGAAAGAAGGGAAAACTATTGTTAATGCAGTATACTTTTGGCAGGCTTTTAACACTGTGAAATTTTCTCTTGAATAATTAAAAAAAAAAATTCTCTTCAACCTCAGTAGTTTTTTAACCAGTCCAGGCAGTTATACTTCAGTATCGAAATCAGAGACACTGTTTAACCTGCCTTATTAGAGTTACTATTCCCTATTTTGCTATATCTCTTCTGTTTAGGTATTTAACAAAATCAGCATCCAGTCCTTTCAAGAATTCTAAGAAAATAGACCTGATGCTTCCAGTTGTTCAGGTACTTCCAAATATAAACTTAATCAGGAGAGAGCATCTAACCACAGAGAACCTGTACAGGCAACACTAGAGATAGCCTGTGATTTAGAAGAGCCTGTAAGAGGACTGATGTCAGACACTGCAGATTTCACACGAGCGGTACCTGAACAGCAGTCACATTACAAACCTGTGCTCAGGTCACCACCTTATTGCCCAGCTTTGTGCAGGTATCTGATGCAGCTCCAAGTGAGAGCTGAAAAGTTAAAGCCTTGTATTAATATAACTTTCTTCTGCAGGTTCCAGTACGCAATCTTTGTTCTGCTGGATGCTGTGATACTGAGGCATTCCTGGTAATTCTGATGAATCAAAATGACTTACAGCAGATATTTTCAAACAAAACCATTACACTTATTTTTCTCCAAAAAGAGGTAAGTAGTTGTGCTTCACAGAGACATTCCCAGGAATTTTTGACTAAAATAGCAAACACATCAGGATGGAATTACCCTAGTACAACTCATTTCAGACTGAGCAGGTGTTTCCATTTTAGCCAGTGTGGCACAGACAGCAATTGCAGGTCCCACTCATTTCAAAAGTTGATTTTCCAGAATGCAGCCAGCAGCTTTCTCAAAAGCACAGCCTGGTGCATAACTGCAATCTGTGGAATTCCAAAGTTCTCTTCTTTGAGAAGAACGTATTTTCATTTTGCCCCAAGATATTTTTACCAATCAGAAACTTTTGAACACTTTTAATGTGTCACTTGTGTAACTACAGAAATCACTGGAGCATTTTTAGATGTGCATTGCTTCGTTTACAATCATCAGAAAGTAAAGCTAGCGACATAAATCTGCACAAAACTGGAGCTGGAATATTGATGGAAGACATCTGAAATGAAAGTGTTTCTCATGTGCCAACATAAACATTTAAATAAAAATCAACAATCACCCACATTCTAGGATCAATAATTTATTTTGTTTTATTTTTTACATTTTGCAGTTTGTTACAGAAGAATCACTTGCTAATGAAAGTGACATGTTTTTTAACCATTTTCTGAGGTAATGGAAAAAGTTAAGCATTTTCTCTAGTATGCACATTTATGACTAAGCTGCCAATATTAAATAATTTTAAGCAAGTGTACTCCCTATTTAATCCTTGTATAAATTAATTTCAGTACTCTCCTTCTCCTACAGGAAGACTAAATTGTAGCATCTAATTTTCTTTATCCTGAAGTCTCAATCTTTGCTCTCGCTACTTATCTATCTGCAGACAAGTGAAGCAGACTAGTTAACGAAGCCAAAGCCACAGAAGTGGATTTGGTGCCAAGGTTCCTTTTTCTCCTGGCAACCTACTTGATTTCCTACTGTCCCAAAAGGAAACAAAAGACTCCCAGTTTTCTGAAAACCAGATTCTCTGCATGACAGTGCATTGCATTGCCACTAAAGGGGCCACAGTGGATGTTCTTAGAGGAAACAAATCAGGTAACTTACAAGATACAAAGAATTATAAATGAACTTGGTAAAAATGTTTCCAACATTTTCCCAATGGTATATTAACTAGAATCCTACTTTCCTTCCACAAAAAATAGATATTTTTTATAAATACATTTTAATACAGACAATTCTGATTCTATGCAAAAAAGTCAATGTCACATTCAAACAGGTTTTCTCAGTGTAGCATTAAGATACAAGCAGACATCACAGTAGACATTAACACAGTGATTCTAGGGAGGCTGTTAGCTACAGCTTGTGAACAGATACACAAACACACAATTTCACCCGCTTAGTCAGACTGTCCTGTGATTTAGAAAACAACTGAGCTGCACTTGAGGCCTAGAGTATCACACTCTTCAATATCTATTTCCATGTTCAGGTAAAGTGATACGAACTGCCCATGAAATTTAGAATCTGTTTCATACTGAAATATTTGTATAGGCTCAGGTAATGCTTATGCTGGGGCTACAGAAAAGAACTACTGACAGAAGCTACCGGCTACCTCAATCTCAAGAGAAAAAGCATTTAACCCTTACCATGGCCTTAAAACTCTTGGTTCCAATTAGCCAAGATTAAATCTTGCTTTTTCCCAAAGATGACTCTTACCACTGGAGTTAATGGTTTTATGTGACACAGGCCGTTCTAGTTGCTCTTCCCCGCTCCCCCAGTAAGGGACAGCAGTAATTTCTATAGTTTCCTTCCTAGTCAGAACTGAGGAAAATCGAGCTGTCAACCATATTTCTTCAGGTTATGAATAATTAATATAACATTTTTATAATACATATTAAGTATGGGATCTGGATATTAGCATTTTCCTACCTTAAACAGCCCCCAAATAATCTTTACATGATTAAGAGTTCCCTTTAATTTTTGTCCTGAAGATGGGAATCTAACTTTTATGGGCCGACACACAGTTCTATTTCTCAATATACCTTAATAGTCAGCTTGCTCAAATAGACCAAATTTGGAACTTGGGAGCTTGCAGTGTTTCACATGCAGCCAGCCACTACTTTAACACTCCACACAAGTTTTTAAAATAAGACTCAAATGGAGGAGTGACAGAGAGAGCTATCTTACCCACCCGCTCAAAAACAAGACGTGGAGATGATGAGCAAGAACTAAACCCCAACACCTGGCTTTCAAACCTGAAGAGACTTCTTCATTTTAAAAAAAAAAAAAACTCTCCCTGAGTCAGGGAAAGTGGATTATTCAGTTATTTCATAGATGTCACCACAGAAAGGTCACATTCACAGAAACAATTTTGGCTTTTGTCACTGATCTGAGAACAAAGTTTCTAAAATTTAAACCATCCTTCTACTTGATGTGTTAATCTTAGGTTATTCTGCCACTGAAGCTTGTGAATTATTAGACCATGCAGCATGGCACTTAACCACAAGTGTATTCCTGCTGCTTTTCTCTAAAAAACCTGAAGCTTAAAGGAATCCAAGGCTGAGAAAGTGAAAAAATGTATTGAGTTATAATTTCCTCATCTCTCAGAAAAATGACGTCACTATTGGCACTCACAGAGACTTGTTTCATTTCCCAAGATTAATTCACCCTGTGAAGTACACATATAATCATGTCTTATGACAGGAAACAGCTAGTCATTATTTGCAGATAATCTTGGTTAGCTGTTTGATTTCACTTTCAGAAAGTCAGATCCTGAATTTCCAGCCTGGCTCATTAAAACAGCTGTAGCACTAATTAAAATATTTTTTAAAATGGAACTACAGAAAAAATACAAGAATTGTATTGACAATATTGGGTGATTTTGTAGATGAACTTCCAAAGGAAAGCCAAGAATGATTAACATTAAAATACAAAATAATAACTAGGCAAGAAGACGAACCAATTCTGCGAGCAATGCTGTTCAGAATTGATTTTTCAACTGCATTATAGTAAGAATCAGCTGCAAATTTAAGAGGGGAAAAAAATGTGGGGTTTATCTTATGACTCACCTGAGAGCTCTCAGCTCCCTTTCCAATGAAAGTTGAAGTTCAGTGCTGTACAAAGCATGGTCTTTAACATTCGGTGCCGCACGTAGTTTTAATGCAAAACAAGGACAGAAGTGTTAAAACAGCAACTGTGCTGCAAAAGTTTTTGAAGAAACACTCTTCTAGTGCTGTCTCTGTGCAACAGTGTCATGTCCCACATCGACACTACACATTAAACTCCTGCATAAACAAGGAGCAAAGGAATGGCACCTCTCCCTTGGACAGCGATTCCTACACGTTTGTAAACATTGTGGATGTAGGTGACCTTACATAAATGCAAACAACCTATTTCCAAGTGAAACAGAGAGATAACAATACCTACTGCAGTGGAATACAGAAAAAAAAAAAGCACCTCTGTAACACTTCCCAGCAAAAGTTCTATTATTTACCTTGGTTTAAGAATGCTAAGTTTTTATTTGTAGCAAATTGTGGGGACTTTTGAAACAGTGAAGTCAAACAGAGAAGTTAAAGCTAAAATAGGTTGACATTTATTTTTATTAAAAATGTCCAGTATTTGTTCCTGTTTTAAAGTATTCCTAATTATAGAAGACAACAAATTAACTCAATAAATTATCTCCTTTATGATTCACGCTGTATTTTCTGTTAGAAATACATAGAATCTGAACTGTTAGCAGAATTCGGGAGATCAGCTGTGGACAGTTCATCCTCTTAACCTCAACCTTACCACAAAATGCAGTGTCAGAAATTGCATTCAACAACATACTGCACTCCTGGAGACAAGGTAACTTTCTCAAGGGTTTGGGTTTTTTTTTTAAAGGGGCCATATCTACTGCTCAGGTTTTTGTTGATTACAGTAATATTTTTATGGAATTACTTTTGGTTTTTAAGCCCAACATCTTAAGAAGAGGTAGCATAAATAAAAGGAGCAGAACGGGACTATACTCCGCACCGTAACCCAAGAGTCTGCACCCAAGCAGGATGACCTCTCTCACCAAAATACAGAGATGTATATTACTGTCTGACACATACATCTGTTTGAAGTATGTGACTGGCAGTTCTGGGCAAGCACCATTGCTAGAAATCTTTTAAAAATCTTATGCACCAAGGTGCAGCAGGTGAGAGCTGAAAGCTACCCCCAAAAACCACCTTTACAGGGTGCTAGCTATGGACACACTTGTCTTCAGTGTATTTTCTCCTTCAAGAATTGGAACAAAATTCATAGATACTTAAACCTGTAGACTGTCATTGAATATATAGCTAGTTTAACAGCCCTGATGCAAGGAAAATGGGGGGGACACATTTTGAGACTAGTAATTTAGTGATCATTGTGCTATAAAATGTAATGATCGGTAGCTCAAAGCATTGGACAAATGATGAGGAAACTCTTCGTAACTCTCAAACAGATTAGCCAGCCGTAGCCTAATTGTATGTTTTAATACACTAGAGACAAAAAAAATAGTGATAAATACAAGTCTCATTGTGATAATTATTACTACAAGCTACTAGTTGTGTAAAATCAGTGTACTTCACGTACTTTCTTAGCTACCAATAAAAAATTCTGTGCTGTGACCTAAACTCACTCCATTTTCTTTAGAAAACTGGATCCTCTTTCAGAAAAGAGCCAAGCCAAAGACACATTTACTAGTGACCACAACACCAACACAGAGAGCACAAAGCCCTCCTCTTCCTTAGGCCAATGGCTACCTTTGGAACCATCTGTAGTTGTGTTTGACTTAGGCTGTGACTAGAAAGATGTTAATCACGACTGGAAATGGGATTTTATAAAAATTATTACAATCACACCTATCTGAGGCTAACATATAATGTTCCACTTAAACTCACAGAATTAGACATGGAGACATCAAGTATTTATAGAAGTATCTACAAACTGCAACTGCCTTTTATCTTTTTCAAAGTAACAGTGAGCTGACCTTTAGAGTAAGCGTTTCATGACACCAGGCTACCCCACAGAGCCTTCTCAGGTTTTGTTTTGCATACACTAGTTTTGATGTTGCTACTTCTTTCATTCTCAGAAGCACATGCCAGGAAACTGGGGCAAAATTGGTCCTAAACTTCTTACAGTCTGAAGAAAGGGTTTTTGCTAAATTTTCTCTGTGCCTCTAAGCCCTGCAGTTTCAGATTTGCTCTTTTGCCTGGAAACATTTTTAACAAAGGGAAAACACTGGCATCACATTCTTCAAATTCAGATTGCAGATGGAAAATCAGAAATTCCACACTCACCAACTGCCCCAAACAAATGAAAGCGTTGCTGTAGCCAGCAGTGCTGAAGCCCTTACCTCAGGACTGAGCAGAGATGAATGAAAATAGACATGGAAAACATACAGCACGATAAGCTGAATGTTAGCTGTGCTAAAATGTTAAATAAAGCTACAAATCCTTCCATTTTTCCTGACCGTTCTGCAAACAGTTTGCGAAAACTGAAATGAATGGAAAATGCTTATGGAGGTTCACAGAGCCTCAATACTACCTTGCCTTCATCTGAAACGTAAAAGGACAGTACCTGATCAGAAACAGCTCTGCCTTTGAACTCCTGGTCTTCATTGCGAGTGTTTCCAGACTAAACAGAGTATTACACAGAAGGAGCACAACTAAAGGATGAAATACTTATTTAGAGAACTAATCTAAAGGTGAAACTTGCTTTTGCAAGACGTTATGCTCGACATTTTCAACTGGATGTACAGGTTAAATTGGCCATGCCTTTGAAGCATTCACAAAGAGAAACAAATAAACAAAGCTCTGCATTTGCATCCATCCACTCCTGGGGTTGCTCAGATTACATTCTTTGAGAAAGCAATCACGTCCTAAAAGATACATGAGGGCGAGACCACAAATCCACAGAATTAGGGCAAAATCCCCCCAGGTCCCACAAGGCCATTTTCAAAGCAGACACTTAGAGAACTTAGGGAAGTGGTATCCAAAGATCATCTAGCATTGTAGAACCACTTAAACTTCTGAAGAACTGGGTCTGCTTCAAAGCTGAAACAAAAAGACGAGACTGGTAAATTTAGTCATGAAACTCCTACTGTGGCAAAGAGTCCTTGGTTTGTGGATCCTTGTCCAGTTGACACTGCAGGCAACAGAACTGAAGGTGTTGGTATCCCTGACGACTTTGATGGGAAAGGGAGGGAAGGCCAGCGCAGGTTGGCTGTGTGTCCTGTGCTCAAGGTCCTCCACTGTATGAATAATCTGCCTTGTTGTGCATCACCAGCTTGTTGTCTACAAAGTAGAAACTGTCCGACTGTGTCTCATATGGATGAAGGATCATCTCTCGAACTGCAGGGGGGGAAGAAAATAAAGAAAATAAATTAAAAATTAATCGCATTGCACAGAAGCCCTACTGAGGCAACACTGCACTGGGCTTCAATTACAATTAATAGCATTGCTCAGACAGCAGCAAACTCTTAAGTGAAGAATCAAAACCAAGACAGTATCTTTTAGAGAACTCCAAACATCATCCAAACGTGTTAAGGCACCACACAAAGTGCAAGTGCTCTCCCTAACCTCAAAACAATATCACATTAAAGTTTGGGGTGGGGGTGTTTTGTTTTTAAAGTGATCAAATGGCAAACTCAAATTTGTCCTGGTGTGACAGTAAGGCAGCAGCAGTGCATCTACTGTATTTTCCACAGACTGTGATTTTAGCGCTGACACAGATGATTAGGGGTTGTAAAGCATATAGAGTCACGCAGATTTAGTACTGATGTTACTGTGTCTTGGGAGAGAGGAGGCAAAATAAAACTTATGTTCATCCTAAAACCTCTGAAACTATCAATATAGCTCATCAAACATTAAAACAGAACATAATTAAGTTGTCAGGGAAGGCAGCAGGCCTGCCAGCGGCCTAGCTCTCTTCACTGAAGACACAGGCCCTGACAGTATCCTCGTGTTCCCATGAGACAGGAAAAGTTACTCATGCTGAGAGGATTTTGATAATCACATTCTCAAAACACAGTGGCCTTGAAGACAGGGGTACAGACTACCCTAAACCAAGAAGTAGTTATGGGAAGGTACTTGGGAGTAACGGAACACGTTAAGAACCAGCCATAGTACGATGGTCAAAACAGCATGTGTGCAGATGCTTTTAGGCATCCCAGGTAAACAAACAATATTTAGCTATAAGATATGTTTATCAGAACTCATTATAATCACTAACCAATCAGTGGGGTGTAAACAGTGTATGTAACCAATTAGCAGTTTTTTAGCTTGCCACGTTTGCAGTAACAAAGGTATATAATCTGTGTGATTTCACCCAATAAACGGCTTCACCTAAAATTCATATTGAATTGCGTGTTGCCCATTGCTGATCCCGAGTCACCCGTTTATTGTGTGTCTCTTTAATCCTAGGGTTTTATTTCTTTTATAACACAATTACCTTTTTTCTCCCTGACATTGAAGCATCCCTTTTATGAGTTAAAAACCCCCAAACAACTGTCTGGTGAGTGACAAGATACATGCTACTAGAAAACAAAACTTGTATTAATGCAGATAGAAAACTACCTGGAAGTATTTTACCCTACCCACTTTCTAGGGGCTGGTTTTAAGAAAAAGCTTCCTCAAAACACATTAAATTAACATCGCTATGCAGTGACACAGTAATTAGAGAGAGCTTACTGAGATCCTCAGAGAGCTGAGGGAATTCATAGATGTGCTCGCAAGTATTTTTACTGCTGGGGATGCAGAACCCAAATTCAAAATCAAAACTCTTCAGCAATTGATCCCGGAAGTAATGCCTCTCGATCATGCGGAAGTTATTAATGGGTTTGTCCCCCACTGTGAATTCCACCCTGAAAAAAAGAAGAAGATTGAAATGAGCTTCCTTGCTTAAGCAAGATTTGCAACCACTCCTGAAAGGCAGAAAAGAACTCTTCTGGGGGAAAAAAAAAAAATAGCCAAAAATATAAAGTAGTGGTACTAACCAAATGGTCATTTCCTCTTAAAGCATGCTATAGGGACACACCACAGCACTGCAAGCCACAGACTGTACCAGAGTTGGATTATTTTCACTCAAGGGGGAAACAAAAAAGACATGCAATCTTCAGTGAAGGAAAGATCCTCCAACTATGCTGGATAGGCACTTCACCAGATCACTCACTAGTCTGAGTAGTAGAGTTAGTAGTACTAGTAGTAATCACTACTAACTTACTAAAGAGACAATACAGACAGTCACCTTTGGCCTAAAGCTTTACAGAAAGACACTTCAGGGGTACATTTTGGGGTGGTTTATCAGTGGATCCAGGCAGCACTACCAGATGCTTAGAACATTCAGATATATCAAGGGTGAAACATTTTTTCACCATTTCAGGCATATTTATGGATTAACAGTTTGGGGGGAATGCAATGCAGAGACTGCAGACACATCTTCCAAACTGGCAGAGCCTCTGACAAGCAAACCACAATGCACCCAAGAGAATCAGAATATCTGGGTGGTCTGTGCACCTTATTTTGTCCCTTTTAGCGTGAAACTTCCTGACACGATCAACAAGCAAGAGACACTTTTTTAAAAACAAGATTTCTGTTGTTTCCTGTACTAGAAAAATTGCACAGGAGCAATTACTTACGTGGCTCCCACTTGCCGAAGTCTAAGGAAAGCTGGGGTAAACTGATAGCGCACAAAGCGGCCGGCATTGGGGTCAATGTCCTTCTTGTCATTGTGGTCACGTTCTGGAAAAGCGCAAAGTAAATCTCCGTCACAGTCGTCTGAGAAACAGAAACCCAGTGAAAAATACTTGCAGTCACACGTTATTGAGTCACACAAGCCAGGAAACTCTTCTGAGAAAGCCTGGTGATGTGTTCACCCTCTTCCTATCCTCTCTGAGGCATGCGCCACTGGTCACTCAGAGTAGTGCAGGTTGGCCCCTTTGGTTCAATACACTTCTCTTCTGCTCCCACCTCTGATTCAGGATTGCAGTGTGACATCGCACATCATCACGTCTGGTTCACTACCTCTAAGCTACAGAGAACTCCCTCCCTCTCACCTGCTGGGAGATGGGGGAGATGTAAAAACGTGCTTGATCAGGAAAGGAGCAGTTGCCATGGGCTTTTATTATGACTGGCAACAGGTAACGCTTTGGTGGTTACAAGTAACACCTAAAAATTAGGAAGAAAATTAAAATATGCAAATTTTCAGTTTGTCTAATTTGCACAATTGACAAAGTTTCTCCCTTCCAGAAATGCCATTTTCCTGACTCCTGAGTGAAAGGTGTTACACTGACAGTTAAACTACGTAGAGGGGGACTCTCGCTTGGTGAACAGCCGAGACTAACACACAGTGACCTCCTCCTCCTCCTCCTCCGCTTCTGTTTACAACATCCATCTGTCCTTTCTCGACACAGATGGCAATCACAAGAATACAGCAGCAACAACTTCTGTTCACTGTGTTAGTACAGAGGGACACCTGAATAGTACTTCTGCTGCAAGCTAGGACTCTTAACTCCGTCTTGCAACAGAGAGCATCCCCTATTTTGGGGAAAGGTATTGAGGAAAAGAAGTGAGGAAAAGGGAAAAGGAAGCAGACACTTGTGTTTGCTTGTGAAAGTGTGGGGGGTTTGCATGTGCTCACCTGAAGCTGCTGGTTTGGTGATTTCAAACAAGACTGTGCCAGATTCCATGTCCCGGATTTTGAATCTGGTGAAGTCAATCTTGTAAACATTTTCCTCTGGAGTGCACAAATAATCTGCAGAGGAAAGTAAATTTAAATGAAGGCTGCCCAGAATTACCAGGTATTTCTGGCTGCTCTTTGGAGGTCACAGCCAGCAGTGAGAGCAGCCCCAATGCATCTCCACTACTACCGCGGTTTTGATCCAAACCTGAGGTCTGTGAAGACAGTCCCAGTTCTGAATGCTCACACTGCCCTGCTTGGGCAGGACAGGGAAAAGGCTTCTCTCCCGCAACACTCGGAGGTCATCACCTTTTCCCAACCCTATACCAGCATCTTCTGGATCCATTTCCCCTCAGGGTTTTGAGAACAGTCAGCACCTCCACCAAATCCCAGACTTTTCAGTGTAAGAGGCTTTGCCCGTTTTAAAAACTGCCCTCTGGCAGAATGCAAGTGCTAAGCAGCTTTGTGAGCACTAAGCCTGCACTTAACTGGAACAGGAGCGTCCTCCTGCCTTGTGCCACCTCCCTGTCTCCAGCCCTCTGTGACAAAGCATGGCTTCTTCTCCACCAATGCTTGTCCCACACAAGGATGTTTTCTCCTCACCACTGAAAATGCTGTGGAAGTTTTTCCTTGTATTAGGAAACCAGTCTGGGAACAGAGCCCTTCCCTGCTTCCACCAGAAAACATCACTGTTTCTTTCTTCAGCCTTCCCGTGCCCTGAGACAGCTTCCTGGCCTGGGTATCAGCCTTCTCTCCAGGCACAGAGCAGTGGCACTTCATTTTCACTGCACATACAGGCACAGATGGAAAGCAGCTCCAGTAACTTACTTTATCCTGACCAATCCTAACAAAAGTTGTATGTATACAAGCTGGGGTAGCTTGCAAACGACTGCATGCCTGTATGCTGTAGGAGACTTGTTTCGGAGGTCCTAAGGTGAAAGTAATACTTTAACACTCTAATTCTAAGCCCTTTCTCAGCTACTAATTCCTGCTGTTAGCCTGAGTTAATCACTTCTTTCTGTCTGCTTTCCTATTTTTAAAATTCAGATACACCCATCCACCTAAGGCTTATTCATTGAATACATGAAACCAGGTTTGAGATCACACCTGCCCATTACAACCCCAACTTCAGCGCTGGCACAGCAGATCCGGTACGTATGCTAGGGCTGGAGGATATGGTTCCATAACCAGGCAGTGGGTAGCACATCCCATAGATAAGGAGTTGATAAAAGGTTGATTTGGCGTAGTAAGAGAACATCCCAAACCCCACGCATTGCAACTACCAGACAGCGAGGCTCTCATGCTGGGATCTGTAATTCCAGAAATCAGGTCCCTCTGTAGTGAGAGACAAAGAGAGCTGTAGTCAGCTCCATGGAAGATTGCTCCTGGGCACTGCCAAGCACAAGCCCTGCAGCCAGTGTAGCTTTCCTATGAGTCTTTTATTCTCCATAACTTGGGGAACTGTCAGAGTGCTCACTGGTAGAAGAACAGAGGCATCAAACCTACTCTTGGGACAGTTTTGCTGCTCTCCATCCCCACCACCCATCGGTGAATGCTCCCAGGAAGCAGGCTTTAAGAGAGGGCTGTTTTCAAAGCATCTCCAGCATTTGGCAGGGAGGTTTCCCTTTCCTATCAATATAGCACAAAGAAACACCAGTACCCACTCTATCAAGAAGAACAAGATAAAAAAGCTCAACCCTTATTACAACCACAAGAAAACAGAAGCCTACTGTTAGACAAAATAGCCTAAGAACTGCCCAAAACCTTCTCTTCCATCTTCAACAGTAGCCAAGGCGATGGGACAGGAATTTAAACCAAGCCCTCTCCTGAAGCCCCAACATTCAGCAACCCTCGGGTAGATGTCCCACAGGGATTTTAGGTTCCAACACATCAGCCAGCCCCAGGTCTTAACGCATCCCACAACCTCCCCGCTCCAAGCAGCCGCATGCAAAACACAGATGGACAGGAGCAGGCACCGCTTCCCGCAGCCCCGGCCTCGCCTCCCTCGGCCCACAGCCACGCTTGGACAAGTTGCTCTCCACGATGGTGAGGGGCTGTACCAGAACAGGCTGGCGGTCGCCTGGGAGCCCAGGACACCTTCCCTAGAGCACGCAGGCAAAGTCGGAAGCTGCGTTTGTCTGCAAGTTAATTATTAAGTGTTTTTCCTCCTGCAGAATTCCTGCCCATCCAGCACCATGGCAACAGCTTTATCCCCCTCCTTGGCAGCAGCGTTGCTGCAGTAACAGTGTCCATGACTCATCTGGAGGAGAGAAGAGTCAAGCAGAGCCACCAAAGAGGAGTAAACCCCGGGTAGAATCCCCACCACGTTCCTGCTCATTGATGATTGCATCCCTGCACTATATTTCCCAACTCTTTTTGCACTGAAAAGATATTAAACCTTTTTTTCCTTCTTTTCTTTTCTTTTTTTTTTTTTCTAAAAATCAACATGCCAGTATCTAACTGGATGACATCTGGGAGGATCAGCAGCCAGAGTACTGCAATCAAGTGTTTTTTTCTGCTCTGGCAGTGCCTAGTCTCCTAGCAGGGGAAATTTAAAAACCCCCAAGATATATGTATTCCTCTCAGTCTGTATTAAATTTTCTTGCTGCAATTCTTGTTCAAAAATCAATCAAAGCAGTCACAAACTGTTTTTTTCCCCATACATCACAGAAGCCTGCAGCTACGCTGGAAGGTCTTCCTGCAAACGGGCTGCTCGCAACTGGCAGATACTTCTGCTCAGCTGAGCACTGTCAAATTTGCTAATCTCATCCCATACAGACTTATTTTTAAATTACTGTAGGGCCCAGTTGCCCACACTTCCGTGACGCATTTAAATGTATCATCTGCTTTCATTATCCTAATTCACCGTCGCCACAACTTGGGGACTGGAGGCAGCACCCATGTCTATTTTAGTTCGATGTAGAGCAGCTCAAACCTCCATCGAGTGAAGTGGCTCCTTACAGGGAAGGCACACTTGATAGCCAAATAATCATGGTATCTCCCTGAACAATCCCTCAGTGCTCACCTGATTCAGGTGAACAAGGGATGAAGGGATGGGCACTTTTGCAGTGCCTTGGGAAGATACAATTTGGGTTTTTTCTTCAAGTACTCACATGAGGTAGTGCAAAAACAGGTCATAGAAGAGGAGGGTTTCTTCTGAAAGCCCCGTGAATTGCTGTGCCCAAGACCTCCACACCCCAAGCCCTCCTGGAAAGAGTTCACCACCCAAGCTGGGTGTTGCTCTCAAAGCAAATTCTTGCAGCTTGCCCCAGCCTGGCACCAGCAGCTACTGCCCACTGACCCATCACTATTCCTGTTAATGCCTCTGCAGCTCCTGCCCTGTAACACCTCTTATTGTGCCCAAAGATCTGCAATTCCCCACCGTCAGAGATACTTCCTTTCTTAAGGCCTACCATGGTTTGGAGGTTTGGAAGTTTGGACGCATAACTAGCCATGTTGTGGTGGCCTCAGCAGAGGTAACGGACTTCTTGAGCCAGACACAACGGATCCCTTCCTGAATTCTCCAATTCCCTCTGTATGAAAAAGTGATTCAAACACCACCCCCCACCACAACCAGCCATCTGTAGCAATGCGTTCAGTTAAGACACCTCTAGCTTTGTTACCAGAACCCATGGGTGCTCGCTCACTGTGTACAGTTCCGAGGTGACACCTCGACTGTCCAACCCAGGGGAGAGCCAGGTCTCATCCAGGAAACTTTCCACCCCTCCCAAGAACAGCCAAGGCTGCAGAAGAAGGTGGCAAAAGAGCCCAGACAACGACAGTGGGCACTGCCTGTTCTCTGGGAACCCCGTTCCCAGCCATGTATTTTACCAAGCTGGTGTTATGGAGGAGCACAAAAGCTAAAGGCTAATACAAGGCTGGGGAACACAAGAGCAGTGCTAATGAAGGCACTTTCTCCTCCTGCCCTCTCCTTGTTATTTCAGTGGAGGGATGAGATTAGGTGTTTGATCCTCATCAGAGAAAGCGAAAAGCCAATCCTATATTTTCAGATTTCCTTTGCAACCACCCTGGGCAGGCATGTTTTATCAAGAGGAGTTCATGGGAACGACAGGTTGTGCTCCTTCTCTGAGATCAGGAGCAAAGCACGTGTCCCCTCTCAGACACTATGGATCTTTCTGCTGCCTAAGATTGGGCAAACTCCTCTTTAAGCCTTTAACAGCCCACAGCAGAAAGCAGGGTGTACTGGGAGTAAGAAAGAACTCAAAACCTGGTCGTGAGAACGGGTGTCAGCCAAGAGGATGCTGTGCAAGAAGCTGACGGAGCAGCAGTGACTGGTAACGGGGACATCTCTCCCTAGTACAGGCAATAATAAGAACTTGGGGAACGAGGAGTTTCCTGTAGCTACACAGGCCTATTTCTTAACGTGCGTTAGGCAACAAGGTCAGAAGCTATTTTGAAGACAACTCCCAAGACATAAGCCAGGTATAAAGCAAAGACAACTGCAGATGAATTGCTGGGAGCTGGAGATTAGGAGATTATCAGATTGAGGAGTCTCAGGAGGAAGCGAGCAAAAATAGCACGAACCCCATGAAGATGCGGAGCGGTGACGCAGGACAGAGTGCAAGACCTCGGGGGGAAGGCAGGGCAAGTTTCAAGCAGTACTGATATGTCTGCTTAGACAACCAGAGTTCAGTTAAAGAAAAAGAACCTGAACCATTTCACAGACTCACAGAACTGTCAGGGTTGGAAGGGAGCTCCAGAGCTCATCAGGTCCAACCCCCAGCCAAAGCAGGGTCCCTAGGACAGGTCACAGAGGTCGGTGTCCAGACAGGTCTGGAGTATCTCCAGAGAAGGAGACTCCACACCCCCTGGGCAGCCTGTCCCAGGGCTTTGTCACTCTGCCCCAGCAGTTCAATCCTGTAAATCGAGAGGCAGAGAAGCAAGATGAGCCAGCCAGGATCCACGCTGTGTGTTTTGGATAAGCAAAGCCAGCAGGTGTAAACAGGGAGGGAGGCACCTGCATCCCCTCCCCTGCCCCTCACCTAGCTCAGTAATCAGGCTGCTGTGAATGCCCCAGAGGAGAAATCCCACACCAAGAGGATCCCACAGGAGTTTTTCTGTGGCAGGAGGTTTCCTGACCACCGCTGTGAGTGAGGCAGAGGACAGCATCCCAGCAGGCTGGAACAGGGAGGTGCCCATTGCCTGCACAGTGCCCCACTACGCACCGAGCCCTGCTACAGAGCTCGCCACCCCCCAGGCTCTGCCTTTTGTGACAGCCTCCTCATCTTTTGGGTTTTTTTTAGCCAGAGCTTTCCAGATTGGACCCTCTCACAATTAATTTCATCCCAAATCCTCCAGGCCTTGTTAAGGAAGGATGGAGCTGCTCTTCCCCCATCCCCAAGGCCTCCCAGCACTCCCTCCTGCCCTGTTCTGCATGCTGACTGCACTCAAACTCTGAAACCACGTGCACAACGTGAGCAAAATCAGCTCGCTCTGCTCTTGCGCAGGGCTCAGCCAGGGCAACCAGGCTCTGACCGAGCCCCCAGCCTGCATCCCCCGGCTCTCCTCCCACCTTTGCCGTTCCCACCAGGGATGGCCCAAACCCACAACACCGGGAGGAGGAACCCACTCAGATGCCAGCCCCAGCACCCCACGCTACACACACACACACCACGGGTGATGCCCCCAGAAATCCACCAGTCCATATTGCACCACAGGACTGCCGAGGAACACCAAACCAAACCATCTACCCATGGCTTTGAGCTGGGCGGTATCGCAGAGCCCTGAGAAGCTTCGCAGCCTAAGTAGCGGTGCTGAAGAAAGAAGCTGCGGTGAGGGCAGCTTGGCATATCGCTCTGCGACAGGAAATCAGCACATCAAACCACTTTTACACATCACAGCCCCGGGCAACTCAGAACTGAGACTTGTTAAACCCCCTCAAAAACACCACCAGCTAATCAGAGCTCCTAGCACAATACATTTGCCCGATTAAGGAGAAGAAAGTCATGATCCAGGAGCAGCTCTGTAGATCGATTCATGCGCATCGGCTTCTGTTACCGCCACAGGGAAACTGGGCTGAAAGTCACCCACAGAGGGTCTGCCCTGAGCAACCCATCGAGGCAGCCCTCTGCCAAGCTGGCCTTCAGCTAAAGCTGCTAAGAGAAGCCTCAGAGAAATCCTCAGTGACAGCTCGGGGAAGAGATTAGCTTCAGAAATGATTAAGCGTGTGTTCCCTCTATCTAGGTTTTGTTTTGTAATTGTTTCCAAGTATGCGATCAATTATTTAACCCTTCGGTTTGCTAAAATGAAATCAGCCTTAGCATCAAGTTGGAGGTGTAAGATTTGAGCTAGGGTGACAGACAAACTGCACAGGTGCCTGAAGCTGTGACAGCCAGGGCAGCTGAACCTTGCCTACCTGTTGAAGGCCAGCTCTATTGCAAACTGACAAAGGACTGGCGGGGGGAACATCACCACCGATGACTCCAACCCCAAAGATGGAAGAAGAAACCAAAGCTCTTGCTTAAATTAACCTTGCCCTGCAGCTGACATGGGAGTAGCACCATGTGGCCCATCAGAGACACAAGACAGAGCCCGGGAACAACAGGCACCAGGTCCTCAGCTGGCTCTGTGAGGCAGGACACGGTGTTTGCAGACACCAATGTCCCAGTAACTGCAGACAGACTCCTCTGATCCTCTGGCTGCTTCAGTAATTAATGGCAATTTGAGCCGAGCTCTCCTTTGCTAATCCCAAGTTACTCACCTGGTAAGGTTTCTTTTTTCCTCTCTTTGTAACTGCAGTTGTGTGAGCGAGTAACAAATGATGCTAATTGCAAAGATAATAGTTCATTTGCCTTACACCTAATGCAGCTGGAGCAGAGCCAGCCTGGCCAAAAGACCCAGATATTCCAGGGCAGCGCCCCAGATCCATCTGGCTGGACCCCAGTGTGCCCAGAAATGTTACAGCCCTGGAACCACCAGGAATTTAACACCAGGAGGATGCAGCGTATGCAGGATGGCTTGCACATCTCCCCCTCTAAGCTCATTAGGAGCACGCTGAGAGCAGCGCCCAGCTGGTTCTTCTGGCTGGTTACAGATGGGGCTTCTCGGGGTGCGTGGTAAAGCCTGTTCCTGCCACAGAGCCACATCCTGCACCTCCACCCTCAACCTGTGACACTCAACGTTCGGCCGGTCGTCAGCCGTACCCACTGGCACAGCCCAGCCACGCGTCCCGATGGAAAAACAAGGGCTTCCCCTCACCCAAACATCAGAGCAGGGCTAACAGCCTGCCCCCACGCTGCCTGGTCGATGGGTAGCAACCACAAGCAGTTTGGAGTCCCAGAGACCCAGGCTGAAGGGCAGGCAGATATCTCAGGAAGCATCGAGGAGCTCCACAGCAGGCAGAGCAGGTACGAGATGGCAACGCCTGGCTCCAAAAGAGCATCTCTAAGGCAAGGACATGCCAGGCACACGCAGGGCTGGAAGGCCCTCTGAGGTGTGAGCACGGTGTCCCTCCACCACAGGAAGCCACGCTGTGGTGTTCCTTCTCTCACTGAGTCCATACCAGACTCCATCTAGGACTCGGCCTCTCCCCAGGCAAACTGGAGGCCATTGGGAAACACACGGACTACTTGTGGTGTGAGCCCAAGTACCAATTAAACCACTCGCTCCCCTCTAACATGGCTCATCCTGGGCTTTGTTTGCTAAAGCGATGTTTAAACGTGGCCAGAGCACCCTGGGTCCCTGGGCAGCAATGCACCCTCATCAGGGTCCCTCGACAGCACAAGTTACGGCGTTACTGGCCCATGAATTTGGACAATGAGGAATTATACTCCATTTGGAACAACAAAGAGCATCCAGAGCACCAGGACATTTCTGTTGCAACCCCACCACCAACTCCCCCTTCAACTTCCACCTGTCCAGAGCACCACAGTTTTGGGCATCAAGACCTGAACTGCTGAAACAGGGCATCACATCTACCCTGACTCAGCATCTCCACGGGAGAGGCTGGGGCTGCCATGAACTTCTCTCCCGCAGTCTGGTCCTTCCTCCTCCCTGCAGCACCCTCCGCTCGGAGCTGAAGACTGGAATGGTTTCACACCAGTATTTTTGGCAGCCTGGTTTTAAGAGCCTGCTGTGGAGCGTGGAAATGAGAAAAGGCCACAGAACGCCCCAAGTTAATCGTTTCATAATAAGCATCAGGAAGATATTCCTGTACCTTCGCTCTCTGGTTAAACCCACCAGGTGGAAAAACGAGACTGAGCAAGGGTGCTGCAAAATACTCCCGGGTAATTAGGTACAAAACACCTGACGTGGATGTATGCCTGTATCCTCAAAGCATGCCCAGGATCCCAGAGGCAGGGAGCATTTGCTGGCTCCCACGTGCCCAGCAAGACAGACAAAGGCTTCCTGAGGGCAGGCATTACCAGTGCCTGCTCCTGGTTCGGCACGACCCACCCTTGTACCAACAAGTCTCATAGCAGGAAGGGCACAAACCATTCCTCAGGCATTCACATCTTCCTCGTGGTTGGAAGAGGTGGGCGACAACCAGCACGGCCCCCAGCCTGGCTCTGAAACCAGAGCGACCAGCTCAGCCTCGCCTCTGCCCTGGGCGTGCGGGTGCTTCCCAAGAGCAGGGACAGGGCCAGCTGCTGCCACACGCCATCCACAGATGCTGTGTGAGGTCTGCGTGCCCCAGGAGCGAGGGTGTGGGGCAGCCCCGTGCCTGCAGCCCCTCCAAACAGCACCAACAAAGGCAGGGACACAGGGGCTACCATAAACCAAGCACACAAAGCGCTTCATGCGGCCTTCACTTGGATTCACCATCTAACTGCTGTTCCTCTGGCTGTGCTGGCAGCACGCTTCAGCACCGGCCGCACAGCTCTGCCTGCTGCAGGCAGGGCACTCCTGGGCCTGGGCAGTGAACCACGCTGCAGTGGCCCATCAGAGCATCTCGGGTCAGAGAAGGGGACCTGAGGCCCCCCCGAGCATCAGCAGCCCTTCCTTCAGAGAAGCCTCAATAAGCCCTTCCTGAGCGATAACACAGACCCCACAGGACTTTCCTCCCGCCCTCCTTTCACCCCTCTCCCCACACACAGGCCCCTGGGGTTGTACTCACAGCTGCATCCTTCCTCTCCGGGGCTCATCACAGCACACAGCCCTGGCCTGCGACATGCAGCCTGCTCCAGTGCTACATCACAGAGCCCTCCAAGGCAAGGGAGACACTTGGGCAAGCTCCCTCCTCCCTGCCAGCACTCTTCTCCCCCTACCCCACATGCTGCTCACAGAGAAACGACCCGTAAAGTCCCAGGACATGCAAAAAAGGCCTTCTTAGGAGCATTGGGGTAGGTTCCCCTGGGCATCACCATGCCAGGCTGGTCCGAGTACACACTATCTCCCAGCCTGGCTGGTGGGCTGTAATCCTGATGGGTCCAATGCAGCCGCCACCAGATCAGGAGCTGCCTGGTCCCAACTGAGCTGTTCTGCCAAGCACAACAAACCCTCCAGCCCACACGCCCCCGAGCCGCCCGTCCACTGAGGATGCTCTGAAGACCAGCAGTGCTATGTTGGGGAAAGGGAAACTGAGGGGCTGCGGGATGGGTCTGCAGTGAAGCCCCCCTGCTCTGCAGCCAGGGATTCAGCCTATCCCCCCTGCCCCAGCAGCAGGCACAGGCTAGGGGCTCAGCCTGGCCCGACCCCGTGCAAAGGGGCACAGGCACAGGAGGGGCGATGGGAGGAGAACCGAGGAACATCTCACCACTGACCTTCGACCCCGAAGACAGACGGACACACTCCTCCCCCCAGTCCGCTCCACAGCCTGTACATCCCTAATGGGGGGAAGGACTGCACCCCCAGCCCTGAGCCTCAGTTCTGGGCATCCCCTGGGGCAGGGCCGGTCCCTGGTCCTTACACCCAGACCCCAGGGGGGTACCACATCCCCGGGGCGGGCCCCGCACCCTGCGCTACCCTATCCCCGCTGCTCCACATCCCCCGGGGAGGGGGGGGGACACCGGCTCCCCCTGTCCCCTCCCCGCCGCCTGTTAGCCCAGTGCCCTCCCCAGCCCCGGGGGGACTCGGTCTCCATCCCATCCCTTCCCTACCCGCTCTTCCCCCGGTCGGCCCTCGACCTCCCCGTCCCGCCCCGGGGCAGCCCGGTACGCACCGCTGGTGACCCGCTGCAGCCCCAGCACGTCGTCGGGCCCGATGAGCGCCTTACGGCCCAGCTCCTCCTCGGTGCGCGCCGCCGCCGCCGCCCCGGCCCCGCCGCTCTTCTTCACCTTCATGGCCCCGTCGCCGCCGCCGGTGTGAGCGGCCTCGGCCCCGCTGCGCGCCGCCGCCGGCCCCGCCGCACCGGGAGGGGCATCGCCGCCCCGCCCCCCGCCCTGCCCAGCACCGCCTGGCGGGGCGGGGGGGGAGGGCGAGCGGGGCACGGCCCCCAGGGCTGCTCCCAAGGGCTCTGAGCGTCCCGTGTCTCCGCTCACCCCGTCAAAGGGATCGTTTCCCCGGGGGTGCCCCCAGCAGCCCCCCAGAACCGTGGGGATAGACTCTATAGGTGCCTCAAAGCACAGGGAGGGGGACACCCAAAGGGGATAGGGGGGCTTTACAACCGCCCCCCAAGAGCCTCAGGCTCACAGAAGGGAAGAGCTGGACCCCATTAAGGTGTAACTGCCCCAGTAAGCTCAGCCCCCATCAACCACCAGCAAGGGACAGAGCCCCCTAAGCACTGCCCCACCCCACCCCCAGAACCACTTCCCCAGCAGGGTTTTGGGCTAAGTACCCCAGGGACTAGAGCCAGAGCCCATGAAAGCCCAGGAAGCCAGGGGAGCTGTGCCAGCAGAGGGAGGGTCACACAGCCCCACAACTGGGTTTTACTGTTTATTTATACAGCAGCTTGTTGTGAACACAGTGCAGGGCTGGGGGGGGGGGCAGGCACAGTGCAGGGCTGCCCTCCTCCCTGCTCACACTAGTTTGAGACCATCTCCCACCCCTCAAAGCCACCTCTCTTTCCCCTCTTGGCTGTAGCAGTCCCAAGCCACACAGTCCAGCCTGGCTTTGACACCGCTCCAGAGCACCTTGGATCACAGGTCCATGACAACACCCTCCAGGAGGTGGGGACAGCCCCAGCCCCAAGGTGATGAGCTCAGTCCATCTTGGTAGGCTCCTTCTTATGCTGCCTGGCCTCCCGGACAATCTTGGCCAAGGAGAGGAGAATGGGGACGGCCATGGGCAGGAAGAGCGGGATGTAGATGGCAAATTTCTGGTCGTCAGGGAAGTAGAGGAGATGGAGCAGGGACGGGTCAAAGAAGGCTCGCTCCGAGGAGGTGACCGCCTCCTTGCTGGCCTGGAAAGCCAACTGCAGGTTTCCCGTGGCCAAGTTGGCCATGGCACTCTGTGCTGAGGCCACTGCTTGGTACACCTGTGTGGGAACCACAGCGACAGTCAGTCCCTGGCCAGGGAGGACAAGAGAAACAAGGCTCTCACAGAACCACACCGCTGAGAGCTCATGGTCTGTGCAGGGAGAGCAACCTCTGGCCCCCTTGGGGTGCTCCAGCCCTACCTCAGAGGCAACATCGTCTTTGATGACAATGTTCCCAATCTTGTCTAGGAGCTGGGCCAGTGAGGTCAAGGTGGTGGACACAGTGGCGATGTTCTCCACGGTGTGGGCCCAGAGCAGGCGGTCCAGCTCCCAGTCAGCCAGCCCCTCGTTCCCTGGGCTCTCCACCAGGAACTCGGGGGCAGCTCCTCCCGAGCTAATCCAAACAGTAACCTGTGAGGAGAGGAGAAGGTGCCAGCCTCCATCACAAGCCTGCAGTCCCAGGCCCAACTCCCTGCTCTTCACTGCTGGCAGAGCTCAGGCTAAGGGGCTCCTGGCCACAGGGCAGGACAAGACAAGCCTCCTGCCTCTGGAGATGGGAGACACACCAGCACCCCTGGCTAGAGAAGCACTGGCCCATGGTCAGCACCTTGAAGGCCACAGAAAGCCACCCGCAGCCTCCCAAAGCCCAGAGAGGAGTGGGTGAACTGTTGGGCTCCACCATAGGTACGGTCTGTGCTGAGCCCATCGATTTCCACACGTGCCAGAAGAGTGCACAGAGGCCCAGGGAGGGAAGAACAAATCCTCACCGGAGCTGGGCCAGGAAAACCTCCATCACTCGCACCATGTCCACATCCACGTGCAGCGGGAGAGAGGCCGGGGGGAATCAGGGGCTTCGACATTGTAAACCTACAGGAAAGCATGTCAGCCAGGCACAGCCAGCTTGTCATGGGGGATAGGGAGCCACAGCCTTGTCCGAGCACTGCCAGCACCCCCATGGATCCCATACCATGATGCCACCCCAGCGGGGGCTGTGGAAGGCGTTGGTGCTCACTGAGGCCCCATCTCTGTCCTGGATGTACAGAGGAGAATGGGAACGCTCTGGCACGTACAGCAGGAAATTCAGCACGGGATAAAGCGAGGCAGCACTGGAGCCTGCAGTGGGACAGAGTCAAAGAACACCCCTGGCACGGTGGCATGAGCCGATCTCCCAGAGCTCAGCCCAGCTCCTTCAGGATCATCAAGCCCCGAGCAGAACTCCCACCAGGGATGGCAGGGCATGGTGGTGCAGGGAGGGATGGGGCACAGCTGCCCACCCCCTGCAGCAGAGCACATCGCTCACCCAGTCGGGCCTCCACAGGGTTGATGACATGCGGGAGGCTGTGGGCACTCAAAAGGAAGCTGGAGGACTCCTTGTCAAAGCGTGGTGTCACTCCTAGGACGGCGTAATACAGGATCTGTGGGCACGCAACAGAGACGTTGCTGGCAGAGAAGCATGTCCCAGGGTGCCTGGGAAGGCCAGGGCTGGGCTCTCCTCATCACCTCTCCCAGCCCTCACCTGAGAGTCAACAGAGAAGTTGGCCACCAAGCTCAGCTTGTCCAGGACAGGCTGCACATAGCGGTTCACGGCATCCTCGATGTTCCAGTCCACGTCATGGGACTTGGGGTCAGGGTTCAGCAGACTGAAGGTGATCTCATACCCTGCGGAGGACCCACAGCCTGTGAGGCTGTTGATGCCAAGGCCAGGCACGCAGCCATGACAGCGCTCCCAAGAGCTGTCCCAACCCTGACCCCCTCCCTGGCTCTCCCCAACACAGGGTCATGTGCTAGTGCCCCAAAAGACAGTGATTACAGGACAGATCCTGGCCCAGAAGATATCCAGGGGTGCTACAGGTACAGCAGGAACAGCACCTCCCACCCAAGCCAGAGGGCTTTCCTGAGGTCCGGGAACAGGGCAGGGGCACGGATCCGTACCCAGGCTGGATTTCAGGTGGCGTCGGGCATCAGGGCTGAGCTGTCTGTCGGGCACACGGTGTGAGAGAGCAGCACTGATGGAGCTGGCCGTGAAGGACATCAGCTGTATGAGCTTCAGCAGGCGGCTGTGGAGGCTGGACAGGATTCTCCCAGCCCTTACCAGGGCACTGCGGTGCTTCCCCACATAGACATTGACGCCCTGGGGAAGGGGCAGAGGTGAGGGCTAGGCACAGAGCTGGCTCCCACTGACCTGCCGCAGAACAGCACGGTGCCACCTGTGACTACTAGCCTGGGGACAGATACCTTCTCCCCCTCCTGCCAGGGCACCTTCCGAGGTGCAGCATGCAGAGGCTAGCACTGCAGGGCGCTGCTTCCTACCTGAGACAAGACAGAGGAGGCTTCAGGGACCATATACACAGTCAGAGAGCCTAAGGAGGCATTCTGCAGCAGGCTCAGAGCAGCGTCAGCCTCTGGGGAAGATGGGAGGCATTGGCAGGGTTGGGAATTTTACTCTAATGCCCATCCCACCCTGAGACTCAGCAAAGCCAAGTCCTCTGCTCAACCAGCCTCAGGAAGAGCAGCCTGCTCCACCCCAGCTACTGCGATTGCTCATCCTGGTACCTTGTGCAGTAGCCGCACCCAGCGCTGCCTCCTCCTGAGCTGTGGTGCTGCGACACAATATCTCATAGCGGTATGCGATGCTGTTTCTCCCTGCCAGGGAAGAAAGCCTGAGTGAAGCTGTCAACCCACACCCCCTAGCCCTTCGTAAAGGACAAGGGACAGCTCCAGGGGGGCACACGCCACAAGGTCCTTTGGGCTCTCAGCCGAGCGACCCACAGTGGCACAAGGCCTCAGCAAGGCAGGGCAGCAGGCAGCATGGCACCCAGGGCACATCCCACCCTCCGAGGGCTGCCAGCACCCTAGCCCCAGGGACAGGTGCCAGACTCTTCCCTGCCCCTGCTGCTCCCCAGCACCACCAGCTCAGGGTGGGATGATGTCGGGAAGTGCAGCTTGCAGGCATGGAGAGCTCCAGGCTGCTGGCGGGTGCCAGCCTCCCAGGGAGAGAAGCCACCGGCACGCAGGGACCCCCGGGGGAAGGACGAGGCCACCCAGGAGGGACAGGCTGGGCGGAGACACCCGGAGGATTCTCTCACGGTTCATGTAAATCTCCATGTCCTCCACGTCCGTGAACGGCAGCGGCTTCGGGAGGTCCACGGGCACCGACCCTGGGGCGAAGACCACGGTGATGGGCACCACCAGCTGCAACTGAGCGGAGGCAGCGTCAGCCTGGGCAGCCCGAGCCCCGGGACCCGCTACCTCGGCACCCCGCGGCCCTCACCAGCAGCTGGCCCAGCTCATCGATGTCCGCGTAGGGCAGGGCGGCGCGGTACGTCTCGGTCGTCTTCCACCACAGCGGCAGCCCCAGCACCACGGCGATGGCTGCGAAGGACAGGGCGGCCCGCCGGCCCCGCGCACGCTCTGCGGGGACACAGCTCAGCACCGGCACGGCTCCCCCGGCACGGCGCGGAGACCGGGGGAGAGGGGCCCGCTCGCTGTCCCGCTGATCCCGGGCACCCCGATACCTGCTTCATCGGTCGCCGCCGCCGCCGCCATATTCACTTCCCGGATCGGCCGCGGGGGCGGGCTCTGCTCCCACCCCAGCCATTCACAACGCCGCAGTTCTCACGGCAGCCAATAGGCATGGAGTGCTAAGAGCGGATGCGCAGATGGGCGGGCAGAAGCACCAATCAGATCGCGGTACTCGCCCTAAGGAGACGGCTTTTAGCCGCATGGCCTCTACGAGTGCCGCGGAGGGGCAGAAAGGGCGGACGGGCGCCTGCGGAGCGCCGCGAAAAGGGGGTGGGAATGGAGGGGGAAGGTAATAAAGAGGGCTGCTCAGGGGCTCCTCACCCGCCCCATAGCCCACAGGGAGAGCCTATCCACCTCTCTGGGCGCCCCAGGATAGATGTGGGTGAGCTGAGACCGGGCACAGCTCATTGCACGGGTGAGCGCAACAGGCTGTGGGTGGTACCCGGAGCCAGCCAAGGGATGGGGCAGCCCGGTATGGAGCAACATGCCGACACCACGTGCCCGGCGGCAAGAGAGGAGGCTGCACAGCGCTGTCTCTACCATTTATTCGTTGTTAGGCTATTTGGTACACGGGGTGCACACAGCGAACACAACACAGGTGCCCCAAGGGCGGCAGCGACCAGGACTGCAAAGCTACGGCAGGGCAGGGGCACCCCCAGGCCTCCCCTCCTGCCCCCCACGTGGCCGGGCCTCCCCCTAACAGCCTGGCCGAAGCCCCCTGCCAAAGGGGCACCCAGGTGGCTCTCTCTGGGGGCCAGGTAAAACGGGCCCCCCACTTCATCTCTGGACACGGCCGTGTGGGGCCGGCCCGTGGGGCACATTCCCCTTCCCCTCTCCACGTGGTGGCTCCCCTGGGTGGCTGGGGTGGAAGCAGGGTGTGAGCAGGGGCAGGGAGGTGGCCAGGGCCGGTGGGGCACCCGGACGGGGCTCAGTATGCGTGGTTGGCCACGTAGAGGGACTGCCCAGCGGCCCCGGAGTCGTCCCCACTGCCCTCGTACTTGCCCAGTGCTGCCAGCCCATTCACCTGTGGGGAAAGGAAATGTCAGTGACCCCTGTGGGGTATGGCCTTTGGGGACCCCCAGCCCACGGGGACACAGGGCACCACCCCACCAGACAGGGACCCAGCTCTCTTCCCTGGGGACAGAGTTCTCAGCACCCCCAACCCCCAAAAGCCTTGCTGCCCCCATCACCCCATGGGACATGGCGACTCTTAGCATCCCTCTTCCCACATGGACAGACCCTCGCTGTCCCGTGTCACCCTTGGGGGCACAGCCCATCCCACAGGCACCTGGCCTTTGGCATCCCCCATTGTTGTCTGGGGATGTGACTGTCACTGTCCCCCACCCCACAGGAAGGTCCTCCCATGGGGACCACAGCCTTTGGCACCCTGTGGAGCACAGCATCACCCACGGGACATCGCCCTCAGCATCCCCCCATCCCAAAGGGCACAAGTCATTGGCGTACCCCCTCCCAAGGGGACACAAGTCCCTGGTGTCCCCTCAGCCCATCGGGACACAGCCCTGAGCACCCCTCTCTCCTGCGGGGCCACCCCCATCACCTCTGCACGCTTGACAAACTCCTCGGTGGCGGCGGTCGCGTTGTCCCGCTGCCCACGCCAGGCGCTGAGTGCTGACGCCTGCAGCGCCCGCCCGTAGGAGAACGTGAGGGCCCACGGCCGCATCAGTGGGCACGTGTTGATGGCATTCAGGTTGATGGAAGCCTCCTCCTCACTCTGACCCCCGGACAGGAAAGTGACACCTGCAGAGAGGGAGGTTATGACACCAGGGGGGCCACGGGGCACCCCCATCCCAGTCCTCACTATGTGCTGGTGCCGGTACCTGGCACGGCGGGGGGCACAGTGCGGCGCAGAGCGGTGACAGTGGCCATGGCGATCTCCTCGGGGCTGTACTTGGTGGGGCAGGAGTGCCCAGGAGTCACCATGTTGGGTTTCAGCAGGGTCCCCTCCAAGTAGACATGGTGGTCGCTCAGTGCCTTGTAGACAGCTGCCAGCACCTGGAGAGGAGAGGCAGCGTGGAGTCCCCCGCGCAGCATGGCACAGCGTGGCGTGGCTCCTGCCCTGCTGCCTGCTCCATCGCTCACCTTTTCCGTCACATACTGGCACCGCTTGAGGTCGTGGTCACCATCAGGCAGGATCTCTGGCTCCACAATGGGCACGATACCATTCTGCAAACACCAGGCAGATGCCATCACGGGGACATCCCTGGGCATTGTCCCAGCCCCACTGCAATGTGGGCCAGTGCCTGTACCTGAGGGCAATACTCAGCCCCAAGGTACAGCATCCACCCTTGCCAGTGATGCCCATCCCAGTGAGGTGACACCTGTGATGCCCCACCCTGGGGCCATGCCTGGTCCTGGGGGTCAATGTCCATCCACCTGAGGTGTTACTCAGCCCACATGTTGATATCCAGCCCCATGGGGTGATACCCAGGCCCAGGGGCAACGCTGAGCCCTGCGGATCTGTGCCCATCCCTGTGAAGCCCCTCAGGTAACAACCACCCTGTGTGGGGCAATGACCATCCGGTGGGGCAGTGCCATGTACCTGCTGGCAGATGCTGGCATAGCGGGCCAGGACGTTGGCGTTCTCCATGATGGCAAGTGCAGAAGGGGTGTTGTCGCTGATTTTCAGCACGCAGCGCCACTTGGCAAAGTCAGCCCCATCCTTCTTGTACTGGGCACAGCGCTCTGACAGCCCATCCAGACCTGCCAGGCAGCGCGTCAGCCCTGCAGCCTCAAAGCCTGGGGCCCCTACCCCCCCTACCCGCTCCACCTACCCTGCGTGGTGGTCTCTCCATCTGTCCCTGCCAGCGGCACAACACCCTTGTCCACCTGTGGAGAGAAGGAGGAGGCGGCGCTGAGGTCCAACAGAACCCTCCAAGCACCCTCAGCACCCCACAAACCCACTGGACACCCCCCACACCTTGATGCCCACGACGATGCCCTTGTCCTTGATCATCTGGACGAAGGGGGTGCCATCATCAGCCTTCTGGTACATGGTCTCGTGGAAGAAGATGACGCCCCCGATGCATTTCTTCACCCGGCTGTCGGCGCTGAAGAGGATCTGGCGGTACAGCCGGCGGTTCTCCTCCGTGTTCTCCACACCAATCTGGTTGAGGCGCTTCGCCATGCTCCCTGCGGGCACCCACCACCCCCGTGAAGCTCAGGCGTGGGGGAGAAGGGGTGGCGGGACAGATCCCCCACACAAACACCACACTGACCTACGGACTCATCGGCGGCCAGGATGCCCTTGCCCGGGGCTACGATGCGCAGCGCGATGTCCGACAGCTCCTTCTTCTGCTCGGCCGTCAGCGCGGGGTATTGGTGCGTCATGGTGGTGGTTGGTGGTGGTGGCTGCGAGGAGACGAGGGCTGAGTCACGCGCCGGCGGGGTGGCCCCCTCATCCGCCACGCATCCGCATCCCGCGGGGAACAGGGGACCCCCCCTTTTCCTACTCCCCCCATGGGGCTGAGACCTCAACCCTGCGGGTCAGCAGGGCGGGCAGGTTGCATAAGCCGGAGGCTGCCCTCGCCCCGGGACGGGCAGGGCCTCGTGGAGGATGCCGGGGAGCTCCCAGCCATTTTGCTGCCTGCTCGCCCGCCCCCAGCCCAGCCATCTTGAGGGAGCGCAGCTCCACGGGGGGTCGGGGCATGGAACGGGGCGAGGGGAGCCCGGGATGGAGATACCCCGGCGCCGGGGATACCCTGGGTGGGAGGTACGCGGGGGATACCGATAGCCCGGGAATGGGGATTCGGCGGGAAGAGGGAATGAAAATACCCCGGGAACGGCGCTACCCGGGGAGAGGGAGACTCTGGAGGGGGCACTACCCGTGGCTGGGGACACCCGGGGTTTGAGGAGCCCGGGGTCGGGGAACGGGGATGCCCCAGGAAGCCGGCGCTCCCCCCACAGCGCCGGTTCCCCGGCCAGCGCTGCCTAGGCTCGGGCTGCGCCGGCACCGGGAGTACCGACAGGCTCCCATCACCCCCATACCCTGGGCTCCCACTCCCCCGGAGCCTCCCGGCCCCGCTCGAGCCCCGAGCTGCCGGCGGGGCCGCATGGAGACACCCCCGGAGCCTCGGCGGGGCTGACCGCCTCCCGCCGCCAGGACCCCTCGGCTGCATCCCCGGCCGCCACCCCTCTCCCGTGGCCCATCCCCGCGGCCTCCCGGCTCCCCTTACCGTGCAGGGCGGGCGGCGACGGACGCGGACTGCGAGCTGCGAGCTCCGGCCCCGCGGTAAATGGGGCTGCGGTGCCGCAGAGCTACGTGACCGGCGGGGCGGCACCCGACAGGACCGCCCCCCCCCCCCCAGGCCGCTCCGCTCCGCCCCCCCGCCGCCGCACGTACCCCTCCCCCGCCGGCGGCAGCCCCAGGCGCTGGTGGGGGACCCCTTGTGAAACCCCCCCGGGCTGGGGACCCCGGTGTGCCCCTGCTTTGCAACCCCTTGGTGCTGTTGAGGACCCCTCTTGTGCCCCCCTCCCCCCAAACCCATGCGGCCAAGGACTCGACTGAGTCATGGCCAGGGACCCCCGGTCCCCCAATGTGCCAACCCACTGTCACCCCTTGTGCTGCTGGAGACCCCTCTGTGCTGGGACTCCCCCTCACCATCAGCCCTTGCCACTGGCGGGGACCCCACCGTGCCCCCCTATTGCCACTGCCAACTAGACACAGCCTTTCCCCTTGTCACCCCCAGGCCAAGCCCTCTCTTGCTGCACCAGGACCCCCGGCCTCATTACCCATGCCTGCCAGGGGTCAAGCCCCAGCAGCACAGAGCTCTGGACCCCTGGGATGGGGGGTTCCTACAGGAGACCCGTTCCCCACCAAAAAGCCGCCCGCAGCCGGCGCAGGGACAAAGGCAGTGTCCCCACTCACCCCCCAGGGCCGGCTGCCAGGGCCATGCTCTGCTGAATCCCCGCCGTAAAAGGAGGGCTCAGCCGGGCAGCATGGACCTAATCCAGAGAGGGGAGCGCATCCCCCCACACACACCTTCCTCGGGCAGGGCACAGCCTGAGGACCCCGCTGGTGGCCCCTCATCTTGGGGGGGGAGGGGGGCATACCCCCACCACAAACAGGGAGGGAGCAATGTCAGGGAGCAGCAAGCACTGCTTCCCCACACACCTGGGAAATTGAGGTACAGCCCTCAAGACCCCAGTTCCTGGGGGAGATAGAGGGACCAGAACCGGGGGTACCACAGCACCCACCCCATGCCGGGTGGTAGGGCTGTGGCAGAGGACAGGGGAAGGTGATCCTCAGCCCCGGGCAGGAGAAAGAGGCCATTAAAAACCAGAGCACTTGTTTGAATGCTGCTATTTTGGGCTGCGCTGGGTGAGGGAGGTGCTGCATGGCCCCCACGGCAGCAGGGAGCAGCCTTGGGGTCGGGAACACCAGGAGGAGGAACCCTGGGGGAGATGCCTGAGCAGGGAAGAAGGGAGGGGATGCTGGAGCTGTGCTGGGAGCAGGGGAGACCCAGGGGAGCCCCCACACACAGCAGCAGGGGCCAGGGCCGTGCTGGGAACAGGAGCTGGCAGAGCTCCCAGCACTTGCAGGGACCCAGGGGATGCTGTGTGCCAGAGACACACTGGGAGGGGAACTAAGCCCATGCAACAGGCTGGTGGGCCACAGCCCCTGGAATAGGGGTGCAGCATCCAGCCCCGCTACCCTCTTCAGGGGAAGCAGGACAGGGGTAGAGGGAATCTAGGGCAAGAGGAGGAGCAGGGGCCCAGGGAGGGAAGCTAGGTCAGACCGGGTGCTGCCAGGGCCACAGGGTGGGAGCCTGGGGAATGCAGTGCCTTATTGAGAACAAGCAGGGGGGGTTATATGCCCCCCCTCAAGGAGGAGAGGCCCTGGGGTGGCAGGGAGCCATGGCCACACTGACAGGGAAGGAGGCAGTAGCACAGACTGAACAAGTCCATAGCCAGGGCAGGAGGAGCTTTCTCCATCCATGCACCAGGCAGGGTAAAAGCCAACACTTTATTAAACAAATAATTACAGCATTAAGAAGAGGAAGGCTTCAGGCTCTGGGCTATTGCAGCTCAGCAGCTTCCTCACTGCTGCTGTCCGGCTTCAGGCCCAAGTACCGCAGCAGGCTGTGGAGCTCCTGGCAGCGTCCTGCCACCTCAGGGACAGTCAACAGGACCTGGGGAGGGCAGCAAGGTTCAGGAACAGGGTTTGGGGTAAGGGTGGGTATGGCTGCAGTCGCAGCAAGGGCGACAGCAATGAACCATCACCCCCTTATCAACCCCTGCCTCACCTCCTTCATCTTCTCCTGTATCTCCTCGTGGGTTCTCAGCAGTTTCTGGGTGTGATGGAGCCTCAGCTCCAGCTCTCGGACCTGTGGTGGGAGACGTTCGTCAGGAGTGTGTCCCAAAATTGGACAGGGACTGGGGCAGGCAGGAGAGGTGACTAGAGCCAGGGCAGACCCTCAGGTCCCCCATACCTGCTCCAGGTACTTGTCAGAGAGCAGCTGGTTCCCCTCCTCTTTCTCTAGGAGCAGCAGCCGCAGTTTGTCTACCTGGAAAAACAGTGAGCAACACTAAGAGATGACTGCAGGGTGAGGCCATGGGGTGGGGGTTTCCTCACCACCATCCCAGCTACTGCCTGCTTGAGGAATGAGGCCTGGAGAGGTTCCCCTGGCCATGGAGAGGTGGTGACAGGAGGAGCTCTTAGCCCAAACAGTCCCCCCAAAGCCTCACCTCCTGTCGCAGCAGGACTCGCTCCTGGACATGGGTAGTGTCCACCTTGGGCTCCTGCCCCCGCAGCTCCTCCCACAGCACCTTGGCCTCCGTCTCTGCACGCTGGAGTGAGCGCCTCAGGTGGAATAGCTCTCCCTTCAGCCTCTGTGTGTGGGGGAAAGAGATGCTGAGATGGGTCCTGCAGCCTGCACCACCCAAGCATGCAGCCCAGGCAGGCCCCCCCACGCACCGTAACTTCCCCACTCTTGTCAATAATCTGCAGCATCTTCTCTTCCTGCTGTTTCACCACGTCCTGTAGCTCCTTCTCACTCTGCAGGGGGAAGAAGTGGTGTTGAGTAGTGCCCAGCCCCATTCACCCCTCAGCACCTTGCGGGGGAGTGGGTTTTCTCATGTTCAGGAAGGTCAGACAAGCCAGGAACACCCATGAAGTACCGCTGGAGACGGTCACCCAGATTTCTCCGTGTCCTAGATCAGCGCCCGTCCCAGTTCAGCTCTGCCCTGGGGCAAGTACTGGCCCACTTCTGGCACCAGCTCACCTCTAACTTGCCCCTCAGTGCCTTGTTCAGCTTGGCAATGGTGGCAGCCTGGGTGTCCATCTTCTCCTGGCTCTCATCTGTCACCGTCTCCAGACGGAGCTGCAGGTCAGAGCTGGGAGAGAACAGGAGGGCTGAGTGGATGGGGAGCACAGCTGAGCACGGTGCCGGGTACCGACCCCCTCCTGGGTATCACATCAGTCCCATGGTGGGAGAAGCCAACCCACCAGCTGGAAAACACTCTTCTAGCCACAGCAGGAGAGATGTAACCCGAGAGCTGGGGTGCAGACCCCAGGCAGGCTGCCCACAGGAGATGCCGTGCCCAGGACAGCAGTGCCCGTGCCCAGCCCTTGACACAAGCCCCCAGTGAACTCACATCTTCGTCTGCAGCGCCTTGAACTCGCTCTGCTCCCGCTCCTGCATGCGGTAACTCAGCATGGCAAGGTCAGAGACCATGGATTTCAGCTCCTTCACACTCTCCAGCAGACTTTCCTCAGGCTCTGCAGGCAGGGCAGCAGCTCATGAGCAGCAGGGAGGGAATAGCAGCCCCAGGGGACACAGAGCCAAGCAGGAAGGTATCCCTGCTCGTCCCCCCATGCAGGCAGCCCCACAGCTTTGGAACAGGGGCCAGGGCAGGGTGACAGCCCCAGTACCTGTTGGCTTTGGTGCAGAGGGAAGTTTACCCTTGGTAAATGCACTCCCACCTCCAGCATCTTTATCAGTATCTGCAAGAGGACAGAGGTGCTGTGCCCAGCCCTGCAGGGCCAGAGCTCGCACCCATCCATCTCCAGGAGCTCAGAGAAGACCCCAGGAGCTTGGAGGAGCCGTGACCCAACCCATGGGAGGCACAGGGGAACAAGCAGGGGGTCCACAGGGATGGTGCTGGCATCTCCTCCTTGCTCAGCACCAGCGCACAGCCCCAGCGCCCAGGCAGTGGGTGCTGGCTCACCTTTCCCTGACACTGCTTTCAGGACACTGCCCACAAAGGAACTCCCAGCGCGATACAGGGTGCGGCAGGCGGGGGTCCAGGCACCACGGGGTGTCTGCCAGACCAGTGTCCGTGGAGCCGGAGTCCAGGGGCGTCCTGGTGGGACGTCATCCTTCAGAGGGGAGGGAGAGCACAGCACCAGAGCACAGGTTGTGACACCTATGCGCTGTTGGGGGGGAGGGGGTGCGGTGGGGGACGGGGGTGTGTGCCTTGAGGCCATGCCATGGAGAGCCACATGGGTCTGAGCCCCCCTCAACACACCCCTGAGGCCACCCCCTCATCCTTGTCCTCACATGGGGATCCTACCTCCTCCTCTTGCAGAGCAGCCCTGAGGCAATCAGCAAGCTCCTGCAGCCGCATCCTGCTCTCCGTGATGTCGGTGGAGCACCAGGAGACTTTGTCCCTCTTGAGCTGCAAGTCAAGGAGCTTGGCCTTGGTGCTCTCCAGTTCTTTGCCAAGGGCAGCATGCTCCTCCCTGCGGGATGACTTCAGCCTCAGCAGGAGCAGCATTCCCCCTCCTCAGCATGGCACAGGGACATTTCCCACACCTGCCTCCCGCCGTGACCCAGGGGAGGTGCAAACCCCACAGATTGAGGCAGCTTGCCCCTGAGGTGGGGTCTGCTGGGCTTCCCCACAGCCTCTTCCGCTTGGCTGGGCAGCAGTGAGTGTCCCCCCATGTGTCCCCTGCCTCCAAGGAGCTCAGTTTCCCAAATTAGAGGGGTTCAAGCGGAGGCAACAAGTTGGCGGGGGGGGGGGCGGGGAGGGTGTCAGTACCGCAGGCGCTGGTGAGAGTCCATCAGCTCCTTGTACTGCAGGCTGCGCTCCTGCAGCGTGGCCAGCGTGGACTTCAGTTTGGCCTCCACCTCCAGCAGCTGCGTGCTGGACGTGTGGTTCTCCTGCTCCAGGAACTGCAAGAGTAGGGGGTGAGGGGGGATGGCACAGCCATGAGCCCCTGGCTAGAGACCCAGGGGGGCCCATCGTGACCCCCAGCACAGTCCCTCCCACAGAATGGCTTTACCCCAGCACACCAACCCCTGGACACCACAAGTTTACCCAGGATATAGGACAGGCCAGGGGAATAATCCCAGGGAGCCAACCCCACCCCCTCCCTGGGTACCGGCGCTGAGCAGGATGGAGAGCTGATCAACATGACGGATGTCAACCGCCCCCGCCCTGGGATGGCTAATCCTGCTGCGGGCCGGCAGCCAGCTCTCCTTTGAGGCCGTGACAAGAGCCAGCAACACATGACAGGGTCAGGCAGCTCCTACCTCCCTGCACTCAGTGGCCTCCCGCAGCTCTTGGCACAGCCCGTTGCATTCCCGGTGCAGCTTGTCCCTCTCCTGCCCCAGGCTGTGGGGATGGGACAGGGTCAGGAGGTGCTACATTTTGGGGATGAGGGGTGGCAGGAGGTGGCTGGGGAGGGGGTGGGCAGTGTGGAGACAAAGCCCTGCCCCAAAGCTCAGACCCACCAAGCCATCTCCTCCCACAGCTTCTCGTTCTCCTGCTGCAGCGCGTCCCGCTCCTGCTCCACCTTGGCCAGATTGATCATCACGGAGCTCAGATCTGGAAGGGGCAGAGGCATTAGCAGGGAGGGGCTGGGGACAGTGGGGATGGGGGGCAGCTCCCAGCCCCACCCTCCACTACCTGTGCCGAGGCGTGAGTTGGCCACCTTCAGCTGCTCCAGCTGAGCCACCGCATCCTGCAAGGCCACCGAGGTCTCCTCCAGCTGGCAGGACATCTGTGGGGACATGGTGCCCTCCAAGCTCACTTTGGGCCGCTCTTCCCCACAGGGTGTTCCCACACTAAGGGTGCCCATACTCCATCCATGCCTGGGGGCAGCCAAGGAGCATCCCAGGCACCGCTCAGCACTAAGCAACCCCCTACCTCCTCCTTGGCTTGAAAAGCTTCGTCTGCTCGCTGCCTCATGGCATCCCGCTCCTCCAGGCAGCTCCGCAGCTTGCTGGGCAAGGTCTCCAGCACAGTTCGGCACCGGGACACCAGGGTCCTCATCTGCTCCCGCTGCGAGGGGACACAGCAGAGCACGGTGTGGCTGTGCTGGCCAGTGGCTCTGCCAGCTGCACTACTGGCATGATCCAAGACAGAGCAAAGCAGCAGCAGCCAGCTGGCCCCACAGACACACCCCTCACCTCTGCATCCAGTGCTCCCCTTTCCTTCTCCAGATTTTCAAAGGTGACATCTATGAACTCCCTGAAGCGCTGAGCCTCAGTGGCCAGCGATGCCTGTGGGGTAGGAGAGACAAACCCAATGCCCGTGGAGGAAGGAGAGCACCAGCCTCCAGCAGCAGCACCAGGAAGCCTCGGATGGAGCCCAGCCCATCACAGACTGATGCTCAGAGCATCACCCAAGCCCAGGACGTGGGGTGGTGCCTGCCTGGCTCGGTACCTGCTGGTCGATGGCGTCTGCCAGCAGCATGCCCAGCTCTCGCTGGGAAGCCAGGCTCTGATCACGGGCAGCAATCCGGGCGCTGGCATGGCTGCGGAAGGCCTCAAAGAGGCAATCGCCCTGCCGAGGGAAGGATGCTGCTCCAGGCACAGCATCGCACAAGGGGCAGCACCCAGGAGCCATCCCTGCATGCCGTGGCAACCCAGGGCTCCTGCTTCCAGCCAAAAACCCACCCAGAGACCCCCAGCTGTCCAGGCAGACACAGCCCTCCTGGCCTCCCAGGCTTTGCCCCCAGTACCAGAGAGACTTTCCCCCACGCATGGACACAGGAGGTCACATCAGAGGCCCAGGGACAGCAGAGCCTGCCCTGATCCCACCAGCTGCTTCCCTACCTCCTCCTTGGCTCGGAGAGCTTTGTCCGCTCGCTGCCTCATGGCATCCCGCTCCTCCAGGCAGCTCCTCAGCTTGCTGGGCAAGGTCTTCACCACAGTCCGGCACCGGGACACCAGAGCCCCCATCTGCTCCCGCTGCAAGAGGAGACGGTGTCAGGAGGCAACAGGTACAGCTGCCAGCTGCCATGTATGCCAGCAGTGCCAGCAGCTCCTGAAACCCGGGTGTAAAGGATGCCCAGCCTGGCTAAGTGGGGCTCACCTCCCGGGCCAAGGTTCCCCGCTCGTCCTGCAAGCTCTGAAATGCAGCATCCACAAGGTCCCGAAACAGGAGGCACTGCTGGCTCCAGGCGCCCTGGGTAAAGGACAAATGCACCAGCATTCAGGCAGCACCCTGGGGCCAGCACAAGTAGAGCTGGGCACTCTTATGCCCTGCCATGCTGAGACCCAGCACGCTCATCACACGCCAGGCAGCCAGGACGCACCATCCCCACAGAGGCTTGCTCCAGCTCCCGCTGCAGGTCCTGCTCAGCTCCCCGCTGCCGCTGCAGAGCCTCCAGCTTCCTCCGCAGCTCGAGGTAGAGGTTGTGGTAGATCTCTTCCTCCTAAGGGCATCCCAGCAGAGCACAGGGGGCTTCGCACCAGCCCCGCTCCACCCCTGGGTCCACCCATGACACCTCCTATACGCCCCCCACTCCACCCATGCCACAGGTGTTCCCACACACAAAGGGCTCAAATCCAGCAAACTCAGCAGGTCAAGCTGGGCACAATAATGTGGCTGGAGCCACACCAGGCACTGTACTGCAGCAGCCACACTTGTGTTCCATCAGGCCACGGGCAGCATGGAGACCACGGAAATTTGGGTGGCATCACCCCAGCAAAGGTTCTTACCCCTTTGGGGTGGGTGACGTCTGTCTGCGTGAGCGCATCCCTCTGCTCAGCCGGCCCCACGCCGGGCAGCGGCCGCTGGTTCTCCTGCCAGTCACGCAACTGGAGTGCGAGGGCTTCGATGATGATGAGGGTGCTCTCCAGACGTCCCTCCAGCTCAACCCGTGGAAGGGACTTCAGCTGCTCCCGGGGACAGCTGGGGACAGAGGGAGGGCTTGGGATGGTGTAGCAATATATCTTGAGTGGGCTTGTGGCTCAGACTCATTAATGCCCTAATATAATGAGGCCTGGGGAAGCTAGTGAAGATGGGAATGCAGTAACAGGAGAGCAGATGTCTGTGAGAACAGGAGCTTGTGAGATCAGAAACTGCAAGAATGTTAACAACTGCTTTATAGAGACCAACACAACTGCGTAGCTAATGAGACACATGTAAGGCAGGTGAACAGAGCATCTAACCAACAGCAATGTAATGTAACTCCTGTACTGATACAGAAACCTGTATAAGCTGAGTGTGTGTTTGAATAAACGAGCTCAGCATTGATCCCATTGATCCGAGTTGGGTCCGTTATTCTGAGTCTGGCCCAGAGGTGCCACAGCCCCATGTCCACGGGGACATCCCATACTTACAGCCCCATGTCCACGGGGACATCCCATACTTACAGCCAGAGCAGGGAGTCCGTTTCAGCAGCACTGTCCTTGGCACGGGGCAGGCCGCCCATGGATGTGTTGGTGCTCCTCTCCCGCAGGTCCCGAGGGGTCATAAAGGTGCCAGTGACGGTGGTTGGCACTGGAGTGATGCTGGTGCTGGCAACTGCAGTGGGCACGGGGGTGACACCGGTGACGCTGGTGCCGGCGGCTACAGTGGGCACGGGGGTGACGCTGGTGCCGGCGGCTACAGTGGGCACGGGGGTGACGCTGGTGCCGGCGGCTACAGTGGGCACGGGGGTGACGCTGGTGCCGGCGTCCCACCGCAACAGGCTGGGCCGCATGGTCTCCAGCAGCGATGAGGTGTTGAGGCTCTTCTCCAGCCACACCAGTGGCAACACCCAGGACACTGCACTCTGGGTCACCTCGGGTGAGGGGATGGGGGTGGCCATTGCCTCTGATCTGGCATGCTCTGACCTTCCTGCCTCGGTGGGAATGGGTCTGGGGGAACCCTGCTCTGGAGGGACAGGGGCTTGGGACTCTGCCCCCTCAGGGGCATCTTGGCAAGACGGGGGACCTGCACTCCCGTCTCCAGCTGGGGATTTGGGGGCCACCGGGGTGCAAGAGAGATCGGTGGGAACTGCTCGCCAGCCACGGAAAGGAGCTTCCTGGGGGGTGGAGCTGGTGCCAGGGGGTCCCAGGGTGCAGGAGGCTGAGACGGCAATGCTGGGGGACCCTGGGGCGATGCTGCCAGTGGGCTCTGGGGTACACAACCCCAGGATGGGGCTGCATGGGGCGACCGACATGGTGCTGCCAGGGCACTTGAAGGAGCAGGGCCCTGGGACTGAGCTGCACAGGGGGTCCAGCACAGCGCTGTCAGGGGGCTCTGGGGTGCGTGACCCCAGGATGGGGCTGCACAAAGGAATTGGCAGGGTGCTGACAGGTGTCTCCAGGCTGCAAGGTCCTGGGATGGAGCTGCATGGGGGGGCTGGCACAGGGCTTCTGTGGGGCTCCAGGGTGCAGGGCTCTGGGACAGCGCTGACAAGGGCCTCTGGGCTGCAGGGCCCTGGGAAGGGGGGGCTGCACAGGACTGGGGGCTCGTGAGTGGGGCCCTGGGAGGGGCCACAGGGTACTGGCACAGGGCTGCTGGGAGGCTCTGGGGTGCAGGTCTCTGGAGTAGAACTGCTGGGGGGCTCCAGTTTGGTGCTGCTGGGGGTCTCTGAGGCACTGGACACCTCGGTGCGACTCCTGGAGGGTTCAGGGGCACCAGGTTTCAGAGGGGGACTCAACGAGGACTCTGAGGTGTTGGGACCCAGGGTGAGAGCCCCAGGAGGCTCCAGGACACTGCTGCTGGGGAGCCTCGGGGTACAAGGCACTGGGGTGATGCTGTTGGGGGGAGGAGATGAGCATTCCTGGGGGGCTCTGAGGGGCAGAACACCTGGGCGACCCTACTGGGGCGGAGCCGGGTGCAGGACACTGGGGTAGCACAGTCATGGTCCTGTGAGAGATTCAAGGGGGCAGAGGGGATCAGGGTTGCCCTGCTCTTCCCCCAGAACCCCACACAGCCATTTGTCCCAGCCCCCTCATCTCCCCGCCCCCGGGCAGGAGATACACCTGTTTCCCCGCACCCCCTCCCAGTATCCCCAGTCCCGATACACCCCAGCACCCCCCTCAGCCTCCCTCCTCCCTCGCCTCCCGTCCCACGGCCCCGCACCGACCTTGAGCCGCAGGCGGCAGAGCAGCGGGGTGAGGCTGGTGTGCTCGGCTCCCGGCTGCAGCCGCAGCTCCCGCAGAGGGGCCCGCCGGGGCGGCTGCTTCGCCTGCGGATGGGGCACCGGGAGTCACCGTCGGGGGCACCGGGAGTCACCGCCGTCCCTCCGCCATAGACCGGGAATGCTCCGACCCGCGCTGGCCTCACGGCTCCCCCCAAACTCCCGCAGCCACCCCACGGCAAGCCAGGGGCCACCCTGCCGTGACTTAACCCCCAACCCCGGGGCCCTCCCCGCCGCCCCACCGGGATGCCCAAACCGGTACCCGCACCCTCCACCCCCCGCCCCGTTCCGAGTCCCCACGCCGCACTCACGGCGGGAGTCTGGGCAGCCTGCATGGCCCCGTTTAGGTCCCGGTTTAGGCCCCGTCCAGGCCCCGGTTCAGGCCCCGGTCCGATCCCACCGCACCCCGCGCGCTGCCGCCGCCGCCCGTTTGAAAACCACGCGCCGCTCTGATTGGCCGCTCGGCGCGCGCGTCACTCCGGCGGGGAGGCTGTTAGGGGCGGGTCTATCGCGGTGATTGACAGGAGGTAGGCGTGGTTTTAATCTGAACCACGCCCCCGTCTCAGTGGGGAAGCGCGGCGCCGGCGGTTCCGAGCGGCACCGGGGGACGGGCCCGGCTCCGGCTCCCCCCGGCCCCTCCCCTGCGCCTTCCCCCGGGGCACCCAGCCCTGCGCGGCTCCCCGGAGATGCCCCGACTCCTGCCCGGGGCGGAACCAGCTCCGTACCCCCGCGGTAGTCCCGCTGTGCCCCGGTGGTCCCGCGGGAGTCCGGGCATGGCGGCGGCGGAGCCCGCGGCTCTGGGGTTTATTGCTCCCGCGGGGAGAGGTACAGCGTTGGGGTAAAGGGGACCCGGCCCAGCAGGGTCCGACCCGCTGCCGGGGGGGGGGGTGTGGGGCGGGGCGGGGGATGTCCCTGAGCAATGCCGGGGGTCCCGGGGGTGGCGGCTCAGCCGGGCCAGGGCCGGCCCGGGGATGCGGCGAGGTCGCAGTCGAAATCTGCGAAGGTGTCAGGGTCGGGCGGGGGCTGCTCGGAGGGGCGCGGGGCCACGGCCACGGCGACCGCCACCGGGTCCTTCTGCAGCAGGTCGGCGTCGAAGGTCACCCCGCGGAAGAAGGGGTGGCCCTGGAAGTGGTGGAGGTAGCGCAGGCGGTACAGGGGGTTGTGGCACAGCAGCTGGGGACAAGGAGAGGGACGTGAGAATGGGGAGACGGGCATCCGGCCGGTCATGGGGGACCCCTGAAATCCACGTGGGAGGGTTACCTCGGCCAGCAGCCGGGCCAGTGCTGGGCTGAGCATGGGTGGGCTCTCGTAGGTGCTCTGCTTGACATGCTCCAGCATGGCCACGTGGTCCCCTGCTGGTGCCACGGGGAACTGGGGGAGGATGGGAGGGGTGCATGGAGTGGATTTAGGAGCTCTATGGGTGCCCCTCTGCCCCCACACACACACCCTGCCATCCTCACCTCCCCGCTCGCCAGGGCGAAGAGCAGGACTCCCAGCGACCACCAGTCAGCTGCGTGGCTGTAGGGTCCCCCGCTCAGCACCTCTGGGGCTGTGGAGGGGAGCAGTGAGCGCCTGGGGGAGCGATGTCCCCCCTTCAGCGCCCCTACTGCCTCCTTACCCATGTACTGCAGGGTACCACAGATGGTGTGGGCTCGCTCGCCCCACTGCAGATGCCGGGAGAGCCCGAAGTCGGTGAGCTTGAGGTGTCCTGTGGGGTGAGACACTGCTTGGGGTGTGGGGGGGCTGTGGGTGGGGTGTCCCCATGGGCAGAGGCATCCCCACAGATGGGATGTCCCCACATTAGTGCCAGCAGATTCTTACCTCTCTCATCCAGGAGGATGTTCTCCATCTGAAATGAGATGTGTGCTGGGGTGGCCTCTCCCAGTCAGGATGTTGAGAGACACCCACATCCACCCACAACCCTGTGTTTCCTCCCCCAGCCCTGCTGCCACTCACCTTCACGTCCCTGTGTACGATGCCCAGGTCGTGGAGATACACTGGGGAGAAGACAGAGCCATCAGAGCGGCAGCTCCCCACTGCCGCCCTCACAGCAGGCAGCTGCCCACCCCTGGGCACAGCTGATCCTGCCTGCAGGTCCCCAGCACTGGGGATGGTGGTGGCTGTCCTCAGCATGGCAGGCGACTCACCCAGCACCAGCACCAGCTCGGCAGCGAACAGGCGGACGGTGGGCTCAGCGAAGCGCCCGGCGGCACGCCACAGCGCGTGCAGGTCTCCGGTGCTGCAGTAGGTGCACACTGCCGGGACGGGCGATGGACCTTACTGACGGGCTGCCCCGCGGGGCCGGGCTGCGCTGGCACGAGGGGCACAGGCACCAGGGTGGCATGGGCACGGAGGGCCGGGTGGGTCACTGGGGCCATGTGCCAAGGTGACGTGGGCACCAGAGCCTTAAGGGCGGCAAGGTGGCACAAGCACCAGGACTGCATGGGCACTGAGATGGCACAAGTGTTGTGTAGGGCCACCAGGACCACATACTAAGCTCACATGGACACCACTAAGGTGGCACGGGAGCGTGCATGTATTGGGGCTATATACCACGGTGACATGGGCACCAGAGCCATGTGGGCACCAGGAACATGCAAGCACCGGGGGCGCATGAGCTCCAAGGTGGCAGAGGCACGGTGGCCACATGGCTACCAAAGTGGCACAGTCCCCAGAGTCACACAGGAGCTGGGAACATGCAAACTACATGGGTATCAAGGTGGCAGGGCCATCAGGGCCAGGCAGGCAAAGGGCCTCGTTCACCCCCACACTGGTTCCTGCTCAGCTGTGGCTCGTCCCCATCCCTGTGTCCCTGTCCCCACAGTGGGTGTGGGGTGGGAGCTGGCAGCTGAGCGCCTGGATCCCCGCAGGGCAGCGGGGGGATGGAGGGGGGAGCATGTGCGTGTGCAGGGACACGTGTGCAGGCGGCAGGGACATGTGCGCAGGCGGAGCGGGGTGGGGGTGGGGGGAGCTGGGGCGAGCCCGCAGGCAGATGGTCACTCACTGATGAAGAGGTGGCGCTGGCCCTGCCAGCTGTCCCCCAGCCCGTGGACAAACGGGTGCCTGACCTGTCTCTGGGGACACAAAACAGAGAGGGTGAGCGGCCCCTGGGGCGGGGGGTCAGGGGAGCCAGGGACCTTGCTCCTGCCACCCTCCCTCCACAGCCCCAGCTGTCTCCTGCTGCCCCCACAGCTACCCCGATTCCCTCCTTACCCCTGCCATGGGCTGGGGTCTCCCCCTGCATCTCCCCTAACCTGGATGCTGACTTCTTCCTTGCATTGCTTGAGGGTGTCACGGCGCAGCACCTCCACTTTGGGCACGACCTGGGGTGGGGGGAGGGGGGAAGGGACGGGACGGGACGACACGATGAGAGGCTGTCAGGGGGGTTGAGAGGGCATCCACGGGCCCTGGGGGGACCACCCACCTTCACGGCGCAGACCTTCTCCCGCCCGCAGTCCAGCACTTTGAGAATGGTCCCGAAGGAGCCTTTGGCCACGAAACCCAGGATCTGGGGGGAGAAAGGGGAAGGGGGTGACTGAGCGCCCCACAGAGATGGGCTTGGGGTGGGGCAGGGTCCTGCGTGGAGTGAGGTGGCACAGGGCACCCAAAGCAGGCGGTGGGGACATATGAGGACCGGGGGACACAACAGGGTGCATAGGGAGCCAAGAGGGACACATCGGGACACAGTAAGGAGCACGTGGGGACGGGGGACAGGGACACGGGGACCCCAGCGCGGAGTTGTGGATGCCGGCGGTACGACATGGAGACGCCACACGAGGCAGCGGGACCCGGCGGGGGTAGAAGGGGTCCCGGTGGGACAGTCGGAGACGCCGGTAGGATGCTCAGGGACCCGACGCAGCATGCGAGGAGAGCCGGTAAGACGGTCGGTGATCCCGGGATGGCGACACGGGATGCACGGACGGCGCCGTAGGATGCTCGGGGACCCCGGGAGGACGTGCAGGGACCCGGGTGACACACGGTGCGAAGGGACCCGTGGAGACCGCTCGGGGCTGCCGGGTCGGGATACGCGGGCGCCCCGGTAGGACAGTCGGGGACCCCGGGAGGGTGCAGCGGGATCCCGGGAGGATGGAGAGGGAAGCCCCGGGACGGCACCTTGAGCTGCTGCTGGCGGGCGGAGGGGCGGACGGGGAACTCCGGCAGGAAGAGCGAGACGAGCTGCGGCAGCGGCCACCCGGGCAGCGGCGGCTCCTCGGCGGGGCCCCGCGGGGCCAGGGCGAGCCCCGGTACCGGTACCGGTCCGGTGCGGCTCAGCAGCGCCCGCACCCACGACCCCACGGCGCGGCCCTGCGGAACCCGGGGCAGCGTCAGCGGAGGGGACCCCGGGATGGGGGGGACCCCTGGGGCCGCACGCACCTGGGGGGGCCTCACCGGGGCCGGGCCGGGGCCGCTGCTCGTTGCTCCCATCGCGGCGCCGCCCGGCCGCGCCCCGGGCCCGGGCCCCGGTAATCCGCCGCTTTACATAACCCCGCCGCCCCGCCTCACCTCGCCCCGCCCCGCCCCGCCCGGCTGCGACCACCCCCCGCCCCGGGCACAGGGGCTGTCCCCGCACACCGGGAGCACACCCCGGGACCCCCACCCGTGACTGACTCCCAACCCCCGCTTTTGGGCAGGTGACACGCTCCCGGAACCCCTTGCAGACTTTGGAGGTTACCCTTCAACCCCCCATACCTCCCCTGCATCCATCTTGAGGCAGCCACCCCCCCAACCCCCAGGGCAGCCAGTGGGGTACCCACAGCCTCCCAAGCCCCGGTACAGCCCTGGGCACCGATGAGCACACGGGGACAGGAGAAGGATGAGGGCTGAGCCCAAGGTGATGGCAAACACTGCTCCCACAAACTGGGTAGCCCCACGGAAGGAGGGGAGAAGGTGTGCTGCTGAACCAAGAAGGGGGATAGTGCTGGCCCAGAACAAAAGGCGAGGACAAGGTCCAGACCCAGCTGAGCAAGGCTGTTCCAAATTAAAAACTCTTTATTGAAACTCTGTCCGCTTCCCCTTTCTCCCAGCCTGGAGCGATCCTGCTGCTTCACCAGACCCTGGGGCCAGGCCCAGCACCCACACAGCAGGGAGGAGAGGATGCTCACAGGAGCCCTTGGCACAGGAGGCTGCACCCCATAAAGCGGCCTCGGAGCACGCTGCACCCCCCATCCCGGTACTGCTGCACCCCTGCCCCGCAGCGACAGGGCTGACGAGGGTCTGAGCACGGCTAACCACCACCTCGGCCAGCGCTGTACTGCACAGCACGGCCCCCCTCTCCCCACCATCGGGGTGCCCTGCGGCAGGGGGGAGCATGGGGCACCCCCAGTCCCTTTCCGGCCTGCCGGGTGCTGCCCTCATTTGCGCCTGCCAAAGATTGACTTCTTGCTGGGGTTCTTCTCGCCCACGCTCAGCCCGATGAGCAGACGTGCCTTCTCATCTTCCTCCTGCTGCTGGATGGTCCCGTCCGATTTGTTTTCCAGCTTCCCCCGGGCCTCCGCACCTGCCGCCGGCTTCAGGCGTAGCTTCTCTTTGATCACCTGCCCAGGAAATTAGGGTGCTCAGCACCCCGCAACTGCACTCAGGCTCCTCAGGGCAGGTGAGAGCCTGAGGTGCTGAGCCAGCCTGGCTCCTGCCCGCTCCGGAGAACATTCCGCCAGCTCCAGCACTCTCGCTGCGAGTGGGAAGGAGCCACCGCGGGCTGAGGTCCCACCTGTGCCACCAGCGCTTTGCGGCTGTCCCTCTTCACCGCCATGGCGAAGTCCAGCCATGTCCACGTGTTGTTGTGGTACTCCAGGCACGGCAGCACCAGGTTCAGGTCACCCCAGTCCACGCTGTTCTTCTCACCCTGGGTCACAGGGGTGTCAGGCAGCGTGGGACGATGCCATGGGTCACCCCCAGCCAGCCAGGCTGTGCCCCCTCCCCAGCACGCTGGCCCCACACCTTGTAGCTGACGCAGAGCGGCACCTGCGGGATCTTGATGTAGATGAAGGAGTTGTTCATGGCTGCACGCTCCTTCATCTTGTCGATGTCATCCACAGGATGCTGGGGACAGAGCCATGAGCAGAAGGGAAGGAGAGGGGACAGAGCCAGGAACCAACAGGGAAGGGACAGCCGGGCACTAGGCCATGGCATTGCTTCACCGGGGAGAGGTGAGAGCTGGTCTGGTATGGTATTAGGGAAAGGAGGTGCTGCAGGGAACACATCAAGCCTGCGGGTGCTTGGTTGTAAAGGTTGCAAATCCTCACAGTGGGAGGGAGCAGGAGAAAACAGACAGGCAAGCAGGGGAGGACAGGGCTGCGCAGCCCTGCAGCTGAGCAAAACCAGGCTGGCTCCACAGCAGGGCTCTCCCACCTTCCCCCTGCAAAGCAGCAGCAGGTACCTCAGGTGCTTTTCGGAATGATCTTCTGACCCCCGATGTCCGGTTCAGTCCCTGAGTGACTCCCTTCCCTGGGCCCAGCGAGTCATCAGCCACGATGAGCTGCCGTGGCTTCACCACAGGGATCCCTGGGACAACAGGGTGGGAGGCTGGGTTGGTGCCAGTGCCTGGCTGGGGGTTAGCCATGACACAGACCCCTCCCAGCTTCACCACTCTGCCCAACATCTCCCTGACCACAGGGAAGACCACAAATCCCTGTCCCTCTATGGATGACCCCCGGAAATACATCCTGGACACGCAGCCAGAGTTGCTCAAGAACACCACTTGGGTGCCAGGGAGGAGGGTGACCATGGACCCCTCACCTGTTGTCACCAGCTTGGACTTGTCCTCCTCATCGCCCACCTCCTCCTCTTCCACGTTGCGGCCAGGAAAGAAGAAACCCATCATTCTGTGGAAGAACTGGTGGGTGAGCTGGATGGTGAGGGGTACAACGTTCACCTGTGGGGACAGAGGCACACGTCAGAGTCAGGCACAAGCTGCCCATTCCCGCAGAGACCCTGCCACCTCCCGGCCCAGCACCTCGAAGTGTTCCTTGATGGAGATGCCTCCCACGGGCGGCCGGACCTTGCTGAAGATCCTCAGTGCCAGCTGCCGGCCGGACTGGCAGGAGCTCTGGGGACGCAGCACCACCTGCAGGGAAGAGGACGGGTGGCCAGGGTGAGGACAGGCCACCCTGGCCAGGCCACCCGTGGGTCCCCAGAGTGCCTCTTGCCTTGTACACAGCGTTGGGCAGGAGGTTGTTCATCGTCACCCAGCCCAGCTCCAGCAGATGCTCGGCCGTGTCATCGGTCTTGTTGACCTGCACAGAGAGACCCGTCAGAACCTCAGGGCCTGCGCCCCGGCTCAGGGGCCACATCAGAGCCGCAGGGCCTGCGCCCCGGCTCAGGGGCTGTGGGTGCCACCAGCTGGCTCTGTACCTTGCTGTAGAGGAAGCGCTGGAGCTCCAGCTCGGCTATACCCAGCTGCCCGTCCTCCTCAGTCAGGCGCCAGCGTGCCTGGGCAAAGTAGAACTCAGTCCGCCGTGCCACGCTCACGTCCTCCGGCTGCTTTCGCAGCTCCATCTTGTTGGCTCGCTGCAGCTGGAAGTCCTTGAAGCACCTGCAGTGGAAAGGGGGAGCACTGGGATGTGGAAGCCCCGGAGTAAGGGGGAGGCAACGCCAGAGAAGCCAGGAATGGGCCCTACCTGATCAGTATGTTCAGCTCCTCGCTCTCCAGCTGCAGGTCAGCTTTCTCCTGGCTCAGCTGCTGCTGCAGCCTGTGGTTGAGGTCGAGCAGGCTCTCATTTTTGCTGTCATCCTGCAGGGACTGAAGGAGAGACAACCCTCAGGACCCTCTGCCCTGGAGCAGGGACCCCAAGGAGCCAGGACCTGCCGGGATGCGGGCTGACCTTCACGTTGGAGTACATCTGCTTCTCCAGCAGCCGGATCTGGGCGACGTGCTGCCTCACGGCCTCTTGCAGGTGCAGGATACTGCTGCGCTGCTCCTCGGGGTTGCTGGAGATTTCCAGCTGGAAGCGCACCCGTTGTTTCTTCTCGCTGTGCTCCTGGACATGGGGACAGAGGAAGGTTGGGGTTGCCCTGGGTGCAGCAAGCGAGACGGGGGCCTGAAGCCTTGCGAGTACCTTGCGCTTGGGCTCCACGTGCAGCAGCAGGTTGTTGACTATGTCAAGGATCATGGCATACTGCGCAGGGTTGGTGGAGATCTCCAGGTCATGGTGGATCAGGGTGAATGTATCCACAGCTCCTGCAGGGACACAGGGAGGACACACTGGGGCCTCAGCACAGCCAGACACAGGATGTACATGGGGGCCAGCCACAGATGGAGGGGATGGGGAAGGAGCCAAGGTGGTTACACTGGCTCCAGCAAAGCACAGTGTGTGCAGCATCATCTGATGTGCTGCCACATGGCTGGGGACCCCCTCTGACCTCAGCAGGGCCAAGATAGACCATCCTCAGACGTAAACATCAGCTGTGGGTCAGCCCAGTGCTCTCCCTGAGACATGGTGCCTGGATGTACCCACCCTCCTGCTTCTTCAGCAGATCCTCCTTCTCCTGGTTTGCTGGAGTCTCAGGGGGCTTTATCTGTGTGGCCAGCTCAGGGTCGATGTCATGGCTGTAGCTGATATAGTACATGCGGCAGCTGCAGCGAGAGATGATCCTCTGCACTTGCTGGGTCTGCTGGGCTTCCGAGGGCTGGTTCCAGTCTGGGGACAGGCAGGAAGACCACGGTCAGAGCACTACATCCTGGCATGTTGGGGACCTCCCAGCACAGAGCATCAGCCAGCTCCTGGAGCAGTCTGGGGACAGGCCAGGTGCTCCTGGCTTCATCACCCTCAGGGTCACATGCGAGGGGTGCTGGGGTAGGCAGGGCAGGGCGGGCAGCTGCATGGGCAGTACCTGTGGTGGTGCTGACCATGCCCCCCACTGCCTGCCCGCTCTCCATCAGTTCCTGCACCGAGTCCAGGCTCCGCTGACGATGCTCCTCAATATTTTTCACCTGGGGACACAAGGAGGAACCGCTGGCTGTCCCTGCTCTCCCTGCCCACGACACCAGCAGAGCTGCCCACCCCCTGCCAGCCGCTCACCTCCAGCCAGAGCTGCCCGTGCTCCCTTTCCGTGGGGCTGCTCTCTGTTGTGGCAAAGTACTGCATACCATCCAGCAAGCAGGTCCAGGACGTCTTCTGCTTCAGCGTGTCCCCATACCAGGCAGGGTGGTGCTGGCACTGCAGCAGTTGGGCCTTCGCGGCGGACACAATCACGCAGCCCTCTGTCTCCGCGCCACGCAGCACCATCTGCAAGGGGAGAGACCCCCGGGGTAGAATGAGGTGTTCTGGGCCCTCTCACAGCAAGGCCCTGGGGAGTGTGGGGTGGGCAGGCTGGCCAGCAGGCAGGTACCTGGCAGTTGACCAGCTCGATGAGGCAATTGCGGTTGTAGATGTCGTCGGTTTGGCAGGCGGCGATGCCGCACAGCTGCTCGCTAGCCCCTGACTCCTCCTCCGTGAAGACTACAAACTTGTCCGTCTCCTCAATGAGCTTCTGCAGCATGTAGGCTCCTGGGGAAGGAGAAAGGGTCAGGAGTGCCAGGCTGCAGGGGGTGGCTGGGTGAAAACAGGCATGGCTGGGGGCTAGGTTGCAAATTGCTGGGCGCGGGTTGCCCCTTGCTGCCATCCCTGCCGTGCTCACCCCCCGAGGAGGCTCTCTCAGGACGGCCACTGGTGATAGGAGCGGTGACTCTGGCAGGGACAGAGTGAGCAGAGAGCGAGCCCCGCTTCAGCTTCTTGGCTTGCAGCTGTGTGTCGATCTTCAGCCCCTTCAAGGCCTCAGTGGACAGGTTGCGCTTGAGCACAGCCGCTTTCTTGTAGCCATCATAGAGGCCGAAGGCGATGTCCCGGTTGGTGGTGGTCCAGGAGGCCCGCAGGTCCACTAAGTGCAGCTGGTGCGTGTGGAAACCATCGTCCCCATCCCGCAGGTGCAGCTCCTGGGCAAGGACGGTCAGAGCCTCAGCGTGGCAAAGCCAGCCCCAGCCCCTGCACAAAACACGCAGGGGCTGGGAGCCCTGGCAGCACCCCTCCCCTGAGCCCAAGAGACCACTCCGGAGCCCTCAGCAGGGTCCCACATGAGGGATGCTGTGGCTGAACAAGGCATCCCTTTGGCCAGGAGATCACAGGCCTGCAGGTCTGTCTCTTCTCCAGCCAAATCTTTGCCCCTTTGCACCCAAAGACCTAGGTCGCCCTGTCCCACAGGATGACAGAAGGTCAGCACGGCTGGGTCACACCGGCCACGTCCTGTGGCTGCGGCGGTACCTCCTCAGCCGTGCGGTTGCTGTGCCGCTGATAGGTGAGGGAGGACAGGCTCAGCAGATGGGTTTTCTTCACCAGGGTGTCAAGCCGGTGGTCAGCATTTTCATCACAAGTGGAGGCCATGAGGTGCACGGTGACCTGGCTCAGGTCGCTCACCATCTGCGTGATGCTCCACTCCGAAATGAGGCGTCGCATCACTGTACCAGCTAAGGGATGGGGAGAGGGGTCAGCCAGGGCCCTGCCCTGCCAGGAAGCGCTTGCCCACACGGTCCCCGCTCACCTTGCGGGATGAGCCGCTGGGTACCACGAGTGAAGATGTGCCCCTGGCAGCACTCCACCTGGATGCCCCGCTGCTGGGCAAAGGAGGCCCAGTAATGCACCTGCGAGGGAACAGACAGCACAGGCTGAGAGCCCCCAGCACGGGCAGAGCATGGGGAGACCAGCAGAACTCCCCAGCCCAAGGACTTGCCTGCAGCCGGGGGAAGAGCGCGGTGTAAGACAGCTGCTTGTAATGCTGCCCCAGCTTCTTCTTGCTGGGTTTCATGTTGTTGAAGAGCTTCCCGCGGCAGATGGGACGTGTCACGCTGGTCCACGTGGCCCAGAAGTTCTGCATCCAGCGGAGGGTGCTGCTGTAGAGCAGGATCCGGGGCTGGGAGTGCTCTGAGGATACACCTGCTGTCAGCCAGCACTGCAGGGCAGGGACACCCCAACACCCAGCCCAACACTGATACACATCGCTAAAACCAGCACGCCCTGCGACGTCCTCCCCAGACCCCCAGGGATCCCCAGGGTGCTGTCACCCACCCTCACTGGGCCGCGTCAGGTCCATCCGGATGGAGAGGTTGAGGTTCTCAGAGCGGAAGGCACGGTAGGAATCGTACTGCTGCCCCACCGGCACCTCGGGCAGGAACTCAGGGGAGCGCAGCACCACGCCATGGTGGTCGTGGGGGTTCCCGTGGCACAACCACTGCAGGTCCAGCGTCATGCACAGGTCAGGCAGGTGCAGGAAGCAGCAGTCGTCATACCTAGATGGTGAAAGAGACCCCAGTTACCCCCCACCTCAGCACCAGAGGCAGACCTGGAGCTCCCAGGCCCATGCTCACTTGGACGCTGTCCGGACATTGATGTCCAGGTTGCCCTTGAAGATGAACTGCCCAGGCTTCCAGTGGAAGGAGAGGTGGTTCCATTCCCAGTGCATGTTCTCTGTGGTGTTGTAGGGGTCCTGCAAGGACAAGGGTGAGGAGAGGCAGGTGTGAGCTAGTCCCTCACTGTGCTCTGCTCCCTACCCTGGCAGCACCCACCTCAGTGGCCAGCTGGTGCAGGTTGGCCTGTTCGATATCCATGTGCCAATCCCCGTGGAAGAGAAGGCGGCTCTTATCCCACCAGGGCAATGGGGCGCTGGGGTCCTCTGAGGGCTTGGTGAGGAGATCTACGCACTGGCCGATCAGAGTCCAGGCTGGGTCCCAGCAGGGCCCCCACACGATGGTGTACTGGGAGATCTCCGCTGGGGACACAGCTTGGCTCAGCCCTTTGCATGTTCCATGCGGCCCCATCCCCCCATTCCGGCACAGAGCCCCCGCCCCATCCCTGCCCCTCCAGCTCTTACAGTGGAAGTCATGGTAGAACTTCAAGGGTGGCATGTTCCTCTCCACTGTCGCGTCCCCCCAGGGCAGCCCCAGCTTCAGGACCTGACGACGTCGGGAGCAAGCCTGGCCGCACTGCTCCGCTCCGATCAGCCGCCCCGAGAGCTGCCAGTTCCGGATCTCAAAGAGGTAGCGAGGGTAGTCACGGATCCGCACTGTGGGGAGGAGGAAGGGCTGAGAGATGGGTCCCCCATTCTGGGTAGTGACAGGAGTTGCTGTCCCGTCACATCTCTGCTCCCTTCCCACTCCAAAATCATTTTCCCTGCTTGGTTATGTATCACATGGTGCCAGCAGGTCCCTGTCCTGGGAGCCCAGGCCACACGGCCATCATGCTCTTCTCCAAGGGCACCCTCCTGGGCAGCAACTCACCAAAGAAGCTGCCAACTCTGCCCTTCATCATGCGGCACCACTGGGTGACCATCTCCAGGCCCTCAGGGGGAATGGGCTGACATCATCCAGGTCTCTCATCTGCTCCAACACACGCTCTGTGCCATGGAAGGACTCATCGGCCATGGCCACCAGCTCCAGGTGGGCCAGGGTCCAGGTGAGGAGTGCCCTCCGCATGGGCGTGTTTGAATAGAGGCGCCGCGAGCGCTGGATGTAGATCTCGATGTTCTTCTTCTCCAGCGAGGCATAAAGCTCCTCGATCTTGCGGGCAGGCAGCAGCTCGCCATGCTGCTTGCGTAGCGCGGCCACCTTGGCATCCAGCAGCTGCAACCGCTTGGCGCTCTCCTTGCTCTCGTCCTTCATCAGCTCGTAGTTGTCTCGTAACTTGACCTCAAAGACATCATCCAGGAAGACCCAGGAGAAGTGCGTCACTTTGAGGAGGAGGTCGGGGGGCAGCGCCGTGCTGGCAGGGCGCCCACGCCGGTGTAGACCTTTCAACCACTTCTGCACCCCCACAGCAGCATCCAGCGTGCGGGAGAAGTCGTACTGGTAGGGGAACTCAATGGTCACGCTGGCAAAGGAGAAAGCCCAGCCGCGGTTGCGGAGGGTGCGCAAGGTGGGGAAGGCGCAGCGGTGCAAGATGACCTCCTCCAGCTCTGGCAGCAGCTTCACCTCCACCTCCTTGAAGCTGAAGATGCTGTGTCCGTCAAAGCCGGCAGCCAGCTCGGGGCAGTAGCCATGCAGGGCACCGCCATGCCAGCTCACTGAGGTCCTTTCAGCAGCCAGGCTGATGTAGTTGGCTTCAGAGACAAAGGCTGTGAGCTTGGCAGAGCTCAGCTCCAGCGACAGGGACAGGAGTCTTTTGGGGGGGAACCCATCTGGCTGGAGAGACCCCGGTGTCTCAGTAGGGGTGGCCGGGAGGGATGCTGGGCTCTCTGGGGGCTGGGAGTGAGGTGTCCTGCGGCCAAGGGCACTCTGCAAGGTTTCATGGCACTGGAGGGTGGCCAGGGTGTGATGATACAAGTGCATGTGGTCAGGTGGGCTCCACAGCACCGCCAGCCCCTCGCCACACTGCACCTAGAGTAGAGAGAGCAAGCAGGCACCGAGTCACTGCCAGGGCCAGCACAGCACAGCTCCAGTCTCCTCTTCAGCACCTTATGGTGCCAACCAAACCTCCCCTGGCCTCATCCACCCCAGTCCCACCAGTACAGGATAAAGAGACCTGAGGTTCACACCAACCTCCAGGGAGCGGATGCTGCTGTGGTAGGTGACAGAGAGCATGGAGAGGTTGGCCATCGGGTTGGGGATGGCAGGAGCTTTGCAACACGGCTGCATCTTCTCCGTGATGCTCTTCACCAAGGCCAGCACCATGCCCTGGACGCTGACCGTGCAGCTCTCAGCACTCCCCAGGACAGTCAGCGTGTCTAGCCGCAGCTCCAGGGCACCTAGAGTGACAGCATGCCAGCGCTGGGGCCATGGAGGAGGCTCACCAGGACACACCAGGTTCCTCTGTCTGTAGCTCCAGGACAGCCGTCTGCCACCAGCCTGGATGGTACTTACCCACCAGGGCTGAGAGTGTGAAAAGGTTCACATCCTCCACCTTCAGATCCACCTTCCAGAGCAGCCCCCAGGGCTCGCTTGAGGCAGAGGGTGGCTGCTCGGCAAGCTCAGCTCCGATGGGCCGAGGGCAGAACAGAGGCAGGACCCTGGCCAGGCACTCAGTGCAGGTGTCCGATGACTCTACTTGCAACCCCCGGATGGTGCAGTCTAAGAAGAGTGTGTCTGACTGGGCGCTGGACATGCCCAGGGGCTGGTTGTAGCTGCCCTGCAGAACCAAGAAAATGATCGCTCTCAGGCTGCAGGATATCCTCACACCACCCTGTGCCACCCAACACAGGGCTGCAGACAGGTAGCTACCCCGCAAAAGACACCCACCCACCCCAATGCTCCCCTTCAACTGGCTTACCTGAAGGTTGAAGGAATCAAGGATGAGGGCTTCTCCCCACACGTGCATGTTGGGGGGATGTGGGGCGCGCTGGATGTGCGAGTCATTGCCCACACGCCAGCAGAGGTGGTCCACGGCCAGCACCGCTCGCTGGTGCACGCCCTGCGGCCGCAGGTGCTGGTAATCTGTGGGCAAAGAGGAGGGGCTGAGCGCAGGGCAGGGCTCCCTGCCACCTGCTCACTGTCCCCAAAGAGTGGCAACCCAGGCACAGGATGCTGGGCGTCCCGGTGATGCTCTGGCAGAGCCACTGGCCCCCAGGAAAAGCCCAGCGGCCACCCCATACCTGCGGAGATGGAGTTGAAGCCCAAGGCGAAGGGCGGCGTGTCCCCCAGCTGCACCGACACATTGACATTGGACAGTGAGGCACACAGGATGATGGGTGCTATGATTTGGGGGTAGCTCCTGCACGGGACAAGCAGGGACGGGCTGTTAGTGGGGCGCTGTGTGCCACAGAGTCTGGCAGGGAGCGGGCCCAGAGGGACGCCCGCTCTGCAGCAGCCCCCACCCTGACTGCCTGCCGCCCTCTGTACCAGCCTCCCCACCCCATGGGCTGTGCACGAGGTAGAGAAGGTGCGGGGTGCCCAGGCACCCTGCCAGAGTGTGGCAGGCATGAGGAAAGGTGCTGCGGTGCCAGCAGCTACCCGGAGGCCGAGTTTACCTTCCCTTGCGCCCCTGGCTGGGGAGAGGCACTGCCCGGCACCCAAATTCCTGTGCCAACAGGCCCAGCCAGTGTGAAAACTCTTGGTGGCGGTAGTGGATGATGCAGGTGTTGAGCAGCACAGCAGCTGAGAGGTCAATGGCTGTGACCTAGAGCAGGGAGAGGGCAGGGTGGCAAAAAAGCTCGTGCCGGGAGCCAAACTGAGACCCTCAGGGGACAGGAGTGTGCCCAGAGCTCGCTCACCTGCACGCTTGTCTTCAGGACATTGAGGCACACGATGCGCTGGCGGCTCTGTGACAGGAGAAGGCCGTCTGGGGACAGAGAGAGAGGAGCAGAAGTGAGGGGTGGCGGAGGGCAGCGATGGCAACCCTGTCCCATGGGCACCCTCCTGGGTACTTGCCCTCCAGCTGGAGGTCTACACTCATTTGGTCCAGGTCTGAGGTGGGTGTGAAGTTGCGCAGGGGGATCTGCTCCTCCTCACGCCGATACAGAAACTGCAGCAGCTTCAGGCTCCAGGTGAGGTGCCTGTGAGACACAGGGAGTCACTGCCAGAAGGGAACTGCACCGTCATGTCCTCTACCTCATGTCCTCCACCTCCCTGTCTCCGGTGCCCAGCTGGCTGGCACAAAGGCTCCAGCCAGCACCCAGCTGCATCCCAGCCCTCTCATCCCATCAGCAGAGGATCCCATCATGCTGTCCTACTGGAGAAGGAGCTCACATGCCTTCCTCCTTCCCCAGGCCAAGCTCAGTCCTGTCCCCAGGTCTCTGTGCCCAGCATTGACTGGGGACTAGGGCAGCCTCCCCCTCTCTCTTTACCTCTTCTGACTGTTCATAGACAGCACCACGCTGGTGTTCTCCAACTTCACCTCCACCCGCCTGGGAATAAGCTGCAGCGTGTCCCTGCTCAGCAGGGACAGAGACTCCAGGGGCTCCCCCGGCCTGGAGAAGGACACACATAGTCATGGGAAGGCTCTTGCCCAGACCCCCCTCTCCCTGCAGTGGATGGCAGTGATAGCACAGCCAAATTATCCATCTACAGTGCAAGCACAGGGACTGCCAGCCCCTGCCCTGCACAGAGCTTGTCCTCATCCCTGTCCCCATCCCTGACCTGCGCCGGGCTGTTCCCCTGCGGTGCTGCGCTGCGCCCCGGCAGTGACACGGTGCAGCAAGGGGCTGCAGAAAAGCCCTTCGTGCAGCTCTGCCTGCAGGGTCTGGACGCGCAGCTGGACATCCGTCAGGCGTCGCTTGCTGCTGATCTCCAGCGACAGGGAGAGCGCCAGGGCCAGCTCCGCCAGGCACGTGTCATCCTGCACGGAGACATGCGCAGGGAGTCACCCCCTCTGCCTGCCAGCTGATGCTGCGGGCGAAGCGCTGGGCTCAGCGTGGAGCCCAGAGCCTGGCAGCATCTCCCAGCCTCAGAGATGGGCTCGAACAGGTCCCTGGGGTCCAGAGAGCCGATGCCCAGGCCCAAAGCGTTGAACTTCTCCGTTCCTCGGCACTCACCAGCTGGCTGCTCCGGAGCACTTTGCTGCTCACCTTGGTCAGGCTCACCTCACAGGTCAGGCTGGGGAAAGCAGAGGACAGGCAGAGGCTGCAGACCCTTCTGGCTCTGAACCAAGCGCCTGCCCTCCCTTTTCTATGGGACACTAGGACCCCAAGCCCCTGCTCCAAGTCCTCCCCAAAAGCAGAGTGTGCCCTAACTCCACACAGAGAGCAGCAACTCATAATCTGGAGAACACGCAATGGGAGTGGGCCAGCCTTGGAGAACATTAATGTCTCACATCACAGGTGACATGGGATGCTGCCAAGTGGGACAGAGTGAGGTGAGACATCACGGATGGAGCTTTGGTTGGGTCTGAGGAACCTCCCCTGCCCCCTGGGACCCAGAGCGGGGCTGGGAGCAGAGCAGGATGCGAGGACAGCATTACCTCTTCCCATCGCCGTTCAGGAAGAGACGGGTCTTGCTGGCCTGGATGTGCCAGAGGGACTCTGAGGTGGCCACATGCAGAACGATGACATTGATGGAGTCCATGTGGATGGAAAAGAGCTGGGGGAAAGGTGCTACTGTAAGGGAGGCCTGACAGCGGTGCGGCCCACAGCAGCTTCTCACCGAGCCACTGCCTCACCTGGCTAAGGAGCCTCAGCAGGGAGGGTTTAAGAGTCAGGTCTGCTCTGCTTCCATTTCCATCAGCTTCTCTGGGAGCCTTCGGGACAGATGGCTGGAACCCGGGGCCCTTCTGGAGATCCGTGTGGATTCGCACCTCCCCAAAACACAGCTCAAAGTAGCGCCTGATGAAGAACAACACACGCAACTCTTAGAAGAACTTGTACACGTTACACCCAGCCCCATCACCAGGGATGCCCCCCACCACCCTGGGGATGCGCAGAACCAGCGCAAGGACACATGCAAGATGCTGCTGCCCAGAAGAAAGGTGCTTCACTCCCACACAGAGCAGACCATGGGAAACGGGGACTGCAGAAAGGTGTAAAGGCAGCAGAACCGCAGTCGTCAGGGCCAGGGATGAGGCAGACTCCCCAGAGGGAGCCAGGCTGGGGGTACGTACGGCAGCTCCCGGCTCAGTTTACTGGAGATCCAGATGTTGTCGATCTCCTGCAAGGACACAGCAGGTAGGTCAAAGAAAAAACAACTTGATTCTGCCTGATGTCACCCTGATGTTCCTATTCTGCTCCCAGTCCCTGGCATCATGCAGGGAGAATTGTGGAGCATCCCAAAACCCTAAAAGGTTGGCTACGCAACAGGAGTCTGGCTGCAGGGACTTGATGCCTGGCTGGAAGTGACTGCAATGTCCTGCCTGTCCTCATCTGCCCGTGACCACCCCTCACCCAGATACCCACCACAGTCTGCTGCTCCTGCTGGAACTTGAGGCTGATGTTCTGGGCCCAGAAGAAGCCGAAGGAGCCGATCTTCAGCTCTGCATTAAGCTTCTGCCGGCACCAGGTGACAGCCAGGCGACACACCAGCCACCTGCGGGGACAGGTGGGAAGCCAGGGTCAGCCTCACTGCTGGGGCTGGGGGCTGAGGACCCTCTTTGCCCTTTAAGCACCAGCTCCAGCACCCACAGCTGGACCGGGGCTCCCTGGGCAGAGCCCTCTCACCATGGGTGGCCTGAGCTGGGGCAGAGCCCCTGCAGTGTCACCCCAGCCCTGAGGGCTCCCATTGACCACCAGACCACCCCTCTCCCCCCGCCCAGGCTCTCACAGACTCCCGTAAGCACCCAAGCCCCTAACACCCTCCCAGACTCCCACCCCCATACCCTACACATCGCTCCCCACAATCCAACGACCCCCGAAAATCCCTCAGGCTCCCCCACCATCCCGACACCCCTGCCCCAGCCCTCTGAGCCACCCCACACTCCGGACACCCCCCCAAGCCCTCTCTGTCCCCCTTAACCCACCCCCCGACCCCTAACACCTCATCCCCAGCCCCACGGGTCCACCCAAACTCCTGGCAGCCCCCCTCCCTCCACCCCAGCCAGCCCCATCACCCCCCAAAAGCCCCCGCGGACCCCCAAAACCCTCGACAACCCCCAGCCAGCCCCGTGAGTCCCCGTTTATCCTTTGCGGGCTCCCCCAACCCCACCCCAGCACAGCCCCCTCCCAACAAATCCCTGCGGCCCCCTGTCACCCCACCGCCAGCCCCGCGGAGCCCCCCCAGACCCCCGCGCACCCCCTTAGCCCCGTCACCCCTCCCGAACCCCCGTGCCCGCCTTCCTCCCCCCGCCGCCTTTCCCCTTCCCCGCTCCTGACCGCGCCAGCAGCCCGGCGAGCAGCGCTACGACGACGAGGCCGAGCAGGACGGCGGGCAGCAGCGGCGGCGGCATGACTGCCCCCTACCCCCGGGGGGGGGCGGGGGGGTGCGTGTCCGTCCGTGTCCCCCCTTCCCTCCCCTCCTCCCTCCCCGCCCCTGCCCCGGTACCGCCGCCGTCCGTGGGGCCGACCGCCCGCGCACCCGGAGTGGCCGCTGGGAGGGGAGGGGAGAGGCGGGGCGAGCCCGGCAGGGCCGAGCGGCGCTTTCCCGGAGTGCGAGGTAGCCGCAGCGCCCCGCCGGGGCCGGCACCGGGAGAGGGTGACGATGGCGGCGGTACCTCCCCTTCCCCAGCACTCCTCCCAACCCCCAGCACAAACAGCCACACGACAGGGGAGGATTGAGCTCTTTTATAAGGCCCAGGCCCCCGCCGGGCACTGGGAGAGGTTGGGGTACAGTGGGAGGTGGTGGCACGGCTCCCAGGGGACAGCAGTCCTTGGGGGTCCTGGGCTGGGGGGAACAGAAGAGGGAGCTGTGAGGATAGGGACGGGCGGTTCAGGAATCTGCTCTGGGGCAGGTCTGGATGTTGGGCACAGGTACTTTGGGTCAGGTCTAGATGTTAGGCTGGGCTTTGTGTTGGGGCTGGACACTGGGCTCAGCTTTGTGCCGGATTTGGGATGTTGGAGTCTGCTTTGGGTCAGGTCTAGACATCAGGATCTGGTGTCAGATGGATTTGTGTGACCTGTAACATTTCAGATGTTGGGCTCTGCTTTAGGTCAGGTCTGGATGCTGGGATTCGGGACAGCAGAATCCACTCCAAAGTGGATTAAGAACATTGTGACCTGCTTCTTGTTGGATTTGGGACCCTGTGTCCTGGTGTGGATGAGACCCAGGTGGGGACAGAGCCATCCTCTGGGTCGAGTGGCCCCAAACATCGCAGGGCAGCGCCCAGAGGCTCGGCAGCAGTCTGTCTGTCGTCCATCACAACTCAGCGTGGTACTGCTCCGCCTTGAAGACCTCACTGGGCTGCATGAAGATGCCCTCCATCACCTTCCAGTAGTTATTCTGGCTGGAGGCGGCCATGCCGTGCACCTCCTTCTGCCCATGGATGGGCCTCCCGTACTGCTCTCCCGTCACTGAGAGGAAGACATCGGTAGAGGCGTGCTGGAAGCGCACCTCGCCGTCCCGCACCCAGTAGGTCCCACTGCACACCACTGTCCAGTCGTCCAGGTAGTCGCCCTCGCCAGCCTCCCCGAATGCGCTCACCTCCTGTGGGTGTAAGAGAGCTCGTCTGGGGGCTGGCATGAAGGGGGTGCTCAAGGGAGCTGAGCTGGGCTCAGGGGGAGCAGAGAGAGGGGTGAGGGGATGTTGTTGGGATGAGGATTCTGTTGGGACTTGGAGGGTCTGGATGGGACTGGGGTGCTGGGGGGAAGGGGGAGCTGGTCGGGACAGGGAGAGCCCAGTGGGGACTCGGGGAACAAGATGGGGCTGGTGGGGGTGACCAGGGGGTCCCAGTTTGAACTAGGGAGAAGGGTGGGATCAGTAGGGATAGAGGAATCTGGTCGGGACCAGGGAATGTGGCAGTGCCGGTAGGGACACGGGGGACAAGGGGACCTGGGCGGGGCGGGTTGTGGGGGGATCCCCGGTCGGTCAGGGGGTCCCAGCCGTGCCCAGCAGTTACCTGGTTTCCGGAGAGCGGGGAGGCGAAGCGGTGGCTGTGGAGATTGCGGCCGGTGCCCAGGTGGGTGAGGCGGATGGCCTGCCCGCACCGCACCGGCGTGCCCCGTTCGCAGACGGCGGCCGTGCGGCCCCGCACCCGCCAGTAGCTGTTCCCGTCATCCGCCGCCGACACCCCGGTCACCGACTGCTGCCCGCTACCTGCCCAGGGGGAAGGAAAACCGCGGTCAGGCCCGACCCGGGAGATACGGTGCCGGTACCAGGGGTGGGCAGGGGATGGGGGTCCCGTTACCGGAGCCGTAGCGCACATCGTGAGAGTGCAGGCGGACGTTGTGCCGCACATTGAGCAGCTTCACCACCGAGCCGCAGGTGACGGGCCCAGGACCGCCGCGCACCGCCGCGCCCAGCGCCACCACGAGCAACGGCACCAGAACCGGCGGCATTCCCCACCGCCCCACCGCCGCCAACCCCATCCCGCCGCCGGAAGGGGAAGTGGCGCCGCTCCGCCCGCCCGGAGGTCGCCGCTCGTCTGCTCCGCCCCCCTCGCTCGCCGCCGCCGCCGCGGAGGCCTCCATTTTCCCTCGGTGCCTCGGGTAAGGCCGAGCCGGGCCGGGGGTTGCAGCGGGCTGGGCAGAGCCGAGCAGTGGCGACGGGGAAGGGGGTGTCGGCAAGGTTCGCGTCGCTCTGGAACGGGCGGGTGTGGGGGAGTTGTTGTCAGGGGAACGGCGGGCTCGCACGGGGCCCGGAGCGGCGACAAGGCCTCCTGGGCGGCTCCGGCGGGCCTGAACCCCGGTAAGGGCGGCAGGGACGGCCCGGCGGTCGTCGTCGGGCTGGGCCGCGGTTCCTGGTTGGGGGGTATATGAAGGCGGCGCCCCCTCCGCTCCCGGCTGGCGGCCGCGGGTGGGGCTGGCGGCAGCAGGAGCCTCCTGGGGCGGGGACCCCGGTTGGCGGCCGTGCCGCAGCGAGGTGACCCGGGCCGGGGCGGGCGGTACCCGCGGGGGGAAGGCTCGGCGGTGGGCACAGGGGCTGCGGCCGGGGGGTGGAGATGGGAGAGTACTGGAGCCCTCCCTGCTCCGCGGAGCGGTCCGGCTTCCCCACGGCAGAGACTGCCGCGGACACGGGGACTGCGGCACAGCCCTGACACGGTAGGAAAAACGGGTGGCTGCGAGGTGATGGGCACCGAGAGTGGCGGCCTGCTTTTTTGGAGAGGGCTGGAAAGGGTCTGACCTTTGTTCCTCAGGAATACTGGCTGTCCGCATCCCCCCACACACACACACTCCGCAGGTGCTGTGCCCAGAGCCCTGCGTTGGGTTTTGCAAAGTCCTAACAGGCTCCTCCGTGAAAAACCGAGGGGCAGCAGCCTGGGAAGAGCCTTTTGGGCATTAATAACTGGCTGGAGGGCAGCAAAGAAAGGGCAGAGATGAATGATGGGTGCTCACAGAGAAGTGGGGTGGTTGTGCTGTTTCACAGTCATCTCTGCTCCTTTTTTTCCTGAATGTGATGGTATGGAGAAGGAGTGTTTAATCTGAAATTATTTAGGATAGCTAAACCAGACAGTGTCCTAGTGCTGGTGTAGTAAATGAGATGCTGTGTATGTAATGAGGGTAACAAACACCACAGCAATTGACTCCACATCAGTTTTTACTATTCAGGAAAGAGCCGTTGGCGTCTCAGCAATTGTTTCCTTTCAGGCATCACTTCAACACCCTGCTGCAGCCTAAAAAGGATATTTTGGAATTACTTTAAAGGAGCAGAGAACAAAGCAGAAACACATCGTTACCATAAATCGTTGGCAGCTTGTGCCCTGGCTACTGCTGGCAGTGCTGCTTAGCCCATCTCCAAAGGGGAGCACTGGAAAAGGCAGGGGCAGGAGCAGTGTGGAAAAGCAGGTTTCCAAGCAAGGGAAGCTTTGGCTTGCTCACCTTAGGGGGAAAAGCTTGCTGACAGGAGATAGGGTGCAGGTGCGTGAAGTCATAGGCGGGTCAGAGGAAAGGAGGAGGGGGACGTAAAATTTCTGTTTCTCACAGGAAATTATGATGCAGCAGGTCTAAAATAAACAAGCGGAAGCGCTGTTCCACACAACGTGCTATTAAACTGTGGTGCTCTGCCGCAGGGTGTTCCACCACCCAACAGCATCAGGACCAACAGGGAGCATGAAAACCAACGAAGCAAGTATGGGAAGTTCCTGAGCTGCAGTTGCTGGCTGTGAGGACTTTCCCTGTTGCAGCATCGTTGGTCTCCAGGCGTCCTTGTGCCCACACGTTCCTTTGCACATCTGCCACTGAGGAGGGTGGGAATGTCTGGTTTGGTTCCTGACTGCAGAAATTGGTAAAACAGCTATAAAAGCTAAATACAAAACTTTGGGAGGTTGGCCCTGTGGAGCTCCCTCCCCTACCAAGAAGTGGCTCTGAGGGAGGGCTCAGCTCCAGCGAGGTGCCTGTTGAGGGTATTTGATTGTGGGGTTTCGCCGGGGTGTTTTTGTCAGGCTCATAAGCTTCAAATTAAAAGAAGCCAATATGATTTTGTCTGAATTCTGTGGTGGGGTGCAGTGTGGAGATCATTGCTTAGTCATTAGTCTTAAATCCACACATCCCAGCTCTATCATGCCTTTTTTTTTAATAAGGAAACCAAAATTGCTTTCATCAGGAGAGCTTTAGGGGGGAACAGCACTATCACCTTTGCAGTTTGTTTGGGTTTTTTGTAACAAGCCATTTATTGTCACAGCCTTTTACTCCTGTGGATGTACTTTGGCTGTACTAAAATGAATTTCTATGAACATCTAACTGACAGAATGAATAGAGCGTGCTTTCTTACGCTCTACATTTTAATTGAGTCGAGTTTCCCAGCCTTATTCTCACAGAGCTTTCTGAACCCCCTGCAATTTAATTTTCCTCTTTGAAGTGTAGACATGAGAACTGAGCTAAACCCTTCAGGGATGGCTTGGGCAATGTGGTTCTATGGACTAACATGATCTTAAGTGGACTGTGAGTTGAACCACAAAATGTCAGAGGTTAAAACAATCCCTGTCCAAATCATCTCTCCCCCAAAACACCCCCCCAAAATGAGTATTAGCATGGGTCAGGGCCTTGGTGTAGTTTCTCCCATGAAGGATGGGGAGAAGTCAGGACTTGCTTCTCTTCAGTACCTATGCTGCAGTAATGCCTGGAGTAACAGTTATTTTTGCTGGTTTGTGTGTTGCTGCCGATACCCTGATGTCGATTGCTGAATAATAAATGTCTCACTGGGAGGACAATCCTTACTCTGCGAGCATCGCTGAGGTCTCGTGCCTTCGTTGTCATCCCTGTGCTTGGAGAGCATGAGATGCTTGTGATATCAGTCACCCTGTGCCTGCTCAGGCTGTGAACCTCCCATGTGGCGCTGCTGATGCCATCCAGCACATGGTTGTGTCCCTGCCTTGCTGAAATGCCACCATAACTGGCGAGGTGCAGGAGTTTTTCCCTGCACTCTGATATTTTGCAGGTACTCACTACCTATCTCCATTTCTAAACGTAAAGAGTTGACAGTTGCTCGGGTGTGATGTACAGAGTGCCCCCAGCACTGCCATGTTTTGCAGTGCCAAGGCTTTGCAGGTGTTTGAATGTCTGGTTTCCATAATTCTCACGTCTGTTACAAAGCAGAGCTCTTACTCTGCAAGGTGCTGCCTCACCTAACCAGGGAGGGAGCCCACAGCACCTGCAGCCAGCGTCCAGCCCAGTCCTGCCAAGCTGACCAGAGATCTCCAGTCTCGGTATTGACAGAAGAGAGCTTTCTGCTCGGGGTCATCCCAGTTAAAAGGAGCTGTGGACTCTGGACAATTGCCATTGTGCCCTTGAGCTGAGCAAAGTGCGGGCAGCCCTGATTGAAAGCAGAGGGCGTGTAATTGCTCAGTCCTGAGCTGCTCTGGTGCCGCTGCCTGGCGAGAGAGGCTGTGCTTGAGGTGCCTGGCTCGGACCAAAGGCTCCCGCGCTTCCCTCGCCTGCTGCCGTCGCAGTGCTACTCGCTGCGTTGCCATTGTCCTTGGTCCTTCTCTGTTGGCATTTAGTGGCTCTGTGGTACCTTTGGGGTGAAGCTGTATGTACATAATGCCCCCAGAAGCCTGTGTGCTTGTGCACAGGTGAGTGTGCAGGATTAGGGTTGGTCTCCCTGTGTTTTTGATGCGTTAGTGCTGTTTGGTACTTGTACCTGTGCTACAGCACTCTGGTCCTCTTCTGGGAGCATGCTGCAGGAGCAGGGACACTGCTGTGCTGCTCTGAGGAAAGGCCTGTAGCGTGATACAGCAGGACTGGTCCAGCATCCTCAGTCTGGCATCTCTAAATCTGACCCAAGCCAGACAAGCTATGCTGCTAGAGTCGGGCTTTCCCTGTGTGACTGACTGCTAGGGGGGTCCCGCTGGGCAGCCGTGTTGTTCTAAGCTCTGCCACTCTGCCTGTTCATTTCTCTGGAGTGGGGAGTGGGAGATGCACCCTCAGTCCGTTATCTGATTCAACATCTCTGTGGTAATAGCTACCCTTGCTTCCATTTGCTGTGGTTAAGTGATATCCCTGCTGTCCTGAGGTGGATTTCACTGGAGCAGAAAGCACCCGGTTTCGTGGGCGGTTGCCTGGTGTGGAACCTGCTCAGCTGGATCACTCACTGAGATGGGTTTCTTAACTCATGGCTGTTCCCTGTGTCCAGGCAAATTTGATTGGATGTGAACTGAAATTGCTGGGAAATGGTATAAGAGTCGATGAGGAAGGAAGTTGGAATTGTGACTGGAACACTTGACTGGCAGAGAAGAGTAAAATTGTGTGTGGTGCTATGGTGAGGGGGTTTCTTGGTAGGTTTGTGTGTTGATTATGGACAAGGGAGAAATGGGGTTATTAGAAGCGTGAATGCTCTAGGAAAGGCTCCCAGCCTGCAGCTTTCTGTACGTTAATACATGTGAAAAACGTGGTGAGGGAATGTGGAGCTGACACATTCATGCACAGGCTGGTAAACGTAACAGTTACTCCGTGTAGTTACAGAATTCATCAGTAGCATTTGCTTCAGGAACACAGATTTAACCAGCATCTGTACCACCATCTGAAGAGTTATTTCAGAGAGGGATGCTTAAATCCATATGTGTGACTTCTGTGGTGTCCTCTTTGAGGACAGGAATCACCCTGTGCCCATGCACCAAGCTGAAGCAGCGATGTCCTGTCTGGGTACAGAGCAGTAGCCTTGGTCTGCTGCGATTTCGGTCTGTTTGGAGCATCCCAGACACATGTTGGCCACAGCCATATAATCTGCAGCCAAGGAGTGTGAGCTGCTATCTGCTTGTGTCTGAAATCTGGCAGAGGGCTTTCCCTTGTCTTTGTTGTGGGTTTTCTTTAATGAGATCTGTCCGTCACATTCCTTCAAAGCAATTAGTATTTTAAGATTGAGCTTGGAAAATATTTAAAGTCATTCATTTATTTATTTATTTATTAAACCTGAGAAGCCCCTGGTTCTCTCTTTGTGTTGGTGTGCCAGATGAGTGGATCTTCAGTGCAGAACAAGGTGAAATGTCGTGGCAAACCCTTGCTCTGGTTCCCATGTGTGGGACTGATTCCCTTCAGCTGTCTGTTTGCAGTGGGGAAATTATTATGGGGCCATTCCGTTTAGGTATCATTCCCTGGCATATGGAATTAATTTCTCACCATAATACATTCCCCTCCTTTTTTTTAAATGCTAAATTGCATCAGATGTAATTTAAAGTGGAGGTTTTGGCTTTAGATCTGACACCTCCTCTGAGCTCCTTCTTGTACCTTCCCAAAGGCTGGTACTTTTCCTGGGCTGGCTTTTTCATCTTCACAGCCATTTGAGGAATCGATTTGGCTTTCGTTACAGTTGGCTTTTGGAAACTTCTGTTGTTTTGATCTATGCAAAAAGGAATTCATTTAAAAAAGAAGAAAAAAAAAAAAAAAGAAAGAAAGAAATCCTTTGAAAATTTAAAAAATCACAGCGAGGTTTGAAACCACAAGAAGTAAAAGGCCCAGAGAAAGAACTTGAGCCATGTCTTTGGGCGTACGGTTCCCTTTGTGCCAAACGTGGTTTATACAGCTTCCAGAAACCCCAGTTGGGGAAACACATCAAACAGAAGGTTCTGGATGTAGGAAACACCCTGGTTTTGTAGTTACTTGTTACTTCCTAGCCTCTGGACAAAGGCCCCTAGCCTCCATTAACTGAGTGGGAATTAATCATATTAAGATCCTAATTGGTAGGACCGCGTGCCTAACGCAGTGCGGCGGCGGTGACGGCGTGGGGCTGCTTTCCGGGCTGCGTGGGAGGGTATGGATGGGATGAAGGGCTTTGGCTGCAGGCATCGTTCAGCTACAGCTGGGAGCTCGGCTGTGGAACAAATGCGGCTGTGACAGGGCCTGTCCTGCTTGCTGAGACGTGGGCTGACAGCAGGCAGCATCACTTGGCTGCTGGCTAATCTCTGGTGACAGAGATGCCCAGGCAAGGTGGACACTGGGTAATTTGAGGCCTTGATGGATGATTCAAAGCCCTCTTGCCTTAGCTGTCTTCTCTCCAAAACCCAGCAGAGGGGGAAGTGCAAATGTTTCTCTCTTGGCTGATGTGATGGATGCCTTCTCTCCCCAGTTCCCCTGGAGCTGTGTGTGAGGCGCTGCAGCCATGTCTGACTTCGTGGAAAGTGAAGCGGAGGAGTCGGAGGAGGAATACAACCAGGATGGGGAGGTTGTGCCTAGAGTAACCAAGAAGTTTGTAGAGGAAGATGAGGATGGTGAGTCTGCCTGGCTCTTCTGAGTCTGCTGAATTGTCTGTGTGCCTTGCTGCTCTATTTTACGTCTCATGCCTTTGCAGATGGGGCAATAACTGCTATAATAGCATGGCCATCTGTAGTCAATAGAGTCAGCTGTTTAAGTGCTTCCCTTCCTCAAAGTGCTGAGGTGGTTTTTATATTTGGCAATAGAAAATACACAGCTTCACCCATGTGGGACTTGCAGTTGCACAGTTTGATAGTAAACAGTACAAGGAGAGGGATTCTCTGTGTGACCTTTCCACCTGTTCCCCCTGCAGCGAGCGTGAGACAAGAAGTGGGGCTGTAGCACAAGCTGCTGCCCGGGTTCTGTGTCAGTAAAAGTGCTCCGTTCAGGCTCTCTCTGTGTGCATAGTGGGAAGGGAGGTGCTGTCTGCACAGAGCCAGGAGGGAGTCTCAGCACTCAACCAACGAATACATGTCTAACACTCACTGCTCTCCACCAGATGAGGAAGAGGAGGAGGAGAATCTTGATGATCAAGATGAGCAGGGGAACCTGAAAGGCTTCATTAATGATGATGATGATGAGGATGAGGAAGAGGAGGAAGAAGCCAGTGACTCTGGAGACTCCGAGGACAATGTTGGCCACAAAAAGAGAAAGCGCAGTGAGTTTTATGATGACTGTTCGTAGCAGGCTGCAGGTGATACTCTCACACTGCCCTCCAGAGCTCACCCTCTGCCCCAGCTGTCTGCAGGGGGAAGTTAAACAGTTACACCCTTCTTGACAGTTGGTCCATTCCCAGATCAGTAAGGGGAGAGCATAACTCATCTCTGCTTTCTTCTCTTAGCTTTTGATGACCGCCTGGAGGATGATGATTTTGACCTCATCGAAGAGAACTTGGGTGTTAAAGTCAAAAGAGTGAGTTGTGCTCCCACACTGCTGCTAACGGTGTGTCTCTGCATGAAGGAGGGTGGGCTTCTGCCTGGCCTGAGTGAGTGGTGCTTCCTGGCCCTTCCTCTCCTCTTGCGAAGGGAGAGCTGAGTGCTCCAAGAAAGCAGGGTCTCTCCCTGCCCAGGCAGCTGGGAACTGGCTCTTAGAGTTCACCAACCACTTCCTGCTCATTCCTGACATTGCTGTACTCCCCACTTCTGCAAGATGGTCTCAGAGGACCCCATGCTTCCTCCTGCATGACGCTGACCTCAAAGTCAGTACAAGTTTTTACAGGCTCTAAAGCTCCTTCCACATGTGCTAGACACACATCACACCAGGCGGTGGTGACAGCATGCAAGTGGCACGACATGGTCCTCACCAGGCAGTTATTGTGTTGTGTGCCCAAAGAGCAAGGCTGGGCTCCATCCTGCTCCCTCTCAGATGCCTGCAGAGGAAGTTCAGTTCTGGCCTGGCAGAGACCACACAGAGCTCAAGTGCCAGGAATTTTGGGGCACTGACGAGTGTTTTTTCCTTGCAGCAAAAATTCAGGCGTGTGCGAAAAATGTCCGATGATGAGGATGATGAAGAGGAAGACTATGGAAAGGAAGAACATGAGAAGGAAGCCATTGCTGAAGAAATCTTTCAGGATGGTGAAGGCGAGGAGGGAGGGGAAGCTGTTGAAGCTCCTGTTGCTCAACCAGAAGAGGAAGAAGAGGAAGAGGAAGATGAATCTGGTGAGTATGTATGCATAATTATCTCCAAAGGTTTGTCCTAGGAGTAAAGTACAGGAACAGCGTTAAGACTTTCTCTGAGCTATGAGGAACTGGAGGCTGTAGCCCTGTTGTAAAGCTCTTGCTGGTCTGATGGATACATCTTTAGAAATAGATGTTTCTGGGTGCAGGTTTAGTCTGTCCCTCTACACCACTTCGTCCAGAAGCGTGTTACATGTGTTGAGGCATTGAACACCTTCACTCTTTCATACCTAGTAGCACAGCACATCCTTGCCCTGCTTCTCAGCATCAGTCTGTTGCCATGCTAGTACCACACTGAAAGAGCTTCAAGAAGTCTGCCTGTCTACTGACTGAAGCAGCAAGGCCTTTTCTGGCTGCATTTTCAGTGCACTGAGCTGCACATAGTTGCCAGGTGGCTTTCCCTGTGTTTGGAAATTTGTTCTAGCTTATTATTGTGGTTCAGACTCCTGGAACGTCTGAGGTTGGTGAAGTACATGCTGCAGGTAACTGGGCAGACTGACAGCCCACAGCTTAAAACTATGGTGGAAGCTCATAGTTGTACTGGCTGAGCTGAGCTTTGTCAGAGGTACCAGTTGAATGTGTGGGACTGCTGACCACTGTGTTGCTTTTCAACATTCAGACATTGATGACTTCATTGTGGATGACGATGGACAACCTCTGAAGAAGCCAAAATGGCGAAAGAAGCTGCCTGGATACACAGATGCGTAAGTATTGATTGGAGGTTGGCCTGAAACCTTGAAATCAGTGCTCAGCCTGCTTGATTCTTGCAACTGCAGAGTGATTCAGCTTGTGGTTGGATACTGCTGGTCTCTTGCCCCAAGGGAACCTGATAAATTTAAGCATGGAGCTCTTAGCCTTAAAAGGAGTCTGACTCCTTCCTTTCTCCCCTGGATTTTTTTACAGGGATACCAAACCCACTCCCTTAAGAGAAGTATTTGCACATAAAACTCAGAGCTGTGTACTTTTTAGCGTAGGTGCAAAACTGAAGCTTAGACTTAGATGCTCTGTCTTCCTCTGAGTGGTTAGAAGATGTTCTGTGAACTGCACTGTGGGGCTGAACGATAGTTTTTGCCTTTCAGTGCTTTGCAGGAAGCCCAGGAAATCTTTGGTGTGGACTTTGACTATGATGAGTTTGAGAAGTACAACGAGTACGATGAGGAGATGGAGGAGGAATATGAGTATGAGGATGAAGAAACTGAAGGGGAGACCCGTGTACGACCCAAAAAGACTGCCAAGAAGCGCGTCAGTCGACGTAGCATCTTTGAGATGTACGAGCCCAGCGAGCTGGAGAGCAGTCACTTAACAGACCAGGACAATGAGATCCGCATGACAGACATGCCTGAGAGGTTCCAGGTGAGGAAGAGGGGCACATGTGCAGGCAAGAAGCACTTCATCTCCCACCAAATATAGCACACCTGGGTCCTGAGGGCCAGCTTTCTCACCTGGCTGGATTTTGGCCTCTCTTCTTTCCTTCTTGGAAGATCCCACCTGTCAGACGTTCAGGCTTAAACCCCCACCGAACCATATCGGTGACTTGGTGAAGCGTTGACCACGTTTTAGCACCCATTGTTCCTTTTGGCCACTGGGTGCCAGTGTTGCTGCGCTCCCAGAACAGGTGCAGGGCTTGTGCTGAGATGTCCTTGATGCGGGATGCTGATAGCAATCCCATGACTTGTATCTCTGGACAGCGAGAGTGAAGCTGTGGTGCCAGAGAAGGTTTACTAGGGGTTTCTGCCCTACCCATACACCAGCCAGCACATAACTGTTCATGAGTCACATAACTGTACAAAGTGTTTCTGTAACTCACTTTGAAGGCTGAGTGAGCTGGGGCTGTTCAGCCTTGAGAAAAGAGACTGAGAGGAGATCTGATCAGTGTTTATAAATATCTGAAGTGTGGGACACAGGGGGAAATGGCCAGGCTCTTTTCAGTAGTCTGTGGGGACAGGACAAGGGGTAATGGCCTCAGGTTGGAGCACAGGGAGTTCCACACCAATATGTGGAAGAACTTCTTCATGGTGAGGGAGCCCTGGGCCAGGCTGCCCAGGAGGGTGTGGAGTCTCCTTCTCTGGAGAGATTCCAGCCCTGTCTGGACACCTCCCTGTGCAACCTGTCCTAGGGACCCTGCTTTGGCAGGGGGTTGGACTCGATGAGCTCTGGAGCTCCCTTCCAACCCCTACAATTCTGTGATTGGGTAATCCAAGCAATTGGGATTTTCAGTGCTCTCAGTGCGGACTCCTGTTTGTGCTGCTGGGAATTGTTCTGGTACCTCATCTTTTTGTCTTAATTTTACCCTGTCATCAGGCTTTATGTGAGCAGTCAGTGCTTCCATCACCCTTCAGTATATGTTAATGCAATTCTGGGCAGAGGCCTGTTACCCTCCTCCATAAAATGGGACATCTGAAGCTGCCAGCTTTTCAGAAGGACCTTTTTTTCCCCGTGCCAGTGTGCCCAGCATAAGGGAATGCTCTGTGTAATGTCTTCTGGCCATATGTGACCTGTTCAAACATTGTGGTGTCTTCACAGATGTCAGTGATGATTAGAGCAGGGCCCCTGAAAGAGAAGCAGCTGCAAGGCCGCTTGGAGCTGCTTTGTATCCTGTTATTCTATGGCTGCAGTGAGAAAAGTGGTAACAAGTTTACAACAGGCACAGGGAGGTGGAACAGAGGGTTTGGGAGTCTGGTAGGAAATGGGGGCACCCTGACTTGATCCTCACAGAAGATTTTTCTGCATTGCTGGCCTTCCCACAAGCCTCTGACAGAGATCTTTATCTAGAGTAAAGCTGATGCAGGTTTCCTGCGTGCTCAGGAGAGGCAGATATTAAATTTCTGTCCTCAAAAAGTGCTGTGGGTCTGGGAGGTGCTGAGACCCCAGAGGCCACCTGCAGCTCCAAACAGTAATTTCCAGGCTTCTAGAAAACACAGTATTGTGTGTGCAGTGCCCTGGTGTTGCATGTGCCTCTGCTTATCCTGCTGTCTTCACACAGTTGCGATCCATTCCGGTGAAGAGTGCTGAAGACGATGAACTGGAGGAAGAAGCTGACTGGATTTACAGGAATGCATTTGCCACGCCAACCATCTCCTTGCAGGTAAAGGACTATGCCTGGGATTTCTGTCCCAAGAGGACTTGAAGGTGCTGGAGATTTGCAAGAATAATTGTCAAGAATGGTTGTAAGATTCCTGAACCATGGAGCACTTAGGGATAAGCTGGTGTAAGCCATGATCTGCTTTTATCTGGCACTTAGCTCAGCTAGGTGCTGCTGCTCTGTTTTCCTTTAAGCCAGTCAGGGCTAGGATGCTTTTCTGCAGTCTAATATCCAAGCGTTCCTATGTTCCCAGCTAACTAATTGACCTCTGTTTTCCAGCCTTAGCCTGGACTGGGTTTTGGGGGTCAGCTCAGGAATACAATCAACACGATGTGTTTCTCCTTTTAGGAAAGTTCTGACTACCTTGACCGTGGACAAGCCAGCAGCAGCTTCAGCCGCAAGGGACCCAGCACCATCCAGAAGATTAAAGAAGCCCTGAATTTCATGAGAAACCAGCATTTTGAGGTATTGCACAACAATAGTTGCAAAAGTAGTTGAGTTGCTCTGTCCTTATCCAGACAGGATTAGCAGAGAGGGGCTGCTGGAAGTATTTAGAGTAGCAAACTAGAAGAGGCTGAGTTAACTTGTTGTGGTTGCCTTTCTGGTGACAAAATGGTGCTTCATTTGAAAATGTGGCTACTCTTACGTGAGGTGTGGCAGCACAGGTTTTTAGGGCCTGTTTTTTGGGGCTGATGGCTGGATTTTCCTGATCCTGGACAAAATGCTATATGAAGTGGAGCAATTTCAGAGCACCCTGAGCCTTGCTTGGACCATTCAATAAGTTCTCTGAGATATTGCCTGATGTTGCCGAAGGTCTTTGGTCTACATGAAATGTATTGTTTAGTGGAATGACCTCAAGAGCTGGGACATGGCTTGGTCCATCTCCCACACTACTTCCCCACGAAGCTTGTTCTTCCACATGGAACAGAAGTACTGGCTCCTGGCTGTCCAGTCTCCTGCTTGATGGTGATGAGTCTCATTTCTGACCTAGGTCCCGTTCATCGCCTTCTACAGAAAGGAGTATGTGGAGCCAGAGCTGCACATCAACGACCTGTGGAGGGTCTGGCAATGGGATGAGAAGGTGAGAAGTGTTTTCACTGCCTGTTTTCCCACCAGTGTTTAACATATCTTCCCCACCTACCTTGATACTTTGAGCAGATTTTGGTTTGGCCATGGAGACCTTGTGTGCTTGTTTTACCCATGGTACTTTTGCGTGTTTGCTGTCATGTGATGGTGAAGGGCTATCTGAAAATAGTGTTCAAAACAGTCTTTCTTCTTCACTGAGTTGCTTCTGTGCAGTGACTTTTCTGCAAGGAGCCCAGATTCCTTCTCTGCTATTGAGTAGATCCAAACCTTGATTTACTTTTTTTGTTGTTGTTAATACAATCCATCTCTGAGATGAGGACTGCCACGTTTATCACATCTGGGCTTGGCTGTGGATGAGGAATGATGAATATCTTTATATGTCAAATATCCTAAGATCCTGGGTGCCCCTGTTTGGGAAGGGTGGAGCCAGGTGTGACACAGAACTCTTGTGCATTTCACTGGGTGTCTTTGTTCTCACATTAGTGGACCCAGCTGAAGATCCGCAAGCAGAACCTGACGCGTCTGTTTGAGAAGATGCAGGCTTATCAGTATGAACAGATCTCTGCTGACCCTGACAAGCCCTTGGCTGATGGAATAAGGGCCCTGGATACTACTGACATGGAGAGGTATGGTGCCATGTCTGTCTTAGATTCATTCCAGAATGACTCTAAGTGTGCATTAACTTGCCCGAACAGCACGGGCTCTCTGGCTGCTGCAGCGTGTTGACTTTATCTTCCACGCAAAACCAGCCATGAGAAATATTTAAAACTCTTTTGGGAGATGAGCCCAAGCACTCCCTCTGCCTGACCTGTACCAGAGCAGGTTCCTGGAGCGCTCTGGCCATGGCTCAGTGGCACACAGGGTGTAACGTGCTGGCTTTGCATGCCGTAGGCTGAAGGACGTGCAGTCCATGGACGAGCTGAAGGACGTGTATAATCATTTCCTGCTGTACTACGGGCGAGACATCCCCAAGATGCAAAACGCTGCCAAGGCTGCTCGAAAGAAGCAAAAACGGATCCGAGAGGATGGTGAAGAGGAGGAAGGTTTGTCCCTGCATTTGATAATCTCCTAATCATGGGCTGGTTGAAAATCTTGATTTAAAAGAATAGTAAACAAGCGTGTTGAAAAAACCTATGTGTTTGCACAGAGCGTCGCTGATGTTCACTTCTGTCTCAAATTAGGCCCAGGTCTTTCCAGGCATCTCTGAAAATTCTTAAAGTTTGCCACACAAGGTGCTGCTTGTCTGGTAGACTAAATACCAGTCCTCGTGGCAGAGGCCAAAGCAAGGATCAACCACCTTAATGTGTGTTTTAATGTGCAACCCAGAGATATTGCTGTTGAAGCTGCAAAAGAGTTTTCTTGTTTTCAAGGTGGTTTTCTAAGTCTGAATAATTTAAGGCTTCTGTGACCTTTTGAGATGCATTTGTGGAATTTAGGGACTCCACTGCACAACGTAGGTTGTGTTTGATCCCTTCACTGTGGTTCTGACACACTGCAGCTGTCAAGATACCTCAGTAAAGGTATGCTAAACGTATCCTTCCCATAGGTGAAGGGGAAGATGCAGAAGATGATGAGCAGAAGGGGCCGGAGCTGAAACAGGCTTCCCGTCGGGATATGTACACCATCTGTCAAACAGCTGGGCTCGGTAAGGGCTGTGTGCACTGTCATGCTGAGCTTGCAGTGGCCTGGCCTGCCTGCTCTTCTGGGCCATGTGGCTTACAACAGAATCCCTAGGTTGGAAAAGACCTTTAAGATCATGGAGTCCAACCGTAGTTGTCTTCTACTAAACCATATCCCTGAGCACCTCATCTAGCCGTCTGTTAAACACATCCAGAGATGGTGACTCAGCCCCCTCCCTGGGCAGCCTGTTCCACATCTTGACAGCTCTTTCAGGGAAGAGCTTTTCCCTAACATCTGATCTGACCCTGCCCTGGCGCAGTTTGAGGCCATTTCCCCTTGTCCCATCTCCTGTCACCTGGCTGAAGAGACCATCACCCACCTCCCTACCCCTTACTTTCAGATAATTATAGGCAGTGATAAGGTCTCTCTTCAGCTTCCTCTTCTCCAGGGAGGAGGACTGGTAGTTTTGCTCAATATAAGCTACAAAGCCCAGGTCCTCATTGGTTTTTGTGGGTTGGTTTTTCTTTTAACAGATGGCCTGGCTAAGAAGTTTGGTCTCACACCTGAGCAGTTTGGAGAGAATCTTCGAGACAGTTACCAGCGTCACGAGACAGAGCAGTTTCCTGCAGAGCCGCTGGAACTGGCCAAGGATTATGTGTGTAGGTCAGTGTGTGTGGATCTTTGTGGAGGTCCTGCAGATGTGAGGCAGGGAAGGGATCTGGGCACAGTTTTAAGTCCCAAGCCTTCATGTTGCCTTCTTGCTTTTAGTCAATTCCCAAGCCCTGAAGCTGTGCTGGAAGGAGCCCGGTACATGGTGGCTTTGCAGATAGCCAGGGAACCTTTGGTCAGACAGGTGCTAAGACAAACTTTCCAAGAAAGAGCTAAAATCAACATTTCTCCAACCAAAAAGGGGAAGAAGGTAAGGAAGGGAGCTCTGACTCTGTGGGTCAATTCAGGGAAGGATCTAAATAACGTACAAATGCTTGTTTTTGTATCTGAAAATTTCTCCCCTGGCAGTGGCAACTCTGAATAAATCTCAGAGCAGCACGTGAGCTGGGCCATTGCAGAGGCCAGCTCAGCAGCATGCTGTGGGTTTAGTCTGGGAATTTCATCAGACCCAATTCTTGCTGTTGAGATATTGCCTTTAATTATTGGAACAATCTCAGCTTCTCTGAGACTGGGAACGAATTCCACTGTGTCCTGCTGGAGAAGGGAATGTGGACTGGCAGGCATAGGGATGAGGAGGGATTGAATACAAACCATTGTCTGCCACAGTATACAGAAGGGTCTGTCTTTGTGAACTCCCTGCGTGCTTGCTGACTGTCTCCTCTCTCTCCCAGGATATTGATGAAGCCCACTATGCCTATTCCTTTAAATACTTGAAGAACAAGCCTGTGAAGGAGCTGCGAGATGACCAGTTCCTTAAAATGAGCCTGGCAGAGGATGAGGCGCTGCTAACTATAGATATCAGCATTGACATGAAAGGAGTGGAGGGGTGAGTCCTCTCTGGCTGTGCCATCCATGCCTTGGCAGAGCTGGTTCACCCAGCGCTGCTGTGCTGTTAAAACTTTTGTATAACCCAAACTGCTCCTGGAAGTTGTGGCCTGGTGGCTTCTTGCACCTTAAAAAGCCAACCAGCCTCTTAGGGTCTTGCTTTCTTCTACATCTTTATGAAAACTTTAGCAGGCAGCTGGCTTGTTCGTTTGAAACCTTTGGGATTTTTGTGAGAGGTGATGGTTGTTTCCCAACCGCTCTCGTTATGCAGCCCCTTGGATCCTTCCCTGTGCATCTGAGGAGCCACTCTGCAGCATGGGTGTGCTGGAGTGGCTGCAGGCTGCCCCATGAGAGGTCAGGACCTCTCTGTGCTGCCAGTGTGATGTTCAGCTGCTATCTGTCTAGCAGCATATCTTTGGTAGCTAGAGGAATGTTTGATGGCAAGATTTGCTCTTTAAATTTTCCAGGCAGCTCACTGAATCTGAGGTGCTGCTAGTACATCCTTGTGCAGGAATCTGCCAGTGGTGGTGTCAGTGCAGGTGTTTGGAGCTCTTCTGCATCTCCTTCTCCTATTTCTTACAGTTATGGTAGCGACCAGACTTACTTTGAGGAAATCAAACAGTTCTATTATCGGGATGAGTTCAGCCACCAGGTGCAGGAGTGGAATCGGCAGCGTACGATGGCCATCGAGCGGTCCCTCAACCAGTTCCTCTACGTGCAGATGGCTAAAGAGTTGAAAAATAAGCTGTTGGTGGAAGCTAAGGAGTACGTCCTCAAGGTGAGATGGGAGACAGGTGGCTTTGAGTCAGAGCTGGGTTACAGATGCTAACAGTCCTGCAGCATGGTTGGGATAGCTGCTCACAGGCTGTACACAAGCTCTTGGGAAGGAGGAAGAGACAACCTGGGGTCTGAGTCTGTTTCTTTCTCAGGGACAGAGAAAAAAGCGGGTATCTCAGTGGGAGGATGGGCACTGTGGTGCTGGAGAGCTGGTCTCCATCTTGGCAGAATACACTGCAGTGGATTTTCTCACTCCTCTCTCCCCTTCTCTGTTCTACCAGGCCTGCAGCCGCAAACTGTACAACTGGCTAAAAGTAGCTTCATACCGCCCTGATCAGCAAGTGGAGGAAGATGATGATTTCATGGATGAAAACCAAGGGAAGGGGATTCGGGTGCTAGGCATTGCGTTTTCCTCAGCCAGGTAGGAGGAAAGGAATTGCCTGTGGTTTCATGTACAGCTTCAGCAGTCCTCTGTGTCTGAGTGACCTCTGTTTGCAGGGACCACCCCGTGTTCTGTGCCCTTGTTAATGGAGAGGGAGAGGTTACAGACTTCCTCCGCTTGCCGCATTTCACAAAGAGAAGGAATGCCTGGCGTGAGGAGGAGAGGGAAAAGAAGGTGAGCTTTGGGGCACCTATTGTCAAGATGAATGTCTGCATGCTGATTTCAGTACCATGCTATCTGCTGTGGGCCAGAGGGGAATAGTCAGTCAGAAGATAGCTCAGATAGCTCAGCCCTTGCTACTCTTGCAGGCAAAAATACTGCCTTTTTCCCTACCCTGTATTTATTCTGGCAGAACAGTTCCTTCCATTTAGATTCCAATTCATCTCTTCTGCTCCTCTTGACAGGGAGTGGCAGGGCCTTGCCATTCCCAAATTCAGCTGCTTGGGAGCTTCTGTGGTTCCAGCCGCAGAACTTTTCTCCCCTTTCCCTAATTGCATTAAGTAGCAAGAGGCTGTGGGATCTACTGGAGCCTGGGGCAGGCTTTTCACTTCTATTCCTTACTTGCAGATTGCCTGTAACAGAGAGCATGATGCCACGACACTTCTGGCTGCAGAGCTTTCCTGTTTGTCCACAGTGGTCGGCAGCTGCAAGGCTGGCCTGTGGAAAAGGCATTTAGCCATGTTCATGTCATGATGGCTGATCAGGGTGGCTGTGGGGAAGGATTTGCCTGGTGAAACAGGAACCTGTTTCTGGTAGCTCAGTACAAAAACCCTCTAGCTTTTCTACTCTGTTCTGCCTTGCATTCCAGGCTCAGGATATTGAAACCTTGAAAAAATTCCTCCTGAACAAGAAGCCTCATGTGGTGACAATTGCAGGCGAGAACAGGTCAGTCTGTGCTCCTTCCACTTCCAGTCTCTTTGCAGTCCTTCCCTCAGGCTTGTCTACATGTCACTGTTCCTGTACTTGGTGTGAGGTAACCTGTTTGGGTTATGTCCTGAAGTGATGCTAGGACCCAGCTTTGCTCTCTTCCCTCAGTCTCTTTGGCTGTCTCTCCCTAGGGATGCTCAGATGCTGATGGAGGATGTAAAAAGAATTGTTCATGAGCTGGATCAGGGGCAGCAGCTGTCCTCTATTGGGGTGGAGCTGGTGGACAACGAACTGGCCATCCTGTACATGAACAGCAAGAAGTCTGAGGTGAATCTTCTGTCATTCTAGCTATCCCTTTATTGCTCATTTATGCTGTCTCATTCTCCATCTGTTGTACTGCCTTGCATCATCCATCACCTTGTATGTTCCATCTAGGCAGTGACGTACTGGTCTTTGGATCAAGGCAAAACACCTTGCTTAGGCTTCTCTGAAGAGATCAGTGCCAGCACATGTACAAAGTAGATATTGATGTAGTCTGAAATGCATCTTGCTCAGCTGAGTGGATGGGGTTGTTTTATTCCTAGTTGCAGCAGAGCCCTGGGAGCTTTTGACCTCAGCTCTCCTTGCCCTAAGCACCAAATGCTTCCCTTGTTCCACTCCCAAGTCTTTGCTATTTGTGCTACCAAGTGTAAAAACACCAGCAGAGTTTTTCCTGATGCTTCTGGCCTCTTGCAGAACGAGTTCCGGGACTACCCACCTCTGCTGCGTCAAGCAGTCTCCCTCGCTCGCCGAATTCAGGACCCCCTCATAGAGTTCGCCCAGGTCTGCAGCTCTGATGAGGATATTCTCTGCCTGAAGCTCCATCCTCTTCAGGTAACTTTCCTTGGGCAAGGAAAGATCCTTATCTGCAAGAGAAAGTGGCCTGGGTTGCTTTGCTGTCAAAGAAAAGAATTCCAAGTTCAACTGGCACAGGTTCTGCCTGCTCCATGCCTTTGTCAGGCTGCACAGCACCTTTTGTTTTGGCCTCCTTTGGCTTATTTGCATCCACACTGTCCTTGGGTAGCTCTGAGGTGGTGTAGCTCCTTAGAGCCAGCCTGTTGTGTTTGGCTCAGCTTCTTTAGGGCAAAGCATCACATGCCTCTCCTTTCTGTCAGGAGCACGTGGTGAAGGAAGAACTCCTGAATGCCCTCTACTGCGAATTCATAAACCGTGTGAACGAGGTGGGGGTGGATGTCAACCGGGCGATCGCTCACCCTCACAGCCAGGCTTTGCTGCAGTATGTGTGTGGCCTGGGACCTCGCAAAGGCACTCACCTGCTAAAGGTAAGGAGGCTTCTGTCCCTGCCCACAAAAACAAGGTGTCGTTGATAACATGTGAGGTGGCCTGATGGCAGCACTGCTAGGCACAGAGTCAGGATCCCGTGTGCCACAGGCAGCTCCGTTGACGTGTGCTTTTAGTACATGAGCTCTCACTGAAGTGTGCGTGGACTCACAGCCTTGATTAAACCCAAGCAACTCAGCAGATCCATCAATCCGAGCTAGCTCCTGATCCCCCAGGAACAGCAGCGCTGTTACAGTATCGAGACATCTCCCTGCTGTAGAAAACACAGGGCAAAAACCCAACACTTTTCCTGAGCTGTTCTGTGTGGAGCCATCTCCTTTCATACAATGTTGAAACACACGCAGGGGGCAACACTTTGAGTTGTGAAGTGCTTTAATTATGTGAGATGCTTTGAAGGCTGCAGTGACGTGCGAGTCCTCTGCTTCTCCTGAAGAGCCCTTGTGTTTGAATAGCAAGGTTTATGCTGTTACCTCTCTCTCCAGATCTTAAAACAAAACAACACACGGCTGGAGAACAGGACCCAGCTGGTTACGATGTGTCACATGGGACCCAAGGTGTTTATCAACTGTGCTGGCTTCATCAAAATTGACACAGCATCGCTGGGCGATAGGTGGGTATTGAGTTCCACTCAGTGCCAGGCAGGGTATGGAGTTAGGCTGAATCCATCATTTCCGTGTGGCCTGTGTTCCCAGGAGTTCCTGTGTGGCCCCTCTGATCTCTGGCCAAGTTCAGCTATTGCTAGTTATTAATCTGGTTCTTAAGGGCAGCTAAACTCGCTGCAGAATGTGAATTGTATAGCTTACTACGGCTTGAAAGACCCTTTGTGGCCAGGAGGAACTACACACAGTTGTTCCCTAATATAGTCAGTAACCCATGTGCACTTCTGCTTAACTCCTGCCTGGTCCTACCACCGGTATTTTGGTTTTCTGAAGTCTCAAACATAATTTGGCAATTAAGGAATTTCTTAGACTCATGGCAATAGTGGGGAGTTTGTAGAGCACTGGGTTACAGGTAACGAAACGAGAGGTGTGTTTGGGGGATGGCAGTAACCTCGTTCCTACGTCTTGTAACTTGCTGCTTTGCACAGAAGGGTCACTTGTTGGAAATGTACTTTCCCTGAGGCTGGCCCAGTGCCCTCCTTGCCTTTGAAAAGCAGCCTGAGAAAGGACACCTGGCTGAATCCTTGCGCTGAGTGATCCGACCTTGCTCAGTGCCTGCTTCCTGTAGGATACAAATCCCAGAGATGCAGGGGGTGCAAAGTGTAGCCTCATCCAGACAGCTACCTGCAGATGGCTGTGCTGCCGGTTGACACCACTTCATTTGTAGGAGAGCAGCTGTGAAGAGCTGTGTGCTCAGAGCAGCTGTACCACCCAGAGAGATCAAACCTGGACAGATAGTGTCCAGAATGCCTGGTTGTATCTGCAGCGCAAGAGCTGCAGCCTGGAATCTGTCGTGTCTTGCCTGGGTTCCTGTTGATTTAGCAATGAAGAGTTCATTTTCTCCTTTTTAGAGCAGCTTGTCTCAGCGGTGGCAAAGCAGCCACACAGCCAATACTTGTCCCCAACAGTGTGATTTATTGTTGACCTGAAGGAGATGACTCTGGAACCCTGCGGAGTCCTTATCTGAACATTGCTTTGGTTTTATTTCAGTACCGATTCCTACATCGAAGTCCTAGATGGGTCCAGGGTCCATCCTGAAACCTATGAATGGGCAAGAAAAATGGCAGTGGATGCCTTGGAATACGACGAGTCAGCAGAGGATGCGAATCCCGCAGGAGCTCTGGAGGAGATCTTGGAAAACCCTGAGCGCCTGAAAGACCTGGATCTCGATGCCTTTGCTGAAGAACTGGAAAGACAGGTGCGCTGGGGGCTCCTGGTGCTGAGAGACAGAGGGGGAGCTCTGCTGGCCAGCTCGGTTTCTCAAGTTTTATAGCTGGTAACCCTTATCCTTTTTAGGAGCTGAACATGTAGCTCTTGCTGTTGTAAAATATATAAACAGCCATGATGAGTACTCAGTGTCTGACAGCAGGATGTAGTACGTGCTTACAGAAAGTATGCTTGGGGCAGAGGGAGGGAGGAGGTGGGAGTCAGTATTTGGACCATTTAAGCTGTTCTCCCTGAACCAATCTGACTGTCTCCTAAAGCTGTCGGTACTTTTGACCTCCTCAACATCCTGTGACTGAGTTCCACGGTTTTCACAGTGCATTCCTCTTTTTTAAAATTTGCTTTTTGACAAGTTCCTGGAGTTCTTTCATAACTTATGCCAGATTCCCTGTTTACCTCCTTCCTGCTGTTCATGGCTTTGTAACCTTTGAATACCCCACAGGGCTATGGTGACAAGCATATCACGTTATATGACATTCGAGCTGAACTAAGCTGCAGGTACAAGGACCTGAGAACCCCATACCGTTCTCCAAACACAGAAGAGGTCTTCAACATGCTAACCAAAGAAACTCCAGAGACTTTTTACATAGGTACATCCCTGTTTAAATCCCTGCTTAAATCCTTTTCCTAAATTGACTTAGGATGTGTAAAGATGGGGCAGAGGGATCTCAGTGAGGGTGACGTTGGGATGGTGCTACAGTGGCACATATGGGAAGCAGCTTTCCAAGTACCTGGGTAGTCTCCTAACACCTTCATTTACAGCTACCTTCAACTGTGGCAAGTGCCTAGCCCCACAGTTGATTTCTGGTTTTTTATTCTTCCCTCCTCCCATCACACCACAGGCAAAATGATCATCTGCAACGTGACTGGGATAGCCCACAGGCGGCCACAAGGAGAGAGCTACGACCAGGCAATACGAAACGATGAAACTGGCCTTTGGCAGTGTCCTTTCTGTCAGCAGGATAACTTTCCAGAGCTCAGCGAGGTGAGGCTGCTTCTCCTAATGGGCCTGTCTTTGTCAGGAGTCTGCTGTTGGCAGGCTGGGCATTTGGTAGGGTTCTTAAGAGACAATGTATGAAAGCCAAGATTGTGTCTGCGCTGCCCCAGGATCCCAATCCGAGCGTGGCCTTTGGCTGCACATGGAATCTGTTCCACTTCTGACTAATTGCTTCAATATAAATCTGACAGGTCTGTTATGGATTTTAGGACTAGGAGTGAAATGGACTTGGGGCTAAGCTGACTGCTTCTTTGCCAATACATAAAGCAGCCTTGTTTGTGGTCTAGGACTGGGTTTTACACAGAGAAGCTGCCTGTGACACTGAGAACAGAAGGTTGTTCCGCCACCTTCTCAATGTTAAGAACTTGTCTGGACTCCCTGCTGCTTAATGCAGCTGTACTTTAGGTCTCTTCTAAACACTGCTGAATTCCAGCCTTGGTAATCCATGACTTTAAACCCCTATAGTGTTCATTAGAAACCAGCCCTAGCTGCAGGCTCATGTTCAGGGTCTAAAAATGTTCTGACCTTCCTGATTGCAAAGCCCCATAAGCTGAGCAGAACTAGAGGAGGAAGATTGCATTACTGTGTAACATTCATGGAAGTCCTCTGCCTCTTGCCCTTCCACATGTCTCTGCTGGCTGCATTGGTTTGCTGACACAGCTTTTAGACCTGTTGGAGTGTGAGCTGCCAGGTCTATTTTGCTTCCATGCTGAATGACTTTTATTTTTGCTCTACTCAAGGTTTGGAACCATTTTGACAGCGGTTCCTGCCCAGGTCAGGCCATTGGAGTGAAGACACGTCTGGATAATGGCGTTGCTGGCTTCATCCCAACAAAGTTTCTTAGTGACAAGGTGGTCAAACGGCCAGAAGAAAGGGTGAAGGTATGAAAGCAGTGGATTTTTCATGTATCCAGCTGGAAGAGCATAGAGCCAATACCAAAGATTGGAAGTTTGGTTAATAACACTGTTCCCTAAATGACTTTTCAAACTTTATTTTCATTTAAGGGCTTGAAATGAGCCCTTGAAGGGGCTTGAAATCATCAGCAAATTCAGGCTCTTCTCAGTGTCCTTCTCCCACAGTGCAAATCTCTCTTGGCAGCTGGTGGGGAACCATGTTAATTGGTTAACGTGTTGTGCTGCAGGAGGATTTATTGTAGTCTGGCTAAAGTCTGGCTTTAGGAGACCAGAAGGCATTCTAATTCAGAGCTGCCCTTTGTCTCTGGCTCTCTGAAGAGTTCATGGAACCACTGTTACATACACAAGGGTCACTTTCCCTCTCACAGGTTTTTTTTCTGTCTCAATTCATTTGTGGAGTTGCTGGTCTTGTTCAGGACAGAGACTGGGGTTCTGAAAGAAACAGAATCGTGCATTTTTATCCTGTGATAGAAGAGAGGTTTAACATCTTTGCACTCTTTTGGGGTCCCCCTGACAGTCCATACAGGTGATGGATAATCCTGTAAACTCAAGAGGTCTGTCAGCATTTCTTTTAAAGAGTCATTAACAGCAGCACAGTTAACTGGACTAAGACATTGCCTTTTTTGTGATGGCATTTTCTGTTTCCTGTTTAATTAGAGGAGTCTTTTGGGTGTGTTCCACTCTGGTTTTGAACAGATTTAACTGCTTTCTTGCACACAGTCAAGGCCAGTTTTGTTGTTCCTGTTGTAAAAGATAGATAAAATAGAAAACTTAACCATCCTTGTTCCCCAGACACATGGTTTGCTGTGTGCTGTGAGCGTAGGGAGCGGGTGTGCTATCCTTTAATTCTGTCTTGGGAGATAATTGATTTTTGGTTGGTATGGAAGGATCTCTTTTGAAGGTTGTATCAGTCTGAAGTGTGTGAGGTCACTTGTACCTCCTCAGTGGCAGTGTGACCCCACACAGCTCACTCTGCAGCGGAGGGAGGCTGGTGTGTCAGCCAGACTTGCTGCTCAGCTTTGCCTGCCCCTCTCCTGTTAGGTGGGGATGACCGTTCACTGCAGGATTATGAAGATCGACATTGAGAAGTTCAGTGCAGACCTGACCTGCAGGACCTCAGACCTGATGGATAAGAACAACGAGTGGAAACTGCCTAAAGACACCTACTATGACTTTGACTCTGAGGCAGCAGATCACAAACAGGAAGAAGACATGAAAAGAAAGCAGCAGCGGACAAGTGAGTAGTGTTTCTCTCCCTTGTAATGCCAGCCTTCCCAGGGTGGTGCTTCAGCACAGTTAGACGTACTCTTGGAATGAAGCAGTTCCTCTTGGAAGCCTGAACGCTCCTCTTTGTCCTCTAGCGTACATCAAGAGAGTCATTGCTCACCCATCATTCCACAACATTAGCTTCAAGCAAGCTGAGAAGATGATGGAGACCATGGACCAAGGGGATGTGATTATTCGGCCAAGTAGCAAAGGGGAGAACCACCTGACGGTCACCTGGAAGGTGAACGATGGGATTTACCAGCACGTGGATGTCCGAGAAGAGGGCAAGGAGAATGCCTTCAGCCTGGGCTCCATGCTTTGGATTAACACAGAGGTAAGAGCTCTGCAGAGCATGCCAGGGAAGGAATTGGTGGGGAAGGAGAAGCATCTATTTGGCAGGGATGGGCTCCTTCCATCCCTCTTTGGCAGGAACAGGACACAGCTCTTCCATCCTTGCAGCTGCTCTCAGACTATTGGAGAGTGACTTCCATTGCACTTCTCCAGAGTCTGAGACAATACTCGAGTCATCTTTTTGTCTCAAAGCATCCAGCCTTGCTCTGCAGCCTGAGAGCTTCATACTAAAATCAGAGCTCCTCATCATGCACTTCACACACCTCTCTAAATGTGTTTTGTTCAAAGGAATTTGAAGACCTGGATGAAATTGTTGCTCGCTATGTCCAACCAATGGCTTCTTTTGCCAGAGACCTGTTGAATCACAAATACTATCAGGACTGCAATGGTGGAGATAAGAAGGTGAGCCTGTCCCAGGCTACCATACCTTGTGTGGGAGATAAAGGAACAGAGCATAAGTTTCTTTGAGTCTGGCACTAGCTGCTGCTGGACTGGGCTTCCTGGTCTTTCTCTGAGGCTTGCTGTCACATTCCAGTTGTAGGTCTCAGGTGGGGGCTCTGTCTCAGAGCAGTGGGGTTAGGACATGGGAGTGTGGTGTGCTTCAGTGGTGTGTGGGGCAGCAGAGGGTCACCCTGCCAGGAAATACCTCTGAAGGGAGAGTAGTGGCTTTCTGGCACCTGCTGGTATTTGTGCATTGGGAACGGTGCGGCTGGTGGTTGTTCTTGGATCGCTGGCATCTGGCTGGAGGGAAAAAGGGCTTGATAGCAGTGTGGAGGGAGGTATCTGTAGGCCCTGTGTGTTGCTAAAATGCAGGCTCTCCTGAGCATTTTGCTTCCCCTCTCTCAATTAGAAGCTGGAAGAGCTGCTGATAAAGACCAAGAAGGAGAAGCCAACATTTATTCCCTACTTTATCAGTGCCTGTAAAGATCTACCTGGCAAATTTCTCTTGGGATATCAGCCTCGAGGCAAACCAAGGTAAGTGAGAGGCAAGCCCAGCAGCTGCAGCTGAGTACTCAGTTCCACACCTCATCTTATCGCTGCCAGTTTCTGTTCCAGCTGTCAGTATCCCCTGAGCCAGGCCTGCCCTTACCCAGGGTTTGGCCTCCTGACAGTGGAGAGCCCGTGTCTCTACCCAGGAGACTCCAGTGTACATAATCATCTGGCTGCCACAGTGGGACCGCCCTGTGCAGGGGGTGTCACTGGGGCATAGGCAGCAAGTGATAGGTTTTTTGCATGGAAAGGCATGATATTTTGAAACAGTTCTTTGAAAACCAAGACACTTTGGTTTCGTAGATCGATCTGCTCCTTAACAGTACGGCCATTGCCTGAGTTTCTGGGTCTTGCCTTTTCTGGCTGTGACCTGTCAGTGTGAGGGTGCTGTTCAGTGGCAGGTATGGCTCTGAAACAGCCCATCATCTCTCTTGTTCTGCATTCACTTCACACAGGATAGAGTATGTGACAGTGACACCAGAAGGATTCCGCTACCGGGGCCAGGTCTTCCCTACTGTGAACGGACTCTTCCGATGGTTTAAAGATCATTACCAGGACCCTGTTCCAGGTGAGCATCCCAAAATCTGAGTGCCTCAGCTGTTTATTTTGTGGGTGTCACACAGCAGGAGCAGTTAGTAAAGGACAATTCCATGTTCTTTGTCCCTGAAGTGTATCCTAGGATTTTCTCTTAAGTGGGAAGTTTCACAGCAATGCTCAGGGGTTTGGCTTCTAGGCATCTGCCAAGAGCCCTCCTGAATGTTAATCTTCTACCCAAGTGGGCCATGCAGCAAGGGCTGGGCTTGTCCATTTCCTCTCCCTTAGCCTCCCTGACCATATATGACCCAGCACAGGCCATTCCCTGGTAAAATTGCATCTTGCCAGTACGAGTGTTGCCTTTGTTTTTTAACTCCTGAGTTTCAGGTCGGTAGCTGCTTCTCTGGGAGAACTAATCTACTTCTCTTGGTTTATGTTTTATGCAGGTATTACCCCCAGCAGTAGCAGTCGGACCAGGACTCCAGCCTCCATTAATGCTACTCCAGCTAACATTAACCTGGCAGGTCAGCGCAGACCTTTCCTGGTTGGAATTGGGGTATGGGCTCCTCTCCCATGCTCTGCTTTGTCTAACACCAGGTGTCTTTCATGCAGACCTGACCCGTGCAGTGAATGCTCTACCACAGAACATGACATCCCAGATGTTCAGTGCCATCGCTGCTGTGACAGGCCAGGGACAGAACCCGAATGCCACCCCTGCACAGTGGGCATCCAGCCAGTACGGCTACGGAGGCAGCGGAGGCGGCAGCAGCGCGTACCACGTAGGTGTCACTGAAGTTTCTGAGAGGAGGTGGTGTGTGTGACTTCTCCTCACTGCTAAAAACCATCCCGTGGGGGTCAGCTGGGGGCATAAGGGGTTACTCAGTGCTTGGGATCACCCAGTCCTGTTGTGTACCCCTGGCTGGATTCTGGGACCGGGTTTCTTCTTGCCTCCCGTGTCTGAGGACATGAGGCATTGTAGTACAGCTCTGCTCTAGGGGAGCCAAAGACCAAATCGGTCTGACCCCCAAGGAATGTGGCAGAGTGGAGAGGTGGGATCCAGCAGTGAGGGTGCACAAACTTCTGATTGTGCCCCCCGAGTTGGCAGCAGGAGCTGCCAGTGGAAGAGATTAGCTGTGAAACTATGCGCTGAGTTTGCACGGCTTTTCAGCTCAGCCTGCTAATCCCCCGAGCCGCACCGGCAGGGAGACACCTCGGCCTGACCACACACCCAGAGGCTTTGCAGGGAACCAGATGGAATTGGACAGTTTTCAGCTCATGCTGAAGCTTTTCCTCATGTGTGCTGGTGTGTACCCCCTCCCAGCTCCTCAGCTGACCCCGAGGCTAAATCCAGCTGCGGGGCTGACGTGCCTGGATACAAGAAATGCACCCTGGCATTAAGCTCTAAGGAAGAGGTGCTGCAAGACAAGGCTTGCAGGGAGGAGTCAGCCTCTTTTAGACCACCTTGGAATGCTTTCCCACAATTTGGCACAGTAAATGCCAAGCTGGGGATGGGCAGGGACTGTGGATAACCCAGTGTATTAATCATCAAGCTAATCTGAAGGAAAAGGGAGATGAACACCAGGAGGCAGAGAGATTAAGCTGTGAATTGGACAAACAGTGAGCCAGACAGCTTTGGATGTGGGAGGGATCTATGTCAGGTGCTGCTGGACCTTCTCTGCATCCACAGAAGTGCTACTCATCTGTTTTTCATGCCCACTGCAGGACAGTCGTTTCTGCCAGCTTGCCCCAAGTGTCTCTTGTGCCCATCTCTTGCAGTCCTTCTCTTTGCTTGCCTTAAGCATCTCCCCTTCCTCGTTGTGCAGGGTGGACAGGGAAGGCAGGCTGCTGTGGCCCTGATGCCCCAGGTTGGGTGGGCAATGGGGGGCTCTCAGAAAACATCCTGTGCTCAGCAGGGTGTTGCTGCTTCTGCCCCACAGCCCCCCTTCCCTGCGCAGCAGTCACTGCCAACCTCTCCTTGTCTGGATGAGGGGCTCTGGCAGGGCCAGCAGTGTGCAGTGAGGGTGTGCAACAGCTTCCTGGGTGAGCAGGGCAACACAGAGCGTGCCTGACCTCCACCCTGCAGCCTGGCAGGGCTTGTCCTCTGCCCCCTGACAGTGTCTGCTCTCTGCAGGTCTTCACGACTCCAGCACAGCAACCGGTGGCCACCCCACTGATGACCCCCAGCTACTCCTACACACCCCCAGCCAGCCGATTACAACGCCCCAGTACCAGCTCCAGGCTAACACCACACCCCAGTCCACCCAGTCCCAGACGCAGTCGCAGCCGTCGTCCAGCTCCAGGCAGAGGCAGCAGCCAAAGTGAGTGACTCCAGCACGGAGTGCATGTATCCCTCTGTCTCCCTCCCATCTTAGTTGCTTTTGTTGATAAAACCAGCGTGGTGGGGTCACCTCACACCTTCCTGCACGGCACCCTTGGGGATGGTAGGGTGGGGAAGGTCTCCCACCAACGTGTCTCACCTCTTGCCTGTGTCATTACAGGACCAACAGTCACGCTGCCATCGACTGGGGGAAGATGGCCGAGCAGTGGCTCCAGGAGAAGGAAGCCGAACGGAGGAAACAGAAGCAGAGGTTGACTCCTCGCCCATCTCCCAGCCCCATGATCGAGAGCACACCCATGTCCATCGCTGGGGACGCCACGCCGCTGCTGGATGAGATGGATCGATAGGCCGTGCTGGACCTGACCTGCAACCTCCCTTCCCTTCTCTAGGAAGGGGAAGGGGGAGTGAACAGTTGGAAAAAACCAGACTTCCCTTACTTTAGCCACATAACTCCTGTTTTATACGTTGTGAGATGATGGGAAATGACTTTTGGAGACGTGCACCTGAGTGAATGAATCGACTTGGCAGGGCTGGTCTAAATATATATACTATATATATATAAATATATCATAGGAAGAGACGCTGCAGCAGTCTCTGTGTTCCAGGCCCTGGTTCACCACCGCTTTGGAAGCTTGACAAAGGCATTACGAGGTGGAATGCCTCCGACCTTGTCTGCTTTCACCGCAGAGCCAAGGAAGCAAGCGTAGCCAGAAGTGCAGACCATCAGCCTGGAGCGAGCCATTCGGATTCTCCCAGACCCTGACTGTCCACCCCTCCTTGTCCCAAGAGCACAAAGAAAACTCACAGGGGTTGTGAGGAGCAAACTGGAGTTCTCAAGAAGTTTCTGGTGGCGTTTGCTCTGTGGTTGTGTGTGTCACCGCGGAGTCTGTGCCAACCCCCCAGCTGTGTTTGTAGGGGTCTAACACAGCAGCTCTGGGACTTGGGGGCTTGCAGGAGAGAAAAGCAGCTGTTGTACCAAAGGCTTGCTCTCTCCTCTGGCTTCTTTTGGAACAATATTTATTTAGTTTTGATTATTATTATAATTTTTTTTTCCAGTTTTGTTTTGTTTTCAATCAGACTGCGAAGCAAAACACCGGCCAAGGGCAGCTTTCTCCAGCGTGAGCCAGAGAGGGCTGAAATGCTGCAAGAGCATTTCCTAGGGTGGAGACCACGAAGCAGCCCGGAGTGCATGGCATCCTCCTCCCTATCTGCTTAACCCTGCCCAGTTGTAACCCAAGGGTGAATAAATAGTGTTTCTACTGAAGGTTGAGAGGTTTTCTGCCTGCACCCTGCGCTGCCTGCCTTGCCCGCTCCTCTTAGCGATGGATTTGCTTAGAAACAGTTCAGGGATGAGAGTCCATGCTCCTTCCTTTGTTGCTTGGAGTTTGCCCTCTGTGTGCTGAAACTTGCCCAGAGAAACCCGATTTCTGTTGAACTGCTAAAAGAAGAATCTTTTGTCCTGAAAGGCAGCGTACGGATACATCACACCGAGGTCTGGGGCACCTCACAGAGGTACTGGGTGGGGGGATCTGGGGGGACGGGGGCAGAAACAGCCCACTGCAGTATTACAGAGCGGCTGCCAGCGCCGTTTCTGAACTAGAAAGTTCCTCTGCACACACTTTCCTCTCTCCCGCTTTGTTAGTAGGATTTTGTGTGGAGGCAGAGCCTTTGTTCCTTCCAAGTGCTCCTGGTTTGCCCCTCTCCTAGGAAGTGAGCAAGAACAGCACATCTTAAGAAACAAAGATCCTTTTTTGCATGTAAATGCTCTTGAAGAATGGCAGCGACCCGGGAGACAAAAAAAACCTCTTTTCCACAGAGGAATTCAGGTCCTGGCTTCCCCTCTGCCATCTCTGGGGGCTGACACTGCCTTCCCCCCACCCCTGCGACAGGGCAGCCAGGCCCCAGGACTCCGTTTCAGGGCTCACAGCTGCTGTAGGCTGTGGGGGTACGGACCTTAACGCTATGTCTTTATTTTATCAAAGTCTGTATGGTGGGAATTTGATTGGGAGCAGCTCCGTACTGGGGATGCATCGGATCCGTACGGGGAGGGACTAGTTGTGCATTGTCAGCTCCTTTTTGGCTGTCTTTTTGGGTTTAGTTTTCCCCTGACTGTCAATAAAAGTTCTACTTTTGGGAAGGTGCTCGCCCGCCACCTGTCTGCACTCCCTGCGGTGACGCCGTGGGTGCATCGGGGACTTTGCACCCATCAGCGATGCTCCAGAGGGTACAAAACCTTGCTACAACCTCGGTATTTCCCCCCTCACCCCCTACACACACACCCTGGGCTCCTGTGGTCTGGTTTGTTTCAGAGATTTGGGAATGAACCCCAGGATCCTTTGGGAATGGTGGGGTTTGTGTGGGGCAGCTGTGCCCAGCCTTGCTCCTTGCTCTGGAGCGCTTTGCAGGGGTCGGTGCCAAAGCCCTGGCTGTGGGTGCTGCCCTCAAAATCATCACCCAGTTACCAGTGAGGGGAACGAGTTGGGCTGGGCAGGGGCAGCTTGTCTCTCCCCAGGCAGCATCTGCCTTTGTCCCAGGGCTGGAAAACCTATTTTCCCACTCCAGAGAGCTCCTGTGCCGTGTTTGAGGAGCCTCTGGGGAGGGACAAGGCCCCTGTTCCTCTCCTGCTGCTGGGGGCTGGAGAAGGAAGGAGGCAGTGCCAGTGTGGTATGGGAGCACCATGCGTGTCCCAGCCTGGGAAGAGGCAGAGGAGGGGCTGGGAAGGTGCAATTCATTAACCACTCCAGAGGAATCCAGCCCTGGTGCGCTGGAGCTCAACCATCTGTCTGGGGAGCTAAACCCAGGGCTGTGCTGGCATGGGGCTGGGGGCTGTACCCCCAGCCAGAGCCCTGACTCACCATCCCCTGTGCCCAGGAAGGGGACATGAGCCGGTGGGAACAGTGAAGAACCACTGTAACCCCTCAAAACCCACCCAGCTCCGGGCACTTCCCCTCCCACAGCCCTACAAGCAGGGTCAGCCCTGGGATCCCCCCGGATGCCTCCCCCTGGAGCAGTCTGTCCCCCAGCACAGACAGGGCTGAGGCTGCACCATCTGCTCGAGTGACCAACTTTATTACACAGCCAAGACCCGTGTGGGGCGAGGGGGAGTCAGGGCCACGGCTGCTCTGACTCAGCTTTGCTTTTCAGCCTCTTCTTTCTGTTTCTCTCCTTCCTCTTCCTCTTCCCACTGGCAGTGGGAACTGGGGATGGAGGGGCCAGGGCTGGTTGCCTGCCCAAACCCTCCTGTGCCGGGGCATTGCTCAGGACAGTGTTGGTCGCTTCCCCCAAGTCCAGCAGTGGGGCCTGTGGGTCCTGCCCAGTGGAGGTGATGGCTGCAGGACGGCTCAGCTCCCCATTTTTGGAAGGTCCTTTCTTTTTCAGACCTTTCCCCTTCTTTTTCTTGTCTTTCTTCTTCCCCTTCCTCTCTTTCTTGGCTGTCTTGGGGGGGACAGCGGGCGAGCGGGCACATGATGCTCTACTGGGATGGCTCCTCCACCGGTGTTGCTCCACGGGGGCTCAGAGGGAACCCCACAGGCCTTGCTGCCCGATCGATCAGCTCCCCACCAAATTCATACAGCACTGGCTCCTGGGGCACTGCGATGGCCACCGTGTTGTACGCCCTGCACCTGCAGAGAGGGGGTGAGGCAAGCCACAGCAGGGACAAGCAGGGGGTGGCCCCTGCAGCAGGGGACACTCACCAGACGTAGAGGTAGGGCTCCACGCACTCCTCCTTGTAGGTGAACTCAAAGCAGGGCACCTGGATGACGTTGAAGAAGGCCTGGCCCACCACACGCGAGGCTGTGTCATTCACCTGCTGCAGGCACTCCTTCAACCTGCCGCACAGACGGTGTGAGGGGTGGGTTTGGGGGGAGGGGGCCTGTCCAGGAAAGCTGGGACCCCTCCTGGGGTGGAGGGATGCTGCAGGGCACAGCCAGGCACAGGGCCACTCACCTGCGGTCACAGTCGCAGTGGCTGATGGTGTGCCAGCGCAGGTTGCGGTACCCGTAGCGGGAGGTGAAGGGGTGGATGACGTGCTGGCAGTGGTCATGGTCCCGGCAGCACCGGTCTGTGTCCCGGTGTTCCCCTGTGCAGGGAAGGCTCAGGGTGCAGGCAGGGCTTGGGGGTGCATGGGCTAGATGGGGCTGGGGTTAGGGCTGAACTGGGACTGAGCTGGACTAGGACTGGGATCAGAATTAGATCAGATTGAAATAGGGCTGGGATCAAGCTGGATCTGGATGGCACTTGGCTGGCACTGAGATGAGGACTGGGACTGCACCAGCACCACAGTGGGCATGAGACTGGAACTAGGCTGCAATCAGGGTGGGCACCAGGACTGGACCAGGAGAGGGACTAGGCTGTTATCAGGATAGGGACTGGGGGTGGAGCAGGTTGGACCAGTGCTAGGGTGGGGACCAGAGTGGGAGCAGGATGGACTGAGGACCAGGCTGGGGACAGAGGGTGAATCATGACTGGAGCAGCACCAGGATGTGGACAATGATGGGACCAGCATGGGGACCAGGATGGACCAACCCTGTGATGGAAACTAGGCAGAGGTGAACTGGTGGGCTGGGACTGGACCAGCGCTGGGGTAGGTACTGGAGTGGGCCAGAATTGGGGCGGAACTAGACTAGGATTGATGGAGACTGAGCCAGCATTGGCATGGGGACAGGGACTGGGCTGGGGCGGAGCAGCCCCGGTCTGGGGATGGGATGGGGATGGGATGGCGGGGACGGGGGTGGGGGGGACGGGGACGGGGGGACGAGGAGAGGATGAGGAAACAGGTAGCAGCAGCCCCGCCGCCCTTACCCAGCTGCTCGTAGGCATCCGCGTTGCTTCCCGCACCGCACCACAGCGTCCCGGGATAGGTGAGTCCGCGACGGGCGCGGGGCCGTCCCGGCGGGGCCGCTCCGGTGCCGGGGGCCGCTCCGGGAACGGCTGCCAGGAGGAGAAGGAGGAGGCGGCAGAGCAGCCCCGGGGCGCACATGGCACCGCGCCGCCCGCCGCCGTGGGGCCGCCTTATAGCCCCGCGCAGCCCGCCCACCCGGGGCGGCTCGTCACGGCGCGGCACCGTGCGGAGGGTCCTGGAGAACCGGGGTGCTGGAGCCGCTCCCCGAAGCCGCGGCGCATCCCACGCCCGCAGCCCGCGGGGAAGGGGTTACCCCTCCCGGTGGGGCCGGGCCCCGTTGCTGTGGCAGCCGGTGGGGTGATGTGCAGGGGCCGGTAACGTGCCGGCCCCGCCGCTCCCGCCCCGTGACGCACCGATCCCCTCATGGCCCCCGGCCCCAGAGCGGCCCCCGACGGGAGGAGGATGCTCCCCGTGCCCCCGTCCCACGAGTGCCCCGCGGTGCCTTTCCCCGAGGCAGCCCCGGTGCCCCCAGATCCCAGCGCGGCTGCCAGGGCAGCATCCCCTGGCTGGGTGTCCCATCAGAGCCCAGTGACATCCCAAGCACAGAGCCAGCGCTTGGGAGGCAGGATGGCACCGGGACACCCTGATATCAGGGGACGTGAGAGCCCTGCACAAGACCACAGAGATCACAGGGCTGCACCCTGAGCACCACCCTGACTTGCTGACCCTCGCACCCACGGGATGCCAAGGGTGCCATGGCACCTGCATCGCTCCTTGGCATCGCCAGTGCAGGCATCTGGGTGCTGGGGACACTCACATGGGGTGTGGGTGACCTGGCATGGTCACCCTATGCAAACGCTTGCCCAGGACAGCAGAGCCCAGGGGGGCACATCGCGGGCTCGTGGGCAGGGCTCCCGCCTGGCACCAGCCCAGGGCCCAGCTGGCTGAGGGTGCTGGCTGGGACCCAGCGCTGCAGAGACTGCCCCTGCTCAGCTGTTGCTGTCTGTGACGGTCCCCATGACAGTCTGTCCCGCTCGGCTCAGCCTCGCCGCTGCCGGCACCCAGGTATGGAGCTGGCCCGGGTGTGCTGGGGTCCCAGGGTGCCCATGTAGGGGGACGGAGAAGGGGAGGGTGGAGGGCACCGAGCTATGGGGGGCCCTGTGGCGATTGGGGGTGGGGAGTCTCAGCCTTGTTACACGCTCAGGGCTTGCAGCACCTGCAGTGCCTGTGCATGGACCTGTGCCACATCCCCACCGTCCGAGAGAAGGGCTGGTACCTGGCACTGATGGCCCCCAACATCAAGGGTCCCAACTTCGCCTGGCTGGACCCCTCCCGACTCTACTGCCACCCGCAAGTACCCAGCACCCGGGGCGGAGGACACATGCGGGGCTGCCCAGCTGGGCTTCAGCTCCACAGGGCTGTCAGGGCACCCAGCCATGCCTGTGGGCACGGACATGGGGGCTGCAGGTGCCCATGGCAGGCTGCAGGCACCCAGCACCTCCGCTCTCTCACCAGGGCTTGCAGGACTGCGTGGCCGACCTACTGCAGCCCTTCCAGGGAGACCCCATAGACATGGTGGCCGGTATCGATGCCATGGGCTTCATCCTGGGTGAGTGAGGATGCAGGTGCACCCAGGGTCCCCATCCCTAGTCCCCCGTGGGGTCTGACAGTGCCATGCCCACCCCACCAAGGCGCTGCCACCGCTGCTGCTCTGCAGAAAGGCTTCCTGGCCATCCGCAAAGCCGGGCATCTCTGTGTGGAGACAGTGACGCAGCCCTACACCGACTACACGGGCCGAGAGAAGGTGATGGAGGTGCGCAGTGATGCCATCCTGCCCGGTGAGCCAGCGGGGTGCTCCCATTGGGGGGGCTGAAAGACACACTGCCCGCATGGGCACCGGGCGCTCAGCTGTCACCTCTGCCCCGTCCCAGGTCTGCGTGTTCTCCTCGTGGACCAGTGGATTGAAACCGGGGGCACCATGCGAGCGGCCATCCAGCTGGTGGAGCAGCTAGGGGGGATCGTGGCAGGTAGGAGGGGGGATACCGGGGCACCCCGAGGAGCACCCGTGGGTGCAGCAGGAGCATCATCCCTGTACCCCATGGTGGCCAGCACTGAGCCCCCCACCCTTGTCCCACAGGTGTCGCAGCCATCTGCATTGAGGACAGTGAGGGTGGGCGCTGGATCCGGGAGCGCTACAAGTGCGCCCACTGCGTCCCCCCAGCCTGCAGCCCCGCTTCAACTGCCACCAGTTCGGCTGGGACTGACAGGGGGCTGGCACCCCACGTGTCCCCCCTCGCATCATCCTGTGGGGCGCAGAGCTGCCAGCTTTTTGGGGCAGGGATGCCACGGACATCCCCCACCTGGTTTAGCTTTCACTATACCCAAGATGCTTAACCCCTCGCCCCGTGGCAGCCATCCTTCCCTGGCACCGATCATCCCACCTGCTCACCAGCCTGGGGGGCTGTGCCCGGCGGCAGGGGGAGCTGCAGCCAGCCCCCAGCCCCACGCCTTTCTTAAAAAGCATAAAAAAGGTTTTATTAAGACAAACAGGAGCCTGGGAGCATCTCCCCCTCCAAGTGGTACCTGGATTTGCATAGCTAAGGGAGCCACGCAGGTGCTCCTTCTCGCCCCGGCAGCGGGTGCCTGGGCAGATGGGGGGGCCGGGGGCAGCTCCTCGGAACCAGCTGGGGCCACCCCTCTTTGGTCCAGAGGTGTGAGTTGGGGTGGGGGGCAGGGGCTGCCCCTCACTGACAGCACTTGGGTTTCTTGCGGGGTGCCGACAGGTACAGGTCACTCTCGTTGCTGTTGATCCCTGGAGGGGCAGAGGGGTGGAAGAGGGGGTAAGGGGAGTGTTGGGGGGAGGGCGGTGTCACTCCCATGGGGGTGGCTGCTCTGGGGTACTACTCACGCACGGTGTCGCCGATCTTGCGGGTGCTGCTGCGCTCCAGCTCGGCCAGCACGCTGCTCTCGAAGGTCAGCGCCGCCACACGGAAGAAGAAATCCCTCACGTTCTCCCCTGCCCCAAGGAATGACACCCCCTGAGTTTCCCCTTGCCTGGCTGGACACCAGGGTCTGCATCTCCCCCTCACCCCCGCCCCCCACTTCCATCCTGTCTCCCACCGCCCACAGCCCAGTGACCCACCAGTGAGCGAGGAGACAGCCCAGTACTCTGCCTGCATCTCCTGGGCCACCTTCAGAGCATCCTTCTCCATCAGGCTGTACTGCGCCGGTGTCTGCCAACCGAGCCAGGGTGCTGGGTGGGTTGTGGGGAATGATGGGATGACACCCCCCGCCCCCTCCCTCCTCCAAGCTGTGGTGCAAGGTGCCCATGGGAAGGGGGACACACTCACGCTCAGGTCCTTCTTGGAGCCCACCAAGAAGAGGATTACGTTGGATGGGTCATTCTCCTTCAAGGCGTCAGCCAGCCACTGCCTGTTGGGGCCACTGTCACCAGCTGTGGCTCATGGCCAAGCACTGCCCTCTTGCTCGCACGCTGCAGCGTTGCCAGCACCACCCCCTCCCCCCAAAATCCTCCTGCCCAGCTCCTGCGCCTCCATCCAGCCTCACCACCCCCCATGCTTGTACCCAGTTCCACCTGAGCCCCCTGACTCTGCGTCACCTACCGCGTGTGGTCCAGGGACGCCACGTCATTGACATCGAAGACGATGACGATGGCTGGGGGAGGAAGGAGGGGTGAGATGGGGATGAGGACAGCCAGAGGGGTGGAACATGGTGGGGAGCCTCACCTTGTGCACCCCGGTAGTAGGTGGAGGCGATACACTTGAAGCGCTCCTGGCCAGCCGTGTCCCACCTGGGGAAGGGGGGGCAGAGGGGAGGTGAGGGGGAGGCTGTGGGTGTCCGTGGGGAGGGGGCTGGCATCTACTCACAGCTGCAGGCTGAAGGGCACCCCCAGCACCTCAAACCGCTCCATCTCGAAATCCACCCCGATGGTTGCCTTGTAGTTCTTGTCAAAGGTGTCCTTGCAGAAGCTGGGGGGAGAGGGGGGTGGGGAGATGGGGGAGATGGGTGGCAGCAGCCCCCATCCCCCTCACCCCGGGGCGGGGGCTCAGTGCTCCCCACTCTGGGAGATATCCAGCACCAGACTCTGGCTGCAGTCAGGTTCAGCCCAAGGTGCTGCTGCCCTTTGTTAGGGGGGCTCTTCCCCCTGCTCCTCGTGTACACCCACCCCCCCAAACACCCAGAGCCTCTCTGGAGGTGGGGGTGTCCCGTTACCGGTTGATCAGACAGGTCTTCCCCACCGAGAGGTCCCCAACCACGATGATCTTGGAGATCTTAAACCTGCAAGGCAAGAGCCCCCACAGCCACTCAGCGAGGCGGGGGGGGGGGCTCCCTGCCCGCCTCCCCCTCCCGGGTGTAGAGGGGACCATGGGGTGAGGGGGATCACCCCATCCCCCCCAGCATCCCTCAGCGCCCTGCATCCCGGCTCTCCCGCCCCGCCACCAGCCGAGCACAGACCCCCATGTGTGTCCCCCATCCTGTGGTGTGTGTGTCCCCCCCCCCGCGCTGCATTCCTGCGCCGTGACGCAGAGCTCCGCGTGCAGGCAGTGCCGGCAGCCACGCGGCGCCCGCGTCACAGACCCCCCACGCAGGGCTGGCGGGGCTGTGGGCCTTTACACCCCCCCCCCCCAACTAAACCCATGGAGGGGGGGACGGGTCCCCGAATCACCCTGGACTCACCCCACGGTGCCCGTCCGCTGCTCCTGGCAGGCGCTGGCCACCCTGGGGTGGAAAGCGACGCGGGTGTGCAGGGCGGCCTCCTTCCGAAAACACTGGGGACAAAGGGGGACAGCGGTGTGAGCGCGGCGCTCGGCAAAGACACCCTCCCAGAGCCCTGTTGCCCCCCTCTCACCGGGGGCAGGTCGGGGATGACCCTGTCCCTGCGGACCGGAGCCAGCACGTTCATCGTCCCGCGGGGCTGCCGGGGGTCTCTGGGTGGCCGGGGGTAGAGGGGACGGGCCGAGGGCCACCGCGAGGCCTGGGGACAGGGGGAGCAGGGAGCGGTGATGCCCCCGGGTCCCCACGCACGGCGTTCTGTCCCGCCCCCTCCCCGAGCAGCACCGTCCCCTTACCCCAGCTGGCTCCACACGCCCGGGACGCGTCTGTCCCCACGTCCTGGCTGTCCCCGCGTCCCCAGGTATGGCTGCCCCCGTCTCCCAGCCGCCCCAACATCCCTAAGTGTGGCAGTCCGCAAGCCACGGGAGGAGGTCGTCCCCGCGTCCACTGTCCCCCCGGCCATCCCCAGACCCCTGTGCACGGCCGTCCCCGTGTTCCAGCCGCTCTCCCAGCCCAGGGTGCCGTCCCGGGGTGCGGCTGCCCCCACGTCCCAGCCGCACCCCCGGGGTCCCGCTGCCCCCACGCCCCATCCCAAGCTTGGCATCCCGGTGCCCGGCGGTCCCTGCGTCCCCCTGATGTCCCCCCGAGTGCGCCTGCCCGCACGTCCCCGCGCCGTGCCCGTGCATCCCCGCGTCCCGCCGGTCCCCACGTCCCCGCGTGTGCCTGTCCCCGTGTCCCCGTGCACCAGCCCCGCCGGCCCCATGCACGTCCGTCCCCCCCGCCTCATCCCGGTCTGCAGCCGAGCCCGCCCCGTCCCGCTGCCCTCCGTGAGAAAGCGGAGAGGGATGGTCCGTGTGTCCGTCCCGTTACCGGTAGCGGTGCTCGGCGCTGCACGCCCAGCCCCGGAGAAACCAGCCCCACCCCCGGACCCCCGGGGGTGTGGGGAGGGAGGGGCCAGGACGCCGGTTCCTCCGGGATGGGGCCGCGGCGCTGCTGCCCGCGCTGCGGGACCCCGGTAACGCCCCCCCCCCTCCCCAGCGGTTAGTCCCGGACCAACCCGTCGGGGCGGCGGCCGGCGAGAGCGACTCGAAGGACTACAACTCCCACGAGGCCCTGCGGAGGATGGGGCAGCATCTGCGCATGCGCAAATGAGGAAGTCCTCGAGTACTACCACTCCCGGCGGGCCCCGCGGTGCCGCGAGAGTTTGTTGGGAGGGGTTAAGAGCGGGAGTCTCGCGAGATTTGAGATTATAAGCCCGTGCGGTGCGGCACGGTAAGCCCCTTTCGGCTTCCGCCTGGCCAAGATGGCGCCCAAGGCGAAGAAGGAGGGTGAGGGCTGGGGGCGTGTGGGGCGCGTGGTCGTGCTGAGCCGTCCCACGGGGTGCGGGTGTACGCGGGACGGGACGGATCGAACCGGGGGAGCGGGGAGGGGGGTGTAGATCGCAACCCGGCGCTGGGCCACGGGCACGTGGAGCGGCCGGGAGAGGCCTGCGTCGGCCTGGCGGTGTGAGGGGACCGGGCTCGGTGCTGGGCCCGCCGGGGTCGGGAGGGGATGGGGGAGCTGGGGAGGGGACGAATGGCTCCGTCCCTTGGGGAGGTTTGGGGAGTTCTGGGGAGTCTGGGTTAGTTGGGAGGGCGTGGGGCGCTTGGAGAAGCCCTCTTCTTCGAGTTGCGTGGCAGAAGCCGCGGCCCGCCTGGCTCTGCTGACTGAGCTGTCGTTGTAGCCGTGCCTCCGAAGACAGAGGCAAAGGCCAAGGCGCTGAAAGCCAAGAAGGCCGTTCTGAAGGGGGTCCACAGTCACAAGAAGAAGAAGATCCGCACATCGCCCACGTTCCGCAGGCCCAAGACCCTGCGACTGCGGCGGCAGCCCAAGTACCCCCGGAAGAGTGCCCCGCGGAGAAACAAGTAAGTGTGGGGTCTTGGGCTCTGCCCCTCTACAGGGCTGGTAGGGTGGGAGCAGCTCCACGTGGGGACAGCGTGCTGCCCTGGGAGCTGAGCTGCACCTTGGTGGCCGAGTGGGGGTTGTTTGGGGTGCAGGTGATGATTTCAAGCGACCAAAGTCCGAGAGTTTGTGATGAAAACTTTTTTTGCAACTGATGCACCCCAAACTGTCTTACATAGTGTCTGTGGTACTTGAAAACGTTGGAAGTACAGAGATTGTGTCTGCCAGCCTTCAGTTAACCACAGGGTCTCTCCTGCAGGCTGGACCATTATGCCATTATCAAGTTCCCTTTGACCACAGAATCGGCAATGAAGAAGATCGAGGATAACAATACTCTGGTGTTCATCGTCGATGTCAAGGCAAACAAGCACCAGATCAAACAGGCAGTCAAGAAGTTGTATGATATCGATGTGGCCAAGGTTAACACATTGATTAGGTGAGAAAAGGGAGAAAAATGGGTCACTGGTGGGTGCTTCTAGAGCCCAGGGTGGCTTTTTTGTAGAAAATGGGAACACACGTAGGCATTTCAGCATACGTGGGATTGAGCTTGTAGTGTTTTCTCTGTTAAAAGATATGTATTCTTAGGGAAAGTGGAAAGCGTCTGCAGACTGGAGGGCTGGTTTAATCAGGGAGCTCTTGTAAGACCCCTGGGAGTCTTGTGCAAATGATGTGAACATCTTTTACCACTGAGTGAGGTGATGTTTCCAAAGGAACCACTGATGCACACTGCTCAAGCAGGCACGCAGAGCAGGTGGAAGGATTTGTGCACCTCCATCCTGATGCCTCCCTCCTGTTCCTCTCTAGGCCTGATGGGGAGAAGAAGGCTTACGTCCGACTGGCTCCGGATTATGATGCGCTGGATGTAGCTAACAAGGTGAGAAAATCTGGGGAACTTGGTATCTTCCATTAGCTGTCTTGTATTTCCTGGTGGTTCTTCCTGGTGTGTATGCCTGAGGTACTTGCACTTCAAGCACAGCAGCACTTTCCTGGAGTGTCCTTAACTGTTCTTGGCCAGCTCCTGAGAACAGGGGAGTGATGTGACAGGAGGCACTGTGACGCTGCTGGCCTGGTGCAGGGAGGGGTTTCTGCTGGGCCAGTGGCTGTGCCTGGAAGAGGCAGCTCGGTCCTCAGGGTGGGATTGAGGAGAGTGGCAGGCAGCGGCGGTAGGAAGTGAGTGGGGGAATGTGGCTTAGCACAGGGCTCACCGTGGAGTAAATTTATAGAGTGGTGGTGTAAGGCACTCAGACAGGCCTGGGAGGGAGAAGCCTGGTGTTGGGAGGACAGGAATCCTGGGGGAGATGCAGGCCTGGTGATGTCCATGGTGGAGGCTCTGCCTTTCTGCCCCTCTAACGTGCTCTGCTTCTTTCCAGATTGGAATCATCTAAACCGCGTCTACCGAGGACTGTACAGACAGGAGAATAAACCCTGTGACACCACCCAGGGGCTCTTGTGTTTTGTGACAGCATTACCCTTGTGAAAGAGCGCCCCGTGAACTTCTGGGGCTTCATTTCAGTAAAGGGGTGGGGGGTCCTCCCTGCCACTGGGTGGGCAGACACAGACCTTCTGCTCCATCAGGGTTGCACACGCTGTCCTGTGCCTGGGTCTCCTGGCTCACCAACGTGTTCTCTCTCTGCTGCGGTTCCCCCATGAGGGGACCCCCACCCCAAATCTCTTTCCCCAAGACCTCTGCTGTCCTCCTGCATTCCCTTGCCCTGTGTAATGACTGTTTGTGTCAGTGTTCTCTGTGTCCTACATACCTTCCTCGTGGAGTGTGCCGCGGGCCGGTGAGCGCCCAGGAGAGGTAGGTAGTAATCACAACAAGTGTTTGTGGTTCAGGTCTGGCACGAGTGGTCACTGGCACTTGTGGTCACAAATTTCCTGACTTACTGCAGGCTTCACTCACAAAGCCCCCATGTTAATGCCATCAAGGGGTTTCTTTTCTGGTATGGCCCCCACCCCCTGCACTGGGGCGTGTGGATCACCACCTGGGTTCCCTAGTGCTTCCTCTTACTGCTGCCTGTAACTCAGGGGGGTTGGTGACCCTCATCAGGGCTGTTTCTGGAGCAGCTGCAGTTGCTGCCTTGGGAGTCTTCTGCTTCCTTGGATTTATGGAAGGAACTGGCTTTTCAGAGTGTGGAGTCAAGTAGGGGGTGGAGGTGAAAGCACAGCTAAGCCTTTAGAGGTACTTGGTTTAAGTATGTAGTTAGACTTGACTGAGGTGATGAAAGCTGTGACCAAATACTGGTCGGGGTAATTAAACTCTGGGGCAGTGGGACACTGAGTTCCCTTGAGCCTCTTGTAATGGGTGGTGGAGTGTTGGGGCAATGGTTTCAACATCAGGGAAGGTTGGGAAGGGGGAGCTGGAGCCATCTATCCCCATCACTGCCACGCTTGGGATGTAAAGATGCTGGGCTTTGTGGTCCTTTGGCTTGGGGCTCCTCACCTGGTGCCCAGCTCCGGGTGCTGGGGAGGTGGGGATGGGTCTGCTGGGTACCCACAGGCTTGGGGTGGTGAGGGGGCAGTAGGGCAGGCTGCCATCATGCCCATGCCCTGACAGGGCAGCAGCTCAGGGTGCAGCAGCAAAGCCTGCGTGCTTGCCTTCGTGCAGGCAGAGCCCGACTGCTCTCAGCCATGGAGAGCTGGGGGTGGAAGTGGGGCTGCCTGACTCCTGCTGACGGGTGTAGGAGCACCCCAGTTTTCCCCTGGCCCCCACAGGGAGCTCGGCTGGGTGGTGGAGATGCTCCCTGCCTGCTGTGAGCATCAGGCAGGGGTGATGAGTAACTGCTTGGAGGATGCTGCTTCCCTGGATGCTGGTCCCTCTCCTGATCTGTGGGTGCTGAGCAGAGCTCGGCTGGCATGCTGGGAGCAGGCCAGAGCCCAGGATCTCTCCCCAAGCCCCGGGTGGGGTCTTGAACCTGCAAACAAGGGCTGTTGGCAAGCTGTGTGGGGCCAGGTGAGGCTAAATGATGGGCACCCTGCCCTACTTGTGCCACAGCCCAGCGGCTGGGAGTATGATGACATGGGGATCTGACAGCCCGGCTCCCTCCTGGGGCTGATATTTCTGCTGAGTGTGGGGTGAGGGCACCTTCCCAGCCTCCTGGGTGAGGGATGAGCCACAGTGGGGGGCTCCATGGGTTTGCCCTCCCCAGCTATAGGCACCCCAAGACAGATGTGGGTGCCTCGTGTCCCTCCTGTAGCAAAGCCAGTATCACTGCTGGGGTGAGGAGCAGGTATGTGCCGCAGCGTGGAGGCTGGGGAGGGATTTCACATCAGCATGACTTGCAGTCTGCCCTCACCCTGCCTCAACTTAGCCCAGCGGCTGCTGCTGTCTGGCACTTTGATTTCCCTCCCTTGCTTCTTGCTCTGGGCTGGCAGCTGGCCTGACCCACAGCTGCCCCAGACTGGCCAGTGCTGAGCTGCTGGGAGATGCTCTGTCTGGAAGCTGGGAGGGGAGCAGGGGAAGCTGAGTTCCTTGATTTGGGAAGCTTTGTTGTGCCCGACCCTTCCATGCTGCTCTAAGGGAGCATGGCTGGTCCCTGAGCTTGTGACCTTCTGGGGCAGAGCTGTGTGTGCTCTGAGAGGAGGGGGCAAGGGGAAACTGCCATTTGGGCTTGATTGTGTGATGATGGAGTCAGTGCTCAGGGGCTGCAGGGCTTACGCTGCAGCTGGGAAGATGCAGGATGTGCTTCCAGGTTATGGCTGTGCCCTGTTGGGACACCCTGCAGCTCGGTGTGGGGCTGCTGAGCTCTGCTGTGAGCAAGGAGGGGGCAAGGCGATGGGTTTGATGCTGGCATAGGTCCCTGCCCACGCAGTGTCCTGAGTATCACATCTCTGCTCTGGCTGCCAGGCTGTTCCCAGCACGCACCCCCTGTGCCTGCCGGTGTCGGTGCATGCTGGGGAGCCCCAGCAGGATCCTGATCCTGTGGGGTGTTTCCAGGCCCTCTGAAGGGACAGTGACCCCCCCCACAGCTTCCATTTAATCACCAGCTTATTTAAACCAGCAATTTTTGTCTCTGCCTGAGCTGGGCCAGCCGTGGGGCTGGAGGGATGGGTCCTGCCCCGCAGCAGGGGCTGGGCAGGAGTCCCTCTAAGCCCCACTGCTTTCTGCCAGGCTGGTGTGATCCTGGAGCCGTCATGTCAGCAGGATTTGCCTTCCGGATGCTCTGATGCTCCATGGAACTGGCTGGGCCGGTTCTAGCCCCGCTCCCCTGGGGAGCTGAACCCCCTCTCTCCTCCCACTGCTCTGGGGGGGCTGCTTGGTCCTGCCCCTGCAAGAGGGGGCCCTGCATGCTCACAGTTTGCCCAGAACTGTGCTGTCAGTGAAGATGCCTCTGGGGGGGATGCGAGCAGGCAGCAGTCTTCCAGGAAGAGCCTGTGGCCTCACAGGGCTTTCCCATGCCAGCTCCACTTCACGTGGCTGCCGAGTGAGTCATGCAGCCCAGCCAGGCTCCTTGCCGCCAGGCCGGAGACAGGCAGGTCAGGGACTGCAGCATGGCTCTGAACCTCTCCTGGCTCCCTTCCCCTGCTCCCGGCACAGTCCTGGGTCTCTGGAAGAGCAGAGGAGGAGGCAAGGCACCCATCCATGGGGTCTTGCTGTTCCTGGCTCAGCAGGGCACAGCTGTGCTGGTAGGACCCAGCAGGCTTGAGTGGATCCCTGAAGGGTCCCTAGAACAAAGTGAGTGGCAGAAATGTGCCTTCTCCCTCCCAGAGGACATCCAGCTCTCCAGTGGGAACAGGGGCGCATCCTTTCCCATGGCCCTCCCTGCAGTGCTGCTCTGCCCCACAGAAAAGCCAGCCCAGCCGTGCTGCGGCAGCAGAAAACAGACTGATTTTTTTTTTTAATGCACATAACACCCAGCATCACCATGGGAGGGACTTGGCCCTTCCCTTGCAACCCTCTCAGGCCATCAGCTGCAAAATGCAGCCACCCCTGGCCCTCCAGCTGCCTGCATGGAAGCTGGCTTGGGCTGCTGCTCCATCAGCCGTGCCCCTGGCTTCGGTGGTGTCCCTGTGGCTCGGCGAGGCTGTTGGGCTGGTCCAGCAGGGAAGCGCTTTTAGGCAACAGAGCGGGTAAAGGCAGGGCCCAAGGCCAGGGAGCAAGCCCTAAGGCACATCAGAGCAGGTTTGGAGAGCCCAAGATGCCCAGGAGCCAGGGCCTGGGCTTTGCTCCGCACGCACGTCTCAGTCTATCAGAAACTTCTCGCCATCCACGTCTCTCCCTGCAGAGCCCTTACGTAGAGAGGGAAAAAATCAGAGCGGAGGAGGCGGGAGAAGTACATGAGGATCATGGCATCGAGCATCAGGAGGTTGGCGGTGAGGAAGGCACCCTGGCCCTGCACCTCCACGAAGCGGAGGAAATACCAGGTGAGGTAAGCCTGAGGCGCCAGGCGGAAGGCAAAGTACATCACCAGGTTGATGTACTTGTTGGCCTCGTAGAGTGCTGGGGAAGGCACGTTGCTCATCTTCAACAGCATGCGGATGGTGAGGAAGATGTTGCTCACTTCCACCAGCAGCAGCAGCATCGCCGCCACCAGGAAACGGCCCGTGATGATGAGCGAGACGAAGGCAGAGATGGCCTGGAAGCAGGGAAGACACACGTCAGAGTCAGCTTTCCTTACCGCGGGGGAGGTGAGTCCTTCCCCACCAAGGTTTGGGTATACACAGTACATCTCTCCCTCTCCCCGAGATCCCAGCAGGCACCTGGGCCAAGGGAAAGCCAGTGGGGAAGCCAAGGTCCCCCAGGACCGGTTACACCTCCCTGCACAGAAGTACCTCCAGCTCTTCCCTCGCCTGTTGCGGCAGCCTGTCTGCCTCCCGGCGCTCTCAGCTGCTGTTGGCATGTGCCCTGCCCCGCCAGGCGCCCTCGCTTTGTTGGTGCACTGCTTACCTGGCAGCCAGGGTGAGGTGGGAGGGAAGGATGCCAGCTTGCCCCATCGTAACACGCTAAACCTGCGTGGGCCAAGCCCTGGGGTGTTTGGTAGCCCCCCCATGCTGGCCCTTCACTGCCCTGAGGCTGTACTCACCATGGCGTGGTGCACCAGGTACTCCCAGGAAGAGCGGGACTGGTGGTTGAAGATGATGTCAAGGCTGTCGTGGATGAAGTAGCCTGTGGGAGAGAGTCGAGGGGATGCAGTTTGTGCACTGTCACCTCCTGTGGTGAAGGGGGAGAAGCGAGGGGGAGGGTGGTGTGACTGCTCAAGGCACTGGAAGCACCTCTGCCCCAGCTGAGCACTGGGAGACAGCCAGGCCCTGGGGCTGGCAGCCTGAGTGCTGCGTGCTCACAGTCCAAGCAGGAGGCACAGAGCCGGCCGGCCCTTCAGCCGGTGGCTCATCCCAGGCTGGCAGGCCGGGAGGGGGCTGAAGAGGCAGAGCCCAGCAGGGTGGTCAGCACCATGAGCACCCTGACAGGCCCCTTACCTGAGGAGAAGCAGACCAGCAGGTGCCCTGAGATGCTGTAGCCGTCCTGGATGTCAGAGAGGAGCTCCGGGGAGTGCCAGAGGCTGGGGGGAGCAGAGCGAGGAAAGAGTCAGCCTGGGTGCTGGGACAGGGGCACCCCCGAGCACCCCACCCTGTGTCTCCACCCCCGGGGGCAGCACGCGGGGTCGTGCTCTGGGGGTGGCCCGGTTCCCGGTAGTACCAGAGCCCCGTTCAGGGGTCACACCGCGTCCCTTCCCTCCTCCTTCCCCCCCCCAACCCCCGGTACCTGAAGAGGGCCCATAGCCCGGCCAGCACGGAGTGTGCGAACGAAACGAGGAGGTTCCACCAGCGCCAGGCGCGTCCTGGGCGGCTCCGCACGGCAGCGGGCTGGGGCAGGGCCCGTGCCACCCTCCCCAGCGCCCCGAAAAGCGCCACGCTGCCGCCCACCAGCGCTACCGACGGCGCCCGCCAGCCCGGGCCCATCGCGCCCAGCTCCGGTGGCCCGGGGCGCGCGGCGGCGCGGGCGGGGCTGGGCCCGGCCCGGCCCGCCTCCCCATTGGCCACGCCTATACTTGACCACGCCCCCGTCTAACCACACCCCCTCGCTGAACACACCCATCTCTATCAACGCCCCCATCGATCACGCCCCCCGGCTGACCACGCCCCCAATTGAGCACGCCCCATCATACCTCGCCGCCCCATCTGACCACGCCCCTCTCACCTCCGCGCCTGCGCCGTAGCGGCCGCGCGGGGTGCCCACGTGTGCGCGTGTGTCTGTGTGTCCGCACACGGGGCGCTGCGTGTGTCCGTGGGGCGTCGTGCCACGTGTGCGAGGGGCTGCACGTGTTTGTGCCAGGCGCTGCACGTGTGTGCCAGTTACAGGGGTGCTGGCGCTTGTCCCCGCTGCTCTGCAATGTGGGGTGTCGTGTGCCTGTGAGGGCATCGGGTGTTACATGTGGGAATGGAGCAGCACAGGGCGGGCACAGCGTGTGCATGGCAGGCGTTGCATGTCTGTGCTTGGGGCCCTGCACATCTGTCTTGCTACTGCACACCTGGTGCGGGCCTTGCACATCTGGCCTGGGCACCGTGTGAGTGTCCCGGGTGCTGCGTGGCTGCCGTGGGGGGTTGCGGTGCCTGGCATGACGATGATACCTGGAAAAACTGCCCCGCCCTGGAAATGTAGTGGCTAAGCTGACTGGGAGCATGGCCGGGAGCATGGCCGGCTGGGTGTGCAGGGCTAGCACCCACATGAAGGCATGGGGGCGGGGAGGGGGCTAGGAAAGGGGTGGAGGGAGGCAGGTGCACCCTAATCTCATGGCAGCAGGGGGAAGCTGGCTCTGTGGCCACTGAGCCACGGCTGGGTGCTGGTTCCTGCGTGGGGGTCCTGCCCGTGGTAGAAGCCACTGGGCGCGGGCAGGCTCAGGGTAGGGGGTGACACATCCACCCCCCGGCCCGGTGAGCCGGGTTCGGTGTCGCTAGATGGCAGCATGACCATGTGGCGTGGCCTCGGGGTGGCACTGCCACCGCTGTCCCTGACCCGCTGCGGGACAGGGGAAGACCCCACCGGGATGCCGAGCACGGGCCCCCTCGGGGGTGCTCGAGGCGACGGAGCTCTGAAGCGTGTTGCGGGGGGGACACGACGTATAGCGGACCCGCGGCCCTTGTGAGCGGCCCTTGGGCGGCACAGCCCCCGGGATGGGTGCTTTCCCGGGGTCAGGGCTGCAGGGCAGGAGGCTGCCGCGGGCATCGCTGCTCTCTGCGGGTGTGGGGGACCCTGCTGGCACCTCGCAGCCTTGGGGCGGCAGGCGCAGGGCACCCCAACCCCGGGGTGCTTCCCGAGGGGAGCTCGTCTCCCCGCGGCACTGTGGTGCCCACCCAAGCTGGGGAGGTCCAGCCTGGGCCGCCTTGGGGCTGCGTTAACCTCCGCCGGCCGAAGCAGGGAGCCCCGTGTCTTCCCCACGGAAGGGACGGGCGCGGCCCGTGGTGTTTTGACTACCCGCGGCCGCCGTAGCGGCTCCCGGAAGTGTCTCCATGGAGACGGGAGGAGCCCGGGCCTGGCTGGGGCAGTGATGGAGAAATACGAGCGGATCCGGGTGGTGGGGAGAGGGGCCTTCGGGTGAGGGCGGCGCCGGGGGCTCCCCGTGGTGCCGGGGGGGCACCGGGCCTGGGGGGAGGGGCCTTTTTACCATGGCAAAGGGGGGTTGGGGGTTGAGGGCGCGCCGGGACTATGGCGCCTCGTGGGGGGAGCCGCAGGCCGAGTTACCATGGCAACAGTGCGCACGGGCACTGTCGCCATGGTAACTCGGTGGTCAGCCGGCGTGTGGCACCCTGGGGGGGTGGTGTGTGTCGGGCCTGGCTGTTGCCATGGCGATGGGGTGACACGGCACCGGGGGTGTACGTGGTGGAGGGCGGGATTTCAGTCCCCGTTACCACGGCTACAGTGGGGGGCAGGGGCCACGTGTCACCCAGCGATGGTGGGCAGGCCGCGTGTGTGTGTGTGTGTGTGTGTGTGTGTGTGTGTGTGTGTGTGTCCCAACCCTGTGCTGAGGCCTCATCCCCATCCCCACAGCATCGTGCACCTGTGCCTGCGCAAGGCCGACCAGAAGCTGGTGATCCTGAAGCAGATCCCGGTGGAGCAGATGAGCAAGGACGAGCGGCTGGCAGCACAGAATGAGTGCCAGGTCCTCAAGCTGCTCAGCCACCCCAATGTCATCGAGTACTACGAGAACTTTCTGGAGGACAAGGCGCTCATGATCGCTATGGAGTATGCCCCAGGTGGGCCTTGATCTCCCACAGGTGGTTCCTCAGCAGGTCAAAGGGATGCCAAGCCCTCAGCTTTCCTTGGGTCGGGCTGGTGTGGACCCACGTTGGGCTTCTCATAACCATCCTGTGCTTTGAACCCCTCAAAGAGTCCAAATGCAGCTCTCTTAAACAGACATTTTTGTAGAAAAGGATCTGGGGGTGCTTTTTGACACCGAGTTGTCCATGAGCCAAGGGACTGACCACTGGCACAGGTTGCCTGGAGAGGTTGTGGAGTCGCCATCCTTGGAGATATTCAAAAGACAGGTCATGGTCCTGGGCAACCAGCTGTCAGTCGCCCTGCCTGACTGAGCAGGGGATTGGACCAGAGCACCTTCCGAAATCCCTTCTGACCTCAACCACTCTGTGATTCTGTGATTATATGCCTTGCACCTGCTAATCTTATCCAAAAGAGATTTCTTAACACCTCTGGCACTGAGAAGTGTGCTGCCATCTGCCCTTGGCTTAGGTTTCACATACGTTCCCCTGTGTCAGCTCTCAGCCATGCTGCTGGTCCCACAGCTCTGCGTGGGAAGGTGTGATTTCTCACGAGATTTGCTGTGAAGTTTAAGATTAAATCAACAGTTGCATGAGGGTTCCGTTAAAAGTTGTACATGAGCCCTGAAGCTGGACCTCCCCTTCTCCACGGGGGCCTCTCCGTGCCACGTGGCCTCTCAGACTGCAAGAATTCTCTTTTGCAGAACAGGCTTATCTTGTTCTGCAATCGAGGTTTATGTTTTCCTCCAAGAGCTGTAATTTTAGTGTTTCTTTTCCTGCTGCCTTTGACAGTATGTCAACAGTAACTTCTCTCTCATGGTTTCTTCGTGCCACCAACTGCGCTGCCATTGTTCTCAGGAGCAGCGGAGGATGTGCTGCGTGTCCCACCAGGATGTGCTTTTTTCCCATGTGTTTGGCTTGTTAAGATGCCAGGACTAAATCCCCTTGGGTTTTAGGCCGGGTTTGTGCTGCCCTGTGCAGCCTCCCTTGCTGACAGCCCTTTGTCCTTCTTTGCAGGGGGCACACTAGCGGAGTTTATTCATAAGCGCTGTAACTCCTTGCTGGATGAGGATACCATCCTGCACTTCTTTGTGCAGATCCTCCTGGCTCTCCACCACGTGCACACCAAGCAGATCCTCCACCGCGACCTGAAGACTCAGAACATCCTCTTGGACAAGCATCGCATGATTGTCAAGATCGGAGATTTTGGCATCTCCAAAATCTTGAGCAGCAAGAGTAAAGCCTACACGGTGAGTGGCCTGGCTTTGCAGGCAGAGCACCCAGCACCATGGCAGCAGGCTGGAAACTCTGGACTTGGCTTGAGATAATCTCTTGGGAGCTGCTGTAGGCAGTGAGGTCGGATGCAGCATACTTGCAGTAGGCCATATCCACGTGTTGCCATGCTGCTTTGCTCCTTGGAGCTTATACAGGCTGATGTGCTCATGACCAAGCTTGCTACAGCTCTGTTAGGATGGAGATGGGTGAGGAAGACCTGCCTGGGAGAAGTTGGGGTGTCTGGGCCCACTGGTGAGGGTGGGCAGGGTTCCTCCCACTGTCACACTGGCAGGCATTGCGTTTGCAGCCTTGCCTGGCAACTGAATTCCTGCCTGTGTCTTGCTGTCCTGCCTTGTCCTAATCCTCTCTCTCTGCTTGAGACTTCAGTACATTCACTACCCGGTTTAATCTGACTAGACATTTCTATCACGCTCGTTGCTCTGGGCTCTGATTCTCTCAAGTGGATAGGAGCAAAATTAGAGGTAATCTCTGTATGTGGAGGGAGGTCACCAGAAAGGCAAACCCTCATGTTTCTTACTGAGATTGTCAGCCAGACGTTGACACCAGGGAACAAAAGCCCAGCTCCACTAAGCTTTGGTTGGCAGTGCCCTAGCCAGCCTGCGCACTGGGCTCTAAACCGAACCCTTCTCTTTCCACCTCCCTGCCCCAGTTGCACAGCATCACGGTAGATTTGTCTCTTCTAGGTTGTGGGAACTCCATGCTACATCTCCCCAGAGCTCTGTGAAGGGAAACCTTACAACCAGAAGAGTGATATCTGGGCTTTGGGCTGTGTGCTGTACGAACTCGCCAGTCTCAAGAGGGCTTTCGAAGCTGCGGTAAGAGGGATACGTATGGTTTACAAGCAGCGTGGGGAGCTGTGGCTTCTTGCAGAGGTGAAAATGTACGATCAGATCCCTCTCGCTGAGCCTGGAGGTGTGAAGGCAGAGGGCAGTGCTGAGAACTTCTTGCTTCTCACAGCCTCGCCTCTGTCCGCCCAGCTCTTTGTATGTCTCTCCTTTTCTCTCCAGAATCTTCCTGCCTTGGTATTGAAGATCATGAGCGGGACGTTTGCCCCAATATCGGATAGGTATAGCCCCGACCTGCGCCAGCTCATCCTCAGCATGCTGAACCTGGATCCTTCCAAGCGGCCTCAGCTGAATGAGATCATGGCCCAGGCTATCTGCATTCGGCCCCTTCTGAACCTCTACACTGATGTGGGCAGTGTCAAAATGAGAAGGCAAGTGATACTGCCACCTTAGTGTCCCTTGGGAGGGGCTGCCACGGGTGGCAGCGTGTCGGGGCTCACTGCCTTCATGACAAGCTCTGAAGAGAGCGTTGTCCCCATGCAGCTCTCCTGTGTTACCCAGCGTGCAGCTGCTGTGGGTCGAGGCTGGCCCTGTGGCTTGGGGCCATGGCAGGTGTCGTGGCAGGTGTTGAGTTGTCATCACAGAACAGCAAACAGAGAGTTGTGAGCTTGGGGGGGTTAGTGAACAGATGCCAACTCCCCTCTCCCGGGTGGTTTAAAGCACCTACCGAGGCGATTCTGCGAGCTGTTCAGCTGCAGCTTATGCTGTAGCTCTGCCCAGACCTTCTGTGATCCAGGGAGCGTCAGGACCTCTGGGGCCGAGCTGACACTAAGAACTGGGTTTTGGTTTGCCAGGCCTGAAAAGCCCTTGGCTCCGGTGCCAACAGTGACCCACAGCCGGACGGGGGGACGAGCGAGCAGTGCCAAACCCAGGGGTGAGTCCTGCCATGGTGTGTTCAATGCAGCTCTGCTTGGAATGACCCTTTCCTTTGGATGACGGGGTCAGAGAGACTCTCAGGCTTCCAGAAAGAGGAAGTTGGAGACATCAGCTTCCCTGTTGGGTACCTCAGCTCTAGAGACCAAGCATTGCTCCTTCTCCAGCTGCCTCTTCTAGGTTTTGAACCCTTGAATGAAGTTTCTGCTGTTCTCAGCAAAGGCTGGGAAGCAGCTGGGGGTGCTGAGTGGGGAGCATTCCAGCACTGGGCAATGCAGCTGGCACTGGTAACAATTAGGCTAGAGCTGTCATCGTGCTGCTTCCCTCAATTCTGGGATAAAACACAAGGATTTGTTCCTGCGTGCTTCTCTTAGCCCTGGCTGGGAGCTCACCAGCAGCCCCTTGCCAACCTTGGACTGGCAACTGGTTTGGCCCTGCGGGCTGGCAGGCAGCTCTGCTGGCAGCCAGGTTGGCTCCTGTTGTTTCTTTCCCTCTGGGAGGAGAGTCAGAGAGATGCGTGTTGACCATTTCTCTTTGCCTCCCAGGTGTTCGAGGTGGTTCAGCCCGAACAGGAATCCCTCCTCCGCTGTCATCCATCTATACCTGGGGGAGTGGGATCACCACCCCGCTCCGCCTGCCCATGCTCAACACCGAAGTGGTGCAGGTGTCTGCTGGCAGGACGCAGAAGGCCGGGGTCACCAAATCGGGGCGGCTCATCATGTGGGAGGTGAGTGACAGGGAATTTGTGGCCAGCAGTGGCCGTGGAAGCCTCAGATGTGTGATTTCTAAGGAGGCCCAGGCTCTGTGTCTCCCAGGACCACAATCCAGTCCTGGGTGCAGGTGACCCTGCTAAGCCTGTGGGAAGGGGCTCATCTGAATCCTCCAGCCCAGCTCTTGCTGCATGATGGTTGCAGCAGCTGACATGGTTTCTCGCTGCCAGGCTCCCCCGATGGGCACTGCAGGAGGCCCGTCTCTCCCAGGAGCCACTGAGCAGCTCCAGCCTCAGTTTGTGTCCCGCTTTCTGGAGGGTCAGTCTGGCGTGACCATCAAACACGTGTCCTGCGGTGATCTCTTCACATCCTGCCTCACAGGTGAGCTGCTGCCTCCTGCCTTCGCCTGGCTGAGTCCGAGAGCCAGGTGTGACTGCCTGGGGAGCCTGCTCAGAGAGGAACCCCAGAGATGGCTGGGGTGACACAAAGACCCCTGTGACCTGGCACGTAATGTCAGGAGTGGCTCAGAAACAGCAGGCGCGCTCCTCCTGTGATGCCACGCTCCAAAGGTCTATCCAGTGTTGGGAGGGCAACAGTTCTGATTTGTGTGGTGTTCTGGCTGTGCTGGTGTCACCTGAAGCCAGAACTGGCCTGTACAGTGGGGGCTGCCATGTGAACGGGGAGGTTCAGCCTTTCTCTGTCACGTCCTCTGCGAGCGTGACACAGACACGAGCTGTGACCAGCGGTGACTGGTGTTGCAGAGGAGCCACCGTGAACTCCTGCATGGCTGGTTGCCCTCAGCGGTGGGAAGGCAGTGGCGGGTCTGAAACCCTCTCAGTGCGAGCCAGGAGGTGTTGTGGCTGTAAGGGGAGCACACACACTGGCCCAAGGCTGCGTTTGTGGACCAAAGGCCTCCCAATGATCCTCTGGGAGCCCTTCTGCTAGGGATCAGGGCAGCAATGACAGACACGCAACTGGCAAACTTTGTAGTCGTCTGTTTGTCCTACCTCTCCCTGGCATTTCCTGCCACCCCTCTGCAGGGTATCTGCTCAGTGGGAGCCTCTGTGTATTTAACACCTGGACAGAGCATGGGGCTTGCAGCTCCTGCGTACACAGCTGCAATAATGTTATCTCAGTGCTCTCCTATCAGCTGCTGTTTGTTTGGCGGGTTGTCGCAGCGCATTGAGGCTGCTGCTCTCCGGAAGGTCGCTGAAGGCCTTTGGCACTCCCAAGCAAGTTATGAGTCTGCGTGGGTCCAAGCAGAGCTGCTCTCCTGGGAGCCATGGGTCGGCCCCACGAGCTGTGCACAGCTCACGTGTGTCAGTAACATGACTTCTTCCTGCTTTTCCAGACAGGGGAATAATCATGACGTTCGGCAGCGGCAGCAATGGCTGTTTGGGGCACGGAAACTTCACGGATGTCAGCCAGGTTTGTTGTGAGGGTGCTGGGTGCGCTGCTTCCCCAGGGTAGAAGATGGATCGTGCTTTCTGCTCCATGTGAGAGGGCTCATCCCAGCTCCAGGGATGTGCATCCCAGGCATGCTGTGGCATCTGACTCCCTCCCCCTCCTCTCCCTGTCACTGCGAGTTTTAAAAGACCCAACCTACCTCTCTTTTTCTTTCTCTTCCCCCCACCCCGCCTCCCCTACACAATGATCCCTTTGAGCGTGGGGGAAGTCAAGAGCTGCCTTGTGGTTGCTGTTGGCAGGCTCCCAGCTTGGAGGCTGCCTCCAATCACACACCTGCCTGCTTCACTCTTGGCCTGCAGCTGCCAGGGTTCACTGAGAAAAGTTATTTTTCAAAAGAGCCAGTATTTAAAGAAGAGCTGTGTGTTTCCGATTGGCTTGGAGCACTAGGGCTGAGGGCCCATTGCTCCCTTCCAGCTTCTTCCTCCCCTGCCCTCGGATGTGGCAGCAGCCGATGGCTTCCAGCCGAGGCTGGGGACTGGTGCCATTTGTCACTGTGGTCAGCTGGCTCATTCATTCCTGCTCCGTCCGGAGCTGAGCTGCTCGGTGCTTATTGCTGGGGCAGAGAGACCAGTTGGGAGCAACATCCAGGTCCCAACAAATGGTGCTTTTCACTTGAAGGAGATAATGAGAATGAGAATCGCTGTGGCGAGGTGTCAGATCTAACAGCAGGTCACAGCAGGGGCTGGGCAAAATGTGGAGATCCTGGGCTCTCCACACCCTAACGAATATGCAACGATAGCTCACCGCTCCTCTGCACCAGAGCCTTTCAGCCAACGCATCCTGCACCAAGCCCCTGCCTGCTCAGAGCGTGCGTTAACAGCCCCTGGCACTCCCCACATGGGCAGGGGGCGAATCCCAACCCTTCGGCTGAACCTTTTCCCTCTCCAAACTGGTGTGCTGGCTGTTTTCTTCTGCCCCAGAGATGTTTGCATTATCTTCTGTGCTATGTGCACGTAGTCTCCAAACCCTTTGAAGACTGTTTGGAACAAAAACTAAAAAAAAAACCAACCCAAATCTCTGCTGTTTGTGTTGGATGAAAACTGGGTTGCTGCCAGCGCTGTGTTGAGACTGGGGGGGCCGGGTGGGAGGGATGGGAGCAGCCGGGCAGGCTGGGAGGTCTCAGCTGACGGCTGCTGCTCTTCCCCTGCCAGCCCAAGATCGTGGAGGCCCTGCTGGGCTACGAGATGGTGCAGGTGGCCTGTGGCGCATCTCACGTCCTGGCAGTTTCCAATGAACGGGAAGTGTTTGCCTGGGGCAGGGGGGATAATGGTAAGAGATGCCTGCTTTGCACAACAGGGCTTGTGCTTTCCCTTGCCTGCTCCCACTCCCCTTGCTGGCCCTGCTTGCCCGCGGTCCTCTCCAGATGTGCCAGGCTAGGTGGGTGTGAAAGCATTGCAGCTGCTTCACCACATACCAGGGCCCCTGTGCTTTGGGTTTCACCGCGTTCCGTGACGATAGATGCCAGGCTGGGCTCTCACAGCAGCTCTGGCGATGCTGTTGCTTGTGGGGGTGCACTCGGTGTGTTGCCATCAGCTGTGCCCTGTCCCTCCCAACAGGTCGACTTGGGCTGGGTACCCTGGAGTGCCACAACTCCCCCAGCAGGTCACAGTCCCACCAGAGCACGAGGCTCAGAGGGTCATCTGTGGTATCGATTCCTCCATGGTCCTCACAGTGAAGAACCAGATTCTTGCTTGTGGGAGCAACAGGTAAGAGGGGTCTGGCACTCCAGAGCTTGGCTACAGCCTCCTGTGCCTGTCCCTCACTGGCCAGCCCAGGAAGAGGAAGCGAGGGACTCTAGAAGACATCTCGGTGTGATCCTACTTCCCAGCATCTAGCTGCTGGTGATGTGGTTATGCCAGGGCAGGATTTGGCTCCGGGGTGTCTGTGCCGGGCTGCATTTGGCCAGGTCTGAACTGTGCTCTTCCCTGTGCAGGTGTAACAAGCTGGGCCTAGATCAGATCAGTTCGGCAGAGGAGCCTTCCCCAGAGGACCAGGTGGAAGAGGCCACCGTGTTCATGTGTGCCCGGTCGTTCCCCTTGAACCAAGAGCCGATTGTGTGTGCTGATATCGGTACGGCACACTCTGCTGCAGTTACAGGTGAGGGGAGCATGCCCAAGTCCCTGGAGGAGGTGGGAGGAACCCCTGGCATTTTCCCCATCCTCCTCCTGTCTCTGTTCCCCATGGGCAGAAGCCTCAGAGAGGCTCAAGAGGCACCCTGCACTCACCACTGGAGCTCTGGGTAGAGAGCAGTGGGGTTCAGGGGCTTCAGTGTCTCCTTGGGTGACACCTGGTTGTTTCTCTTGTCCCTGTTGTCAGCTTCTGGCCAGTGTTACACCTTTGGGAGCAACCAGCACGGGCAGCTGGGCACCAACTCCTGTCGCAACAGCCGTGTACCCCACCTGGTTGTGGGGCTCCAAGCGATGAAGGTCACTGTGGTGGCTTGTGGGGATGCCTTCACTGTGGCTATTGGAGCAGGTGAGGCCAAAGGCCCCATGTCCTGGGCTGCAGCCGGCTCTGGCTTCCCTCTGCCTGCAGACCATGCTGTGGCCAGGGACGGCCTTGGAGTTAGCCCAGGGTGACACCAGGGAGATGAGAAGCCTGTTGGCTGCTGGCAAGGTCTGCGTGCAGCAAGGTGTGTCTGTTCCTTTGCAGACGGTGAGGTGTGCACGTGGGGGAAAGGAGCCAGAGGACGCCTGGGCAGGAAGGATGAAGAAACAGGAGCGCCCAAGCCAGTGCAGCTGGAGGAGACACATCCATACCTGGTGACCTCCGTAGCCTGCTGCCACGGGAACACACTGCTGGCAGTAAAGCGTGAGTAGAGGCTTTGTTACTGTGATTCCTGCCGTGAGAGCCCAGCCAGACACAATGCCTTGTGACTCAGGCTTTACTGGGTAACCCTGGCATGTAAGCTCTGTGTTATTCTAGTCCCTCTAAGAGCTGTAGCTGAACAGAAATAACTTGAAGCCCATAAAAACTGCCCTTTTGCTACCTGGCACTGTGACAATCCCACTTCCACTGGGCTGGGGGAGCAGAGAGATGGCAGAGGCCATCTCATGCACTCCCAGACAGGTGGGCTGGCCAAGCTGCAGCCAGTAGGGAGCCGGTGTGCTGGAGGTCCACCAAGTATCCAAAAAGAGCATCTCTCTCAATTGATGTTGCTGAAATAGAAGCTGAGATTTGAGGCGTCATTTTGGCTGCTGGCTTTCCATTGTGGTTTGGAAAAGATAGCGATGGTTTTGTGGTTCCTCTCTGCTTGGGCCAAAGGCAGCAGCATTGCATGGTTAAAACGTGCCCGTGGCGTGACCTGCCCTTCCGTTGCCTGGATGTACGATGGGAGCCTGGCCCAGACTGCTGGAGGGGCCTTTCTTCCTCCTCTGCTGGGCTGATTATGGCCTCGGCACTGGGCTGAAGGATTCCAGTCCCAGCCCACTTCAAGGAGGCTAATTACACCCCCGAGGGGAGGAGACCCAGCTCACTGCCCCAGCGCTCCTGTTCTTCGCCTGTGAGTGCTGAGCTCTCGTGTGATGTGCGCTGCCACATGAAGGGGACAGGGAAAGGCTGAGTCCACACGCTTGGGAACAAGTAGAGCATTTGTCATGGGAGTAAAAGGGGTTTGTTTCTGCACTAAGGCTGCAGCCACTCTATCCTTCCGTTGCCAGTCGCCTGGAGCTCTGTGGCAGCTGGTTTGTGGGCTCCCACCTGCAGCACCATAGAAGCAGGGGCTGAACTTGTAGCCCCACTCCCATCCCTCTGCACCACCTGATCTGAAACCTCGACCGTCCTTCCCAGTATGGGAAGTACAGACTCAGCAGCAGCGGTGCCAGGGCAGCAGCCTTGCCTGCTCCAGCATCCTTCAGTGCTCAGGGTGCAGAAAGCATTGAGAGCTCTGCAAAAACCTGAGATCTGGCTTTGGGTGTTCATGCAGCTCAGTCTGCCTGGAAACCTCAAGAGACAGAGAGCGCACAGGAGCTGGTGACATGCTTGATGTCATTGCTGCTGTCAGCTCTGGCTGTGATCTGGCCCAGAGAGGGTGCTGGCACAGGTGAGTGTTGGTCCACCTTCGGGGCGGCAGTTCTCTGCCGTTCTGCAGTTTCCTCCCGGTGTGGCCAACACCGTTTTTGACTGGCTTGGGCTTCTGCCCACTTTATCGTGAGGCTGCAAACACAGGAATAACCAGGAGAAGCCAGGCATGCTGGAGAGGAAGAGGAGGAGGGTAAAAGCATCATGAGAAGGCATTTCCTCCTGCTTGGGCTCTGCGTGCTGGGCATTGCATCCTGTTTGTGCCACTACTGAGGCTTTGCAGTGGCTTCCTGTGGTAGCAGGATTGGGATTGCAGTGCCCATCTGTTGGGTATCTGGCCTGTGTGGGGCAGGTCCCTGTAGCT